>OV050030.1:205083397-206305206 GCA_920105625.2 Clusia tigrina | reverse complement strand
TTTATAACCTGTACTGCTTTTGGTGTTGCCTCGAATGATTCTGCAATTAGTAATACGTCATTTAACGTTGGCTGCACTTTTTGCAGCGCCGAAGATCGAACGGTTTCGTGTGGTGTATGTAAAATTAACATGTCACGTATCATCTCATCAACATATTGATGCTTGCATGATTCGGCATTGCACACGAACTTACTCTCACGAGCCAAGCCACGAACATCGGCCACCCACTCTTTGTAGGTCTGCTTCGGCTTCATTATGCATTTATGAAAATTATACCTCGCCGCAACCACATGAACTTTTTTCTTGAAGTGCTCTGTCAATTTTCCCGTTAGTTCCGCATATTGTTGTTGTTGCAAATCGTTGCTGCCAAACAGCTTTTTTAGCAACTCAAACATATCGGCACCGACCGACGACAAAAAAAATGACTTAAGTTTTTCCGGCTTCGTTACTGCATACGCCGAAAAATGTTGATTCAACTGCTCAAATAGGAATCCCAGTTTTGAAGCTCGTTATTGAATGTGTGGAATGATGGCACCATGGCAAATCCGCACGACGCGCCAGCTTGGTTTTTTAAAACCGTTTGCATCCACTGCTGATGTTCCGAAAGCAATTTTTGCGAAAACTCTTGTTGCTGTTTCACAAGCAGTTTAAAAAATTCTTCCGTCGCCATTCCAATTCCGCACGTAGATTATTTGTTTCTCGTCGCCAAATGTAGTGTTTGCAAACAAGGTAATAACTTGACTGAATTTATTGTAATTAGTAATAAACGAATAAAGTGACAAGTAGGTATGTTAACTTAAAAGGTATATTAACTTAAAAGGTATGTTAACTTAAAAGTATGTTAACTTAAAAGTATTAAAAAGGAAGATAATTTATAGTGTAAGTAATACAATTATTTCTTCAATATATATCACTGACCATGCACATTGCATGGTCAGTATCTAACTAAACTTTACAGAAATTCTTAAGGGTCCCACTGTGTTTATCTCAACTATCTCAAAACTTGTAGCTGGTGTATCAGTTATAACTTACTCTTCATATGTGCGCTTTGTTTGTTTATTGCGTGCACAAATTTTGTATTCTTTTACCATTTTGCTCATTTTTTTCCCCACACATATCTTTATTTTAATTTTAGAAGTGTTTTTCCAATTCCTAGATGTCCTCCTTGTGGTGCGTCATGGTATTCACTGATTAGCTTGTATTTTATTATGTCTTTAGTGTTTCTTTTTGGGTTTTGGTATATGATGATTTGGTTTTTTTTTAAATTCATTTATTATTATATATTATATATATATTTATTGTATCTTTTCAATTGAAAACCAACAATAGTGCTTGGAGCAATTTTTGTTTCAAAATTATAAATTATTATTTGAAAGGAGTGGACTTTTCAGACGAGATGTATACATCCCTAGATGCAGATCCTTACTAGTTGATTTGGATGACACTTAAGTTTGGTTTTATATTTCCTTGTTAAGTTTACAAGTTCTCTTTCAACCGATGATATATTCAGGTCGCGGTGAATATTTTCATTTCTGACGAACCATGGAGAACCGGTGATCGTTCTCTAAACTTTGTTTTGAACCCTTTGGATTATTTGTAAATTTTAAGCACTAGTAGTGCCCCAAATCTGGACACCGTAAGATATGTGAAACGATTTTCTTTTTACTTTTTCTGCTGCAGCTCATTAAAGATTAGTAAGAAAGTACATTGTTGTCTTTGTCTAGTTAATTTATGATTTTATGACATTTTTAATCCAATCTGGACGTATAGAAATACGATCTGAGTGCCTTAAGGCAGTCTGGCTATCTGACATAATGTATATCAGCTTACCGTTTAGAGTCTTCTACGAACACATTTTCTGATACAAGATTCGAAGAATAGGGAGCGCTTTTTGGAACTATGCTCCCATTATGCCTGCTTCTGAACTTCCGTCTTCCATTTTGGACCTAATCAGTATACCATATCTGCGCAACTTGTAGAATGTTTGAATTCCTCAAACAAATCTCTTGCAGGAATGTGAACCTTATATAGAACAGTGAATGATATTTTTCCAAACTTATTGTCAGAAAACCCAATAAAGGGGTCATTCAGAAAGGGATCAAGTACTTTCATATGCCCCCGAAGGTCTCCACATTTTATGTTGGAGATGTCTTGAGGGCCTCACCACAGGCCTCCCTCTCAATATTTATGGTTATTGGAGGGATGCCCGTGATGACTCCCAGAGCATCAGAAGGGCAGATACGTATCGCTCCCGTTACTCCTTCATACAAGACAGTGGAGTTTATTTAGTTTTATACTGGCGATTTTTTGTCGTACCTTGCGCCACCAAGCTAACGCTGAATAAGTGACCATTGGTCGTACTCTGGTATTATATGACCAGTATGTTAGGTTAGGTTGCGAAGGCGTGTGGCATTTGGTTTTCCGGATGAAAGTGAGAAGATCTGCTAAGTCCACCTTCTTTATCTCTGTCAAGCTTGTGAAGAAGCGCGACCCCTAACAAGTCGTTTCAACTGTAGTCTTGGACATTGACATAAAAAGTGATGAATCGATTCTATCTCCTTTTCATCATGGTAAATCCTGCATAGCCCACTCGATGGAATACGCCAACGTTTAAGCATTGGTGCGATAGCACAATGCCCGGCTATGACCCCCGTAAGCACCTTTACTGCAGGTTTGTTGAGCCCTAAGAGAACCTTCGTTCTCTCATGTCTAACCTAGGACATAAGGCCTGTGAGACTTCAATGTCGGCACGATTAGTCCATAAGTTGTTTGTCACCGCAATAGCGTCTATGCTCCTAAACAGTTGACATATCGGGATTTGCATTGAGGTATCTGCTTCGTTAATGTCCATTTCAGAGCCCATCCTGGTGTTGCGTTTTCCGTGCGTTAGCTGGTGCAACCCGCACTACAGTTTTCTGACGGCTGCTGGACCTGGAAACACTTGCCGAACTGCGGCGTAAAAACAGAACACCACCGTTTCGTTTTCAGAAATACACAACTCGTCTTTTTTCTTAAAACACTCTTATTTATAGTCTTAATTCTAGTTACATCATATTTTTATAATCTACTTAGATGTTCCAATTACACAGGTGTTGACCAAAACAATTATGGCAATGAGCCAGTTCATACAAAATGCCAATGGTGCATTTTAGCCCTAGTTTGTGGGTCACTATGTAATTGTAACACCTGTGAAGTTCATATGCGTAATATTAACTATAGCTACAACCGGTCGATAGTAAATGGCTACTTGGGTTGTGTCGCGAGTCAACTACTCGCAAGTAGTCGTATCTTCACTCGCAACATTCCTCCCCTCTTTCTGGAAGAAGGTGGTGTAGCTACCTTCTAAAACTGTATAACCTACTACAATATTTTATATGTATACATTTATTATATATTTTTTTCTGATATCCTAATACAATATTTTATATATATATTCTTATTCGTGTTTTTTTTTTTATTATATATATATACTCGTAGTTAACACATATCTTATTGAAAATACTTATCACCAAATTCTACATGCTCGCTACACGCGCCTGCAACCAACCAGACGGAATTTGATGCCTGGAATCCGCTGAATCGCGTTCCCACCAAAAAGTGCAACAGTCGCAGGTAAACGACGTCAACAGGAAAATTCAGCAGCGCGTGCACCAACACATTTGCAGATATAGGTTTAATGTTAAGTCATTTTAAGTTTGTGAGTTAGTTTATAAGTGGAAGTAAAACAATAAAGAAGGCTTAGGCCGAAAAATATATTTTTTTTAACTTTTTAATTCAAAAAGACTTAACTGGCGCCCGAGCAGGGACCAGTGTAAAAGAGTAAACGATAGAGTTTAAATAAATAAAGTGCTACAAAAAGTGCGTGATATTTTAACAGAAAGCCGCAACTAAAAAAGGTGCCACTGAAAAATAAAAAGTGCCACAAAAGTGAGCGGAATTTTTTGAATAAAAGTAAAGCGCAACTAAAAAGTGCCACAAAAATAAAAACTCTAAAAAAAAACGTTGAAAATCCAAAAGTACGACGAACTTCGTAGCAGGAAAAAAGGCCCCTTAGTAAGCGGATAAACATCGTAGGAAAAGGAGTTCTAGAAGAACAGCCGACTGCCCAACACTCGTCGTCAGGACACTGGCTACCATCATAGAATTAAGTATTAGAATTATAATATAAGTTGAACAATCGAAACTATATTAAGAAAGAAATAGCGATTCTTGAATAATAAAATAGGAAGAATATAAATTAATTGAAACTAAGAATAACAAAGAAAAAATTAATTTCGAAGAATAACACAAAAAACAAAGCAAACAAATTTGGTGAAATTAAAATAAAGAAATGAGAAATAAATTGCAAAGAATAAATTAAGTAATTGTTTAAAGAAGAAAACATTTTTTTTTTTTTAATTAACCACGAAATCGATAAATTATTAAATATTTTTTATATTACACTAAAATAAATTTTTCTTAAAAAGAAAAAAATTAATTAAATTAAAAATGGTGGATGCAGCAGAGGAACTTGCTAACCGTCTTAGTAATCTAAATCTACAGAGAAACCTAACTTCCAATAATCCAAGCCATCGCAATACACCCCAACAGAATCAAGTTTTAGTGAATAATGAGGAATGATAAGAGAAATCACAAGAAGAGTTACAGAATCATTAACTAGTAGCAATAATCCATTTTTTGAAAACGAAGACGACGATCACAATTAACGCGACGAATATAAACGAATTGGACAAAATCCCAGATATAGTCAAATGCTTGCGTGAGTTTTCAGGTCAACCAGGAGAATTCAATTCCTGGCGGAAATCAGTTGACAGAATTTTTTCTGTCTATGAAGGACTAAGAAATAAAAAAGTGCCTAATGATGCACTACTCCGATAAACGAGATATAGGAACACTAGAATACCAAATGACGACATAAACTCAACGCGACACCACAATAACCGACTTTTATCAACGTGTGTACCAACATCTTTCCCTGATTTTAGACAAGATAGCTTGCCTAGATTATAATGAATAATCTCTCCGCGCAATGACTAATTCATATCGTGAAAAGGCACTAGACACTTTTATTCGAGGCCTTAACGGGAAATTGCCCCTTAGTTATTTAGCATTCGCGAACCGACAACCTTGCCACAAGCACTACACTTGTGTCTAAAGCTCGACAATATGACATTCCGCATGAATTATGCACACAACTCAAATAATTTCAGAAAAAGTAATAACCAAATACCTCCACCTAGGCTACCACGAACAAATCATCCCCCGTCGCAACCACAGAGAAATACATTCTTCCCCGAATTGGCACACACTTCCCAGAATTATAGATATAACATCGCTCCAAACACCCAAACCTATTGGAGACCACAACATCCCAATTTCACAAATTTTTCACAAAAATATCCCCCGCAACAAAATGCACAACAAATTTTTTCGCAACAAAATGCACGTAATCAATTTCCATTCAACAATAGGCCACTGCCATTTAATAATAGACCTTATCTCCCACCAAAACCCCCAGTACCTATGGAAATAGATCCTTCCATTCAAACGCGACAAGTAAACTACCAAAATAGGCCCAACGCACAGAACTACAACAGTGCCTTTTCAATATCATGAACAATTGTGTGCAGTGCTGTGACTGTACATTTCCCTTTTTGATAGGCAAATTGTAGCTTATGTAGTGGAATATTAGAGATTACCTCCTCTCTTAGGTAGCAGTCCAATATCTTTTCCATGGATTTTAACATGAAGGACGTTAGACTGATTGGCCTGTAGGATTTGGGAGATTCGGGGGGCTTATTTCAACCCTTTGGTAGGAATGTAGCCTTAACCTCCCGCCAAACCTTAGGAACACATCCCAATATTAAAGTAGATCTAAAGATTTGAACCAAAATTTGTATTAATCTCCTGGTCCCTTTTGAAAGTAGGGCTGGAAATATACCATCAGGTCCAGGTGATTTGTAGGGTTTAAACGAGTTGATTGCCCATTCAACCCTTTCAAATTTTACTATTCTGAAGATAGTAGAGTTTCTTGCCCTGTAGCGATTGTACGCTGACACCCCATGATCGTTGTCGCTGGTTGTGTTAGGCCGGCAATCAGGGAAATGAGTTTTAAGAAGAAGCTCTAGTGTATGATTAAAAGTGTTTGTGAAAGTACCATCCGGTGCCTTTAGAGTGCCAATTGGATTTATTACCCCCTTGGACAGTGATTTTTGTATTCTGGCTGTCGTTGGGACATCTTTAAGTTCTTCACAGAAGTTTTTCCATGAGTTCCTTTTTGATTTCCTCAGTTCCTTGTTGTATAGTGTCAGGGATTTTTTATATTCGTCCCATGTTTTGAATTTCTTTGCGTCATTGAATCTAGACCTTGCTATTTGACGCAAATTAGCTAGTTCTTTGTTCCACCAAGGGACCCTCTTCGTTGAGGTTTTTGTCTTGAGTGGACAACATTCGTGATATGAGGATATAATGGAGTCAGTCAGAGCTTCAACTGATGCATCCAATTCCTCTGTCGATCTTATGTGAAGCATGCTTCTGGTTAGCTTAGTTTCTAAGCACTCTGAGTATGTATCCCAATTTGTTGATTTAGGGCTTCTATAGAGCATTGCGCTCTTATTTAACCCCATGATTTCAAAGAGAATATCTTTATGATCAGACATTGAGTCCTCATCAGAGACCCTCCAGTTCGTGATCATATCAAGTGAATTATTTGTTATGAGTGTTAAGTCAAGAACCTCTTGTCGTATGGCATTTTCAAAGGTGGGTTTATTGCCCCTGTTTACAATAGCTATGTTAGTTTGTAGTAAAAATTCTAGGAGCGACTCACCTCTTGTGTTTGTATCTGTACTGCCCCAGATTGTATTGTGCGCATTTCCATCGCAACCAATGATTAACGTCTTGTTGTGTGTCTTACAGTAGTTCACTAGACCTATGATATTCGGTGGTGGTGCTTCGTTGGTGTCTCCTGGAAAGTAAGCTGAGGCTACGACAGCCTCTATTTTCTTCCCATTTGCATCCACTTCGACGAGTACTGCTGCTGTGTCGCCATTCATAAACTCTATAAATGGCAGATATTTAATGTTGGTATCAATGATAAGTGCAGCCCTTGGTTTGATTGCACCCACGTCATAGATTACCTGTGTGTTTGATGTCTTGAGGCCTACTATCTTGCCTCTATGTATCCAGGGCTCCTGGATAAGTCCTATGTTGGTGCTTCCACAGGCAAACCTTCTACTAAGTTCGGCCGTTGCAGCCTTAGCATGGTGAAGATTTGCCTGAATGCACTTCATGTTGGTGCTACTGAGTTGAGATTGGATGGAGTACTTTCGTCCTCTTCTTCTAACTCCACAGCATCCATTTTATCCGCCAGCTCATCAGCATTGGGGGATGCAGCCTTTAGCCTGAGACTCACTTGGCCAAATCTAAAGTTGACCTTATCACCGGATTCCACAAGGCTGGCTGCTGATTTCTGGTCTACTGCTAGGACCAGAGTTACGTTAGAGCCTCTTTCAGCTCTTCGTAGTGTGCGCCACGACTCGACGTGGAGGCCTTTGTTCTGCCCCTGCAAAAAGTCCAGGATCCTAGCGGTCTCCAGGGACTGGGAGTTGGGAAAGTACCCCACAGCGATCCGCGAGTGAGGTATCTTGGACTCCTCTGTGACCCACAGTGAAGCACCCTCCCAAGGCGACGCGTTGGTGATGGCCGCCTTTAGCCAGTCTGTTGACGCGCTATCTGTACAGTGCAGAACCATGTATCCTGCTTTGTAGATAGCGCCCAGGAACGCTGGTTTTGTAGCCTGTTGTTTTCCGGCTATGAATTTATTCAGGATGAGTTTCTGGATGGAGTCCATTTGCTCCGTTGTTAGGGGCGTATTGGGATAGTCCCTTGCGAGTACTGCCATTTTGATGCCTGTCACCACATCCTTGTAGGAGGCAGTGGGCTGCCTCTTCTTGGATGTATTTTCAATCAAATTTGGTGCGTCTGCTGCAGATGTTGCTGCTTGTGCTGTTTTAATAGCCGGTGCTGCTGCTGCTGCTGCTACGGCCTTGGAGGTGGAGGGTTGATCATCCCTTAGCCGCTTTTTATATGTGGCCTCTGGAGGTGTTTGTTCGTCCGACCGCTGCCTTTTGGGGCCTGGTTTTCCGCCTTCGACCTTGTTTGTGGGCATAGGGAGCATAGCTTTGGCGTAAGCCTCTTCTCTGCTGAACCCTTTCTTGAGGAAGTAACTGAACCTCTTTTTGCCCGCGCCGCTGAGTTTTTTAGGCTTTTCAGCTGCTGCTTCCGTGCCTATCGGATTTTGGTGGTCGGCATTTTGGCTCGCGCCAATCGAGGGCTGCTCTGCCTCTCTTTGCTGAGGTGCTGTGGGACTCTTTGTGTGAGCTATTGTGGCTGCTCTCGCCATTCGGTTTTTGTTTATCTGTGTTCATTTTGTTCCCACGAGTAAAGGGGAAATATCGGTCCACCACGCCAGTGCCCCGGTAGCGCGGTAAGGCATGGATTGAAATGGGGCCTTGCCTGGCCACCCCAAGTTCGCTATTAAGCTTGGCTCTACTCCGTCAAGCAAGCCCACAAGCATAGCTGTTCCACTGTGGGTTTAGGGGGTTTGTTTGGGTCAATAGGCCCGTCCGCGCTCCAGACTGGAGATCCAGAGCGCGGGCGGACCCTTGCCCCAGGGAGTTTTCCTTCTCCCCGCCCGGCTATCGGAGGCTCAACCTCAGCAGAGACATGACCGTACTGAAAATGAGCCATTGGTCTGAAAGATAGCCGCACTTCCCCGAAGGGCTGACCAATTAGCTAGCGCCAAGCGGGCAACCTAGCTAGCCCCTCAACGTCTGACCAGGAATCGTAGTTATCTACTTTCAACCTGTGCGTTGGTGGTAGTTCTTTGTTTATATGCTGGACCACATCCCAGTCTTCCATGTAACATGTTCCAGCACATATCAAGCCCCTACACCGCGACAAGGTGACTACCTACGTAGAGGTTAAACCACTAACGTCTCTCTTAAGAGGAGAGAACGGACGTTTGTCAAAAAATCTTTCAAAAACCAAACCAATCGATATGAATAGTCAAGCAAAAGAAGCATGGAACAAAGCCAAAAGTTGTCTTATTTCAGACGAAGTAATGCTCTCATACCCCGACTTTCAAAAAAGTTTCGAATTAACAACGGATGCCTCAAACCAAGCGTTAGGAGCCGTACTTTCACAAGACTCCAAACCCATTACATTTCTATCTAGGAGAATTTACAAAACAGAAGAGTCGTACGCAACAAACGAAAAAGAGATGCTAGCCATCATAGGGGCCCTAACATCTCTACGTAGCTTCCTTTACGGATCAAGAAAGGTAAAAATCTATACAGACCACCAGCCTCTGACCTACGCACTGAGTAACAAGAATGCTAACTCAAATATGAAGAGGTGGAAAGCAATACTAGAAGAATATGACCACGAACTACATTATAAACCAGGCAAAATGAACATAGTGGCGGATTCACTATCTCGCCCCCCAAATACACAAGTTTTTTCTCTCACTCCTACCGAACACAGTGCCGAAAGTTCATCCCAAAACCTTATTCCTTGCATCGAAACCCCTATCAATGCCTTTAAAAACCAAATTTTTTTTTTTAAATCAACGAAATATCAACATATATATAACATATAAATATCACCGACATATTATAACCGAACCTTCATACAACCAGGAAAACCTAATAAGCATTTGTAAAAGACACCTCAACCCTTCGGTAATAAATTGTATTACAACACAAGAAAGAGTAATGGGAATGTTGCAAGAAGCGTATGCACAACATTTCAACAATTACAAAATAAGATTTACACAACTTTTTGTAGAAGACATAACTAACGAACAACAGCAGGAAGACATAATAATAACTACACACAATAGAGCCCACAGAAACGCGAAAGAAAATAAATTACAAATTCTGAAAACATATTATTTTCCAAGTATGAATAATAAAATTCAGAGGATCACAAAAAAATGTGTAACTTGCAAACTTAACAAATATGAAAGACATCCCTACCAACCGAAACTTAATGAAACTCCTATCCTAAATTATCCCGGCCACACGTTACATATGGATATTTATTC
The DNA here is from genome assembly GCA_920105625.2 of Clusia tigrina. Lineage (NCBI taxonomy): Eukaryota > Metazoa > Arthropoda > Insecta > Diptera > Clusiidae > Clusia > Clusia tigrina. The sequence goes on along the minus strand of OV050030.1, from coordinate 206,295,101 downwards.
GATTGACAAGAAATTAGTCTTGACTAGCCTAGATAAATTCACAAAATACGCACAGACCAAAATCATCCCTGGAAAGTCAATAGAAGTAATAAGAAGGCCCCTAAGAGACATGTTATTTTGTTACGGCATTCCAAAAGCAGTCGTAATAGATAATGAAAAAGCTCTAAATTCCGCGTCCATAATGTTCATGATGAAAGACGATTTAGTGATTAACGTCTTCACAACACCCCCATACAGAAGCGAAGTCAATGGGCAAGTAGAGCGATTCCATTCGACTTTATCAGAAATTATGAGATGTCTCAAAGCGGACTCCTCGAAAGGTCGACAAACGAATACAACCACAGTATTCACTCTACTACTGGAAAGAAACCAGTGGATCTTTTTTTCGGGAGAACCGTTGATTTTAGTCCACAAGACTACGAGAAAACACGACAGGACAATATACAGAAATTGACACAAAAACAGCAAACTGACCTAAGACAACACAACAAAAAAAGAAAGGCAATCAAGGATTATGTGCCAGGCCAAGTTATTTACGTAAAACAAAACAAAAGATTAGGAAGCAAACTTTCAGGAAAATTTAAAGAAGAAATAGTAAAGGAAAATAGAAATAGTACAATAGTAACTGAATCACAAAAAGTAGTTCACAAAAGCAACATACGCAATTAAGACCGCTAATAAAAATTACCATATTTTCAGACTCATATTCCCCTTATGCCACGCAGAAATACAAATACTGGATTTTACTAACGCTCAACTAATTGAGTTTCAAATTGGAAAAGCAAAAATACAAAATGGCAATTTCAAAATTATACACGTAATCGACTTAGACCCCTACCAAAAGTTTATGGACGAAACGGAACTAACAGTAAAACAAAACATTAGCACCCAGAATGCAATATATCCATTCATATCACACCAGCTTTCTCAAATACGCGCTCTTAATAGACTACAGCCCAAAGAAAGACCAAAACGAGCCCTTAATTTCATAGGAAGCGCATGGAAATGGATTGCGGGTAATCCAGACCATGAAGATTTTCAAATAGTCCAAAACAAAATGAATAATCTATTAAAAAACAATAACCAACAAATGGTAATCAATAAAGTTTCAATTGCTAGAATTAATGAAATTACTAATGTAACGAACGAAATACTTAAAATTGTGAAATCAAATGAAGTCATAAAAAACGAATTTGTAACCAACATTAAATATAAAATTGATATTATTAAAGAACAACTTCTTAAAATTGATTACGCAATACAATGGGCTAAGGCAGGAATAATTAATACCTATATTTTGTCAAACGTAGAAATAAATACAGCAAAATCCATTTTTGATACAGAAGAAATGCCCTATATTAATATTATCGAAGCTTTAGAATTTAGTGAAGTAAAAATAGCATCCAATTATACAACTTTGGTCTACATAATTAGTTTATCTATTACTAAAAAAGAGTCATGCGAAAAAATATTACTTAAGCCTATCAAAAAAGGCAGAATAACAAACGAATTATCATTCGATAAAATTTTAAAATGCAAAAACGAAATTTTCGGCATTAGAACAAATTGTAAAACTTTTAGCGAACTGTCTATTTGTAATAACAAGAACATTATAGAAATAAGTAATACAAAATGTATACCTAATTTACTAAAAAGCTTACCATCTAACTGCACTGTAACAAATAACCAGCACCTACCAACTATCGATGAGATAGCCGACGGCACCATACTACTTAATCAATACAATGGATCAGTGACAATAGACAACAATCTACTGAACCTTACCGGAACCTTTATCCTGCAATACCACAATGCTACTATAAAAATAAATAATACTATAAAAATAAACAACACAAAATAAATAACACAAATAACGAGACGATCCAGATTAAACCACTTCCTGCAATAGTACAACCATTTTCAAAAAATTCAGAACTTGCAGAAATCTTATCACTACATATGCTAAAAGAACTTTATCTGAATAATACCGAATACATCAAATCATTCGAAACAACAAACGATATCCAAGTATGGACCAGCGAAAGCTTCGCGATCATAACAATCGCACTTATCATAACCATAATACTTAGAATATCCATTGTAAAGAAACCACAAGCAATAGAAGTCATAACAAAAATCGAAAACGAAACGCCAACATTAAAACACCACAAACAATAGAAGTCATAACACAAATAGAAAACGAAACGGCCAACATTAGAAAAGGAATTTCACAAGGATCAATTAACATGGCAGGAAAAACAAATTCACCTAAAGTTTCCACGATCAGCCAGATACCATTCTTTTAATATTCAAGCGAGGACGCTCGAATCTAAGGGTGGAGGAGTTAACACATATCTTATTGAAAATACTTATCACCAAATTCTACATGCTCGCTACACGCGCCTGCAACCAACCAGACGGAATTTGATGCCTGGAATCCGCTGAATCGCGTTCCCACCAAAAAGTGCAACAGTCGCAGGTAAACGACGTCAACAGGAAAATTCAGCAGCGCGTGCACCAACACATTTGCAGATATAGGGTTAATGTTAAGTCATTTTAAGTTTGTGAGTTAGTTTATAAGTGGAAGTAAAACAATAAAGAAGGCTTAGGCCGAAAAATATATATTTTTTAACTTTTTAATTCAAAAAGACTTAACTTATACGAGTATATCTTTTTCTTTTCAAATATTTTATTTTTTCGTCTTTTAACTATTGTGTTTTTTTATATTTTTTTTTCATTCATTATTTATTTTTATTCTTTTGATATTGTTTTTGTTTTTTTTTTGTTTATGTTTTATTTATTGTTTCCTTTTTTTCTTTTTTTATTTATTTATTATTTTTTTTCTTCGTTCGTTTTCTCTTCCTGTTTATTTATTTTTTTTTCAAGCATTTTGTACATTCCTAACTCTAACATTTGGTTTGATTAGCCTACGCTACTCTACACTGCAATCTCTGCTACCTGTGGCGTTGGTTGTGGTTCTCGTTGTGGGTATTTGACTCGCTTCCTTAAGTGGCAGAATATATATGTGATTACTGCGACGATCATTGCCAGCGTTGTGATCGCGGCGATCCCTCCCTTTTCGAACGAGGAGTGCGTTATATCGTACGATGTTTTAAGGTTCAACAACATCTGCTCTTTCTCCGTATCCCTCATTAACTCGTTAATTGACTTGCCGTTAGTCGCTAGAATCTTCCGCAGATCTCCGTGGGGTATTGCTTGTACCGTCGTTGGTACAAATGTACTATTTATTGGTTTCGAACGCTGCAAAGTTGATAAGGCCTGAACGTTGGCCGCCATCTCTCTAGTTCCCATACTTGCTGGTGAAAACTCGTAATACTGGTTCTTCTGTGCTCTATGCATCAGCACCATCTCTTTCCCAATCAACCGACAGTCTTCGCCAATGTGAAGGAATCTCGTCTCCTGCAGCTCTAGTCTTGTCGATCTTGCTTGGCACACTGCAGACATACAAATTTTCTTATCAAAATGGTGTAGCCAGCGGTTTGGTGACTCTGTCACTACCAACAATCCTCCCGTAGCCGAGACTGCTACATGCTCGCACTTATCTTGCTCGTTTTTCAACGTCTGTTCTTCACAAGATTTGCTTTCCCTTGTAAGGGCTTTCCCCGGATGTGGACACATACGCTGTGAAATACCCACCATTCTACAAGACGTAATGTCCTCCGAGGTGAGTCCGATATAATTATCATGCACTCGACTCTCTGTGATGTAGTCATATAGTGTCTTCGGTACTATGCTCCAGTTACCGTTTAACGCTTTAGGTACGGGATATATCTTGTATAGCGCATATGCATCAGGAAGAGGAAGTGGTATTTTTATGACCACCAGATACCCCGCTTTCGACTTCTCTGCTCGTACCGTTGCTAACTCGTACAGCTGTTCGATCCACGACTGCCATTTCAATTCGCTGACGGCCTTGCAGGTTCACAAGCTCTTCTGATATAAAATTCTCCAGATTAACGAGTTCCGCCAAATTGCTCAAGGCTTCCGCAGTTTTCTCATTTATCGATTTCATGCCAGCCTGCAGCCGTTCAATATCGACAAAAATTTCCTTTACTGCTTTGTGTAACCATTTGAAGCTCGAACCCAGAATAGTTATTTCTTTGCCTAAGACCGACATAGTTTTAGCCTGTTGAATATCCAGACCTTGCAAATGAGCGTAGATCTTGTCCGCGTCACGATGGCCCATGGTTCCGATACCCCACTTCAGTATCTCACTACCGACATCTATTAACGACCTTGTCTTCGAGTTTCTTCAGTACCGACTCCAGATCAGCATCGCGAAACTCCAATATCACCATCCACTCGTCTTTCGAGAACCAAACATTATCCAGTGATTCCAAAATCAGGTCCGTTTCCGCCAAGGGGTCCACCCGCACTTCCGCGCTTTCGCTGCATTTCGCTGGAACACTCAAATAGGCTACCAAGAACACAGCTGCCTTTACACATATACTGTAGAGAAAAATAAGTAATCGCTATAATAACTTATCTAATAAATATTTCTATTTCTCTAAATATTTAAATAATCATGGTTATATTACTGCTACATTATGGTTATCACTAATTTACACTAACATTCACCATCGACAGACCTTTTATCTTCTTTTTTTTCTCTTACCATAATCGAGAATATCTAAGTATCCTTGACTATGTATTTCCGGTGTCAATGGCATGACCCAATTCTATTTCTTCTCTAAAAAAAATCTGGTTCGTATATATTCATAACACCTTTAGTGTGGAAAACCCCTATATGAATGCATACAAAACATACAGGCACCCCCTCGGTATTAAAACTACCCTACTTCCTACTACGCTGAAGCCCCGCCCATTTTACGTTAGCTGTCTAACCGCTGTCAGCTAGCCTATAGCTCCAGATTTTCTCTCAATTAACACTTAACTTAATACACACAATAATCTTACAAGCAAACTTTAGTCTATCTAACCTAATTTCGATTTTACTTCTATCCATTCTCAACTATCTCTCTTAACTTGTTACCTACTGACTATTCTCCCTGTTGAATAATTGTATATTTAAAGTTACATGGCAACCTTTTTATTGTCTTCTTTGGACCTTCTGTCTCAGTAAACTCAGTCTTGTTCTTAACCTTGCTCTGCTAACAACATACATATATTGAATGCATTAAATTCTTATTAAAATTAGAAACACGCGTTTTTGTTTAATAGGTTATGGGCCCAGAATCACACGTGTTCTGCTGTGAAAATTAAGTGTTTTTAGTGCGATTTTTTACTACTGCTTTTTATTCCTTCAAGTCGTTCAGTAAATAAAAGAAAAGAGTGGACTTTTATTGAATTTAATAATGGCATCAGGCGGTGATATAAAACTTGACAAGCTCCAAGATAGCTCGCAGTGGCTGACGTGGAAATTCCAAATGGTTCAAATTTTGGAAGCTGATGACATGTTCGATGTGGTCACAGGGGAGCAGGTGTTACCTAGTCAGGGAGAAAAGGGGCAAAAAACTTGGCGAAAAATTGATGCGAAAGCTCGACGAACAATTAGTATCGCATTAGGAAAGCAACCTTTGCTACAAATCATGAACTGTGTTACTGCTAAAAGCATGTGGGACACATTAAAAAGTGTTTACGAGCAGACATCTAAGTCAAAAGTGTTGCTTTTAATGCAAAAGTACTACATTACTACCTACCTGTCAAAAGTTAATGGAGACTGTGCAGCATCTACGTGACCAAGGTGAAACCATATCAGATAAAATGATCATGACAAAAGTCTTGATGTCACTGCCACCAGAATATAATCACTTCTATAGTGCTTGGGAGTCAGTACGGTCAGAGGATCAGAGCTGAAACAACTTACGGGCAAGGCTAATGGCTGAAGAAATTCGTTTGGGTGCCCAAAAAAAAGCTAAGACCGAAGCTTTTATAGCAAGGGTGCGAAGTCGACAAGGTAGGAAAGAACAGCAAAGGAAAAGCGGAAAAACAACAAAAAGAGGCGTATGTTTTAAATGTGGTGAAAAAGGCCATTTTAAACGGGATTGTCCGTAGTTGTGTAAATCGTTTAAGAATGAGACTCATGGTAAACACGTTGAGGCGTTGGTATGTGGAGCGAATGTCAGCAGCAAATTGGAAACGTGGGTTCGCGATTCAGGCGCAACGGACCACATGAGTAATCAACGTGATTGGTTTGTTACCTTTACCAACTGTATCGTCAGGGTAGGCGATGGACGTGCTATCAAGGCTGTAGGAAAAGGTGATATTGCGGTGGTAGTAAACGACGGTCGTGAATAGGTGCAGAAAGTGCTGACAAATGTGCTGTATGTACTGGACATCCACTACAATCTATTTTCTCAAACAAAGGCATTGGATATAGGGTTTGAGTTTGAATCTGACAGCAGGAGCTGTAGATTCATAAGAGCAGATAGAAGCACTGTGGCAAGCTTTTCCAAATGCTAATAAAAACTCAGGAATATGGCAAGGCAAATATAGTGACAACAGAAAAGCTAACTCTGCGAACATGGCATGAAAGAATGGGTCATCAAAATGTGGGACATGTGAGGCAGTTCGTCAAGAGAGTCAATGTGGATTTCATTGAGGAGGAATTTACATGTAAAGGATGCATTTTAGGCAAACAGCACAGAATCAGCTTTAAATCGCGCGAAGCAAGATCCTCAAGCTGTGGAGAGCTATGTTTTGCAGATGTATGTGGCCCATTGCAAGTAAAATCAAATGGAGGTGCCAGGTATTTCTTGTTAATTAAAGATGACTACCCTCATTTTCGTTTTGTTTATTTTCTGAAAGAAAAATCTGATGTAACAAACTCTATTAAAAATTTCTTGATGCAAGCTGAGAAAGTTGATCATCAGAAAATAAGGCGGATTCATACAGACAATGGGCTTGAGTTTGTCAACGAAGGCGTGATAAAAATTTTTAATGAATTTGGAGTCAAGCATGAGCGTACGGTGCCGTATACTCCCCAACAAAATGGCGGTGCAGAACGAGAAATGAGAACAGTGATGGAACTATCCCGAGCGATGTTGTACGCAAGAAGCAAGGACAAAAAGTTTTGGGCAGAAGCTACAAACACAGCAGTATATGTTTTAAATCGAACTGGTACTAGCACAGTGGCACAAAAAACACCGCATGAGTTATGGTATGGACAACCGGCAAAATTTGATAATTTTCGAAGCTTCGGCGAAGAAGACTATGTACACATACCGAAGGAAAAGCGAAGAAAATTAGATGCAAAGTCATGGAAAGGTGTATTTGTTGGTTATGCTGATAACAGCAGAGCTTTCAGGATTTGGAACCGGGATCAGCGAAAGATCGAAATTGCGTGTGACGTAAAATTTGTCCAGGAAGCAGTGACTTTGAAGACACAAAGTCAAACGAATATCTTGGCAGAAGAAATTGCTGAAAATATTTCGGACAACAAACCATAAGGACCACACACATGATGTCAAGGTCGAGGACTCGGAAGATGGTGTGTTCTGTGATAGTGTGAATGATATCGCTGAGGACGTAGATGACAAGTACAAAAGCTGTATTGCTCGTCGTTTACGTAGCACAACTACTTCAACACACTTGGCAGCTATAATGACATGCGAAGAACCTAAGTCTTATGCAGAAGCTTTAAAATCTAAAGATCGTAAAGAGTGGCAGCTAGCTATGGAGGATAAGTATCATTCATTGATTGAAAATGGTACGTGGGAAATGGTTGAACCGACTGTAAACCAAAAGCTTATTGACAATAGATAGATTTTCAAAATAAAGCGAGTTGCCAAAGGAAATATTGATCGATACAAGGCGCGTTTAGTTGTCAGAGGTTTTAGTCAAGAGTATGGAGTAGACTATGAAGAAACATTTAGTCCAGTAGCAAGATTTACGTCTATTCGGTGTATATTGGCTATGGCAGCAGCACGAAAAATGCACATTCTGCAGTTCGATGTGAAAACAGCGTTTTTGTATGGCGATTTATCGGAAGACATTTATATAAAGCAACCATTGGGGTATGATGATGGAAGCGGTCGCATATGCAAATTGATGAAGAGTTTATACGGGCTTAAGCAAGCATCAAGGTGTTGGAACAAAAAGTTCACTAAGTTTCTGGAGCTTTTTAATTTTGTGTCCTCAAACCATGATTCGTGTGTCTTTACCCGTATCACTGAAAGTGGTTGCATCATTTTGGCTATCTACATTGATGATGGGCTAGTTGTGTCTACCTCGCGTGAGCTCATTTCGGACTTGATGGAACATCTACAAGCACAATTTAGAGTTACATTTTCCGAGGGACTTGAAATTCAGCGCAAAGCTGATGGTTCGATTTTTATTGGTCAAGAAGGTTACGCCAAAAAGGTAATTGCTAGGTTTAATATGCAAAGTTCCTCTTTTACAGCAACACCTGCGGATGGCTCCACCAATTTGAGCGATTTTGTCGAGAAGACTGGGAATATTACCAACTTTCCATATAGAGAGGCAGTTGGAAGTCTTATGTATTTGGCAGTAGCCACAAGGCCAGATATAGCATTTGCAGTATCAAATGCAAGTCGGTATATGGAAAATCCTACGACAGCACATGTAAATGCAATAAAAAGAATCCTTAGATATGTCAACGGGACAACTAACGTGGGAATACACTACAACAGTGAAGGCAGCCTTAATATTCGTGGCTACAGCGATGGAGACTACGCTGGTGATATGCAAACTCGGAAATCTACATCTGGTTTTGTTTTCATGGTTGGCGAGAGTGTTGTAAGTTGGTGCTGTGAACGGCAAAAATGTGTTTCTCTTTCAAACACAAAGGCCGAGTATATTGCAGCTTCAAATGCAGTAAAGGAACTGGTTTGGCTCAAAAATTTCTGGACAGATCTTGGGAATCCAGAGATGGTGAAATTTTATGTTGACAACCAAAGCGCTATACGTCTTATAAAGAATCCTGAGTTTCATAAAAGAACGAAACATATCGACGTTCGTTACCACTTTATAAGAGAGAAGTATGAAGACCATGTATTTGAATTGGAATATGCTGCATCATCCGATCAACTGGCTGATGGTTTAACAAAGGCATTACCGAAGCAAAGTTTTTTAAAATTTAGGGATGAGATAGGGTTGAAACCTTTGTATTAGCATAGATTTGATTTAACTACATTTTGATTTTGAACTATTAATGTTTTGCAATGTAATTAAAAAGAGGGAGTGTTGAATAATTGTATATTTAAAGATACATTTTTTTTTTTATTACAAGAATTTATTATTTATTGAATTTGCTTAAATTAAGCCTAACAATAAGTATATCAAATCTTAAAATTAGTCACTAAAAAATAATTTTAACCCAAATTGTATTTGGCCATCAAAATTTCGGTTCTGCTTCGCTCTTCACAAGGCCGGAAGGTCTCTTCTCTGCAGGCGGGATCGGCTTATCGGTTTTGCGAGGGATTTAGCTAGTGGATTCGGGTGATTTTCCAGTTTTGCTATGTATATCTGCTTTCTAGCATTTATTTCTGTGATAATTGTTGGTATTTTCAGGTCTTTGTGAATATTATCGTTACGCATGTACCATGGAGCACCTGTTATTAACCTAAGTATCTTCGACTGAAACCTTTGAATTATGGCAATGTTAGAAGCGGATGCATTACCCCACAGTTGAATCCCGTACAACCATATCGGCTTAATAGTCTATCTAACCTAATTTCGATTTTACTTCTATCCATTCTCAACTATCTCTCTTAACTTGTTACCTACTGCCTATTCTCCCTGTTGAATAAGTGTATATTTAAAGTTACATGGCAACCTTTTTATTGTCTTCTTTGGGCCTTCTGTCTCAGTAAACTCAGTCTTGTTCTTAACCTTGCTCTGCTAACAACATACATATATTGAATGCATTAAATTCTTATTAAAATTAGAGACACGCGTTTTTGTTTAATACTCCCTAACTTATTTTAGCTTAAACCAACCTGTCACCTTAACTAAATATATTAACAAGACCCTTTCTAACCTCCCTTCTTACTTCAAAACAACCAAATTCGTAATTGTCAAACGAGTCAAAACCTGCCTTGGTCGGCTTACCATCTTACTGCACCGATTGCATCAGATGCTAGGCGACCGGCCTCCGATACTTCCAGGGTCGTACACCCGGAAGTTGTATTCAAACTAATTGAAAGCAATTGTATTCCATACTTATCTTTTTTCAATTTCCAATTTCCTTGATTTTATTATTTTCCTATTATCATTACTAATACTAACACGGCTATCAAAGTTGTAGAATTTTTTAATTACACCGCTTCCGCCTTTATTTACTTCTACTTACTTCCCTATTGCTCTTCCAAACATACTTACGTTTACCTTCATGCCCCTACCCCTACGACTTCATGTGTATCGCACTGATAAAACAATTAAAATATTACTCCTAAACATATGTATGCAAACCAGAGAACGACTTCGAGTACTCACCCAAAGAGAGTACTTCGTTATTTCTACATAATTTCCATGCATATGCGCATCGGAATTTAGGCTGGAACAAATTTAACTCATCGAGCATGTGCCGGTAGTTATGATAACGTTGCGTCTTAAATTGATACTCCACACACTCGTACACTCGTTTAAATTTAATTATGTTGGAAAATGAACGGTACTCTCTATTAAAAACACACTTCACATCGCCACCTAATGCATACGGACGTAACTAAGAAAAAATTCATCATTATATAAAACAACAACAACAAAAGCTGCTTTCAACGTCGTCGTATTTTATGTGTATGCTTTGAGTAACGACATTTTCTCGTTATAAATAGAGTGCATACATGCTTGAGTATGATATGCATTGGCGTCTCTATAGTTACGTCGAGTGTGGTGTCTTGATCTTTACTCTTCACACTCTACCTGTTTTTTCAGTTTTACGTTTTGAGTACTCGAAATGGGAACATTTGTCCTTCTCTGATGCAAACCACCATGTCTCATATTAAACTTACACGCTACCCGCGCTCATACTTACTTATTGGCATACATACATATGTACATGGCACATGCGCTTGTCATTATAGCGCATGCCAAAAATGTCAACGCATCATATTACCAGTGTACATTATGAGTGGCTACAAACTATTTGCTTTCAAAGTCATTTGTTTTTTTTTGGCTTCGATGTGGCGCTTCCATGTCAAACGTGAGTCAAGATGAATTCCTAGGTACTTCACCTCCTTTGCTTGAGGAATAGGCACATTGTTGAGTTTTATCGCTGGACTTGTACCTTTTTTATAGTAAAGGTAATATGCGTACTTTTCGATTCATTAACGTTTATTCGCCAGTCAGCCAACCAATTTGTTACTAGGACCAGATGATCTTCTAAGTCACGGGATGCGATTTTGGAGTTCGGATGAATGCTAAGGATAGCTGTATCGTCTGCGAAAGTTGTATCGTCTGCGAAAGTTGTATCGTCTACGAAAGTTGTATCGTCTGCGAAAGTTGCTGTTGTTAAGTATTTATTGGTAGGCAGATCTGAGGTAAATAGTAGATACAACACCGGACCTAGCACGCTGGCTTGTGGTACGCCAGCTTTGATGTCAAAGCATTTAGAGTAAGCATTATTGTACCTTACCTTGAACTTTCTGCCCCTCAGATACGATTCCAATATGTCGTGTACTTTTGTGGGCAATAGCTTTTTTATTTTGTAAATAAGCCCCTCGTGCCAGACCTAGTCAAATGCCTGCGCCACATCTAAAAAGATGGCTGCACAATATTGCTTTTTGTCGAATGCGTTTTTTATCTCGTTCACTATTCGATGAACCTGCTCTATTGTACTATGGTGTTCGCGGAAGCCAAATTGGAGAGTGGGAATAGTGCGTTTTTCGTTTATATGCGGCATTAGTTTTGCAAGAAAAAGCCTTTCTAGGAGGTTTGATAAGATAGGCAGGAGGCTAATCGGTCTATATGATGACGATTGGGAGGGGTCTTTTCCTGGTTTCGGGATCATTGTGATTACTGAAACTTTCCGGGCATTAGGAAAACATCCTAAGCGCAACAAGCCATTAAATAGTGAACTAAGTAAGATGATGGCCATTTGGGGTAACTCCTTGATCATTTTTCCAGTAATGAGGTCGTGGCCTGGAGCTTTGTTAAGAGCAAGGTTACTAATCGCATTACTTACTTCTTTTGTTTTTAATTTAATAGGCGAGCATGTTGTATCTGGCGAGGGAGTTAATATTAGGCTATTGGTATTGCGAGGTGGGTTGGGGGTAAAAACATCTCTTAAGTGTTCGGCGAAAAGAGCAGACTTTTCATCATCGCTTCTTGCCCAGTTTCCATTTTTTGTACGAATCGGTGGAATTCCACGTGTAGGTGCTTTCATTTCTCTGACAGCTTTCCACAGAGAGTAATTGGTGACGTTGGTCCAGGCAACGATCTGATTCTAGACGCAAGGCTTTCCTCAAATTTTCACTGGCAATAGATAACTTCCGTTTTAGGAAAGGGGACCTGGATTTTTGCCATTCACGATGCGTCCCCCTTTTTTCAGTAAGGTGAATATCGATTTGGGTTGAGGTTTGTGGGCGCCGGATGCTGTTGCTGTTGTTGTCACGCTTGTCCGCAGAGTGGCGCACAGCTAATCTTAGGGTCGAGGTAAATTGTTCCAGAAATGTTTCAATGTCCTCATTAGTTTTGAGACGTGGGTTTAGGCTGAGATCACTACTGATGTATTTTCTGTATTTCAGCCAGTTAGTTTTAGTGGGTGTGAATTCGTAGGTAGGGCGTAACTTTTTGTTCAGATGTATTATAATAGGAGAGTGATCTGAAGAGAGGTCGTTAAGGTGTTCTACTTTGAGTTGCTCTCGTTTTAGGTTTCTAGCAACTCCAAAATCAATAAGATCAGGTATCTTACGTGGGTCTGTCGCCCAGCACGATGGTTGTCCTGAAGAGATAATATCAATCTTGGTGTCAGAAAGCATGAAGTTATATAATTGTTTTCCTTTTGGTGTTGTTAGCCGTGAGCCCCAGTAAGTGTGTTTGGCATTGTAGTCGCCAGCAGCTAGAAAACTTGTTCCAAGTGTGGAGAAAAAATCTGAGAACTGGTTACTTGTTATTTTAAATCTAGGTGGGCAGTACACAGCGGATATTGTTAAGTTATCCTCCCATCCGTCCAGACAAACTGATGTTGCTTGTAGGTACTCCTTGTTGTATTCGTCCATAACAAAGTGTTTTATTCTTTGTTTGATTAGGATTCGAGTGCCACCAAGGGCTTTACCAGCGAGATGCTTTGTATCATAGAATTTATATCCTGGTATGTAAAAATTGTGTTTTTCGGGTTTCGGATATAAGAAGTATGTCGATTTCATTAGTGAGTAAAAATTTGTTGATTTCTAACTTGTGCTGGCTTACACCGTTTCCATTCCATTGACAGATCTTGAGTACGTTCATTTCGGAGATAGCAGAAGCTGCATGAGCTGGTTTTGGTTTCTCATCATTTTTTGAATCATTGTTTGTATGGAGGTCATGAACTGCGTCATACATTGTGTGAGCGTTGCTATCATTCCTTCAAAATTATGCAGATTTGAACCAGTCCCGGACTGCTGATCCTTCCCTAACTTAAGTACCCCTGCATACGTCGTCCCTGTGTCGGGGTATGGAATTGACTTCTGTGGTTGTGCAATGGGCGGTATACAGGGTGGCTGATGAAAGCCGCTACCAAAAAAAAATGTAATAACTTTTTTTCTATTTAATGAATCTGGTTTTTTTTTTATTTTGCAGATTGATTGTTAGATTTATCAAAAATGGATAACTGGGACACTGAAACAAGAATTTGGATTGTCCGCCGCTATCACGCACTGGAGTCCGTAGTTGCGGTTCAAAGGGAGTATAGGCGCACGTTTGGCGGCAATCCACCGAGCAGATGGACCATACTGAGACTTGTAAACAATTTTGCCGAGCATGGGACAGTCAACAGAAGACCTTACCATCGAAACCCTTCAGTTTGGACGGAGGAAACAATCGCTGCAGTAGCTGCTGCCATACAAAATAATCCAAGAGTTTCGACAAGAAGCTTATCTGCTCAAATGGGTATAAGCAGACAGTCATTGCAGTCAATTATGCATAAAGATTTGGACTTATTCTCATATAAATTTCAAATGGCCAACAAATTGAACGCAGCAGACTTCCCGATTCGCTTGGAATTTTGCCAGAAGATGCTTCAAATGGTGGAAGAGGACGGAAACATGATCAACTGTCTTTTTATTTCTGACGAGGCCCATTTCGATTTAAACGGCAACATAAATAAAGAAAATTGTCGAATATGGAGTGCTTCCAACCCACAGATACTCCATGAGACGGAATTACATCCACTTCGTGTTACAGTGTGTTGTGCAGTTTCATCACGCTGCATTGTCGGGCCCTACTTCTTCGAAGAAAACGGTCACACCGTTACGGTTACTGGAGACCGTTACTTAGCCATGTTGAGAGACTTTTTCTATCCAGAATTACGCCGAATGAGAATTGCTTTCAACTCAGTGTGGTTTCAGCAAGATGGTGTAACTCCTCACATAGCCCGGCCTGTTATGACAGAATTGCGACGAAAATTTCCCAATAAGCTGATATCCAGAAACTCCACATTCCGTTGGCCCCCAGGTCGCCGGACCTTACTGCACCTGACCTTTTCTTGTGGGGTTATTGCAAACAGGAAGTCTACAAAGCAAAACCAACAAATTTGAACGAACTAAAGCAATCCATTCGAGAAACAATTGCGGCTATTCCTGTCTCAACTCTCCAAGCAGTAATGAATAACTTTTTGGTAAGATGCCGCACATGCATCAACGAGCAGGGGGGCATTTAAATTCCATTATTTTTAAAACTAATTAAGCTATATTTAATAAAATTGAATGAGCTTTAACATTAATAGAAGAAAAATGAATTCCATACACTGAAAAAAAAGTTATTTGAGTTTCTTAATGTAGCAATATTCATCAGCCACCCTGTATTTGCACTAGGTTGAGTGCGCTTATTCTTTAACTGAGGGTCATTGTTCTTAATTTCCTTGTAGACAGGGCAATCTCTGTAGTTGGCAGTATGGTTACCACCACAATTACTGCACTTTCTAGCAGCTCTATCAGTTTTAGTCTTCGTACATTCTGAAGTGGGGTGTAAATCACCACAGGCAACAAATACACTACGAAGAGTGCAGTAGGACCTTGTGTGCCCAAATTCTGGGCAATTAGAACATTGAACTGGGCCGTTTCGTTTGAGAGGCTCCTCCACAGTAATTCTGCGATGCATAAGATAGCGGAGATTATAAATACCATGCACTTCTCCTTTTTTAAGCTTTTGGGTTTCAGCCTCCAATTCTACGCGAAACAATGGCTGAGGGATTATTATATTTATAATAGAGCGGGCAGCGAACCCTGCTTCATGTAGTGCTTCTTTGACTTCAGCAGGGGGAATATCTGATTCAAGTCCCTTTATGACAATGGTAAGGCCTTGGCTACTTTGAAGTTGATAGGTGTAGTAGCTTTTTTTATCAGTGTCGAAGTTTTTTATAACCACTCTGTAATTGCTCTCACTATGTATTTGGATTTTTGTCTCCTGGATATTTCCTTTAACAATAGGGTTGACATGGAAATTTTTAGGACCAATGAGCTCGGTAAGCTTTGCAACTAATTTACTGGAGTTATGTTCTCGTAGGTAAATGGGAGGTGGTTTGAATATAATATTAGGTTTGGGTGCGTCTGCCTCCTCAGCACTTTGAAGTAGTGCGAAGCGATTATTACTAGAGATTAGGCTCTCGCTAGGTTTGCTGATTTTTGCGATGCTAGTTTTGATTGCACTCGATTTTGGGCTTCGCTTGCGCTTGTTTATAAGGATATACCTATCTAAACCAGTTTGTGATGTTCCACTTTTCCCTGCTGGGGTGTTTGAAAATTTTTTGGTTGAATGGTTTGCATTGATGGTTGGTGTGAGTGCATTTTCAGTGCGCTCAGCCACTGTTGGCGAATTTGTTCTAGCACGATCGGACGAGTGAGAGAGAGACGTGGATGGAACCTGTTTGCACTCTTTAGTTATGGACGCCGTTGGGCTGGGTGTTGAACATTGGGCGCTCCAGGAGGGCGCATGCGGAGAGAGTGCCAGAGACACTTTCGGACATTGGTTCTGGTTTGAGTGCGAACTGTGTGTACTTGCACTTGCGTTGTTAAGGCTCATGAATAGCATTCGAACTAGTCTGCAAGGTATTGACTGTTTTGAATACCTAGATGATATAGTGGTATATGGAAGGAATCTGTCAGACCACAGTAGCAAGTTGAGTAAAGTACTGGATCGACTGAGGGAGCATGGTCTCAAGCTCAACACGAAGAAGTGTAACTTCCTGCGACGCGAGGTGGTCTATCTAGGACACAAGTGTACTGAGAAAGGTGCGCTTCCTGATCCTGCGAAGATAGAATGCGTCAAGAATATTGCTCAGCCAAGAAACAGGAAGGACGTACAAGCTTTTCTTGGTCTAGCAAATAATTATAGGAAATTCGTGAAGAATATGGCACCATTATCGCTGCCAATCACGAAATTGCTACATAAGGACACAAAATTCGAGTGGACGGAGTCATGCCAACAGGCGTTCGAAGGTTTGAAATTGGCTATTACGACACCGCCCATCCTGATTTATCCGGACTTTAATAAGCATTTCATTTTAACGACAGACGCCAGTGGTAAAGCTCTGGGATCGTTTCTTTCGCAGGAACAAGAGGGTCGGGATCATCCCATAGCTTTCGCGAGTAGAGCGCTGAGTGAGACCGAGAAGCGGTACTCTACGATAGAGAGGGAGATGCTCGCTATAGTTTGGGCCACTCGTAACTTTAGATCATGCCTTTTGGGGAGGCAGCTCACGGTTTACACCGACCACCAACCGCTAAGGGGAATCGTAAATTTGAAGGATCAAACGTCTAGACTGGCACGGTTCAGGCATAAGCTGTCCGAGTTCACATTTGATGTTGTGTACAAGCCAGGGAAAACTAATTTGAATGCGGATGCGCTGAGTAGGGCGTCGCAAAATACGAGTGTTCTGAGAATCACTGAGAATATCGCGGGATATGGACAACGAATTGCGATCAGTGATGGACAAACGGAAAGGTCAAAAAGGGAACGAATGATAGTGAGGGCATGGATTGAATTAGACAGGGTGAAAGTGGAACTGGGGTTTTTGGAAGCGAGGGCAGTTTCTTTTGACATCACGAAAGACTGGTTAGCATACATGTTTATTAGGGAGGGGTTGAGACGGTGTCTCGCTAGATTGGAAAATATTAACGTAAAAGAACAGGAAAATTTGCGGAAAGCGCTTGGGAATACAGCAGCGAGGGTCCAACAGGTAATAACTCGGTTAAGGGAGAAAACGAAATTTTCACCTGCCGAGAGGTGTGACACAGCACCCCGGATAGCAGCTGTCCGAACAAGAGCGCAAGTAAGGGAGCGAAAGTGAACTATAGATGACTCTGTGAAGGAGGGGGACGCCATGGGTGACGGTACGTCTCCAGAATTACCTTTTGTTGCGAACGCTGTAATTGAACTGACGGACCAGAAGGAGATTCAAACGGTGTTAAAAGATTACCATAATTCTCCTTTGGGGGGTCACCAGGGTTTCATGAAGACGTATACGCAAGAACTATAGGTGGCCTAAAATGATGTTGGATATACGGAAACACATCGCTGGGTGTGAAAGCTGTCAGAAGAACAAGGTATCAAGGCTAACAAGGATGCCTATGCAACTAAGTGATACTGCTAACAGACCATTCGAGAAGGTGTTCATGGATATGGTGGGACCATTGCCCGAGAGCTCGTCTGGGAATAAATACATCCTAACATTCCAGGACGACCTATCTAAGTACTTTATAGCAGTTGCCATGCCGGATGCGGAGGCAACCACGGTAGCTAGGATTTTCTTTGGAGAAGTTGTAGCAAAATTAGGTGTCCCAAAGATACTGGTAACAGATAACGGCACTAATTTCATTTCGAGAATTTTTTCTGGAACGTGTAAACTGTTAAAGGTGAAGAAACTTCACATCACCCCGTATCACCCTCAGGCTAACGGTTCGTTAGAACGTAGCCACCGACCGCTAGCTGAATACTTGCGGCATTTTGTGAAGGAGGATGGATCGAACTGGGACCAGTGGTTGGCGTCAGCAATGCATGTGCACAACACGGTACACGCATCCACTAACCAGACGCCATTTTTCACGTTGTATGGTTTCCAACCTCAAATGCCATCGAATTTGAAACGAAAGCCATCGCCATTATATAATACAGACAACTATCCACATCTGTTACGTTATCAAGTGCAGAAAGTGCACGAGTTGGCTAGGAAGGCGCAGGAAAGGGCAAAAGAGGTATCCAAGAAGCAATATGATGCTTCCGCTAATCGCGTGCAGTTCGTTGCTGGGGACAATGTTTTCCTGCGTAACAGTAATAATTCAAGGCCGGCTTAGTAAACAGGGACTTGGCCAATTACACGCTAAGTCTGACACACCGATCAATGGTATATTTGATAGAGGCAGTTACGTCTGCAGAGGTGGCCATTCAGCAAAGAGACACGACGGGGGGTATATGCTGGACGAGTGCACCCGCTGGTTCGAGTGTCCCGCGACAAGAATTGGGGGTAATGAGAAACGGGGAATGGAGCATAGAGATCGACGACCGGCTGTAGAGGTCACATGCTCATTTTGTAATAGGCACGGGCATTTCTGGGATGAGTGCCGGACGAGGAGGAATACTCCGTTTTGTGAGGATTGCGGTAATTATGGACACCAAAGAGGGATGAGTTGTCTAAGGAATGCATCAGCAAGGAAACAGGGTAGACAGTACTACTCAAGAGAAAGCTTCGGAAATCAGCAACAGAGTACCATTGCCAGTCAGCAGAGACCCGTGTTGCCTCGTGGAAACCCAGGGGACCGTACATGGCAGCGGAACACGGGCGGTACTAGTAATAACCATCATACCTATGCTTCGCAGCAAAACCAATCATACGATGCAAGGAACGAACGAAAAGGAAGTCGCGAACCGACCTGTACATGGTGTGGGCGCATTGGCCATATGGCAGAGAACTGTTTCGCGAAGAACAGCAACAGGCAGAATCAGGGAAACCGGTAGAGGGCCAACCTCAGCCTAGAGGTTGAAAACCCCAGAACACTGCTAATATACAGGCACCAAACGTGGTTCTCACGTCAGCGACAGTCGAGAGACCACAAACTCCGAAGATACAGGATACAGCACTCTTAGCGACAATAAATTTCTTTTGTCTATTGCTAAGCCTGTTTGGGGTAATTCGCCAGAGAGCAGTGGGGTTAGTCAGGAACTACTTCCCTGGTATATTAATATATATAGGAACAAATTTTAATAGTATTAGTGAAAGATGCAGACAGGTAATTCAGCCGGCCAGGGGCATGACAGCAGGTTTTAAAAACTGCATGGGGAAGATGAATGGTAGTACGGCAAATTTTAAATCGTGTTTAAGTATACTATTTGCTAGCACCGCTAGGTTTATGAGAGATATGTGTAGAGATCCTCCGCGATATAAACATTTTTTGGATAACAATTTCAACAGTCAGTCTAGAAGGAATACCGAGAGAGCGGAGAAACTGAAAAACGAATTGGGAACGGGGAGTATTTTGAATGAGGAGGAAAACCGTTCAATATCAAGAACGTGCGCAGAGTATAAAAATGTGTTCCTACTCGAGGGAGACGCGCTGCCGTATTCCCATAGCGGAGGGGCAGTTGCCCCAAAATCAAAGGCAATATAGAACTTCAGAGGCTCATCGTGACGAAATGAATCGACAGGTGGACAAATTGTTGGAGGAGGGCATAATAATGCCGAGCAATTCTCCATGGAATTCACCTTTGTTGGTTCCGAAAAAGTCCCAGGACAACACCGAGAAATGGAGATTGGTGGTCGATTTCAGGAAATTAAATGACGTCACACTGAAGCAAGTTTTTCCGATCCCAAGAATTGACGAAATTCTGGATCAGTTGGGTCATTGTAGGTATTTCTCTACGCTAGATTTGGCTAGTGGATACCATCAAGTCTTGATGGGTGCGGAAGACAAGGAGAAAACGGCATTCAGCACGTCTTTGGGTCATTTTGAGTTCAAACGAATGCCATTCGGACTTACTGGTTCTCCAGTAATGAGAACGCTGTGGAGTTGCAGTCGCATGAGGGCCGCTGCCCGGCCGCTCGCCGTTGTGGGACATGCTACATCCGCTCGCTTGTCTCTGTTTTGCAGGCAAAGGTTTTGAACGAACCACATTCGTCGTCAAACCGCTATCAACAGTCATGCCGAGAACATCCGACCTTGTATTGGGGAGAGAAGGTAAAATACTGTACTCACTCAGTTGCGCGATTACCGGACGCTGCTGGCAAAGCACACTTTGAGAGCGCATGCGCTGAACAGGAGAGCGCACTGGGTGAGTGGGAGAGCGCAATACGCTCATCCACTGACCGCTATAGTTCCGCTTCTTTATTAGAAGCTAACACAAATTCAAATATTAAGTTTAAAAACTGATATTTGATATTTCGCACAATCTCCTTTTGCCAATTTCACTCACTGACTTTTATTATGCGTCTATTTCGCTAGGCTTAAAACTCGAAACTTTAAATTATTTCACTTTAAATCACAATATAATTGAGGAGCAACCGAAAAACACATCAGTTGAGGCTTGCTATATACTGCTTTGCTGTCTTTGCTTTTCAACAAATATTGAGCCAAAGCTCTGAGCGCGCTATCCCTTGATTTTGTTTCACTCATTTTTGTCTGTCTTTCCTTTCACTATGCAGCATTATTTTAAACTTGCAAAACCAGTTATCACGAATCAAAAAAAAATATGCAAACCCATTTTTGGCATGCAAGTACATATATGTGCATATGTATGTATATTCTTCAAAACAGATTTTAACTTCAGTTTTACATAAACATTTGTTCACTTTATTTGCACGTTTCGATAATTTAATTAAACTTGAGTTTTTTAATTCGAATAACCGATCCGGCTCGAAGGACCAATTTGAAGCGTTAGATGTGGAGTAGCCTTAAAAATGATGATGCTTTGTGTTTGCTGGTTGAATTGCTACTAATTTTATTGTACTGTACATTGTGTGTATGAAAGGAAAACAAAGGTTAAAATACAAAGGTCATAAGAGAAAATGAATACATTAAAATAGCTAACATAATTGGCGCGAACAGATATGTTTCCTGGCAGCATGGTGTGCCTTATATAAGCGTCCTGAAGGAACTCAAGGAACCTCAAACATCCTTTTTATTAGATCTGGTGAAAAAGTTCGTGCGTTTTCCCCGATGGATGGCGTCAATTGCAATTACTTAGGAAACAGCTCGCACAGCTCAGGAACACAGCTTCGTGGGGAAATTTTGATGCAACCGCCGTATAGTCCAGACATAGCACCCACTGACTTTCACTTGTTGCGTTCTCTGCAGAACTCTCTCAATGGAATAAACTTGATTTCAAAAGAAGCTTGTGAAACCCATTTCGATTCAGTTTTTCAACGAGAAACCACAGAAGTTCTTCATTGATGACATCATGGCTCTACCCGAAAAATGGCAAAACATTGTCGATAATAATGGAGCATATTTGGTTTAAAAAAATTTATTTCCACACTATGAGAAAACCCATTATATCGTTTTTATCCATGATACCAATAGATCAGTGACCTTTTGGAGCATGGCTGGAAAAATTTCATCTATTCCCGGAGACAAAAATGAGTCAAATGACTTAATTGCCCATTCTACTTGGTCGGTTATAATAAATTTCGACGGGTGGGAGTTCACACTATCTTATGTGGGTTCGAGAACTTCAATATTCTTACAGCCCGGAAAATTTGTACTGACGGTCTTCTGAAGACCCCTCACAGCTGTCAGTCCAATCTCCGTTATTTATACGTGTTAAATTTGGCATTGTCGGATGTTTAGATAACAGTCTCCCGAGCCTAGCCACCTGATTTGTTTTATCCATAATGCCACAAAAATCTTTCCACTTCTCTTTCTGGTCCTGCTTACTTCTTTTTTATATTGTTTTAGCAGCTCTTTGTACTCGCTCTAACAAAATTCGTTGTCGACTGCTCTGGCCAACTTAAAGAATTCTCGTCTCTTTCAGCTATGGGGACCAAGCAAGCGCCTTGTTCCACCAATGGGTCCAATATACTCGTATGTTGTTTCTTCATTCCGGTTTGCTACTTCTAGACTACTTTGAAGAATACAGTTGAGTAGTCTGTCTTTTATATACGCGCTTCCCCACACCGTGTGATGCGCGTTTGCGTCGGAGCCAATTATCAGAGCCTTGTTCCTTCTTTGGGCTGCCGCCATCAACCTCTGAAGCTCACTCGGTGGCGCCCTGTCGTCATGTGATATGTAGCTGGACGCACAGTCCTTGCTGTCCTTGCTTGCTACAGTGATCAGAAGAGAATTTGGAATCAATGTAAGAGTGCATTATATACTTTTCTTTACCAGTCTCGCTGTTTTTACCTTATTTGTTGCACTCGGCATATATGCATATGTGTTGTAATTCAGTGACTTTAGGCCAGAAACCACGTTTCTCGAAGCTATACATAGTTCCTGGACTAGACCAACGACTAGAGCCACAAAAGGACCTCTTACTTTTGTAGAGGTTTATCTGAAGAACTTTCAACTTTCGTCACAAACACCTTCACGGAGTTGGAAGCTACCTGCAGCTCACCCTTTTCCACACCTCGTAAGTGTAGGGAGGCTTCCATGATATTTTCAATACTGAGATCCTTCTCCCCTTTTTCAAGCGTGTTGTCGTTGTTGTCTGTTGGCTTGTACTTCTACAGGCGAAGGAACAAGCTTCTGAAGCTGCACGTCATCATTCTAAACCTCGCATACAGAATATGCTCCGTTGGCTTGCTGAACTGGAGGACGTAGTTCTGACTTCCTTCTGGATCCCGATGATTTAGCCGCGTTCAATACCCTCCAGTCATCAGTTGGCACATCACAATTCTGCCGTTGTAGGAGTCGCAACGAGGTTTTACCACGCGCGGTATTAGCACCTTTGAATTTGGTATCAATGGAATGCAATTCGGTATTTTGCCGTTCAGGTCCAGTTGAGATAACTCCCGGTTAACATTCGTCCTGGCACTGTACGCATGCGCCCATAAGGCCTTGCGTCAAGCCTAGCGTGGCTTCCCATAGACAACCACGGGGACTTAAATGGATGAATGAACACACGATTGCAGATAGCGGCCAATAGCGGGGACCCAACGAACCTGATGACTATACCACCACCCAACACAAGGAGGGAGAAGAGTGCTGTTTTTGACAGTGCTGTGTTTTTTTTTTCCCCCCCTTTATTTCATACATCTGTCACCATTTGACAATTTCTTTGGAAATTAATATTAAAAACACATTTTGGCCAGTGCCAAGAAGTGATACAACAAAAATTATTTACATTAATTATAATAGTTCACTATAATTATAACATAACAATTTATGATCAAAATTATGTTTATGATAATTATTTACATTTACATTTATAATACTACTAGCTGACCCGGTCCGCGTTGCTGGCCCTAAGCAAACATTAGTGTTTTATTGCCACACTATTTAAATAGAGCTTTTAACGAAATTTACGGCCTTTAAATAAAAATCCATGGAATACCTATCATAAAGTTTTTTCACAGAATAACTTACATATGGTGTAGATATGGGCTCAATCAAAAAAGAAACACATGCATTTAAGGCAAATTGGAAATTATATTTATTTATTACTTCATCTTAAGGCCAGCGGATAAACAATTTTTTTTGTTTTTTTATTTGGTGTAAAAACGTATAAATTTTTTGGCGTGCCAACTCGGGAGTAAGCCACATACAACTGGCCGTGTGAAAAACATGAATTTTCCAAAATTAAGCCAGCAATAGGCAATGATTGGCCTTGTGATTTGTTTATGGTAAAAGCAATGGCAAGACGCAAAGGGAATTGGAGCCGCTTGAATTGGAATGGTAAATCGTTGGAAATCATCGGAATTCGTGGAATAAGTACGTCTTCGCCTTTGAATTTGCCACCGATGATTGTTGCCTCGATTAAATTTGGTGAACAGTTTTTGATGGTCAATCTGGTTCCGTTGCATAACTTTGGTGCGTTTAAGCTGCGAATAAGAATTACCGGTGATCCAACCTTTAATGTTAGTACATGCGGTGGCATACCGGGTGGTTCTAATGAATTCAAAAATTCAGTGGGATAATTGACGGCTTGTTCTTCATCCATTACTGTGTCGATCGATTTGTATTTGATTATTTTGCCGGGCAGTTTCAATTGAATTTGGTCATTGAGCTTACTGACATCGTCATTTTTTGGTGCCAAAATTGCACGTTCGCACAGCCAATCTGGATTTTTGTAGGAGGTTGTTAGATTTGGGAATACCTTGTCGACAACGGCTTGGATATTCATTTGCATTTGACAGAAGTTAGGCGGGAACGAAATCTCGTTCGTGGCGCGAACAATTGGAATTTTTTCATTTCCGATGTCCAAAAGTTGTTTTGAGAATGTTTGGGCAGACGGGTCTTGCAACAAATGCACACGCATGTTCGTCGATAGCGTGATTTTCTCGACTCGGTTCCAAAGATATGAAGCTTTCAAGCATGCGTTCAGCCCATCTGAGGGCATTGATCTTGGAATAACGGGTAAAGTTTGGCGGAAATCACCAGCAAGAAGAATAAGAACGCCTCCCATCGGTTGGTTGTTTCCTCGAAAATCAGGTAGAGTCCGGTCAAGCGCTTCGAGCAATTTCTTATGGGCCATTGTGCATTCGTCCCAAATGATAACTTTGCACGTTTTAAGGATTGTGGCCATGCCGGAGTTTTTGCTGATGTTGCAAGTTGGTGTTTCTGCCTGGTTCAAATTCAATGGAAGTTTCAGTGCTGAGTGTGCAGTGCGTCTGCCGTCCAATAGCGTTGATGCAATTCCCGATGATGCCACTGCGAATGCAATCCAATTCTGCATTCGAACCGACGCCAATATTAAATTGATGAGGAATGTTTTGCCTGTTCCTCTTGGTGCATCAAGGAAAAAAAGTCCGCCATTTCCGTTTGTTACCCGTTGCATGATTTTTGCGTAAGCAGTTTTTTGATCATCAACCAACCGTCTTGTTTGAATTTCCACATATTGTTGTTGCTGGTTGACATCGAAGTGCTGTTCTCGCACCAGGTCTCTGTCTTGAACACTGTTTATGTCCCGTATCGGAGCCGGCATTCCAAGTTAAATAAGGACTTTGTTGTTGATGGATATGCACATGTCCTCAATCAGCAGTAGAGTTTGGTTGAAAATCTCGTCCGAATACTCCTGGTTAGGATAAGTTGCTCGTGATTGCCTGAGAATGTCTTCACCTAAGCTTTCATGCTGCGTTTCCCACAGTTCTCGTGGATTAGATGGTGAGCATTGTTAAAATTATCGCAAACAAATTGCGTATTTGTTTTGGGTGACACGTGAGTGACGCCTCTGTTAGCGTTGTGTTCCAATGCTGATCACTTTCAAGCAGGCCCAATCGGAAACACGCTTCTCTATAAGTCTGACATTCATTTCCATGGATGGTTTTCAAGGCGGCGAATGATGTTGGACCTTTGATCGTATGCAATAACAATCGCAAATAATAGCATTCAGCATTATTCGGATGAACGGTGTAGACACGTCCCAAAGCAAGAGAAGAATGCACACCAGCATATTCTGCGACAATCGCACCATGCTTTCTTCTCATGAACTTCTTCGACGACGTGTTCCAAGTGTAATATTTGGGAATTTCAGGATATATTAAAGTCTTGGCGAAATTGTCGGTTGCACACAATTCAAAGAAAGCGGTGAGAGTGGTGTGTGGCGGCTGTTCGGCTCTATTTTCAGCATTTCGTTCGGTGAAATAAACACGCTGGCCATTTTCCAAATGAACAGCTAGAAGTTGAACTGTTGGATATCGATCGTGGATGTTGAATGAAAGTATACGCCGAACTGCTTCATTGCTGCTGATGTAACGCCCCATCTGGAATTGCGTGATGTCGTCAGTTTGATTGGCTAGCCCGAATACAGCCATATCGCTGCCTTTGTTGACGTATTTGCAAATATAGTTGATCGACTTCAACGAATTACAGTACTCAACATTGATGTGGGCATCAAACATTTTTGAAAGCAACGGTGAGTAGGGCACGATCCATCTGTTATCGACGTCAACATCTACATTGCGCATTTTAATTGTAGTTGTGTATCCACCGTCATCCACCTTTCTTCGCCTATACAGAGGATATCCATCGCCTCCTGTTTGAGTTTCTTGGAGCGGCTCGCGTGAATAGCGCCTTGTACACTTGCCTTTTTTCATGCATGGTGAATTTGGGTTCAGTTCACCGCAAGGCCCGTGGATCATGTGTTTTCGGATTGATTCAAATAGAACCGGATCTGCTGTGGGATTCGGGAGTTCTGCGGAAATCACGTCATCAATTTGTGTTGGCATGATTTTTTGTTTTAGCCAGACTAAAATATGGGCGAGTAAGCCACATACAACTGGCCGTGTGAAAAACATGAATTTTCCAAAATTAAGCCAGCAATAGGCAATGATTGGCCTTGTGAATTGTTTATGGTAAAAGCAATGGCAAGACGCAAAGGGAATTGGAGCCGCTTGAATTGGAATGGTAAATCGTTGGAAATCATCGGAATTCGTGGAATAAGTACGTCTTCGCCTTTGAATTTGCCACCGATGATTGTTGCCTCGATTAAATTTGGTGAACAGTTTTTGATGGTCAATCTGGTTCCGTTGCATAACTTTGGTGCGTTTAAGCTGCGAATAAGAATTACCGGTGATCCAACCTTTAATGTTAGTACATGCGGTGGCATACCGGGTGGTTCTAATGAATTCAAAAATTCAGTGGGATAATTGACGGCTTGTTATTCATCCATTACTGTGTCGATCGATTTGTATTTGATTATTTTGCCGGGCAGTTTCAATTGAATTTGGTCATTGAGCTTACTGACATCGTCATTTTTTGGTGCCAAAATTGCACGTTCGCACAGCCAATCTGGATTTTTGTAGGAGGTTGTTAGATTTGGGAATACCTTGTCGACAACGGCTTGGATATTCATTTGCATTTGACAGAAGTTAGGCGGGAACGAAATCTCGTTCGTGGCGCGAACAATTGGAATTTTTTCATTTCCGATGTCCAAAAGTTGTTTTGAGAATGTTTGGGCAGACGGGTCTTGCAACAAATGCACACGCATGTTCGTCGATAGCGTGATTTTCTCGACTCGGTTCCAAAGATATGAAGCTTTCAAGCATGCGTTCAGCCCATCTGAGGGCATTGATCTTGGAATAACGGGTAAAGTTTGGCGGAAATCACCAGCAAGAAGAATAAGAACGCCTCCCATCGGTTGGTTGTTTCCTCGAAAATCAGGTAGAGTCCGGTCAAGCGCTTCGAGCAATTTCTTATGGGCCATTGTGCATTCGTCCCAAATGATAATTTTGCACGTTTTAAGGATTGTGGCCATGCCGGAGTTTTTGCTGATGTTGCAAGTTGGTGTTTCTGCCTGGTTCAAATTCAATGGAAGTTTCAGTGCTGAGTGTGCAGTGCATCTGCCGTCCAATAGCGTTGATGCAATTCCCGATGATGCCACTGCGAATGCAATCCAATTCTGCATTCGAACCGACGCCAATATTAAATTGATGAGGAATGTTTTGCCTGTTCCTCTTGGTGCATCAAGGAAAAAAAGTCCGCCATTTCCGTTTGTTACCCGTTGCATGATTTTTGCGTAAGCAGTTTTTTGATCATCAACCAACCGTCTTGTTTGAATTTCCACATATTGTTGTTGCTGGTTGACATCGAAGTGCTGTTCTCGCACCAGGTCTCTGTCTTGAACACTGTTTATGTCCCGTATCGGAGCCGGCATTCCAAGTTAAATAAGGACTTTGTTGTTGATGGATATGCACATGTCCTCAATCAGCAGTAGAGTTTGGTTGAAAATCTCGTCCGAATACTCCTGGTTAGGATAAGTTGCTCGTGATTGCCTGAGAATGTCTTCACCTAAGCTTTCATGCTGCGTTTCCCACAGTTCTCGTGGATTAGATGGTGAGCATTGTTAAAATTATCGCAAACAAATTGCGTATTTGTTTTGGGTGACACGTGAGTGACGCCTCTGTTAGCGTTGTGTTCCAATGCTGATCACTTTCAAGCAGGCCCAATCGGAAACACGCTTCTCTATAAGTCTGACATTCATTTCCATGGATGGTTTTCAAGGCGGCGAATGATGTTGGACCTTTGATCGTATGCAATAACAATCGCAAATAATAGCATTCAGCATTATTCGGATGAACGGTGTAGACACGTCCCAAAGCAAGAGAAGAATGCACACCAGCATATTCTGCGACAATCGCACCATGCTTTCTTCTCATGAACTTCTTCGACGACGTGTTCCAAGTGTAATATTTGGGAATTTCAGGATATATTAAAGTCTTGGCGAAATTGTCGGTTGCACACAATTCAAAGAAAGCGGTGAGAGTGGTGTGTGGCGGCTGTTCGGCTCTATTTTCAGCATTTCGTTCGGTGAAATAAACACGCTGGCCATTTTCCAAATGAACAGCTAGAAGTTGAACTGTTGGATATCGATCGTGGATGTTGAATGAAAGTATACGCCGAACTGCTTCATTGCTGCTGATGTAACGCCCCATCTGGAATTGCGTGATGTCGTCAGTTTGATTGGCTAGCCCGAATACAGCCATATCGCTGCCTTTGTTGACGTATTTGCAAATATAGTTGATCGACTTCAACGAATTACAGTACTCAACATTGATGTGGGCATCAAACATTTTTGAAAGCAACGGTGAGTAGGGCACGATCCATCTGTTATCGACGTCAACATCTACATTGCGCATTTTAATTGTAGTTGTATATCCACCGTCATCCACCTTTCTTCGCCTATACAGAGGATATCCATCGCCTCCTGTTTGAGTTTCTTGGAGCGGCTCGCGTGAATAGCGCCTTGTACACTTGCCTTTTTTCATGCATGGTGAATTTGGGTTCAGTTCACCGCAAGGCCCGTGGATCATGTGTTTTCGGATTGATTCAAATAGAACCGGATCTGCTGTGGGATTCGGGAGTTCTGCGGAAATCACGTCATCAATTTGTGTTGGCATGATTTTTTGTTTTAGCCAGACTAAAATATGGGCGAGTGGCAGGCCTCGCTTCCGCCATTCAACCGAGTACATCCAGCACTGAGTTCCGACAAATATGTGATTTTTGGTGATGACATCCATCAGCCTTGTCAACTTTTGTTTGAATACTCGGGCGAGGTTATCGTGTCTATGTGTTGAGTTTTGGCCGGTAAATAAAAGGTCGGTGATGTCTTTCCATGCTGGGTTGCATGTGAAAGTGATGAAGAGGTCTGGCCGTCCCTCCTTGCGCACGTATGTCATAGCATCTTGAGCGTACTGATGCATATGTCGCGGACTGCCTGTGTATGTCGCTGGCAAGATCACCATTTGGCCGATATTCGCAGCGTTTCCATCATTGGCGATCGCATCACGCAAGTGGACATATTCTTCGACGCGTAGCTTTTGCTGATTCAACCGAATGAAGAGCAGACGTTCACTTTCAATTTTCGCATACATGTCGACAATGAATTGATGGAAGACTTCACGACATTTCAACAAATAATTACATTCATTTGGCCTGATCATAAGGCAATAGGCATAAAAGTCCATACAGGAAACTTTTTTTGCCGACTCTCCATTTGAGTTGGGGTTCATCTGCATTACGTTGAAATGATACCTATCCTCACCCCGTGGAAAAAGCACTGGATATTGTAGTGCATCATACGATCGGTGAGTTTCCGCAATGCGTTGAACACTTGCATTCCGGAGATGGATGATGATATCGCGTCGCTCGAAGTCTGTGCCGACCATAACAACTGCGACGTCACCTATCACCGATGCATTAAAGTGCCGCTCATGCTCACCAGCCGGTGTCTTGTCAGCTCTTATCACAACCGTATAATCATCTGCCGGCATCTGGTCTAGGGCTGTTTTGAATTGACGGATGAGGCTGTTGTCTTCGTGTAACATAGCTTGAAGACTCGAAACGATTTCCCGTCTGACTTCAGTACTGATTGCGCAACGCCGTTCAACTTCTGTAGCTTCATTGCCAGTGAAATAAATTGGGAGGAACTTGGCATCATCATTGGGAAGTGGGAACAACGATCCAATTCTGTGGTAGATTTGGCCTTTCACTTTGAAGGTGGGCATGTAACCGACGTTGTTGATTAGTTGCTCCGAAGGACGTCATTTGAAAGCACGAGTTGTACTTTGGGATGTTTTGAAGAAAGTGCTCGGAATTCGGATTGGCTCTAGAAATGTAACTTTGTAGAGGTTCAGGCGCCTCAATCATTGGTGGCAAAACAACTTTGCCTTTAAATCGATTATTTCTCTTGATCGAGCCATTCGGGAGCGATTGGCAGCAAGTCTTTCGACATGCTGTTGGGGTGTCTCCGCAGCTCTAGATGAAGATGCACTGTCACGCATTTGCTGAAGCCGTGATTCGCGTTCTCTTTCCGTTTCTGCGGCTCTAGACGTAGATGCCCTTTCACGATTTTCCTGAAGACGTGATTCGCGTTCCTCAGCTGATTCAGTGGCTCTTCTTTCCCTCTGCTTCCGTGCTGCGGTTGTTTTTTTTAGCAATGGCTGTTTTTTTTGGTGGCATTTTAGTAAACTGTAATCGTGCAAAAGGAACAATGATGTACTTTCGGATGTTTTGAAGGAAGTGTAAAATAATTATATATATATATATATGTCATTGCTGGTACAATATGAAAATTGGATTTTGCAACGCACCTCCGCCCACAGACCGAAAATCAAAAATCAGACTTCACAGTGTCACCCGCCTGAATATTCTGAAGACTCCCTGAAAATTTCATCAAAATCGGCCCAGCCGTTTTGGAGTCCATACGTTACATACATACACACATCCTGTTTTATATATATAGATTAAGATCTGAAGCTTCTTTAATATGTTTTTTAATAAAATCATTTTTTATAAGGAGACTTTCTCCATTCAAATGAGCAAAAATTGAATACAGACTGCTCACGTATTCCATCATGCTAGCACTGGGCACTGATAAGCCGCCTTCACTAAAGTGATTTTTCCATGAGAGCGATGGATCCTCATTGCTTTTAAATGAAGTGCTAGGCGTCTCATCGCGTAGTCTATGGCATATGTAGCCGGCTAAATTTTCAAGCCCATCATACTCTAAATCGTCGAGCTCCCTCTGCGCAATGTCTTCAGAAGTTACTTTCATGGGTCTCAATATAACACCTATAAACAGTGACATAATTATTTATATATATTGTATCAAAAGCAGAATATTTTTGAATACCTGTAAGAGTAGGCTGAGATACGTCTAAGTCAGGGGTATCATCAACCTCGGCATTACCACCAGTGGTAATAGCGCCCTCATTGCTCCCAAGTATACCATTTCTAAGCTTTTATTTGAACTCCTGCTGGTCTGGTTGATCGTGCAATCCACCTTTAGCAGGAATGACCCCAAAGAAGTTTTCCAGTACATCCTGATTTAAGTAATATGTCAGAATATACTTGGAATTGCGCAATGTCTTCAGAAGTTACTTTCATGGGTCTCAATATAACACCTGTATAAACAGTGACATAATTATTTATATATATTGTATCAAAAGCAGAATATTTTTGAATACCTGTAAGAGTAGGCTGAGATACGTCTAAGTCAGGGGTCTCATCAACCTCGGCATTACCACCAGTGGTAATAGCGCCCTGCTGGTCTGGTTGATCGTGCAATCCACCTTTAGCAGGAATGACCCCAAAGAAGTTTTCCAGTACATCCTGATTTAAGTAATATGTCAGAATATACTTCGAATTGAAGCGTCTTTGAAACTGTAGAAAACACAGATGCTGCTTCCCCTCCTAATTCTCTTCTAACGTACTAATCCCACATAGTAATACACTAAAAACATTAGGCTTAATATTATGGTTATTTAGTTTAAAAATAATTCATTTATTTATTAAATAATAATAATATTAAATAGTTTATTTAAATGTATTTTAAATGAAAGTTTAATTTTTTTTAAAAGTATAAATGATATTTAATGAAATTGAAGCGCTTTTATAATTTGCACGTCGTGTCGTCTTTGCATCGTAACTTCAACTAACTTCAGTTTTCTCTCTTTGGCTCATCTTGGGCTAATTCCCACATATCGGCCCTCCTGCTAGGCTGTTAAATAAAATTCATCATCGCCGACCTCATTCGGCCAAGGTTTCATAAATTCAGCACAAGTTGTAGTACGTCTAGGGCCTTCACAATCGCCAACTTTGATTACGTCATACGTGTCTTTGGGTTTAACTTTGCAAATTTTATATGGTCCTAAATATTTGGGTTTGAGTTTAAGACCTCCTCCTAACTGAGTTCTCTTAATTGCGACAAGATCTTCTAGCTTATACTGATTTGCTGGTTTACGACGACTGTCAAACGCTTTTTTATTTTCAGTTTGAACTGCAGAAATTTGTTGCTTTGCTGCTTGCCTAATTTCATTTCGCTTTTCGTCATAACTCGCCATTAGCTCTTGCTCAATAAGTTCTCTTAGTCGAATATCTGCTTTGGTTTTCATCTTTGTACCTGTTAACATTTCGAATGGTGTGGTACTTATACTTCGATGATAAGTAGAGTTAATTAACTGCTGCACATCTCCAACGAATTTGTACCATTTAGATGGATCGTCGACGCTAAGCTTTGATAATACCGAGATGATAACGCTGTTTAGTCTTTCGATTTGTCCGTTCGCACGAGGCAGACCAGTCGTGATTTTTATATGATCAATCTTTTCTTCTTCGCAGTAATTTTTAAAATCTTCACTAGTAAAAGCTGATCCACGATCGGATATAATTCGTAACGGATTTCCAAAAATTAAACTTTGCAATTGCAATTTCATGATGGCATCTTTAGCGGATGTAGTTTTTGTCGGATACAGCCAACAAAATTTTGTAAATCCATCAATAACGGCAAATATGTGGTGATACTTTTTTTCTTGTAGTTTCAAGCGGACCAAGGTAATCAATATGATACGTATGTAAAGGTGTGTCTTCTTTATGCAATGGATGTAACTCACCTTCTTGTTTTCCTCGTTTCCGATTGATTATTATACATGAAAGACAATTTGATATGTGTCTTTGTATTTTTTCTTCCAACTTCGGAATGAAGTATTCGGTACAAACTAACTCTTTAGTTTTTTTCGTCGAAAAATGACCTCTATCGTGGGCTCTTCTAATAATTTCACCTTGCATGCCTTTTGGTATAACTAGCAATTCGCGATCATCAACAATTTTGTAAAGAATATCAGATTTCAGAAAATAATCATGGTATGTTCTTTTTTCTTTCAAAATATCTTTAATAACTTGAAGATCCTCGTCTTGTGTTTGTAGAAATTTTATCTTAAGAATAAGATTATCTTCTTCAATTATCATAATTGGTGCTCGACTTAGTGCGTCGACATGGCGCATCTGTGTTCCAGGCCGATGCTCCACAACATAGTCGTATTGTTGTAAAAAAAGTATCCAGCGAGCGACTCTCGTACACAGATCTTTTTTATCAAGCGTCTTGGTAAAAGCATTGCAATCTGTTACTAACTTAA
This sequence comes from Clusia tigrina, assembly GCA_920105625.2. Classification (NCBI taxonomy): domain Eukaryota; kingdom Metazoa; phylum Arthropoda; class Insecta; order Diptera; family Clusiidae; genus Clusia; species Clusia tigrina. Next base: position 206,261,464 of record OV050030.1, on the reverse strand, counting down.
ATCGTGGACCAATTAGATAAACTCGAAACTTCTTAAGTGCTCCTATAACAGCTAAAACTTCGAGTTCATAGCTTGTATACTTTCGTTCTGGATCGGTGGTTTTCTTGCTCATATAGTATACGGGATGCAAAAGGTTATCTTCAGGTGACCTTTGTAAAAGGACTGCAGCATAACCATCGATAGATGCGTCTGTATGGACCTCTGTTTCATAATTTTGGTTAAATATATTTAATGCTGGGCTATTGCTTAGAGAATGTTTTAGTAAATTAAATGACACATGTTGTTCCTTACCAAAATTATATTTAACGTTCTGCTTTTTCAAATCAGTGAGTGGTTTTGCAACCGTTGAAAAGTTCGGAATAAATTTTCGAAAGTACCCTGCCAAGCCAAGGAAACTTTCTAGCTGTTTTATATTTTTCGGAGCTGGATAATTAATCGTAGCTGTTGTCTTTTCGGGTGACGGAGATATTTGATGGTTTTCGATAACGTGACCAAGAAACTCTATTCTCTTTTTCAAAAAATGACATTTTTTAACATTAATGTCCAAGCCGTAATCTTTACTGAGTTCCAAAACAAGTTCTAATCTTTTCAAAGCTTCGTTTTCATCCTTCGCCGGAATAATGATGTCGTCGATGTATGGCAAAGCAATACCTTTACGGGTTAAGTCTCGAAAAATAGCATTTATGTGTCGTTGGAAAGCAGCTGGAGAATTGGACAGACCAAATGGAACCTTGCAAAATTGATACTGCCCGCTATGAGTAACAAAAGAAGTGTATTTTCTACTTTCTTCGTGAACAGGAACATGGAAAAATCCATTTCGCAAATCTATAGTACTAAAGATTAATGCATCCTGCAAACGATGGAATCAGCGGTAATGGAAAACGATCCTTAACGATTACTTTATTTACTCCTCTAAAGTCTAATACTACTGGACTGCAAAAATCTGATACAGAAATTTCTACTATACCTCCGGCTAACCACTGTTCAATAAAATTATCCACAATTTCTCTTTCTTTAAATGAATGGAAGCCGTCGGGGATTGCAAAATATTGGTTTATCGTCTGTTAGTATTATTCGCATTTCAATATTTGTTGATTTGACCTTATTCGGCTTATATTCGCTTATCATTTTTACAACCTGATGTTTTGCCTCAATACTCGCCGACTCATCAATATTTATAGATACTTGAGAAGTATTCTCACAAACATCCATGATCATAATACTTTCAACTTCCTTCGACGTGTAATTTTTTATTTTTTCAATTTTAAGCCCACAAGGTGTAATTTTAATTTCGGCCAATAAACAAAATTCGTTCCCTAATACCACTTCGATATCCATACAATCATTTGGCACTACATGAAAATTCAGATCATATTCTTCTTTGTCTATTTCGACGTTAAAAACGAAATTACCTAATGGCTGTATTTTATTGTCAGATTTATTTTTACCAAATCCCATGAGACTAAATTATGATTTCACAAGTTTAGGCTTATTTAAACAGTTATATACTTTTTCTGTAACAATATTGTACTTACTGCCTGTATCGAACAATGCCAACCAACTTTCGACACCAAACTTTATTTGTTTTTTCATGATACTATCCGTTACCAATTGGCGTACATTAGCTTTTTCTTGTTTTAGCGGACATTTTTTAAAAATATGTCCAAATTCGTTACAATGGAAACACTTAACACCTTTATCTTTATCCTTGCAATCGGTGGACTTGTGACCTTTAGCACCACAGTTGTAGCAAGAAATTTCCGTTTTCTCACCTTTAACAATCAGTATCTTTGTATTTTGTTTGCTGTCAAATTTTTGTTCATTTCGTTCCGTCATAGTTTCATAGCATTTAATTTTTTCTTTGAACTGTTTCAAATTATTTGCACCGTACAGTATAGCCTTATTAACATTTAAATCTTTTATGCCATCAATGACGTACTGTATCAAAGCATCGTCTTCAATTTCAGCGCGCACACCTTCGCTTTTATTCATTTTTTTGTCCATCAACATTCTATGAATCTGTGCGCTATTGGCTGTCGTTGCATATTCTTCTAATAAAGCATTTTTCAACTTTATCCATGTCGTTAAGCCTCTTTCACCGCCAACGAATAATTTAGCCAGTCCCTTCAATGATTTTTTTGCAAAAACAAACTTCTGAAAATCGTCCCAATACATAATCGCTGCAGTTTCCTCAAACTCGCTAATCCATGCCTTTAAGGGTAAATTGCTGCTGCCATCAAAAGATCTAATTGAGTCTTCAATGTCTCGAAAATTCATTGAAAATCGAGGCATGTTATACTGATGTGTATGAGCTACGTCATAATCGTCGTTATACAATTCTGCTCTGCTACCACCTTCGTTCTTATTCATATGATTTTTTACCATTTCTTGTTGTTTAATTTTTGCTGCTTCAATCTTTGCGTCGTTTGCTGCGTTGTCGCTGTTTGCACTAAGCATCGTTCTTTGATAATCTCCATCATCATCGTTATCGTCGTTATCGTCATCGTCGTCGTCGTCAAAATTATTAGCACTCAGCAACATTCCTTTACGCAAATTTTTAAAGATTTGTAAGCACAAATCATCAACGTCGTAGTTCAAACCCAACAAGTTGCAAATAGACACAAAATCTGCGGCAGCTAAACCCTTTTTGACGTACTCTAACTTCATTTGAAAGCCTTCATCGTTCTCGTCGTAATCCAAGCCTTCCAAATCACGCAGACGCTGTCTGTTTGATCGATCGCCATCATAGCCAAACACAAATTTATGAAAAGCAACAATAACATTACGTTTAGCCGTTGACAAATTGCTTTTAATTGTTTCAAATTCAATTAGCTTCGACATTTTTGTTGTTTCTTATACTCAGAGAATTCCAGAAACTGTTTTTATTTTGATTCTGCTTTATGCACTTATTTTTTAGACTGAGGCTCTCCGTTTTTCTCGGTTTTTTGTTTTTACACTTTTCTTTTTATTGCAGAATATCAAATTCGTCTCTTTCTTTCTCTTTTTATTTTTTAAGTTTCTATCCTTTTTTCTCTATTTTATTTTCAACTGCGTAGTAAATTTCGATTGAGTCCCCAATTTATGGTTATTTAGTTTAAAAATAATTCATTTATTTATTAAATAATAATAATAGTAAATAGTTTATTTAAATGTATTTTAAATGAAAGTTTCTTTTTTTTTTTAAAGTATAAATGATATTTAATGAAATTGAAGCGCTTTTATAATTTGCACGTCGTGTCGTCTTTGCATCGTAACTTCAACTAACTTCAGTTTTGTCTCTTTGGCTCATCTTAGGCTAATTCCCACAATATTTAAATAACATACAAGGAACACTGTAAAGCCATTAGAATACATTTATTGTCAAGACTTAATAAAATAACATTTTTGTCATCTAAAAATTGTCATATCCATATACATACACTTGTAAATATTACAAAAGCTTTAATATTATCTAAAATTGATTTCGGACTTTGCATTTATGGACACTGTGCAAAAACTCTTAAATGTGCCCACTTTTGCAGTTACAAACCATATTGGTGTCACCATTGCTGCTAGTGCATTACTACCATACAGATCGGAATTTGTATCAGAAGCAGCTGTATTGCTTGAAGCAGTACTTCGAAACAGCATACTATTAAATAGGAGCACCATAAAAATCATGGTGGAATACATATGGCAACGAGTGCGCTGATAATAGAGCCAAAGAAACCATCCAAGAACATTTTAGCGACAAATTTATCAACAAAGGCATTCACAAATTAGTACAAGGAGCTCTACGTAAAAGCTTTACAAGTGGTTGGTATAATTACCAGCACCACTACAAGAAATACATCTTACTAGGAAGAAGCCTTTGCACCCCACAAACATTTCTGGCTAAAAAAAAAAAAAACTTACACACCTCCGATTCGGCCTCTCGATCGCCACCCAAGCCCACCTACTAAATGGCTCAAACAAACCACCCTGCCCTTTCTGCGAATCAAGCGATTATTCAACAACACACCTCCTTGATACCTGTCAGCAATTGGAAGATTCCACTGCTGCCATATTATTAGAAGTTATCTCAAGCCCTGGTGGCCAGTGTTTCTTTTTATAAGTATAATAATTATTGATAAATGTTATTATTTTATATAATAATAATAATATTTGACACAATATTTGTTACGTACAGAATTATGATGTTACTGTCTAACAGGTGGAGCCAGAATGCAGGAGGACAATCTAATCGAACCTGATACACCAATTCAACAATTACAAAATAACACTCGAAGCGATCAGCTTTTAGTGGAGTTAATAAATTCTAGAGTTATAGGTCTTTAGTTTATTATTTTCTTATTTAAAATTTAAATTTTTCTACCTAATTAAAAATTAAAGAAAGTGCTTCCATTTATATATTTTTAACTAGTTAATTTAAACTAAATTTTTTATTTCATTATTATTGAACAAAATTGAACATAATAAAATTTATTTGGATTAGCTACTACTTCCCGAACTGTTGTTTTTCGAACACATCTGGACCCAATAATTGGATCCAAAAATAAAGCTGGGTCCAAATTTGTTGTTGCTTTGCATTAATTTGGATCTAATCCAGTGTCATTGGAATACAATATCTTATCAATTGATAATTTTGATGATATTAACAATTTGAATTTATAACTATTTCCTGATATTTTAAGCTGGAATGCTTTTACGGACGCTCGTTTGTCAGCAACACCGTTTATAGGGATATGTATCAAATCATAAAATAAAAATCAAAGTCAGGTTGTGTAAATATTGTAAATAGTGCCAGTGGGTTGGTATATTTTTATTTCGACATACTGACTAACTCTATAACATTTTAAATATGAAAAATGTGTTGTTTGTATTCAAATAAGCTTATAGAAATGAGATGTGTTAGTGGTCTGATCAGTTCCAAAAAGTACACAGTTGATCTGTGTGTTGAACCTAATATTCATGTAAAATTTGCTCAATATCCCGTTTAGTTCATATAGATCAGTGTCATCTTATTTTCAGTTAGAGATATCTATCTGTCGATTCTAAAATTTTAAATACTCAAACATATATCCAATGTTTCATTAAGATAGCTGTAACAGAATGGACAAAATGGCCACAGACGGTCAGGCGGACGGGCAGAATAGCTCATTACCATACCTGCCACGTCTTTTGCTGGTAGTTGAAAAACCGGTCAAATGCACAAACTTTGTATACCCTCTTTTCTCTTTTTAGGGGTAATCCATTGTATACCACTACCACTGCGGAACAGTAAGTTCCAATATATATGTATATTATTCTTATTTAATTATAGTTAAATGAATAAATTCCCAGGCAATTGTTTTTGTTAAATAGTGAGTTAACTCACTTTCAAATCAAGAATGATAACAATGATGATGAATACAAAGATTGCACCGATAGAGGCCAAACAAATTTTCGTTCTGCGCATCTACGTCACAATTCCGAATTTGTGTTGTCGAGTTGTCAAACTAGCATACGATTTATAAAAAATGTAAACATTGCATACAATTCAATTTGCAAAATTTAAAAGCAATAAATAATGAAACTAATTTATTTAAGTTAATATATTTGTGTATTTTCGTTTACATGTGTAAGCATTTTCTACAATTTTCTTAATTAATATTCTTATTTTTGTGAACATTCTTTTTCTGAAAAATAATTTCTTAATTTTTATATTACAATTAATATCTGAAGCTTCTTTAATATGTTTTTTAATAAAATCATTTATTATAAGGAGACTTTCTCCATTCAAATGAGCCAAAATTGAATCCAGACTGCTCACGTATTCCATCATGCTAGCACTGGGCACCGATAAGCCGCCTTCACTAAAGAGATTTTTCCATGAGAGCGATGGATCCTCATTGCTTTTAAAAAAAGTGCTAGGCATCTCATCGCGTAGTCTATGGCATATATAGCCGGCGAAATTTTCAAGCCTATCGTACTCTAAATCGTCAAGCTCCCTCTGTGCAATGTCTTCAGAAGTTACTTTCACGGATCTCAACATAACACCTGTATAAACAGTGACATAATTATTAATATATATTGTATCAAAAGCAGAATATTTTTAAATACCTGTAAGAGTAGGCGGAGATACTTTTCAGTCAGGGGTATCATCAACCTCGACATTACCACCAGTGGCAATAGCGCCCTCATTGCGCCCAAGTATATAATTTCTAAGCCGGTATATGAACTCCTGCTGGTCTGGTTGATCGTGCAATCCACCTTTAGAACGAATGACCCCAAAGAAGTTTTCCAGTACATCCTGATTTAAGTTATATGTCAGAATATACTTGGCATTGAAGCGTCTTTGAAGGCTTGCAAATAGCATTTTGACGGCTTTATTTGACTGCATAATTCCTAAAATTTAATACATACATATACTCATTTATATTATTTGAAGAGGTAACAATTCAAATACCTCTTTAAAATGGTAATAATCCATTTTTGTCAACACTCCTCATATTTGTCACCAATTATGTCTTATCATCCAATATCTGGTTTTGGACATCGACTGGAAGGCCATATTTTTACAAGCATTTTCAGCTCTCAACGTACGTTTTTGCAGTTCTTTAATATCGCTAGCTTGCTTATTCTCCTTCCACTCACGGTCCCATTTCAGCGCCGTGACTTCACTTTGGAACTTTCGATTTTTATTTCGTAGACTCATATTTTCTTGCTATAACGCATCTCTACATATACTCGTACACAACAGGTTAAAATCAATATTTATAAACCGATGAAAAATAAAAATTAATTTAAATATTATTACATCTTTTTTTGAAAATCCTCAAATTCCTGCGCTATATTTGACCTAGGCCTTACACTTGAGTCATTTGATTGGCTTTCGATTGATGCTGATGCATCGAAAATTCTGTTCACTTCAAGAGCATAATTTTTTTGATTTTCTCTATCAAGGCCTTCCACAATGTTTACATTTTTAACAGCTTCTTCATTCGCCTCGTAGGAAACCATAGTTTTTAAATTTAAGATACCCTTTTATTTCGCATAACGCAACTCCCACTTGTACCCTAAATTTAGTCCCAAATAAATTTCCTCAAAATAGTATGGCGGATTTACATTGCATTGTTTTTGTTTCACACGGATATGGAAAAAATGGGATCATTTCATCAGCTGACATTGGAAGAAGAAGAGTTATCTCTCTATATTACTCTATGTAGGAAACAGACGCAACTGCAGCTGAAATTGGAATTAAAATATCTTCTTGTACAAATAATAATAAGCATTAGCTTCGCGTGATGTTGAAGCTTCTTTATTTAGAAGTTCAGCAACATTTTTTTTATTTTCACAACTTGTTTGAACTCGTTGATTTTCTTGATTTTCTTCTCTGGCTTGTAAATTGATGGCACAGCGCCTCGTTTTAACAACCTTTTATTTGCGTTCCTAAGAAATTTTTTAATGCTCTTTTATTAATATAAATAAAATCACACAAAAAAAAAATTATATTTACCCATTTCAAACTGCATGCTATTTTTAAAATCTGCACTTAGGAAGTGTTCCATACAAATATAGCAATTTTATAAAATTGTAAGCTTTGCCTTGCCGGTAGAACTGCAGCCATTTGCGCACCAAATTTGAATCCGAAGGGTATCGTTCTGCACTCCGATGCCGTTTTTTTTTTGTAGTCATTATTACAACCAGATACGGCACACTTCAATTTTCAGATTTTTTTTTATGATTCTGAAAAATATAATTAAATTATCACAATTTATAATAAAAAACACTCCGCTCGCAATGCACTTCTCAAAAAACGTTGGTCTTGTAATGTAGTCGACTGAAAAGCGAACTGTCAAAATTAAAAAGCAAAACTAACGGACCTGCGCAAAGCGCAATCTCTTTATTATATCATTCTTGCTTTCACAACTGAGCTAACTCAATTTTGATGTTTACATACTGCATAATAGGAAATGTTATGTGACCAGCCGCAGCCATATACATATATAAATGTAAATATATTGACATCTTGCCTGCAGCCGCAGCCAGCAGAGAATACAGACAAAATAAAGTCTCTTCCCAAATTTCGGATCGCTCGCAAAAAGGAGGAATAACTGAGCGCTCCATTATTACTCCTTTTCGAACATAAATGGATCAAATTGTCAGCTCTCATTCACTTTCCTCTGTCACTTCTTTCTCTTATTTGGTTCTTTGCTAATATCTCGCTTCTTCAGTGTTTTGTATTGTTTACCATTGCACTTTCGTTGTGAAGCAAGCTATTGCGTAGTTTTTTATGCTTTAGTACTGAAGAAACACCCGATACAAGAGTCAAGAGTTCAAGAAGTGAAAAAGTGAAATTAAAACTTACGAGGTGTGATAAAAAAATAACCGTTATTTACATCTTTTCGTGAGTTACGTATGTTCGATGTTCGCATTTTTTTTTATGTCTGTTATATATGTTGGCAATACCAACCATTTTGGATTGTCAGTTTGTTTTTGATAGATAAAAAGGTTAGTCGTGTTTTGGTGTGCTCTTCGATTTTTGTACTATTCGAAAAAATGGATCAAAGAAACTGTATTCAGTTTTGTGTAAAAAATGAAATTAAATGCGCAAGGACATTTGGAATGTTGACTGTGGCCTTTGGCGCGTCTACTATGAGCAGAACACAAGTTCAATTGTGGTATAACCGGTTTAAGGAAGGCCGAGAAGATGTCAATGACGATGCTGGTCCTGGTCGCCCGAGCACGTCAACAACCGATGAAAACATTGACGCAGTGAAGAAAATGATTTTGGATAATCGTCGAATCACTATCAGAGAGGTTGCTGATGATGTTGGCATATCGTTCGGCTCATGCCAAGCAATTTTTACGGATGTTTTAGGCATGAAACGTGCGGCAGCGAAGATTGTTCCAAAATTGCTAAATTTTGAGCAAAAACAACGTCGCATGGACATCGCTCAGGAGCTGTTTTTGGCCAAAAACAAAACCGTTATCATGCCTCAACCACCGTATTCACCGGACTTGGCCCCCGCTGCCTTTTTCCTCTTTCCAAAACTGAAGACACCGATGAAAGGAAAGCGTTTTGCAACGATTGAGGAGATAAAAGAAAAATCGAAACAGGAGCTGTTGGCGATACCAAAAAAAACGTTAAGAAGTGTTTCGAGGATTGGAAAAAACGCTGGCATAAGTGTATTATATCTGAGGGGAATTACTTTGAAGGGGACAAGATAGTTGTTGATGAATAAATAAATACTTTTTGAAAAAATTGAAAATAACGGTTATTTTTTTATCACACCTCGTATATATATGTCATTGATGGTACAATATGAAAATTAGATTTTGCCACGCCCCTCCGGCCACAGACCGAAAATCAAAAATCAGACTTCACAGTGTCACCCGCCTGAATATTCTGAAGTTTCTCTGAAAATTTCATCAAAATCCGCCCAGCCGTTTTGGAGTCCATATGTTACATACATACATACACACATACGAAGTGTGATCAAAAAATAACCGTTATTTAATACCTTTTGCATCGCAAAATCATGGTGGAACAACCTCGGAAAGGAGTGGACCAATTTAATGCGAAAACTGTCAAGAGTTTGGGCACACAAAAGCTTATTGCCAATTCCCAAATGTGTGTGTTTTCTGTGGTGATCTCCATGCAACATCCTGTTGCAATTCCACCAAACAAGATATTAAAAAAAAAATTTAACTACTGTGGAGATTCACATGCAGCGAACAATAGGGGCTGCCCAGTATACGTAGAAGTTAAAGAAAAAATGCGTCCTCAGCCGAAACAAAACAACAGCATTATAGTTATCAACCTGTGAAACACATTGAGCCATGTCGAGCACAAGATAGTATTAGCTATACAAATATTGTTAAAATCGGACCTCCGAGTTTAAAACCACAAACTGATAATTTGGAAAAAATAGTCTCATCACTTGCACAAATTATAAACCAATTTATATTTTCAATCCAAAGAATTATGCGTAACCAAACTCAAAACCTCCAGATATTAATTTCAAAAAAATTAACACTCATAATCTGTCACTGGAAAGCAAACAGCGTAAGCCAGCACAAACTAGAGTTGTACACTTTTCTACTTGACAAAAACTTTGATATTATGCTCATTTCGGAAAGCCATCTAACTTTTAAAAAAAAATTTAAAGACAGTGGATACCACTTCTATGACACAAAACATCCAGACAATAAAGCATGTGGTAGCACTGGGATCCTTATTAAAGCCGGATTAAAACATCACCTAATCGAAGATCATTGCAAGTGGGCAACATAACAATTTTTGCAATATACTGTCCTTCAAAGTTTAAAATAACTTCACAACAGATCAATGACTTCTTCAATAGCCTTGGATATACGAGTACTAATATGTGTAGTCTGGATTTCCTAGTTCATTAGGTCGTTTGGTCGAGTTCTCTTTAAACGGCGAATGTTATACGTCTAAGAATATAGCAACGCAGTGCCGCTTATATTCTATGTCTGTTTCAATTTTGTTTATTATACGGTATATCTGTTTTATTGTCAAGGATCTGGCTAAGTTTATCATGTAATAGTTTTTCAGCAACTTTAGTGATTATGGGAAGTAGGCTAATTGGTTTATACGACGAAGCAGTTGTAGCATCTTTTCCCTGCTTCGGTAGTGCAATAATTTCTGCAACTTTCCATACTTCGGGAAAAAATTGTAGTCGGAGCATTGAGTTGATAACATTCCTTAAGTTGTTATAACCTATAGTAGGTAGCTCAGCGAGAGCCTTTACTGTCAACATATCTTATCCTGGTGCTTTTTTGTGGTTTATTCGTTTTTTAATGCAATTAATTATTTCTGTTGTGTTTGTAATGTCTATATTTATGTCATTGCATGTTTCAATATATTTATCTGCGTCGTTTGATAGGACTTTTTCAAAGTATTTAGCCAATGTTGTTGATTTTTCTTCATTATTAGTAGCCCATGAGTTGTCATCTTTCCGTAGTGGTGGCTGATACCATATCTGAGTTTTTAATTTCTTTGTCCATTTCCATAATGAGTAGTTAGTATCCTGGGTAGGCGTCAAGTTTTTTAGGTAATTTTCAACTTCTATATTTTGTCTTTTAGTTCATATTTTCTTGAGTTTTTTGCAGGCTATATTTAAATTGTGTTTATCCTCAGGCGATCTAGTTAGCTGCCACCTCTTTCTCAGCTTTCTCTTCTCAATAATTTGCTTTCTTATGAATATATCCCTTGCAGGTTTATTTCTTCTAAATTTATGCTGTTGGCTTGATTCGATTCCTGCCTCTAGGACCACATCGTTGAAGTGAATAATGGCACGTTCAATGTCTAATTGTGTTTTCAGTGTGATAGACATATTCAGTTGATTTTCAATATGCTGCCTATACTCATTCCAGTTTGTTTTGTGGTTAAAAATCTTGTTGTGTAGTCAAGTATTATCGGAGAGTGGTCTGAAGAAAGTTCAAAACAAGCTTTATTTTTTAATTGGTTACACTTTATGTTCTTTATTATGCTGAAGTCGAGTAGATCTGGTATCTTCATCCTATCTGTTGGCCAGTATGTGGGTTCACCTGAGCTTAAAAATTTGCAGTTATTTTTGTTTATAGCATTAATCAGATTTCGTCCTTTTTATTGGTTAGCCTAGATCCCCAGTCAGTGTGTTTTGCATTCAGATCTCCAGCTGCAATGAATCTTACGCCAAGCGTCTTTATGTAGTCATCATATTGATCCGTCGTTATTAGGTGTCTGGGGGGATAGTAAATTGAGGAGATGAGTATTGTCTGACTTGTATCCTCAATTTGCACAGTAGTGGATTGAATATGAGGTGTTGCATATGGTTGCCGTTCAGTATGTTTTAATAGTGAATTTATTATGATAGCTGTCCCACCACGAGCTTTACCATCAGGATGATTTTTCACATAGATTTTATAGTAGTTTTTTGTATGTCCGTATTTTTGGCATTTAGTGCATTGCGTGACTTGCGAGGTGCCCCAAAAACTACTATGCAATGCATTAATTTGTTAATGCTATAAATATCTTTATTGTTAGTATTTGTTTCTAAATCTATGCTAAACAGTGGTAGCGGTTTTTTTGTTGTCCGTTGAGTTATGTTAGTTATGTTTAAAACTTTGCGACCGTTTTCACCAAGCAAATTTTAAATTTCTTCTTGGTCTGCGGAGGAGTGCATATTGCGAAGAATGACTTTGAAACCCCTTTCATTTTTGGGTTTAAATGTGTACAGCTTCGTACCTTTTTGCTTTAGCATTTTGAATATTTTTGTGTATGTTTCCGAGTCATTCGATTGAACTCCTACTTCATTGTTTGTTAATATGTTAAATATAAAGTTACTGTCTGCAACAGCGATTAGCGCATTTTTTAACGTCTTTATGCATTCTACGCCTTGTTCGTATATAGGGGGTAGTTTGTTTAACCTTTTGTTTTCAGACTAGTTGTTTTTTCTTTCTCGGACTCATTTTGATCAACTTGTCCACTGTGCGAGGGTTCAGCAAGTTCGTCATCATCAACGGTCAAAGAAGCAAATCTGTTTTTTCTTTCTTTACTTTGGCTTGGGTTTTTTGCTACTTTTTTGGTTTTTGTTAGTGTTGGGCGTCTTTTCGCTTTATCTGTTGTGGGTGAGGTTTGTGCTCTCTTTGCTAGCGATTGCAGTGGACTTACGCACGCCTTTTGGTGGAATTTGCACACAGGTAGAAGAACATGTTGATTTCGCAGTTGTAGTCGAGAATGTAGTTGTTGTACCGTACGTAGAGAAGGCAGATGTTGTTGTTGCTGACAAATTTTTTGTAGTTGTCGCACAATCCACTGCTATACTGGAGCAGGACATTATTGGAGGTTTGCCATGTGCACTCCACGAAGAGCGAACATTAGTGTTAATAGGTTCTTCTGACTCGCTCATAGATCTCGTTCTCTCCCACGGGGGAGAGCGCTGCACACTAATGGCGATTACCGACTATACTTTGTTTATTAGTTTTTAAAAATTTTAATAATTATTATTTTTGCTATATTTTAATCTTATTTATGTATGTATGTAAAATATCACGAAAAACAAAATTTTGGTGTGGTAACTCTAATCACTTATTATGGCCAGAGTCCACTGTGGCAACACCACACACAACCGGGATTATTTTATTTGTTGTCTCTTTCAACTTTTAACTCATATATGTATATAACAGTTCCTTTGTTTGTTTGATTGTTTATTTATCACTTTTAATAAATTTCAGATTAGTTATTATAAGTATTTAGTTTATCTAAACAGAACTAGACACTTTCTTGAAAACTTGCACTTTTGTTTAAGCGTCTCTTTCGCGGGATTTGTAAAATTAGTTATTTGGTTTTCCAGCGGTGGCAAGACGCAGACATAATTACCTAGGCAGTGGGTTCATATCTCCAAATCACCTAGTTAAAATTAAGCCCACAGCAGTTACGAGATTTATAAACAGTCTAGGACTGTTTTAGTTGGGTACGAGGCTGCACAATAGATCTTTTAGGTCGCGGTGTTCTTTTAGCCTGTTAATAATAATAATATTTGGTTTTAAAAAACGATAAATGTCACTAGGGCGGAGCTCCTGTGATTACACGTCAGTTTGTTTACACGAGAGAAGTAATAAAACCGCTCACTCACCAGAACATCAAACCCGGGAAAACATAAAGAAAGATAGAATAAAGGAACCCAGCATTTTAGTGACGACGCCCATTGCTGCAGAAAGCAATTGTCAAGTAAATTGCTATCCTCAGCTAGAGCAAATTTATAAGATGAGAGCGCTAGAAGAGGACACGCTGGAAAAATGTGAAACCGTACTCCGAAAAATGAAACAAGTGATTAAACGATCGAGAAACATTAACGACGAAATCCAAAATGGAGCCGAGGAACTGTGTGAACTAATGGATGTAATTGCGTGCTACAGAAAAGATAGGAAAGATAATAAGAAAAAAGGTTTGATACCATAACGATGCAAAAAACCAAGGAGTATATCTCAAAAGCAGTTGGCTACAGCACACCGCTGACTGGTTAAAGAGAAAAGGGCTGCCATAATTCCAGCTGCGGGCTTGAAGACGGTAAAACGGAAAAAAATTCAAGCATAAAGATGACAATGAAGCTCTTATCGGAACTCCCACCACAAAAAAGAAAACAAATGAAAACAAGGCGAAAACATACAAGAATATAGAAAACACGGCGAGAAAACGATCACAGGCAGTACTGCTGAAATCTGCCGAAGGTAGCAGTTACGCTGACCTTCTCAGAAATCTGAACCAAACGGCAAACCAGAAGAAGCAGAAGTCCGTCAGAAAGACAAGAGGACCAGATATCCTGCTGGAATTAGAAGAAGGAAGAAAAACAAAAAAATTCTGCGAAGCAATTAAAGGTTCCTTACAGGGTACTGCAACCGTGTCTGACCTAAATGAGAAAATATCAGTCGAAATCAGGAATCTGGACACCCTTACCGACACAGAAGAAGTAATACTTGAAATCAAACAAGCGCTACGAAATGAAAACGAAGATGTAACGGTAAGGCTTACAAACACAAACAGCAGAGAACAACGTCGAGCTTTTGTTATGTTGGCTGTAGAAGCTACAAACACCATCATTACAACGCAACGCATAAAGATAAATTGGATGTACTGCAGAGTAAAACGACTGGACAACATAACACGATGTTTCAGATGTTTTGGTTCGGGCCATTCACAGTTTAACTGTAAAGGACCCGACAGAAGAGGACAGGGTTTATGCATTCGTTGCGGAAGCTAAAAGAATACCCTAAAACCCCTAGATGCTGTATTTGCGTAGATGAAGGCTCTGAACCCACAGATCACCTTCCTGGTACCAGAAGATGCTTGACTAAGTATGACGAAGATATTACAAGCTAATATGCGAATTCACTGATGACACAAGTTATGCTAGAACATGAAGCGGATCTGGCCGTCATTAGCGAACAGTACAATAAATCAAAAAATGGTATTGGACTTGAAGATACGACCAAAACAGCAGCTATATGGGTAATCAACGCTGCCAAGTTACAAATTACAAGTAGTGGAATAGGAGAATATTTTGTCTGGATCAGAAGCAGCGAATATACCATCATGAGCTGTTACCTTACTCCAAATATCTATATCGCAGAATACCAAACAACACTCGATAACATTGAAGACGCAGCACGACGCGTTGGTGCGATTTCATCATCGTTGGTGACTTCAACGCTCAGGCTGTAGAATGGGAACTGTCTACTACAAATTCCAAAGGAAGAAGAATCCTAGACATGACCTCCAGGCTAGAGCTAACCGTCGCAAACACGGGAACAGCAACAACTTACAGAAAAGCATGATGTGAGGAGACAACTCCCGTTATCACACTTATATATGAGCAAATAAACAACAAGATGAAACATTGGAAAGTCCTGGAAGATTACACCGCAGGTGACCACCAAACTTTGACGTACAGTGTTCAGAGAAGCATAGATGCCGATACCGACAAAAGCAAAGAGAAGTACGCAAGTGGAATCTATTAAAACTCAGGCAGAACCATTTTTTAGCTGCTATTGACGCATTCTCCCGCTCATTCAGCGAGACGAGCGGCGCGAGAGATATGGTTGAAGACACAATGCGGTGTTTTACGCAAGCGTGCGAGACGTCAATGCCTAAAACTGGAAGAAAAGACAAATCGAAAGCTGCCTATTGGTGGACAGATGAAATAAGCGCCCTAAAGGCAATATGCATCCGCAGCCGAAGAAAATAGGCGAGAGCGAGACGAAACGGAAACTTCATCGACCAGGCCGAAGAATACAAACAAGCAAAGAGAAATCTCAAGCTGGACATAATTTTTAGCAAGAAAAGAAAATGGGAGGAGCTTCGCAGCGACATTAACAAAAACCAATGGCGTTTTGGTTACAAACTCATTACACAGAAATTCTGTGGAAAGCCCCCCTAATTTGCCAGAAGAAAATATGGAACACATTTATTGCAATGCTTTTAGATAAACAACATTCTTGGTTTTTTTTTCACAATCGCTCGTGTAAACAAATAGTGCAGATGGTTTCCGACTCGGGAGAATGCAATGTAGAGTTGCCCATTCTTCAAACTTATACCGCACATTTCTAAAGATTGTCCTTGCGACTTATTGATGGTAACGACGAATTCAAATGGCACATAAGATGTAATCATTGGGATGCGAGGAATCAAAACGTTTTCGCCTTTGAATTTTCCGTTCAAAATTGTTGCTTCTATCACATTTCTCAATATTTTTAACGGCAAGCCTGGTGCCATTACAAAGTTTTGGTTGGCACTCTCCAATTTTTAGCTGCAATTCGTGTGGTGGTATTCCTGGCAAATCAATTGCGTTTGAAAATTCTGTGGGCCAAAAATCGTTTGGTAGTGTTATCATACCTGTATTCCTGTCGCCTGGCATTGTACCCTCCCCAATTTTCAACAATTGCTTTGAAAATTCAGCTTCTGATGGATCGTTTTGCAATTGAACGCGTACGTTTGTTTTTAGTGCGAGTATTCTTACATTTATCCACAGAATTGAAGATTTCAAGCATGAGTTTATTTCATTGGCAGCAGTAGATTTAGGAATGACTGGTAACGTTTGTCTAAAGTCTCCAGCTAACACTATCAAATATTTATATTTATCCCAAGTTTTCAGCGGTAAAATAAACGTAATTACCGTTTTCACGATGGATAGCTGAATGAATGGCTATCTCTCATGAATTGGGAATGTAGAAATCCTCCACACTGCCTCATTACTGCTGACATAACGCCCTCATTGAAATTAAGTGATTTCGTCGTTTCTATTTGGATCAGGTACACCAAACACAGCCATGTCGCTACCTTTCTTTACGTATTTACAGATGTATTTTATTAACTTCAACGAATTAGAATACTCCAGTTAATGTGGGCTTTGTATGTTTTTTACAAAATCTGTGAATACGGCACGATTCAACGATTATGAACTTCAACGTATTCATCTCTCATTTTGATAGTTGTTGATTTTCTGTTATCCTCTATCTCGACCGGCGATGATATAACTGGTATCCGTGATTGCCTGTAACTGTATCTGAAATCAATGCTCTGGGATAACATTTCGAACGTTTACTATCAATCATGCATGGTGAGCTCACGGACCATGGATCATATTCTTTGTGATCACTTCAAATAATTCTGGATCGGTGGTTTCATCTGGAATTTCCGCAGATATGATGTCATCATTTGATCCGGTCTTTATTTGTCAACCAACTATATCAATATGTGTGCGTGAGGGAGTCCTCTTTTTTGGTCATCCGACAGAATACATCAAGCATTACGCTTCGCTATGCAACCATAAATGATTCCAGCTTTTGTTGAAGCACACGTGACGGTATGTCGTGACGATCTGTTGGCGATTCCCCTGGCAATAAGTTTTCTCGAATCTCACTCCATTGTGGATTACAAGTAAAAGAGGTCTGGACCATAAGAATGAACATATGCCATCGCATCCTGTGCATACTCATGCATACGACGCAGGCTACCACTGTATGAAGATAGCAATATCGTCAGTTGGCCAATCCCATTTGGATTTACACGCTGGTTGCCATAACTTTTAATGGCATCACGTAGATGCATGTACTCTTCAGCGAGTCACCTTTTCTGATGGAACCTAATGATATTCAAACGTTCAGTCTGGAAAGTCTTTGACATTTCAGAATATGATTGTCTTGATTTTGACGAATCATCAATTTGTACGCATAATAATTCATTATGCTGACCATTTTATTTGGAATTTCCTCAACTGTAATTTAATTTCAAACTTTGGTAAAAATTTTGTACGGCGACCAGCCTCTGGACAAATATTGCAACCTTTTTCCCGTTCTTCTAGAATCTGCTGTTTAGTAGGAAGTCGCGTAACTGACATATGGTACGCCAAGGAACTCTGTGATTGATACTGCGGAATGCGTGTGAGAGAACCTGTGAAGAAAATGTCGTCCCGATACATAGGGCGTGAGGAACTTTGATAGGACGTATCCTGACTAACAGCATTGCTTTTCTTTACAATAATGTCATTGGGACGGCGGCCGGATACTGTGTGACGACGAGTCTGCATAACCACGGGATTTATATCAGGCGCTATAAGATTTTCGTTTTCAGTTTCCTCCTCATTCTCACCAACTGTAGTCAATTATTTGTGAATGCTAAAAGTGACTAGTTGAATATCAATATTGGGCGTAGAAGGCTGTGATTTGCGTATTGTCTTTAACTCCACACCTTTCGTGGATGAATTAGATAGTCGCCGCTCTAAGTTTGTACCCCTGAAGACTTCCGATGCTGCAGGATAGTGATGTTTAGGCGAAGCACCCATGTATGTGTTATGTGCGGAATTAGGCATAGAATATGCAAATCGACCTTCAGGAAGTGGCTTGCTGAATGCGGATGTTTGTAACATTGGTGTAGGAGCTACAGTATGACCATTATTTTTCCTTTTATTGCTTTCGATGGAATCGTTGGATATAGCTAAGGTAAGGGGCTGAATTGGTCTGAAAGCTAGGCCGAATATGGCACACGAGACAATAAGTAAGCCTTGAATCGCCAACGTGCCCCGCCATCCAAATTTCTTTAAAAGAGTATTGGTCAGTTGAGCAAAAATAAAGGTGCCAACTCCGGAACCACATAATGCCACTCCTGTCGCCAGAGCACGCCATTTTTCGAAATAAAATCCAATAATTACGACAGCTGGTATGTAAACCTACAAAATCCAATTCCTCCTAAAATGCCATAGGTTAAGAATAAAAATTCGACGCTTGTTGCATAGTAAGACACGCCCAAACTAGTTGCGGAAAATAGAGAGCCAGTGATAGTAACAGCGCGAAAGCCAAATCGATTGGCTAGAGCAGCTAAAATGATTAAAATTGTAGAAATTATTTAATATATTCTTAATGAAATACGTTTTAAGATATTGACTTACTCACGAATGGACCAGCCATCAAATAACACCCACTCAGCAGTGATGATACAGACGCTAAATAATCTTTAGATACATCAAAGTCTTCTAGTATGTAATCCTGTATCAAACCCGAGCAAAATACTATTCCATCGATTACAGTGCAACAGGAAAATGATGCTACCATCACAACCCAAGCCCAACCACTATCAGGTGGTACTACCACTGCGGCAGTGGAATTACTGATTTCATAGTTTTTATTGCTACATCTTGATTTTACAAGTGATTCAGATATTGCGTTAGTATCTTCCTGCTGATTTGATGTGTTCGACTCCATTTATTCGTATTCTGAAAAAGAACGACAAACTAATTAAAATTTTACTTTTTAATTAAGCACTTTTTATCTATATTAATTAATTAATATTTTTTTCTCAACGTATTTATTGAGATTGATATTAATTAATATTATTAATTTAGGAGGAATTACATTTATTTAATAACTTTTTGTAAATAACCCCCAGAAGGTGGCATCGCCGATATAGCCTCGCTTCACACGAACGGCAACGGCGCGCCACGGCGATGATAAATATACACAAAACTGCTCAAAACTCACAACATCGGCGAAAAATGTATATGCTCATACCAAGAGCTTCACACGATCAGACAATCTATGATTGCGGCTGATAAACAAAACAAAACAAAACAAAAATGCCAAATCAAAATAAATAATACTGCCCAATTCGCATAGTTGCCGGCGAAAAATTTCAACCGTCGAGCGATTTTGTTTTTTATTTTGGCAAATTGTGCTTGCATCTTTTTCGTTTTTTTTTAATATCTGTAGAAAAAAAACAGACGGGACAGACCTTTTTTTAATTTCTTTGGAAAATTGATTTTGTGGCACTTGCAGCAGAAATTTTTATACCTACCTACATATGAGACTGCAGAAAGATCAAATTGAATTATTATTGCCTTAATGCAAAGTGTGTGTACGTATATCTACGCTCCATTGTATAAGAAATCCAATTGAAACATAAAACACAAAAAAGAGCGGAGGAGACCTTTTTTAATTCCTGGGGAAAAATGATTTTGTCGCACTTGGTGACTAATTTCATAGAGTCGGACTGCGGCGCCGTAAATTTAAATATTGTTTTTGTTTTGGGACTTTGTTGTGCAGTTTTGTGTATATTTATCATCGCCGTGGCGCGCCGTTCCCGTTCGTGTGAAACGAGGCATACAGTAGAGCGGACCGAAAACAACTTTACCCTTCCTAACCATCCAACCGTGGAGAAAGAGCAATATCCATCAGTTATTATATTTAATTTTTTTTATGGGAAGACGTGTGAGGAAATCAAAGTGAACTTGCATGCCGTTTATAAGGACCATGCAGTTTCGACGACTACCATCAAATATCGGTTTAATGAATTTAAGCGTGGCCGAACATCCGTTTTTCTGAAGAGCGTCCAGGCCGTCCGATTGATGTGACTACGGAGGATATGGTTAACAAAATCCATGATATGTGTTAGCAGATCGCCGGGTGAAGATCAGAGAGATTAATATTGTACACATCTCAATTGATCGCATACAAAATATTCTACACGACAAATTGGGTATGAGAAAGCTATCGGCGAGATGGGTGCCACGTTTGCTCACAGTGGAGGAAAAACGTAAGCGCATGATCACTTCGGAGCACTATTTGGAGAAGGGAAGGACAATCATGGGGCAGTACCATGCTGATTTGTTAGACCGTTTCGGCCCCATTTGGCGAAGAAAAAATGGCCTTTTACCATGACATCGCACCAGCTCATCCCCAATCGCCACAGCAAAACTGGATGAATTACGCTACGAATTGCTGAATTATCCACCGTATTCTCCAGATTGGGAACCCCATGCGAAAGTCATAGCCGCAACAGAGGCCTTAGATGGCTTCTAAGAGTCAGAATATCGCTGGACTAACTATATTGAGCTGAAAGAAACCTATATTGTGAAATTAAAAAAAAAATTTTAAAAAGCGTTTTCGTGCCTAACACGGGTATTTATCATACACTCCTCGTAATTATCCAATGTAAATAAAATCTTATCCCTGAAAAGAGAAGAAGCAAAGTATGATAACAAATCCACTCTCTCCAGTCAGAGAAATTGTGGATGCTCCTCGGTATATTAGAAACAATGATATCCACAGAGAGAGCTTCGTCTTCGTTTCATACCGTTCACCATACCAACTTTGGATGTGATATGTATGTAATGACCGTTTCTGAAGCTGATTTTGCTACCTGCCTCACGAACAAATATGTTTGAAGGATAAACTACTTGATAAGTTAGTTGTAGTAAAACAAGAAGAAGTGTCTTTTTAGTCAGTAGAAATCTGACACTACTATGAGTACATAGTGTCTCATAGTGTCTATGAAGATTTTCACTTACCAAATATAAAAAAATTTTCTACTCAAAAAAAATTCGCGTATCTAACGAATAAATAACTATTATACATCTGATAACTACTATAATAAAATTATATATTTTGTTCATTACTTTTACTTTATAAAAGGAAACTTAAAAAGCCTGAAAATAACAACACAGTATTACTTATTTCATCGTGCAAAGTAACTAAGCTTTATAAAAAAAGAGTATTTTCGACATATATTAAAATTTCACATATAGCCAAATTTTTAAGCACTTCCAATTTTTCAATTTTTACAATTTTATTAATTTCCGGGCCATCTCGCACTAATATTAATGAGAGTTACATTTGAGCAATCAATAAATTCATAACTGTACGATTTTGCACCAGTAGAGTCACTCTTGATATGGCAGAATATATTTATTTAATTTTTTTAACGCCCCCTTAAATGTAAAAAAAAATTCCTGTCCCTATAATTGTATTTAATTATGTTAAAATAAGATTCCATTAAAGAAGACCCATTAACTGTTGAATTCAGGACCCAAACGATTAAAAAAAATATAAGTAACATATTTCTCAATAAGTAATTGAGTATACTATGTGCATAATATCTCTTATTAAAATATTCGTTCTAACTATCTGCAAAAAATAAAACAATTTCAAAGATGTGATAAAGAAAAGATAAAATAAATAAAATTTGTTTTTATAAATTTAGTATTTATATAACATTTTTTTGATGTTTTCTATATCTGCTATTTGAACACATTCTATTGTACACACTATAATACAAATATACACACATATTATTATTGTATGTAGGGGATTTAAAGCACCGCTACCTTTCAATCTATTGTGCCCACCATCAGAGGTTCAAAGTACATATTTTAGTCCTATCCTCTGTATAGGCGTGATCACAAGTTTTGGCTCCAAAGGTTTCAAGTCACTGGCAGAGCCCTGGAAGAATCCCAAGTATTTCCTGCGGGTGTTTATGAGAGCCGGACATTCTGTCAACACATGCAAAGACGTCAAGTCTTCCTCCATACAAAATATGCAGGAGCCTTCCGAGGTGACCCCCATCCTCACCATATGTAAGTTCAGTTTGCAGTATCCTATATGAGTGATTCGAATCTTTTTAGGTGGTAGTTCCCTAGCAGACTCTTCGATACCCTTGGGCCTGGTGTGTTAACTCAATATCTGTGCCTATGGTGTCCCTCATCGATCCTAAGCTGGTTGAACAGCTTGCCCTTGCCTTCACCACAGAAGTGTTCTGGGCCAATAAATGGTATTGCAGCCCCCTTCCTTGCAAGTTCGTCGGCAATCTCGTTCTTTTCTATGCCAGCATATCCTGGAACCCATAGAATGGTAACTTTGTTGCGTGAGCCAAGAGCGTTCAGTTTTTTGATGCACTCCCATACCAGTTTCGAATTTACCTGATAAGAGGTAAGTGCCCTGGACATCCATCGCAGTATCTTGGGATTGCATCCCCAATTTTTCCCTGCGATTGATCTGCATATCATGAGAGATCTTTTCGCTTTACTGATTGTCTCGTTGATGTGAGACCTCCATAATAGTTTTCTATCTAGTATGATATCTAGAAATTTTATTTCAGATTGCACATTGATCTCTACTCCATTTAGTTTAATGGGTTTAAGGTTTTTAGGTTTATATTTCCTCGTGAAAGGGACAACAGTAGTTTTTATGGGGTTTATTTTAAGTCCCATCCTGTTGCACCAATCACCTGCAATGCTTAAACCACGTTGGAGTAGTTCACATACGAGTAGTGTACTCTCTAATTTTCCCATGTATGTAATAGCTATGTCGTCAGCGTATCCCTGACAGCATAACGCCATGTTTGGTAATTCCCAGAGAAGTTCGTCCACCACAAGGCACCACAGCAGGGGAGATAGTACTTTACGCTACGGACATCCTCGAACAGTATTAGCCACTGTGGTTGTTGAGGTGAGGGATACTTCGGCTGTTCTGGTTTTCAGCATTTGTTCTATCCAATTAGATAGTGTAGAGTCTACCCCCTTACAAACAATAGCCCTACTCACTGCCTTGTGTGAGGTATTGTCAAAGGCTCCTTCAATGTCCAAAAAAGCCCCTAACGCCACCTCCTTGTCCTCGAGGGCTTGCTGGAATGTTTCCGTCAGCTGATGAAGAGCAGTTTCAGTAGATCTGCCTGCCCTAGATGTTAGAAAATAATGAATACCATACAGCATCACGTTAAAAATCAATTGTCCACAAGCATACGTTATTGTGTATATCGTACTGCACTTAAGGTTCCCTTTTTACTCTGCTTTAAATCTACCCGACCTCCGAAGAAATAGAAATAGATCCTGTGGTGCCAAGGAACCAAGTTGGTTACTCCTCAGCACATCAGTGCCAAAAATCCCAAACCTGATTCGAGCAAAGGCAGGGCAGACGCAAAGGAAATGGTCCGCCGTCTCGTCTTCCTCTCCACAGGCTGGGCACAGCGCACTGTCTGATATGCCAATCCTTTCCATGTGCCTAGCCCATAGAAAGTGCCCCGTCATCACGCCAACCAACAACCTGCAGTCCCTCCTACCTAAAGATAGAAGGAACCGTGACCATTGGTCAGAGATAACGGGTAGCATAATTTTCGTCCATCCGTAGCCTCTCTCAGCCCGCCTTGTTCGCTTGTGGGTCGAAACAACCCACTTGTTAGCAGTGGCTTTGATGACAGCAGAAGGGAGTGGCAGAACAGGCTCAGGGCCAATAAAAACAGCCTCAGAGCCCATCCTGGCCAAAGAGTCACAGGTCTCGTTACCCGCAATGCCAGCGTGTCCCGGTACCCAAGTCAGCGTCAGATTATTATGTTTTCCAACATAATTTAGCCTGGATTTGCAGGACCTGACTATCATGGAAGTGGTGGTAGGACTATCCAAGGCCATGAGCGCAGCTTGGCTGTCATTGCAGACACAAATAGATTTGCCTTTCCACCTGTTTTCCACAACAAAGTCCATTGCCTCAAGTATCGCATACACCTCCGCCTGAAACACACACGCATGCAGACCAAGGGCAACGAACCGACGGGTCCCACAAGATTCTACGAAGACACCAGAGCCTGAACCGTCTTCATTCCTGGAATCATCAGTGAAAATACGGCAGCAGTGTTTGCTTGGATCTTTCTCGGGATCTAACCATGAACGAGCCTCTGGCAGCAACACATTGTACCGCTTTTCTAGTATAACGGTTGATGGCATGGAGTCCGTGGGCATAGACAGGATTGCAGAATCGATGTTAGTGCCTGCGCCGTCGTCCAATATCGAATACACCCCATACCAGTGGCCACTATGTTTCACTCTGCACATGGCCTTAACGGCCTCTCCGCGGATGACGACATCTAGTGGCGGGAGATTCACCAAAGCATCAATTGCCATGCCTGGAGTAGTCGGAAATGCTCCGGTACAGCATATGGCCACAGTACGTTGTCGTCTTGATAGAGCTTTTTTGACCCCTACAAGAGAGAGTTTGCTCATCCATGCATAGGTGATAATAGATATTTGATTTCCTTGGTTATCTGGATAGTGACTCCTTTTAGTGTAGGCAGAATAAGTCCATCAAGCTTTCTCCTTCTGGTAAACAGGACAATACCAGTCTTGACAGGATTAGCCGATAGCCCATTCGCACTGCACCAAGTGTCAATCATATCCAGAGATCTCTGCACCATTCTGCAGAAAATCATAAGGGATGGACCTGTCACAAGACAGCCAACATCATCCGCATATGCCTGAGCGTAGACACCCGAGTCATTAATGGCGTTAAGCAGGGGATCGATTACCATGCACCAGAGCAACGGAGACAGTACGCCACCTTGGGGACAGCCTCTATTAACCCCAGACGACACCAGCATATCTTCTTCCGCCCGCACCGTTATGATTCTCTGGGCCAGCATTGAAGGTATCCAATTTTCTACAGCCCGGTCTACGACATGCCGCCTAGCAGAGCCGCACATACTGTCGAAAGTAGCATTGTCAACCGCACCCTCTATGTCCACAAAGATGCCCATTGCGTATTCTTTCCTGTCGATGGCTCGCTCTATCCTTCCAACAAGTTTTGCAGAGCCGTCTCGCAGGATTTTCCGCTTTGATAGGCATGCTGAAATGGAGAGAGTGGGTGCGTCTTCAGAGACTTCCTATGCATGCGAAGCTCCACCATAATAGGTATGAAGCTCTTGGGATTGGTATAGTCGTCTCTTCCAACCTTAGGAATGAAAGCAACCCTCACCATCCTCCAAGAGCATGGTACATAGGCCAGCGCGATACATGCAGTGAAGATCTTCTTCAGTGCTGCCAACACTAACTCAATGCCTTCCTTCAACACAATCGGATATATGCCATCCAGTCCGGGCGATTTGAAGCTGTCAAAGTATTTGATAGCAAATCTAATAGTAGCCTGACAACAGTTCCAACCAAAGGTGGTTATTGACGGGCTATGCTTACCTGATTTGCTGGAAAGTGTGACTCCAACAGCAAGCTGAGTGTCTCACTTTGCCTCTCCGTATAGGAGCCATCAGGTTTCCTGAGCGACCCCAGCTTAGCGGTTTGGTCCTTTTTCAGGACTTTCACCAGTTTTCGGGGATTCGATATCACTGCAGAAATCTCTAAAGGAGCCCTTTTCGAGTCCCGAGTTAGCTTCTTGTAGTCCCTCTGAACACGTCGATATCGGTCCCAGTCCTCATCAAGATTCATCTTGAGGGCCCGGTTGAGGAGTTTTCTAGACTCCGCCTCAGCACCTGAAGCTCTCGATTCCACCATGGAACAGGAGTCCTGCTAAGAGGAGGTCTAGTTGGACAGGCTAGCTCGAAGCTGTTTGTTAGAGCAGTGTTGAGATGTTCAACAGCCGTCTCAATGTTTTGCTCCTTGCGAAGTTTCAGTGGCGTCACGTAATTGCTATTCAGTGCCTCCCTGAACTTTGGCCAGTCTGTTTTTCTTGGGTTTCTGGTGGGCAATGGCATCTGCGCCTGCTCGCCACACTGAAACTCAATGTATCTGTGGTCCGAGCACGAATCTTCGGCGAGGACCCTCCAGTTGTTCATCGACCATCCTAGTCTTGGATTTGAGAGGGTGACGTCAATTACCTCCTGCCTTCTCGTAGTCACAAAAGTAGGTTGCTCGCCTACATTGTGGATGTTCAGGCTGGAGGAGGCAATATACTCGAAAAGTCGAGAGCCCCGCCCATTGCACTTGCTGCTGCCCCAGATCGTATGCTGAGTATTAGCATCGCAACAAAGAACGAGACCAAGATTGCGCCGCTCACAGAACCCTACGAGAGTAGCGAGCTTCCCAGGTGGTGGCGCCTCCAAAGCATCGTCAGGAAAGTAAGCAGATGCAATCACGAACCTCGACCATCCGTGAATACTCTTAAAACTAATCTCTGCCGCAAACAGATCGTGACAACAAAATAGGTCAAGGCAGGTCGCTGCGAGATGGGATGATATTATAAGACCGGCTCTAGGTCTGATCGAGTTTCTGCCATATAATATCGTGGCCCCTTTCAACGAGCCAAAGCCACAGAGGCGACTCCTAAAGACCCAGAGCTCTTGTACTTTTGTTATGTGGGGTGATGTGTGCAGCAGGGTGAGTCGTCTACTTAGGAGTGCAGTAGCGATACCATACTCACCAGGTTATCACGTCCGAATTCAAAGAGGACATAGGGATTGGATAACGGTTTGTAGAAGGCATTCCCAAACACGCACCGCGTCCACTTGCTATAAGAACTGATGAAGGACGCAATACCATTCACCTCCATCCAACGAAAGCACATATTTCAACTCCCAAAATGATCGTAGTTGACCCACAATTCAATCTAGCAACAGATTTAACATCATCTCAATCTGCTGAACGGACTTCTTTGTCATCTTCGCCAACCATAGCAAATTCATCACAACACTTACACACAGCAAATAGTAATCAATCATAAATGCTACTGAAAGTATCCAGATACGGTCATACAGAAAAAAAGCCAGAACGGTACACACCATGAAATTTTTATCATCCATAATTAGTAGTAATTAAGTAAGTTATTCTCTCGTTATTTAATCAATTTCTTATTATTGATAATTTTGTTTCATTTCTTCCAAAAAATTGTATCTACATTCTAAGTTAAAAAAAAAGAATTGTCATGTACATGTTACACATACATGTTCACACATACATGTAAACATACTTATGTAGAAGTTCACGTACTTTCCTACGTTGTAACGAATCGTTATTAACGATATACAATAAACCCCAGTTTGCATTGACAACTCGTTCTATTCACTTCACGAAAATCTCTAAACTGACTTAATGGAACAAAAACTTAAAATTGCGGTATGGAATGCGAACAGGCTTTCTCGTCATAGTAATGAAGTCAAAACATTTATGGAACAGAACAACAACATCGACGTAATGCTAATATCTGAGACATAATTCACAAGCAAAAGCTTCCTAAAAATAAATCAGTACAACATATATCACACAAATCATCCAGCCGGCACAGCACGCGGTTGGTACTGCTATCATCATTAAAATCAAAATAAAACACACAGTACAAGAAAATTATGAAAAATCCCACATTTCAAGCAACAAGCATAACAATACATGACCAATATGGACCGCTAAACCTAACATCCGTGTACCATGTGCCCTCCGAGGTATTCCATTAAAAAGAGCAATATTACTATTTTTTCAAATACTAGGTGTACGATTTTTAGCTGCTGGTGATTACAACGCTAAACACCAATTTTGGAGTGCTCGGACAATAAATCCGAAAGGAACAGAGCTACTAAAAACAATGCAAGAACCCAACCTTACACACGTATCAACAGGTCAACCCACATACTGGCCATCGGATAGAAACAAAATTCCAGATGTCATTGACTTCTGCGTGATGAAAGCTTTCTCAGAAGCTGTGTTGAGATATCGCCGTCGCTGGGTCTGTATCAGACCACTCTCCTATTAACGTGTGCAGAATGAAATACGAACTGACACATTAAGAGTAACAAAAACTTTTATTCATTTTTTATAAACTTAGCATTGATAGAAGATTAAGTTCACAACTTGAACTATTTTTATAAAAAAAATTATATCCATAACGATTAGCCTTCCTTATATTTTGAGGCTCTTTCCGCAAGGCCTCTTGAAGCCCCTTTGTATCTATGTTGGACAACTCTCTTTTGATTTTTGTAATCAGGCAATCGATATTTTTTGGCTTATAGCCCTTTCCATAGAGATTTCTTTTTAAATTTGCCCAAAAAATTTCAATGGGTCTTAGCTAAGGCACGTTTGGGGGGTTTTTCTCCTTGGGTACAAATTCAATGTTTAAATTTGTTAAAGCAGATCGTGTGGCGTTGGCATAGTGAGCGGACGCCAATTCTGGTAAAAATATTGGTTTGTAGTTCTTATGGTACTTATTGATAAAATTCTTAAGTACTGGGAGACATTGGTCAATGTACGCATCAGCATTTACGGTTAAACCAGTTTTTCTGAACACAGGCTCGCTTATTCCACACTCATTTATCGCCAGCCATACTAAAACCTTGTTAGGAAACTTTGTTTTGGCAATAGTGGTTACCTTTCAGGTGGTTTAATATTCGGAAGCTTGAAATAAAATTTTGGAGTCCATTCATTGCCTTCCACCGTGAAATAACTCCCATCATCCATTATGCAAATATACGGAGATTTTGCAGCAAACAAAGTTTCTGAAAGAGCGCGTAGTCTATTTTTAATAACTGCTGACAGGTTTTCGGAAACTGCTGGGATCGTTTTTTTTGCACACTTAATGACTCCCATATATGCTATATACTTTTTAATAGTTTTGTCGTGAACATTGTACTTCTTCGCTAGTTAGCGATACGATTTTGCTGATCGGCCCACAATTTCCTGCATCAATTTAGCGCGAATTTTGCTGCTCTGCAGAGCACACTTTTTGCCCGAACCGCGTTTTCATTTAAATGATTTTCCACTCTCGAAAGCATTAATCGTGTTATAAATAAAAGTTTTTTTAAAGCCCATTTAGTCGCGAGCGGATTATTTTTACAAAATGAACAAATCAATTTTCGACGCTCCACCTCTGTCAATCACATATTTACGACTTAAGTATACATACTAAAATGATCTTTAATGGAAATATAACTAGAATAGTTCCGTTATTTTTTTCTGATTTTGTTTTGCTATTGCTATTCGTTTTGCACATGCAATAGCTGTTGGAAGTGAGTTCATATTTCATTCCGCACACGTTATTCCAACACTGATCTCGAAGGTAGAATGCACAACAAAACCACCCACACTACATACGAAACAAACAAACTGGTTGCATTTCAAGGAAATGGTAGATGACATCCTGCCACTCAATATTTGTCTGAAATGTGCTGAAGATATTGAGTTTGCCGTTGAAAATTTAAACAAAACTGTCCAATATGCTGCATGGAACTCTACTTCGGAGCCTAAAGATCAACTGAACAAGCATTCTTCCTATCCCGTTATTAGGGAGATGGTTGATAAAAAACGCAAACTAAGAAGGGTGTGGCAAAGTACCAGGCATCCGAAAGACAAAAATAGTTTTAATAGAGCTACAAAAAACCTTAAGCGATACTTGGCGCAGAAGCAGAATGAAGAAATACAGCACTACATGTCCAGTTTGTCAGCAAAAGAGACCACTTACTCACTTTGGAAGGCGACAAAAAAGCTGAAGCAACCGACCACCCGTGCTCCTCCTATCAAAAGCGCAAATGGGTCCTGGGAAAAAACTGATAAGGAGAAAGCAATTACATTTGCCAATCACCCTACTGGGGCCTTTAAGCCGTTTCCACCAATTTCACAGCAAGAGGAAAATGAGGTATTTAATATTCTTAATAGTCCAGGACAATTAGAGTTACCTATCACGCCATTAACAAAAAAGGAAGTACATAACGCTGTACACAGGACACTGAATGTGAAGAAGGCACCGGGCTACGACCTGATAACAGGTAAATTATTAAAGGAACTACCAAATGTTCAATGCAATAAGACGTGGATATTTTCCGCAAAGTGGCCGAAATTATTGTCATCCCTAAACCCGAGAAGCCCTTGGAGGAAGTAACTTCTTATAGACCAATTAGCCTTTTGCCAATTGTGTCTAAAATGTTTGAAAAGCTCCTGTTAAACAAACTTAAACCAATTCTGCTCAAGAACGAGATAATACCCAATCATCAATTTGGATTTAAGGAACACCACGCCACAACAGAACAAGTGCACCGAGTGTACAGCATACTAAGAAACGCTCTTGAGGAAACCCGTTATTGTACAACTGCTTTCCTAGATATAGCACAGGCGTTCGATAAAGTATGGCACCCTGGCCACAACTGAAAAGGTTACCTCAGACATTATATGATATCTTAAGATCATATTTTGAAGAGCGGCATTTCAGAGAAAAGGCCAGTGAAGAGGTCACTGAAGTGCTCTCTATAAAGGTGGGTGTACCGCAAAGCAGTGTTCTAGGTCCTGTGCTCTACACTATCTACACAGCTGATGGAGAATACCAAATTCGCAAACTACGCCGTTGATACTGTCCTAATGGATACAAGCAGCAATAATATAATCGCTACAAATTATCTCCAAGAAAGCTTGGATAAGCTCCAAATCTGGTTAAATAAGTGGAGAATTAAGGTGAATGCAACCAAGTCTGTACAAGTAACCTTCAGCTTAAAACATCAGTGATAGTAAATGATTGTCAACTGCTCCAATCCGAAGACGTCAAATATTTAGGGCTACATCTAGATCGGCGTCTGAGATGGCAGAAGCATAATTTTCGGAGAGAAAACAACTTGGAATCAAGCTTACTTCCTTATATTGGGTCTTGGGATATAAATCCCAGTTATCGCTTGAGAATAAACTGCTCCTTTACCCCACGTCTCCACGGGCAATTTTTGATGGCACAACAACTGTCAAATTTCATTGCAAAGGATGGAAATATTTTAATGGTGGGCATTGCCATGTTATGTCATCGTCATTTTGAAAATGTCATCAAGCAATCTAGTTCGCTGTGCCTGCGCTCTTGATTCATTAAAAAATTGCTTGATTTATGCTTTGAAGAGAAAAAAAAGAAAGAAGTCGACATTCTGGGTGAATCTTTTTTTACAAAGAACGGAAATGCACAGTCTCCATCCATTTTAGCGTTTTTATTAATTTAATAGACGCGGTAAAACTAAAATGTTCGAAGATGCTGCCACTGTGAGCGTCACGAAAAAATGAAAAACGACTGTAAAACAAACAAAATGACAACTGATTGCAACACAGCATGTTGGCAATTTATGGCATGAAATATTGCAAGCCATAAATTGCCAACTTGAAGCAATTTGCAGTCTCAATTGACAATCTGCTTGAAATGGCCAATTGCAAGCCATCAAAAATTGCCAGTGGAGACGTAGGGTTATAAAACAATCCTAAAACCCATATGGACATATGGTTCAGCGACAAAACCTAATATCAAAATCATTGAGATAATGCAAGTAAAAGTATTACGCATGATAGTAAAAGCTCCATGGTTAGTCCGAAATGAAATAATACTTTACGACCTTAACATCGATGAGGAAATATCAAGATACAGCATTAAATACCGGGAACGACTAAGCAAGTATCCTAATATACTAGCTTCAAATATTCTGGAGAGAGCAGGCACAACACGGCGACTGAAGCGAGCAATACCACTCAATTTATAATAATAATTTTCTAATGCAATAGTTCTGAATGTATATGTACTAACCTTATGGGAGATTAGCACTGGCTCCTCTTCCTCATGTTGTTTTACATAACTATTTTGAAAATGAACTTTATGTATTTATTTATGTAGTTATTTATTATTGTTATTTTATTTGATTAGTGCCCCAAGGGGTAGAATGCAAATAAAAGTGGAGTTTTAAAAAAAAATAAAAATTCTTGTACGTACATACATAATCATGAGCTTCATTTTATTTAATTTCTCTTTCCCTTTTTTTAAATTGTTTTTAAATGTTCTAAAAAAATTTTTTTGGAAAGCAGCAGAAGGAGACAGACACTTTTTGCCACTTTGTTTCATATATAAGATAGAGATACAAACGGTTATCTCTAACCGATATAAAATGAGTATAATATCCAAAAAATCTCGATGTGTGCTTTTAATATATCTTTCTCATTCATATATAACATCTGATTATGAAGTTGGGATATCGAAAAATATCATGTAAGCAAGACTTGCATCTAATTTCTGACAAGTGATTTAAAAATGTACACGGTATGTCCCCGGAAAGCCAATGAAAAATGGCACTTTAGTTTATGGTTAAATGTAGATTTTTTTATTTAAATAAATTTGTTAACCAGATTACTGAAATTTTTCTACGTGGGATTATTCTTGCATTTAGATCCTAAACTAAAACAGCTTGGGGAACAGAAAATAGAAGAATGGAGGACATGGATCAATAACCGCTTGGATGATGCGATTGAGGCCTCAGATTATCAAGGAAACAATATTATTGAATGTATGTAGACAATATTTTAAGCAGAATATAATTGTAATTGTTTTTATATAAAGTGAGAGATTATATATTTATAAGCACTTATTCTTGCAGTTTGCGAATTTATATTTTAATAAGCACTATATAATTATAATTACAGCTAAGGAGGATATTAAAGCGAAAACTACAGTGGCAGCTTTAGGACTTTCAGATGATGACACCCGGAAAAAATACGGTAAGTTTTATAAATCCGTAAAACAACTATATGATGTATTTCCATTCCCCACTGTAATATAATTTAGAGATGTTACAGACACAAGTAGAAGCACTCCAAACTGAGATCATGAATGTACAAATAAAATATCAAAAGGAATTGGAAAAGATTGAGAAAGAAAATCGTGAACTTCGGCAACAATATTTAATTCTAAAAACGAACAAGAAAGGCATCAGCAAAAAAATTAAAAAGTCCCTTATTGATATGTATTCCGAAGTATTAGATGAATTATCAGGCTATGATACAAGTTACATGATGGCCGACCATTTGCCACGAGTTGTTGTCGTTGGTGATCAAAGTAGTGGCAAAACTTCAGTGTTGGAATCTATCGCAAAAGCACGTATCTTTCCCCGAGGCAGTGGCGAAATGATGACTCGTGCTCCCGTTAAAGTTACTCTTGCTGAAGGTCCCTATCATGTGGCGCAGTTTCGTGATTCGGATCGCGAATTCGACTTAAATAAAGAATCGGATCTTGTTGAGCTGCGTCGCGAAGTTGAGCTCAGAATGCGAGCGTCTGTACGTGGAGGAAAAACTGTTAGCAATGAGGTAATATCAATGACTGTGAAGGGGCCCGGTTTGCAACGCATGGTACTAGTGGATTTACCTGGCATAATCTCAGTAGGTTTGAACATTTAATATTTGTAAAATATATATATATATATATATATATATATATATATATATATATATATATATATATATATATATATATATACATATATCACACAGACTATGACCGTGGACATGGCTTCAGATACCAAAGATTCCATACACCAAATGACCAAACATTACATGAGCAACCCAAATGCAATCATCTTATGTATTCAAGACGGTTCCGTTGATGCAGAACGTAGTAACGTCACGGATTTGGTTATGCAGTGCGACCCTTTAGGTAGACGTACAATATTCGTTCTTACTAAGGTTGATTTGGCAGAAGAACTCGCAGATCCGGATAGAGTAATAATAATTAAATAGTATAAATTCATTTTTTAATAACAATTATATTTCTAGATTAGGAAAATTCTTTCTGGTAAATTATTTCCCATGAAGGCATTGGGTTACTATGCAGTAGTAACAGGCAGAGGACGGAAAGATGATAGTATCGAGGCAATTAGACAATATGAAGAAGATTTTTTTAAGAATTCGAAACTTTTTCAGTACGTGATTTATAATAATTTCTTGCGCATCTGTTTTTAATGTAAGGCACTCCTTTTCAATGTCTAAAGCCGACGTGGTGTAATTATGCCGCATCAAGTGACTAGTAGGAACCTTAGCTTAGCTGTATCTGATCGTTTTTGGAAGATGGTGCGAGAAACTATCGAACAACAGGCCGATGCATTTAAGGCAACTAGATTTAATTTGGAAACGGAATGGAAGAACAACTTTCCTCGGTAATCACACTGAAATGATATTAAATTTTTATTTTAATATGGTTTTAAAAAAATTGTAGGCTACGTGAATCGGGACGGGATGAACTTTTTGATAAAGCTAAAGGTGAAATTTTGGATGAAGTAGTAACTCTTTCTCAAATTTCTGCTAAGAAATGGGAAGAGGCTCTCAATGGGAAACTATGGGATAAACTTTCCAGCTACGTGTTCGAGAATATCTACTTACCAGCTGCTCAGTCAGGTTCTCAAAGTAATATTATGTAATTATAATTAGAAATTAAAAAAACGAAAATCATATACTCGTAGATAATTTATGCCAATAATATATAAGAAAACGTTTTAGTTACTCTTAAAATTCTTTATACTCATGTTGAAAACCACATTTAGATTCTTATAATCTAGTGCTGACTTTTTTATCAAAGAAACTCCTGCTAAAAATAATTTATCCCTTGTTGCAGGCTCACACTGTGAGCTGTTTTACTGCACTGTGCAACAAATTTCGTATCATACGGATGAATCCAAAACGAAATGAAATTGGACCACTAGCTGATTAACAACTTGAAGGTTTTTGGTATTTAGCTTGTATTCTTTTTTTATGTTTTAGTGCAATTCTTCAACATTTTGCCATGAGATAAAAAATGTTTGTATTTTCCACAAAATGAAAAAAACCCCGGAAAATTCATAAATCTGTTAATTTATTACAGATTGATATTGGTTTTATAGTTATAAAAAAAATTACAAAATCATCCATAAACATGCTAAATTCAGGGTTCGAAAAATATAGGATTTAATATAACAAAACCCTTTAGGATTTTAATTAGCTACATGTCTACTTTTATTTCGCGTTGGAATTATTTTAGAAAAACGCCCCGCCATATTTCATTTATTTGTTAAGGTCATTGAGTTTGTTGAAATTTTTTCTCTATGGAGTTCCTATCATATTTAAATTGTTGACAAATTTCACATTGATTTATTAGTAATTGTAATAATTCCATCAGGATAATATGCATGTTTGATTTTTATTTGGATTGTACGTTTTCAGTATTCCCGAGTGCATACTTTCTGGTATATATGGAAAATTGATATTTGTTTCATCGTTTCTTCTGAACATATTTATTAGTGTGGCGGTTCGGAGTCACGCTACAATTGTACAAAATGCATAATTGTGCAAAAATGACGTTTGAAAATTACAAAGCAAGGATTGAAATGAAGCACTAAAAAAGCAAAGAAACGATAAGTACTATCTCTCACTTTTGCTCTCGGCCGAACGAACTAACTGATCTGTTTCACTGAACTGAACTAACTGAACTAGTTCAGATCTGTTAAACAAAATAGTTCACTTGGTCACTTGCTCATTTGCTCACTTGTTCACTTGTTCGCTTGCTCACTGTCTCACTTGCTCACTTATTCATATGGTTCAACCGTTTATTCACTCATATACACACAAACATTATCTCGAATTATGTATATGTAATTGAATGATGACATATGTATGTAGGTAGGTAGGTAAGGCGGCCACCCGAAAAGGGAGCACTTAGGCCAACATTGACCCTTTGTGATACCGCATGGGACAACAGGTCCCATCCCTTTCAAAGGTCCAGCCATTTTGAGCTTTTAATAAAGCAGTTGATGGAGCTAATCTTTTTTTTTGAGATATCTCCCAGAATGCAAATATCAAGTTCAGATATCTTCTTCTTCCTTAGCCAAGACAGTGCTGCCTCTATAGCCGCGACCTCTGCCTGAAAAACACTGCAGTGGTCGGGCATCCTAAAGGACATGTTAATATCCAAATCTTGTGAGAATACACCACCTCCCACCCTACTTTGTAGTTTGGATCCATCTGTGTAGATGTGTAGTTTGGATCCATCTGTAGATGTGAGATGGATCCATCTGTGTAGATGTGAATCCAATCCAGGATGCCATCCTTCCATTCGTCCCTGGAGGGAATGGAGATCTTGCACATACCATTGAAGGCATACATTTGTGTGATGTAGTGGAAAGAGTCAGGAATACCCTCAAAATGTCTTAAAATGGACGCATGACCTATATTCCTGGCATCCCATTGATGCGTAGCTTTCAGCCTGATAGCTGAGTTTTCAGCCTTTTTTTCGCCAAAAAGCCTAACAGGCAGCAGATTGAGCATAATGTCCAATGCTGCCGTTGGAGTCGTTCTAATGGCACTACTTATGAATACCTCTGCCGTTCTTTGTACCTTTGTTATCAGCCTATTGTATGTAGACTTACTTAGGGCTGTCCACCAAGCAAGCACCCCATAGAAAAGGACTGGTCGTACCACAGCTGTATATATCCAATAGGCTACCTTAGGCTGTAACCCCCCTTTTTTGCCTATAACTCTTTTGCAAGAGTACAGAGCTACCTGACCCTTCCTAATGCGCTCGCTTATATTAGCCTTCCAGTTCAGCTTCCTATCTAGGATCACGCCCAGATATTTAGCCTCCTCGACAAGGTCAATATCTACACCCATTAGTTTTGGAGCAATAAATTGAGGAATTTTATACTTCCTAGTGAAGAGTACCAGCTTAGTCTTGGTCGGATTAACCACCAACCCACAGTCAGTAGTCCATTTAGAAAGAATGTTCAGCATGTTTTGCATCAAGTCCCTCAAAGTAGATATGTATTTACCCGAGATACTAATAGCAGCATCGTCCGCATACGCATCATCCACCTTGCACCCTTCCGTCTCCAGTCGAACAAGCAGCTGATTTACCGCAAGATTCCAGAGTAGGGGTGAAAGAACTCCACCTTGAGGCGTGCCTCTGCACACGGACTTCTTGGCCGACGCCGGCCCCAGCTGTGAACTGATTATCCTGCTACTAAGCATGTTTTCAATCCACCTGCTAATGGCGGGTTCCACCTCCAAGTCCCGCATCGCACCTATTATTGCGTCTGATTTGATGTTGTTAAAAGCTCCCTCAATATACAGGAAAGCCACTAGGGAGAACTCCTTGTTGTGCAGGGAGCACTCAATACTAGAGACTAAGGAGTGTAAAGCGGTCTCCACCGATTTATCTTTGAAGTAGGCATACTGAGAGACTGACAGCTTCTGTCTGTCTATAGTGAGCCTCAGCCACTAGGGAGAACTCCTTGTTGTGCAGGGAGCAGTCAATCCTAGAGACTAAGGAGTGTAAAGCGGTCTCCACCGATTTACCCTTAACGTAGGCATGCTGAGAGACTGACAGCTTCTGTCTGTCTATAGTGAGCCTCAGATGAATATCTAACAACCTTTCCAGGCTTTTTAGACAGAAGGAGGACAGACTAATGGGTCTTAAGTCACCTGGAAACTTTTGCCGGCCTTGGGTATAAAAATTACCCTCACATGCTTCCATGAGTCTGGAATATACGCTAATTCAAGACAACTATTATAGATCTTTAACAGCCACTCTATTATTAGATTCTCTGACTGCTGAATTTCAATTGGAGCTTCGCCATCTGGGCCAGATGCTTTAAATGGACGTCTCAGATATATCTTCTACGTCAACGCAAAAGTTTCTCCACGATTCTCTCTGTGCCTTCCTAAGCTTACTTTTGAAGGCTCTGAGTGCTGCCTTATATAAAGCCCAGTCTGCACTATCTCTAGAATTCTTTGCGTTGTTGAAAAGTCTCCTACAGTTTTGTCTGAGTCCCCTAATTTCCTCCCCCCACCATGTGGGTTTTTGTTTCCTCCTGGGTCTACTGAGGGGGCAAGAGACCAATAGAGCCTTATAGAGAGCAACCGTTAGAACGTCCACAGAGCTATCAATTTCGTCACACGTGCTTGTGCTTGTGGGGTTCTGAGGTAGTAGTCTAGCTACAGTCACCTTGTGAGGTCACAGTTTCCTTTCCTGACATTTCTAAAAGCCTTAGGGCTAGGTAGACTATCTAGAAGATCAAACTGAATTAACCTATGATCCGAAAAGGAATGTTCCTCTAGAACTCTCCAATTTAAGATCCGATCAAAAATTGATTCGGAGGAAAGGGTTAAGTATAGGACTTCTTGCCTATTAGCAGTAATGAAAGTGGGTTCTGACCCCTTATTCCATACAGAAAGGTTAGTCGTTACAATATATTCATATAATGACTCACCTCGTTCATTGACATCCGTGCTTCCCCAGATGTCGTGGTGCGCATTGGCATTGCATCCAATAATAACAGCCACCCGTTGAGCCTTTGCATCCACAACAAGCTCTGTAGGTTGGCTTCTGGAAGGATCTCATGGTTATGCGCCATATAGGCCGAGACCAACCAGTACCGTCCCTTGCCAGTTTCCAGGCAGACGGCCGTTAGATCCTTGTTGCTGTAATTGGGGAGAATAAATGAGATAACATTATTCCTAATGAGGATACAAGACCTAGGTCTTCCTTCACTTTCGGTATACAGCAGGCTGTAATTTTCAGTCCTGAGACCACATACAAAGTCCCCGTGTGTCCAGGGTTCTTGGATCAGGACAACGTCTACCCCGCCTTTTGCAAGACGCAGCTGAAGGCTGGCAGACGCCGCCTTCGAGTGATGGAGGTTAATCTGCACTATTCGTAGCATCTCTGCTACTTGTAGCGCTGGTCACCTCCACCACCGTGACTCCGGGTCTGACTCCAGAAGGACTTCCTCCTCACTGAGTGTGGTTGTCCCTAGGAGACTCTCCAAACCCCCCCACAGTTGACATAGAGTCACTCGGTTTCGGGTGCATGGCGGAGTCCTCAGCAGCAGCAGGATCAGCAGTTACCCCTACTGCTTGATCCGTGTCAGATGGTTGCCCCTCCTTTTTGTAGACCTTGACGCTTGTGGATGAGAAGCCATAGCCCACGACCCAATTGGATTTCGCTAGAGTCGCCAGAGATTCGGCGTTCACTACAAGGTTTATTGACCTGTAATCCCCTCTTGGTTCCTCTACCTTAGTAACCTTCAATTATTAGTCGGGAGCTGCTGGTTGCACAACCTAAAGATCTCCAAGATAGCCTCAGGGTCAGACGGTTCGGCTGGGATCCTCGCGCGCGCTCTAGGTCTACTAGGGATCAACTCCCTAGGTACGACTTCGAGCTTTGCGCCTGGCCATGCTTCCCCTATCCTGGAGATCGCAATCCTATAAAGGTCGACTGACCTTTGATCCGTGCAGGCAATTAGCTTCACGTGTCCCTGATGCCATCCGCTGTCGCGAAAAGAGGCAAAACCACATGGAAATTCCTTCAAAAGCTGGAGAGTAGAGCCTTGAAAGGCTTACTTCTACCTTTTTCCAGCACTCAGGAGCGATACTGCCATCCGGTTCATTACGATCTATGACCGCCATGACCTGGTGTCCTTTCAGAACTTCGTGGTGACAGTACCGCGCTTTTTAAATTTCTTTGGGTCCGGGTGGGTGGTCTCTTCTAGAGACCGTTGACGTTTTGTAGCTTGTTGTGTTGGAGCTTGAGACTCCTTAACGACTTTCGTCGACCACTCGAGGGAAGCCTACTGCTTCACCGTCCTCTCCTTCTCTGGGATCCGCGACAAGCGTTCCACCGTCCGGAGAGCAGCCCTTTTTACTTTATGGAACCTTTTGGTTCCGTGTTTAGCAACACTATCGCTTTGCTTGTGCCAGGCTCGTCGTCCTTAGCTACAATAGCCGCCGCAGAGTGTGCGGAGGATTTTGGATTCCCATCCGAAAAAGCGTTTAGAGACCGCACGTCAGTTTTATTTTTTTTAAGTTTATCCATCTGGTTCTTACGGCCACCCGCTCGATTGATCAAGCTAAGGCAGCCAAAAATTTGAAAGGGGAAGGGGTTGGTCAACTGTGGCAGCGCCCCGTACCACAGCAAGGCCACCGTTACTACCTGAGGCGGCCTGGTATCAGGAAGCGGAGCTCCTTTAGGATACAGCCTAATAAGCTCCTGACTGCAAAAAAACATCCAATGGGCACGATCCCAAGAACACCCTGGATTAGGAGGGAGACAGTTCTTAGTTGGATTACTCCGCAGTAGTCAGTCCGGCTAGGGTAATCCCATAAGAGACGAAACTCCGCCATCCTAACCCATTGCGTTATTGCAATCATTTAAGCCTTCGTACCCCGACAAGGTGACTGCTCTTCACGAAGGCATATGTATGTATATTGGTTCAATTAGAAATTCAAGGGACAGAGGGAATCCCAAAATTTGGATACTCAGTGAACGAAAATGAACGGATCAGTCAACAGAATGACCAAGTCCAATTCTCTTGTGCTCTGCATGGATTTTTTTGAACGGACTCATTTTATGAAATGTCACATTTTTTTATGTCGAAAAGAGGCGGCAGCCGTTTCAAAAGTTTGTTGTGTGCTTCGTTCAATTGGTGTGTGCGCTACAATTGTTACGCTTTCGCTCGTACTCTACCCAACTCCAATTGGCGAGATATTAAATTTCCAATATAATTTTCTCAGCTGGTTTTGATGGCAACGGCATTGCAGGAGTAGTTTTTTGTAAATACAACAAAATATACATCAGCACTGACAAGAGAACTGAAAGTATATTTTGAGATGTTGTTTCGATATCTCTTTCGTATTTTGTTGGGGAGTGTTATTTATATGACTAACTCATATACTTTCGATACCAAAGCCAATTAGTTACTTTCAAGTAATGGGATTCATCGACTAGAGCTTTGTTGAATTCTCAACGGCGAATGATCAGAATATAAGTCTTCCGAGAATCTGTATCCCAGTATGTTTTATAACCTGAGAATCCGAAATGAAGTTTAGTTCGCCGATTTGTAACAAATTGCTGCCAATAATGTGTTTCCACACGTTTAAAAAAAAAACCTAATAAACTGTAGGTCAGTGAGTGGAAACCTAGGGTAAGTCAGAGTTAGGGTGACGTTTGCCTCAAGAAATTCAATGTTTCGGAGGTAGTCTTTTGCATAGTACCACCGTCACTTTTCCCGTCGGGTTGATTCCTTATATGAAATTTGTATCCCGGAATGGAAAAATTAAATTTAATTGCGATATGAGTTTCGGAGCAAAGTATTATATCTACTTTATTTGAGGATAAAAAAGAATCTATTTCTAATTTATGCATTGCAATGACAATTTGAAATGAAATTCATTTTTTGGCAATGAACATTGCATTATGGTTATAAACTGGAGTAAACAATCTATGTCATTAGCATAGCTTCTAGACTTTGAGAGTTTTGGTTGTTGGTTTTAGTAGCATTTTTGCTAATCTTTATTATTTTTGCGTACGACATAGTATATGATATTTTAGAATACTCCTGGTGATTGTCACATTCTATCATAACAGTTTGTCCTTTCGTTGCGTATAGACGTTTGTCCTTACAGCTGCCGGTTAGATTTTGTGATTGGTGGTGAAAATTCAAGCGTTCGTGCTGAAATACTCAAATTCGAGCAAAGCAAGGTGCGCGTATTGATCTTAATTCTTAATATTGATAAGATTCGTATTCGTTATAATCGCGTTTTCATTTCTATTAAATTAATTTGTGTTTTTTTTGCGTTATGCAAAACACTCAATTGCTGTAAATAACAAAAGCGGCTCGTGTCTTTCCAATACTGGGGATTATTTGGACAGCAATACAGCGGCTACAATCTCTATTTAATAATTGTATTATAAATTTGTGAAGTCATCACAATAGAGGGCGCCACCTAAAAAATTGGTGTGTTTCATATTTTATAATAAACCCTAAAAGTAGACATACTATTTAAATTTTAGATTATTTACATATTTCATTGCCATTAACATTATTACAATAAATTCCAAATTGAAGAGAAAAAGAGTTCCGGATATACTCCAAAGTTACTACAATCCCCAAATCGAGGGTTTCGACCGACGTAAGAATAGAGGTACATACCAGTGCTACGCAGCAGGAAGATGGTACTCCAACTAAACGACTGAAAAACCCATCACAAACTGGAATGGATAGATATATAACCGTAGTGAAACGCAAAAGAAGCCCTACTACCGGACTAAATTCTGCTAAAATTAAAAAAAAATGGTGAGTCCAAAGAAAATCGATTTCCACTTTTAGATAATGAGGAGCAGCAAAATGAAGCGCAAACAATGAAAACATATAAACCACCTCCAATTTACTTAAGAGAAAGAAACAATAGCGCTTTAGTTAAATAATTAACACGCATTGCTGTTGGAAGCAACATTCATGTGATTCCCTTAATAAAAGGCAATATACATGAAACTAACATTGTAGTGTACCACACAAGTGTACACTGACGACCACACATCGTCATAAGCACAGCAGCAAGTCGCATATGCAAACAAACTGACAATGGCGCAACGTGTGCAATTGCACTCAATATCAAATACGCTAGACAAGCATTTTGGTGGTGCAATAACACACGCTGCCTATATTGCAGCGTATGCATATTGGACACTGCAGTGACTTTAGCCCTGAACTTGCACTCAAAATTATTAATATAAACAAAGACGATGATTCGTCAATGAATAATATCGGTAATCCGATACTTGAGACAAATTTCGGGAATATGATTTGTAACTAGTAGAAATAAGATAGATATATTTTATGTAAGTTAGAATAAGAAAACAATAAGAATTCAATGATATAAAAGAGCCAGCGAGCCACCAAATAAACCAGAATTAATCTGAACTTCTAAAACTGCAATCCTGCATTAGATTTATCATTTCTTCTCTCGGTGTTCTTAACTAGGCTTTGTTACAGAACAGCACCAAACAATAGCGTAACCAACGGCAAACTCTGCCGGTTACAATCTCTACTGAGGGCGACATTCCGCTTCGCACTAGGTTTCTGTATATCATTGCATTCATACGTTGTGTGAAACCTGCAATCGATGGGAAGCCGATCTTGCAAGGCCAACGCAATAGATATTGATTCAACCCTCATCAACACTCGTATATTACCCTACATGGCGATCCTGCCAGCCTAACTTTATATTACCCCACATGGCGATCCTGCAACTGACCTGGGACCTGAAAGGCAGCCTGCAACCGTTCCTGCAACTGACCTGGGACCTGAAAGGCAACCAATAATCCTGCAACCGATCCACAACTTGAAAAGCAGCCAAAGATCCTGCCACCAATCCCGCAACCGATCCTGCAATCAATGAATAGCCTGAAGAAGATCCTGAAAGTTATCCAGAAACGGTGGACCAATATTCCTGCATATGTAAGAATACGTGCCGACTACCATGCATTTCCAGCTTATGTTCCATCAAAGATTATCAGTTGTGACCCGCAATCGAAGAGTACAAGAGGCGACAAATTAAAAAGAAGGAGCAACTGACGCAGCCAATTTGACTCAAAAATTGGAAAAATGACGAAGGAGAGAGCAAAGAATAAGTCAAAGAAGCATCTAGAGAAGAAGCAACCGATAGAAAAGAAGACGAAGAGAGAAAACAGGAAACAGTGATAAAATAATTGGAGAAAAAGGAAGAAGAATAGAGAAGACAAACAATCATATTAAAGTACGACTACTCCGAGTAATTGAATTAAAATTTGATATTGATTTACAATGTTAATCAACAGTTTGATGTTTGCTTTAAAATATAA
Source organism: Clusia tigrina (assembly GCA_920105625.2). Lineage (NCBI taxonomy): Eukaryota > Metazoa > Arthropoda > Insecta > Diptera > Clusiidae > Clusia > Clusia tigrina. The sequence goes on along the minus strand of OV050030.1, from coordinate 206,217,547 downwards.
ACATTTTATTGCTAAAATTACTAATATTATGTATTAGTAATAATTCATACATGTATTGAAATGAAACAAAAGCATTAGAAAACTAAAAATTATAAAAGTAATATAACTCCAACTTTCCAAAAATGTACTGCGAAAAACATACAGATTTATACAACATACAGATTTATAATGAGTCAAACTATAGGAAGTTGATTAACGAACTAGATGGCAATAAAAGCAGCTACTATACATACCAGCTTAAAAGCAGCATAGGAATTATAGTAATCATCAAAGGCATCGAAAGCAATGTTGATCCTGTTGAAATCAAAGACGGTCTTAAATAAATAAATTGGTTTTCGTGCTAAATCAGTATACAACAATAAAAATAAAAACAAAATACCACAACCGCTGTTCAGAGTAGAGCTAGAGCCGGAAATTAAAGAAAGGTGGCATTCATCCGATATACGATCTTCGGTATCTATTGCACAGAAAGATCACGGTCGAGGAACCTCACAAGCGAAGTGGACCCATACGGAGCTTTAACTGCCAAGAATATGGGCATACAAAAAGTTACTGCACACTAGAGATGGGCGCGTGAGTGATTTTCAGCTCACGGCACGCACGCTCACGCTCCAAAATTTTCCGTTCACGCACAGTCACGTTAAACAAAATATTTAAAGCTCACGTCACGCGCGCTCACGGCTGCAAATTTTTGGATCACGCACGATGACTCAACGCAAATTTCAAAAAGCGTTCAATCCATATTTTTTTTATGGAAAAATCTTTGTTTTATTATTTATATAATTACATAAAAACTTGTTGTTACAACTTATACAAGAAATGTATTTGTGTATAAGGGCGTTGATACACATTAAAAATGAAAAAATTATATTCTAATAAGAGCTAAATTAAAGAAAAATTAACTGTAATATAAAGCACTGCATTGCAATTGCTTACATATTTTTATTTAAAAATAAAAGCTTGTCTACATTTTCACTGATTAAATGGGTCCTGCGTTCTTCTAAAATGCGTCCCGATACTGAAAAAACTCGCTCGCTTGTTGCAGAGCTTGCAGGAATACTCAAAATATGTCTAGCAACAGCTTTTAAACGGGGTAAATCAATGACATTTTTCCAAAATGCCATGATATCTTCATTTCCACACGTTTTATTTAAATAAATATTTATTTCATCCAACTGGCTTCCATCACTTTCTTTTACATTGAAGGAATCTGTGAACTCCAAAAATAGAGCGTCTTTTGAAGTAGAAGGACCTAAATGTCTTTCCGAATTTTTGACTGCATTAGATGTATTTTCACTAAATATATCCATCAAGAAGTTAACAGTGGTAATTACATTGGTCCGTTCTTCGTCACTCATAAAATGCAACTTTTTATAGGGTGGATTCAAAAAAAGGGCTACACGGCTGATGTCATTAGGTATTAACCGTTTAAGCAGTGCTCTTTCTGTTTTCATTTTAAGCTCAGTTATAACAGTTGAATCGTTTAAGGAGACTTCGCAATGTTTTTTAATTTTCTCAAAGACTAAAACTGTTTCATTTATAGTAGGAAGTGTATCGGAAGAAAGTCGTTCCGAGCATTCTTTAAAAATTTCGAGAAACTTTAAAACTTTTTGAAGTAAGCCTTGATCAATTTTACCCAACCGATAAAGCTCACTGCTTCTTTTGTTAAGTATCTCCTGCATTTCTCTATATGACTAATCGGTGCATTGTAACATGATAAAAATCGAAGTCCAGCGAGTTTTCACGTGCTGTTTCAATGATTTTGTCAGCTTGGTATTCAGCTGGGATCGTTTGAAAAATTTGACTATCTTTTTCGATTCGAAAATTAAGACCTTGATGTCCTCAATCGGATCATTATTAAGAACATCTTCCATAAGAAGGTTGATATTGTGACATGCACAGGAAAGACGCTTGTATGATCTAAAAGCTTTAACAACATTAGCTCAATTATCTGTTACGATAAAACCATTTTCCAATTTTTGTTCAATTTTAAACTCCTTTAAAACTTCAATAACAGCTCTCAGAATATTTTCGCCAGTTTTTTTATCGTCAGGAAATTCTCGCGTGGCAAGAACAGAAGCAGTCAATACCCAATCTTCATTAATGTAATGAGCGCTCAAAGTGAAGAAGCTGCGTTGGCTATATTCATCCGTCCACAAATCGGTTGTAAACGCTAAGTTATTCTCTTGCAAAACTTTTGAAAGTACTGCTTTGATTTTTTCATATTCAGCAGGCATTGTGGTCCGCACTAGTGTCCTTCTGGATACCAATATGTCTTCAATATTTTGTTTGCCATACTTGGCTCCAATGTCAATCAAAGCTTGACCAAATTTCCTGAATCCGGAACCTACAAAATAGAATTTCAGATGCATTCTTTAAAGCTTTTTAAAAATTTTTACAAACCTTCCGTAACACAAAACGGGCGCGAGTCTTTCGTTACAAAGCCGAGTTGATGCTGCGCAATTTCAGCCTTAGATTATGCCGGTACCTTGCGTAGCAAAAACGTGTCCATAACATTTGTTGTTCTGTTTCTTGCGATTGTCAAATTATTACAGGAGTGGCGGATCAAACTGCCAGTGCCAAATTTTGATGAATATGATAGAATTTCCCTGCATTTGTTGCACTGAGCAAAGTCAAGCTGCTTTCCTTCGTATTTGACAGCACGGAAATCACTCCAAACCTTGCTTGTGAGTCCTTAGAATTGATCTTAAAATCATTTTCTATTTCAACCTTTAATTTTTTCGTAGAAGACATTTTGGAATGCTTTTACACTTTTGTGGCGCAGCCAAAAGAAAAAAAACTTATGATATGAAATGACATTAATCAGCTGCTACGCAGTGATGCCAAACCTGCATATTTCATTTGTCTCTTGTTCACGCGAAATTTATTTTACGTGCGTGCGTGATCACGCGTGTCACGTAAAATTCACATCACGCGCCCATCTCTACTGCACACTACCAAACGTTTGCGTAATTTGTGGTGACTTGCACGCATCTTCCACCTGCAGCAAGAGTCAAGATAATACTAAAGAAAACAAATTTAACAACTGTGGCGGTAACCATAGTACGAATTGTAGGGGTTGTCCGGTATTTACAGCAATGAAACAAAATCTTATATCCCAAATTAAATTCACTTCACCAAATGAACACCCAAACATTACACACTTTAACAGGCTACAACATCAGACAACATACCCAGATATAGTAAAGGCAGCCCAACCGCAACAAAATGAAACAGATCTCCAACATACAATCAACTCTTAGCAAAATCTACTAAGAAATTAAGATTTGTCCTTAAACGAACGTAGTGAAAATGCATTTGAAAATTTCTTGGAGAATCTTGCACCAAATGAAAATACAGACTACTCACTGTGGAAAGCTACTAAGCATCTTAAAAGGCAAATGCAGTCAGAACCGCCCATTCGACTGCCTGGCAACAAATGGGCAAGGAACGATACGGAAAAAGGGACTGCATTTGCAAACCACCTGAATAAAGTATTCACATACGACAAAGCACTAGGGGTTCAATTGCCAAAGTTAAGTAAAAAGCCACGGGGTCATCCGATTCTTTTTAAGCTTAAACAAATTTAATATACTATAAAGCATGAGATAAATCCCAAGAAAGCGCCCGGCCATGACCAAATTACCCCGAAGATGATTATTGATCTACCAAAAATAGCGGTAGTGCAGCTAATGCATATCCTCAACGCAATTCTACGCAGTGGTCACTACCCAACAATATAGAAATTGTCACAGAACAATATGATTGCTAAGCCAGGCAAGGACGTCACCAAAGTAGATTCTTATAGACCTATAAGCCTTCTACCAACTATATCGAAATTATTTGACAAACTGCTGCTAAAAGAAATTCTACATACATTAAAAAACAGAAAAATAATACCACAGCACCAATTTGGTTTTCGAGCCAGACACAGTACAACGGAACAAGTGCACCGAATAGTTTGTCATAAAAAAATCCTTCGAAAACAAGCAATTCTGCGCTGCGGTTTTTCTTGATATAGCACAAGCATTCGATAAGGTCTGGCACGACGGTATAATTTTCAAAATTAAAATGCTTTTGCCGCCAAATATACACAAACTGTTACAAAGTTATCTAACAGACAGGAAATTTACAGTGAAATATAAAACTTACATCTCGGCTAGCTCCAATATATGTTCTGGAGTTCCATAAGGAAGTGTCCTCGGTCCAATTCTTAACGTGCTGTATATATCTGATATGCCCACCGATTCAAAGACAAAAACCTCAACATTTGCTGATGACACGGCAATCTTAAGCGCTTACAATAAGCCAATAACAGCAACGAGAAACCTACAAATACACATCGACACACTAATTAAATGGTTAAACAAATAAAAGTCAATGCAACCAAATGTGTTCAAATAACCTTTACACTAAGAAGAGAAACCTGCCCAGCTATAACTATAAATAATCATGCTATTCCCCAAGACACCTGCGTGTAATATCTTGGGATTCACCTAGAGCAAACATATAGAGGCAAAAGTTAAGCACATAAAACTAAGACTACAGTTACTATTCTGCTTGCTAAATAAGAGCTCGAAGCTCAAATTGGAATACAAAGTGTTACTGTATAAAGCAATAATTAAACCGATTTGCATATACGGAATACAGATGTGGGGTAGTGCAACACCTAATCATTTTTTTAAATTTTATATATATATATATATATATATATATATATATATATATATATTTTATTGAGTCTTCTAAAAAATATCTTAGAACTAACAATAAATCTTCATAGTACGAGTATATTTAACATTTCTGTAATTTTTCTACTAATGTAGAAAAATTACAGAAAATACAATCGAGGATACTTCGAATAATTACAGGAGCACCCTGGTATATCAAAAATTCAAATATCCACAATAATCTCCGAATTCCAAGTGTACAAGAAGAAATAGGCAAACTAAAGAAAGTTTGCCTTTTGAAATTGGAAAACCACCCAAACGAGCTAGCCCGAAATTTGCTGCTGCATTCACGACCCAAACGCCTAAGAAAGAAATATATATTATAGATCTTAGCTGACATATAAATCTAACAATGAATTAACTTATTATAAATTAACAGCTTTTTTCAAATATTTGTTCTTAGCATTGCACGGTGGGTAAAACGTGGCTATTTTTGGCATAAATTCAATTTTTTTTTGTTTAAAATTTAAAATCTGCTTTCGTTTTTTTGAATTCGTATACTCTAACGGTTATTTAAACGTTTTTTTTTATAACTTTTATGTTGCACCCTGTTATTTTATGAAAGGAAAAAGTCAGCTGTTTCAAGGTTGCATTATGAACAGAAAATACGCGCGAAATTTTTACTGACTTTGATCGTGAGTAAAACATTAATTGTAAACATTGTGAAAAAGTTTAAATATGGAAGAAGTTAGACAAGGTATGTAAAACATTTGTGATATAGTTTAAAAAATAGTTGTGTGTTATTGTCTAGTAATTCAGTGTTTTGTTGGTGTGTTATTATAGGTCGAAACTAACAAACATACGTATGTTGTGTGGAATATAACTTCTGTGTATAGAAAGGTATTTGCAATATTTCTTTTAAAAGTTATTAATCAAACTGTATATAATCAAACATCATTAACACTTTTTACTCCTTTTTCTTCCATTTGGGAAAAAACTTCATTTTGTAGTTTCATACGAGTTTTGCCATTCAATACTGCTTGAAGTTTGGAGCAGCAAAAATCGACAAGCAGATAGTGTAAAAGAATTTCCATTGTTGGCATTGTCTATCCCTGCATTCCGCTGCCCGATGTCCCATTCGTCCACATGAGAAGCATTTCAACCACTGTTGGGTGTTGCCTATCCTTGGTTCACTTCTGGAATTCCAATTTGGTCGCCGCTGACCACTCCCAGTGTTGAAAGGATTTCTTCCTTGGTTAATTCCTTCCGCTGGGTTAACTCGAGGACTACTACGCCTGTTGTCCCTTACGGGTGGATCCGGGCGCCTCATCGCTGGCTGCCTTCTACTCTGATTCCATTCAGTGTCTACTTGGCACTGTCTACTTGCCTCATGATCATATGTTTGGCACTCCATAGAGTAGGGCGTGCTCTTGCGTGTAACGCATTCATCCCTCGTATGGCCTGGCTTACGGCAGAACGAACATGTGGGTGCCCTCTGTACAAACTCCCTGTGCGGATTTCTCGGATTCGCGGCTCTGCTGTCGGAAACACCGGGATTATACGCTCCTCTGTATAAGTTTGGGACTCAATTACTTCCTTCTCTATCCATAACAGCGGCAGCTAAACTGTCCTTTTTTTTTTTTTTTTTTTTTGCTGAGGAGGGGAAACAACTAAAGACAATGGCCGAGGCCGTAGAGTGGGATTTTATCCCGAACCAACCCCCCCCCCCCATTGTCCGACGGTTATTCCTCCCGGAACTTCACCGTTAAGTAGTGCGTCGCAAAACTTATCAGATGAGCAACATCAGTTAATTACAGAAAAAGTCAAGCAATTTATTGCTTTCATAAAATTAAATTTGCCAAAATGCAATCGAATTCTTGACCGATTTAAAAAAAAAAACACTCGCGTTGGCTTGCATCCAATATAACTATTGAAATAAGTGATAGACTATACTGATGCAGGGCCTCGTTTGAAGAGAAAGTTAGCATCTGAGCTTGCCGCAAAACAAAAACATTCAACACCTCTTTTATTGCACGCTGCTTCCGTTTCAGCTAAAAAATCAAACGAAAAAGAAACTGCATTTGTGTTTAAAAAAGCTGTTAGCAACGAGAACATAACAGGAATTATAAGGAAACTGGAAAGGAGTGTTCCGTTGCCATTAAGTGCTGATGAAGCATTCGCTTTTTTAATTGCAAATGGCTTTACAAAGCAGCAATACAATTACATGAAAGCATTCAATAAGCAGCACGGATGTGACATTTATCACCCTTACTCCGAGATTGTAAAATCAAAATTGAAATGCAGACCTAAGGAAATCAGCTATTGTGATACTAAAACAGAAGTAACAATGCAAAATTTACTGGACCATACAGCTGATCGCATACTTGAAATGCAGAAGGACGTCCTTGATGTTGCTGCACCAACACATTGCAAATTAATTGTAAGTTATGGGTTCGATGGTTCGACAGGACAGAGTTCATATAAACAACGTTGTCTCATATGATTTTTTTTCAGGGATCCGGGTGAGCCAACCTTACTTTAATTCAACTTACCTTTATTCAACTATCTTATTCAATAATTTAAGCTTTAACAAAGTTTATGGAAAATAATATGTAAGCCTAATTTAAATATCTCCGGTCTTTGAAGGGTTAATGAGCAGTTTTATACCTTAACAAAAAGGCCGAAGCCTTGTCTATCATCTGAGTCTACCAAAAAAATAAACACATTAAACTTAAGTGGTTTTTCCAAAAAGTGAGGTTAAGAATTTTTTTTTTAGTACTGGCCCCTAATGGGTTAATAAAATAAAATATTTTTAGATGCAAACTTACAGATTCTTGAAACAGCTTTCTAGTGATATATATTTCAAATAACGAAAATAAAAAAGCCGAGGTACACCCATGCCGAATTTATGCCAAAACCTGACCTAATGTTTTAATGGGTAGGCGGAAGAAGGCGTGGTCCAAATAAAAAAAAAAAACCAAAATTCCATTTTGGTGTTAGTTAAATGCGCGCAAAATTTTAAAGGTCTAGCTTTAAAACTACAATTAATGCCAAAAATATCGCTATTTTGCCCATAGTGCATTGGCAAATAACATTAGATTTTAATATTAACTTGTATTTTTGGCAGCGGTCATGTGTCCTCGAGTCTCGCGTAAATTGTATCCTTTACAGCATCGCCCTTTTCCTCGTCGCACAGTGTACTTTTTTCGCACTTTTCGTAACAAAAAACTAACTTTTGAACGAATGCATATTTTTGGTGCGTTTTTTGTAAATTATAGATGATTGTATCAAATGCAACCATGCGTTTGAGTTTTCGCACATAGCGAAAATAGGTTCAGCGAGTATTTGAAAGTTTAGTTCGTTTCTGACGATGGAACTGTGCTGTTGTGCCAATGGAGCAGTGCGAGAGATCGCAAGGAGCAGTGCGGTGGTGATGTGCAGTGCACACATATGTATAATATACACACTTATATTTTAAGTGCATATGGGCCGGAATCCATGTGCAGGGAGCTGAGCCAGGAGAGCGGTGCAGAGCAGGAGCCTATATATATATATATATATATATATATATATATATATATATATATATATATAAACAAGAGCAAGTATGAGCGGTGCCACAGGTATTCCTAGAGCCAATTTCTGTAAACATACATTCGCTGAATATATGTCTTTCTATATATTTATATACATGTATATCTGTATGTGCTAGTAATGTTTTGTTTCCAATTATATTTTGTACACATGCATCCCATACATGCCGACTTATTGTTGAGCTACATATGTATGTGCATAATTATAAGAGCAATAAAAAGTGGTTTTTCGTATGCTTTTCCACTTAAAACAATTGTGTTTTTATTTAAGTCGGATTGCAGTAAGTATTGCCATAGTTTCATTGTCGATTCGATACATTGGTCCATGTCGAGCCGGATCGTACCAGTGATCTATGCAATACAGCAAGTATGGTGCGATGCATGTGAATATGTACATATATTAAGTAGAGCTATAAGTAATTATGTGCGAAATGAAATTGCGTCTTTTATTTAGGCATTCATTTGAGATGACGTCAGAGCTATGTAAAAGAAGATCGCATATACATGCGTATGTTTGTAGTATTAAGTAGCTATGTATATACATAAATTAAGTGCAAAACTTAATTGCGCCTTTATTTTAAGCGTTCCTATGAAATCACACCAGACTCTATGTAAACGCAGATCGTATATGCATGCATGTATGTGCGATTGTGTACTGGCAGGGTAGGTAATAGCTATTTCTTTCCTTTGAATTCCTTTGATCCGTTGTGCCTGCGGGAAGGAAAAAGAGAGCAAATGCAAAGCGCTAGAGGAGCATCAATTGCTGAATGCGCAATACGCATTCGGAACTTATAATATGGTATGTGAGCAGAGCGATGAGAGCACAGGCAGGTACAGAAAGAAATAGACTAAATTTCAAGAAACAAATAAATTATAGAACAATAAGATAAAATACAGTCCACGGAGTTATAGGAGCAGAGCCAACACTGCAATGCTTAAAAATAATAGACCAAGGGCGTATGTGCTCAAAGCACATACGACAAATTGGTACAGGCATTGGGCATTGGGCTTCAAGAAAGCTAAAAGAATTTAGGGGTGGGTACAATATGCGCAGGCAAGCACTATGCGACGCAGTCATAGAGATGCGCAGTATGCTGCGCTATGGCTGCCGCCTTGCTGGCGGCCGACAGTGAGGTGGCATGGCTGCGTGTGCGCGTGCTTGGTGCTGAATATTATGTGCAAATGATCGAATAAACCAGTGCGGTTATTCGACTCAAAATTTAAATATGAGCGAGCGAAAATTATGTGCAAATGAGCGAATGAACCAATGCGGTTATTCGTCTTAAAATTTAATATGAGCGAGTGAAAAGTTATGTGCAAATGAGCGAATGAACCAGTGCGGTTATTCTTCTCAAAATTTAAATATGAGCGAGCGAAAATTATGTGCAAATGAGCGAATGACCCAATGCGGTTATTCGTCTCAAAATTTAATATGAGCGAGTGAAAAATTATGTGCAAATGAGCGAATGAACCAGTGCGGTTATTCTTCTCAAAATTTAAATATGAGCGAGCGAAAATTATGTGCAAATGAGCGAATGACCCAATGCGGTTATTCGTCTCAAAATTTAATATGAGCGAGTGAAAAATTATGTGCAAATGAGCGAATGAACCAGTGCGGTTATTCTTCTCAAAATTTAAATATGAGCGAGCGAAAATTATGTGCAAATGAGCGAATAAACCAGTGCGGTTCAACTAAAAAATTAAAAATGATCGAGCGAAAATTATGTGCAAATGAGAGAATAGGCCAGTGCGGTTATTCGTCTCAAAATTTAGTTATGAGCGAGCGAAAATTATGTGCAAATGAGCGAATAAACCAGTGCGGTTATTCGTCTAAAAATTTAAAATTTGAGGGAGCATTGGTGCAAATAATTTCGTGCTAGTGAGCGAATTAACCAATGTGGTTATTCGGCTCAAAAAATTATATAAGAGCGAGCATTGGTGCAAATAATTTCGTGCTAATGAGCGAATTAACCAATGTGGTTATTCGGCTCAAAAAATTATATAAGAGCGAGCATTGGTGCAAATAATTTCGTGCTAATGAGCGAATTAACCAATGTGGTTATTCGGCTCAAAAAATTATATAAGAGCGAGCATTGGTGCAAATAATTTCGTGCTAATGAGCGAATTAACCAATGTGGTTATTCGGCTCAAAAAATTATATAATAGCGAGCTTTGTTGCAATCAATTGCGTGCTAGTGAGCGAATAAACCAATGTGGTTATGCGGCTCAAAAATTATGTAAGAGCGAGAATTGGTGCAAATAATTGTTTGCTAGTGAGCGAATAAACCAATGTGGTTATGCGGCTCAGGAAATTAAATAAGAGCGTGCTTTAGTGCTGAGCTTGTGAGCTAAGTGGGTTAATAAACCAGTGCGGTTATTCGACTCAAAAATTTTAAAGCACAAAAATGCAGTGTTGGCACGGCTGCAGAAGGAACAAGGAGGAAACAGTTTTTTCTTCTTTCAAAATTAGTTAATTTTTCTTCTTTTCTACAACAACAGAGCAACAATAACAGAGCAACACTAACAGAGAAAAATAACAGAGCAACGACAAGATGAGCTACGGGCAACACCAGTCTGCCTACAAAGCCATCCGAAGAGCAGCAGAGTACGTCATAGCTGACGAGTTTGGGCGACTAGGGTTTGATGAAGCCAAGGTGCGTTTGATTCGTTTGGAGCAACAGTGGGAGCGTTTTAATCAGCTGCATGAGGAGTTAGCATCCCGAGCGAAGCGCGATGAGAGCGCCGATCTAGACAGATCGATGGAGCGAGCAGAGCGGCGGTACTTCGAAGCGAGCGGTGCTCTGAAGGGTAAAACTGAGCAAGTGGGCACAGCAAGGAGCGCAGAGCAGAGTGCAAAGCTGCGGATCTCACTGCAGCTGACCATGTCATTCCAGCAGCATGACCTCCAGAACACTTAGGGGGAATTTGGCGGCAGCGTGACCAAGTGGCACGGTTTTCGCGATTGGTTCGCCGCTGCGGCGCATAGCAATGAGCAAATAGCGGCCTCTTACAAATTCTCATATTTGAAGAAGTCACTCACCCATAAGGCAGCGCGCACGTTGGGTGATTGGGAGCTCACTGACAACGGGTACAATGAAACGTGGGAGCGGCTCAACCAAATATATGACCGCAAGTACCCGGTATGCCTTCCTGGAGGAGCAGGCCTCTGCTCTACCAGCACGGGAAGCGAGGCGAGCGCATCAATTGGAGCACGGGCGCGATCGAGCAACGGGCGCAGTACCCAAGAGCAGGGAGAGAATGGGTCACGGTGTGAGTGCAACGGGAGCAGCACCGATACGAGCAAGCCAATACAAGCTGTGCGAGATATGCAGCGCAGATCACGCAGTGTCCAGAATTCGTGTCACTCAATTTGAGAGCTAGGCAGGAGCTAGTTGGCAAACGCAACCTGTGCCACAACTGCCTGAAGAAGGGGCATAAGGCGTCGGAGTGTTTTGCGGGGCCATTTTTACGGTGCCCAGGGGCGCAGAAGCACAATAGCGTGCTATATGCAAAAAGGGAGCCACAGCAGCAGGTGTTGGTGGCACAGCAGCCAGAGCGGGGAGCCGCCGGAGCAACAATGCTGAAGGCTAAGAGCGATTGACGGTACAGCAACCTTGTAAAGCGCGCAAGGGTAGCAGAGCCGGGGCGAAGTGCCAGCTTTAAGAGCTTTTTAAACTTTAAATTAAAAAAAAAAAACATAGTAGAGCATTAAAAAAAAGAGCGAGAATGATTATTTAGAGACAGAGTTTTGGGGGCTACCAAGAGAATGTACTGGTGCCCAGTTTTGCCAGCAAGAGATTTAGTGGAGATACCCATGCATTTTAAGAATGAGGGTTTATGGGCGGATCCTGAGTTTTGGAAGGCGAGACCAGTCGAGCTACTGTTAGGAGCAAATTAAGGCGATAATGCCAAATGAGGTGCAAGGCATTGCCATACATGAGAGCATGTTTGGGCTAGTCATTTTCTGGGCACAACCCTGTGAGAGAGATGAGGAGCAGGAAGTGGAGCAAAATTTTATGGAGACTTATACTAGAGATGAAACAGGGCGTTTTATTGTGACAATTCCAGTGAAAGAGACGGTGCAAGGTTTAGGCACTTCAAAGGCAATAGCATTGCGCAGGTTTATGTACTTGGAGCGGAAATTAGAGAAAGACTCAGAGCTGAGAGAGCAATACGTAGAATTCATGAGAGAGTATGAGAGATTAGGGCATATGAAGTGCGCTATACAACCACCAAGAGTGGACGAGCCAGTTTATTATATCCCACATCACTGTGTTACCAAAAAATTTCTGGTGGTTTTTGACGCTAGCTGCCAAACGAATCGTGGCATATCTCTGAATCAAGTGCAATGTTTAGGCGATAAGTTACAAAAGGAACTTTACGAAATTGTCATGAGATTTAGGCGTCATAAGATTGCGATATGTGCAGACATCAAGAAGATGTTCCGGCAAGTGCGTGTTGCCGAAAGGGAATGAAATTTGCAAAGAATCTTTTGGCGAGAGCATAGTGGTGAGCCATTACGACAATAGGGTTTAACGGTTGTAACGTAGGGAATGTCCCCCGCTTATAATGCTGTGCGAGCTTTAATACAATGTGCTAGGGAGGCGATAGATGAATACCCAAGAGCAGCGGACATCATAGAGAGTGACTTCTATATGACTGTGCTACAGGCGCACTATCTGAGCAAGAAGCAATTGTGCTCGCGAAAGAGACAGACACTGTCTTAAAAGGCGGCGGCTGTGCCAAAAAGACTAATCAGGGCAATGAGAGCGGAGAGAGAAGAAGAGATGTTATTCCCGAGAGAAGACGAGATGTCAGTGCTAGGGCTGAAATGGCTGATAGAAGAAGACAAAAATTCACCCTTGTGATGAAGACTCCTGCATTGCGAGAGAGCTAGTTTGTAATAAGCTCTGGTTATATGGACCGGAGTGGTTACGTAAATCAGAAATCATTTGGCCAGCCAACATTTTTGAGCCGGAAAAACCAACGAAAGGGCTTAACGAGCTGGGAGCGTATCACGTGAAATACTCACGCGAGTTTTTGCAAATATTTATACCGAGCAGGGGCAAGAGCATGGCGCTGATTGACTATGCGCGAAGTCTAGAGAAGAGCATCAACATATTGAGCTACATCATCAGGTTTGTGCGAAGGGCAAGGCACAGAAAGAGGAGGCGCAGAACTCGGCACAACAACCGAGTAGTGCAAGCGCCAACAGTGGAAGAGAAATGTGAAGCAACGGACTTCCTGCTTAAGCAGGCGCAGGAGAGCGATTACAGACAAGAGATAGACAAACTAAGAGAGATTGGGTAGGTGCAAGAAGGGAGCAAAATTAGTGCGTTGAATCCAATAATGGGCGGGCGGGCGATTGGGGAGATCAAAAGAAGCCTATGAAATGATGCTTCCGGTGATAGTGAAGGATGGTTCTCGAACAGCATGGCTGATAATGGACCACGCTCATCGTATGACTAAGCATGGTGCTGTGCAAGTGATGATGCAATTCAGCAGACAAAAGTTTTGGATTCCAAAACTACGGAGCCAATTAAGAGCTTTTCTCCACAAGTGCGTGGTGTGCGCGCGCTATAATCGCAGACTTGAGCAACAGCTGATGTCTGAATTGCCAGGCGACAGGGTGCAAGTGGGCAAGCCTTTTCTATATACAGGTATTGATTGCGCAGGTCCTTTTAGAGCAAAGGGAGTGCAAAGAGCAGGAGAGCGAAAGAGGGAGCGTAAGTGCTGGGTGGCTATATTTGTTTGCCTAAAAACAAAGGCCATTCATATTGACATTGTTTTTGATTTAACCTCTATAGACTTTATTGCTTGTTATGAGCGCTTTATTTGCAGAAGAGGGAGATGTGAGCGAACATAAAGTGACAATGGTACATCATTTGTAGGGGCGGCAAGGGAGCTGAGAAGAGCACGAGAGAGCTGCCAAGTAAGATATGTTTTTGAGCATATGAGCAACAAGGGGACAGAATGGGTATTCATGACGCCAGCAGCACCGCATTATGGCGGAATATATGAAGCTACTGTGAAGTCAATGAAGTACCACCTCACGCGCATTGCTGAGCAAAAGATTTGAACACAAGAGTAGTTATCTACCCTCCTAGTAGAGATCGAAGCAATTTTGAACTCAAGGTCTTTGACACCTTGAGTGATGATGCGGAAGATATTCAGGCCTTGACGCCAGGGCATTTTTTGATAGGGGAGCCATTGATCATTCCCGTACCATTCGTGAGCGAGCAGCAGTCAAACATGAAAGGAGCAAGTTTATGGAGAGCACGTCAGAAAATAATTGAGCATTTCTGGAAGAGATGGAGAGAGGAATATTTGACGGCGCTGCAAGAGCGTAAAAAATTGCGCAGAGAACGAGAGCCAATGAGCCTGGATCAATTAGTGCTGATCAAGAGTGAACTTTTTCCACCAGCGCAATGGGTTTTGGGCTTAGTGAGCTAATAAGGAGCCGAAATGGTATAATATGTTCAGTCATTGTGCAGACGGCCACAAACCGTCTGACAAGGCCTGTTCCGAAGATACGTGTGCTTCCAATTGACCCGAGCGAATAGAGGGCGGCTTTATGAAAGCAGAGACAAGAGGTCCTTCTCTTGCTCGCGGGGACTATATCAAATGCAACCATGCGTTTGAGTTTCCGCACATAGCGAAAATAGGTTCAGCGAGTATTTGAAAGTTTAGTTCGTTTCTGACGATGGAACTGTGCTGTTGTGCCAATGGAGCAGTGCGAGAGATCGCAAGGAGCAGTGCGGTGGTGATGTGCAGTGCACACATATGTATAATATACATACTTATATTTTAAGTGCATATGGGCCGGAATCCATGTGCAGGGAGTTGAGCCAGGAGAGCGGTGCAGAGCAGGAGCCTATATATATATATATATATATATATATATATATATATATATATATAAACAAGAGCAAGTATGAGCGGTGCCACAGGTATTCCTAGAGCCAATTTCTGTAAACATACATTCGCTGAATATATGTCTTTCTATATATTTATATACATGTATATCTGTATGTGCTAGTAATGTTTTGTTTCCAATTATATTTTGTACACATGCATCCCATACATGCCGACTTATTGTTGAGCTACATATGTATGTGCATAATTATAAGAGCAATAAAAAGTGGTTTTTCGTATGCTTTTCCACTTAAAACAATTGTGTTTTTATTTAAGTCGGATTGCAGTAAGTATTGCCATAGTTTCATTGTCGATTCGATACAATGATAGATGAGACCTTTAAACATTTTAATTAGGTTCAAAAACTTGTATTTATATAACTATTTCATTAAGAGATCAATTATTATGGGCCATGGGTCTTCTTGTATAGTGTTTTCTTCTTAATGAACTAATAAAAGTTTTGAGTTTCTCTGCGTTCTTCCTTTTATGACTTAGCCTTAAATTTCTATATTGTTTATTTTTGGGTTCTTGGGCTTCCTCCGTCAACTCTCCTATAGGAAAAACGCAGTGGTTAATGACGTTTTTTCCATGTTCCAACACTTTATGAAGAGTTGGTTACATGGTCTTCCAAGAAGCATAAAGACACTTGTATAGGTCGTGAGATTCCATTGCATATATGCCAAATTTCTCCGCGTCTATATGTTGCCGAAATTAGTGGCCATTAATAGTTTTTGAAAGTGCCGCAAAAGATTTTCGTCCAGCCCTGTTATTTCAGCTGTTAACTTAATATCTCCAAAAATGTGCCGAGCAGTGTTGCCATCATTGCTGTTACCGAATCCTGGTTTGGGAAAATCAACAATAAGTCCCGTCCTTTCTTTGAACTCGGCAAGAATCCTGCGCTTCTATTCAGTCCTGAGGTCATTTTTTATTTACTTTTTTTTCTTGTGAGGTCTTTGAATTCGGCAGATCAATTCTGAAACTTAAGATCGTACGCAGACATATGTAGACAATGCTCAGATCGTATGTAGACAATGCTCAAAACCTAATCTTGCATTCGGGGAGACAATCCCAAGTCATACATCTGTTTAATATCATCATGAGAAGAATGACAAATGTTGAGACTGTTTCTGTGGAGCATAACATATTGTACAAGATTTCGTGGATTGGTGTTCCCTTACAAAATTTAGGATAATTAAAATCGATATTAAAAATTTATTTCTTCCTTTTTACCAGATATTGCATTGCCATTTGAAGCTCTGTAAAACGTGTCTCTCAAGTTCATATCTGTATCACTGTATTCATTACATTAAAAGAAGTAATAATAAATGTAAATAAATAGCTGGATTACTTTAAAGTTTCCGCCCTCTGTGGTCTACTGGCAAGCAAGCTAGACTCACTCCCCGGTTCAAATCCTGCCACGGGCTTGGTCTTCAAAATGCTTCTTTCTAAACAATCCTTTTCTCTTCAAGTCCTTTTCTCTTGTCGAGTCGAATGCCTCTGTAGATAGTATCATTCCCTCAACACCTTTCAGTCATAATTAATTATGGTGTAAGATATAATAATAATAATAGTTTAAAGTTAAGTTAAGTCCAGCTTACTAATCTTCTGCTTAGACTGACTTTGCTTTATATCTTTGACATTTCATTATATTGTCATATTTACCCAGGAGATTGTGTTGTATCGCGCGTGTTGGATTTTCAAGTACTTCGATTAAAATTACGTAAAATATCGCAAAATATCGGGACAAAAATTTATGTTTTAATTTAAAAAAGCTTAAAAAGAATTATTTAAAAATATTTACCCGTTTTCCGATACCTATTTGCAGAAATTAACGAAAATTTTCATTATATAATTAAATATTTTAAATTCAAAAATTTGTCTCAGATATAAAAGATCGACAAAAAAGAGTTCACCATTTGAAAAATTCAAAAAGTTTCCTTTAAACTAGGTAAACAAATATTTTGTTCTGACTTTTCGTCTTTTTACTTATTTTCTAACGCGCAGCTTCCCAAAAATGTACACTGTGCATCGCGGCGTATGAGCTACGTTCCCAGATACAGCCAGACACCTCACATTCATTTACTAACCTATTTCATAAGCTAATGTAGGTAACACTGGGAGCTATATGTAACAAATATAACTCATGAGGGGTAACATTGGCCGCTAGTTGGATGACCAATGTTTGATGTAAGAGAGGTATCGAGTAAAATAAAAAATTATTTTATGTTAGTTTTAAGATCGCAGTCAACGACAGTTGAAATCAGCTAATAATAAAACAGTTCTAATTAAATTAAAATTGTTTTTTTTCTGAGTCCGAAGATTCAGACATCGTAATTTGCGCGCAAATTAGGCTAATGCTGAAGAACTGAGCCTTGATGCGGATCGTGGTAAGCCTTTTGTTCACGGCCGTGATCCTGGAGACCTTTTTTCGAAGCCTGCCGCGTACCACAAATCAACATCCGATTTCGTGCCTCTCCGCATGCCAGGTATAATAATTATCGTAGTTGGCTCGCTTAGAGCAACAATGTCCTGTTTATCTCTTTTCCTGGATGGCTTTATGTCCGCCTCAATTTGTACGAGGGCGTTCCCCAATTAGATAGAGGCAACTTTCCAGGTGGTTGCCAACATTAAGAGGGTGCTCACCCAAGGCTTGTTTTTGTCTTCACTGGAGTGTTTTTTTTTTTTTTTAGTCGCCGGTCTCAAACCCTGCGCACAACCCTGTTAGCGTCTATCACCAAGTTGAAAGCAATCACAAGCTTTACTCGGTTCCAATAAAAGCCAGGCCACACTCAAAGTACCAAAGTATTAGTTTCAAAGATGTGTGTGAAAGCTCATGCTACTGAATAACTGACTCACTAATGCTTTGCACTACTATGTTCCTTCCGAATCTGTAGTATCGATTTTCGATAAAAGGGTTAAAATGGGTTTGATTGGAAGTCAAAGTATTAGTATTACTAATATTTCATGTATTGATTTTTCTGTTCGCTTATCTAATTAAGCGTAAAGCGATATACTTATATGTAATGTCGTATAGCGGCTATTTGCTCTGTTGCTTAATTTTTGAAATTTTCCTCCCAACACAGGAACTAATCAATTACCTTGGAAAGGGTATCACATATCATATAAGCAATATCAAACATATAATTCAGTTAAATGTGGACACCTTAAATTACTTATTTTCCTAAATGAAAACCGTTATATAAGGTATATTTGTCATTGAAAACACTGATTTGTTTTTGTTTAGCTTTTTAGCTCATGAAGTAATACGATTAGCATATTCTTGTAGTTTAGCCGTAGTGTCTTCAATAGTGTTATCAACATCGAGGATACCGTATCATCCGCAAATCTTGCGGTTACTATCTGATTTTCTGTTGGTAAGTCGTATGTATTCAGGAGGTACAGCAGAGGCCCCAGAATATTCCCTTGCGGTACACCAGCATTCATTGTTTTCAAAGAAGAGTGGGCGTTTGCATACTCGACATTAAAATACCTGTAATTGAAGTATGATGAAAACACCTCGCAGTATTGCATTAGCAACAATATCCTCAGATTTTGTAATAGTCCTGCATACCGACCCTTATCGAAAGCTTGTGATCCGTCGAGGAAGATGGCGGAACATACTTTCTTCCTTGCCATCGCAGTTTCAACAGTATTTACTATTCTGTGGATTTGATCGATTGTTAAATGATTTTTTCTAAAACCAAACTGGTAAGCGGAAATCAGGTTTTGTTGCGTAGAGTAATTTACGCAGGGAAATTTTATGTGTAAGGAAAACGCGTGTTGTTTATATGGTTGCAGGAAACAGAAGGTTTTTATTAGGACAATTGAAGTTTGTAAATGTCATTTTATGTATTCTTTACACAGTGTTGCATGTAACATTTTTAGTACTATACAGCTTCGTATAAAATAATATATTCATTTTAACACCCTTCCGGAATGTTTTATTTTATTCAAAAGGAAAAGTTATGTTAATCTTTTTGTCTTCAGCGACTTAAACTTCTTAAAATTAAATTTACTTTAATATGACATATTCGTCTCTTGTATTTAAAAATTATTCATTAAAATTATTCAACAAAAATTATCTTCATTATTTTAAACCGACTTCATTTAAGAAAAATTGGGTTTTTGTGGCAGTGACTGCTTTTGTTAAATTATCTGCCAACATATTATCAGTATTGATGTATTCAAATTTAATTTCATTATTCTCAATTTTTTCTTGAATGAATTTCGCTTTTATATCTATATGTTTTGTACGTGCCGAAAATGAATTATTGGTAGCTATAAACATCGCACTCTTATTGTCGCAAAATAGGACCATTGGTTTCGGAACGCTGGGTATTAACTCACTCTGAAGTCGCTTTAGCCATACGGACTCTTGAATGGCGTTGACTGCTGACATAAGTTCGGCTTCTGTCGATGAAAGAGCAACGGTTTGCTGCCGCTTCGTTGCCCAAGATATTGCACCACTTTGAAAAATGAAAATATAACCAGTGGTGGAACGTCTACTGTCGATGTCACCGGCCCAGTCGGCGTCACAAAAGCCAATGATTTCCTCAATATTTTTTTTGAAAAATATGCACTTATCTATTGTGCCTTGTAAATACCTCATGATGCGCTTTAGTGCAGTCCAGTGCGCTTTGCCAGGATTTGAGGAGAAACGGCTCAAGATGTTAACCGCAAAACAGATGTCAGGTCTCGTAATATGTGCAGCATATAGAAGGCAGCCTACAGCCTGCATGTAAGGCACTTTAGACATCTCAATCCTGTCAGCATCAGTTTTCGGGCACATTTCATACGTTAATTTTTGATTGACGTCGATAGGCGTGGATATCGGGTGACATGTGTCCATGCCAAAACGTTTTAAAACATCAGATATGTACCTTGATTGACTAATTTTAATGCCGTCGTCATCTCGTGTAATTTTAATGCCTAGAACAGATGTAGCTTCGCCCATATCCTTCATTTTGAACGATTTCATCAAGCTTGCCTTAAGTTCATCGACCCTTTTAATGTCTCTGCTGAATATTAAGACATCATCAACGTATATTGCCACAAATAACATTTCTTTCTCCGATTTGCTACGATAGATGCACTGATCTACTTCACTTCTGCAGAGGCCAAGGTCCAGCAGCACAGAGTTGAGCTTTTTGTTCCAGACTCGACTTGCTTGTTTTAAGCCATATAAACTCTTTTTCAGTTTACAAACCCTTCCGGAATTGTCATCAAATCCAGCTGGCTGCTTCATATATATTTCCTCTTTCAGCTCGGCATTTAGGAAAGCGGTGACAGCATCCATTTGATGTATGAGCAGGTCATATTTGACTGACAAAGCCAGAAGCATTCGGAGCGAAGTATACCTCATAACAGGCGCAAACGTCTCATCATAGTCAATGCCCTTTTTCTGACTATACCCCTTTACGACTAGTCTTGCCTTTTGTCTCACTGCTTCGCCGTCAGCATTGAGTTTATTTTTGAAAACCCACTTGCTCTGAATGGCTTTCTTCCCTGGTGGTAGTGCTGTTAGCTCCCATGTTTGGTTAGCTATATGCGATGCCATCTCATCATGCATAGCGATCTTCCAAACTTCAGCATTTTGGCCAGATACAGCTTCTTCTACTGTTTGAGGTTCTTCTAAGATGAAACTCATTGCACAAAAATTATGCGAAGTACGTAATTGATTAATTCGTTCAGATCTACGTACCTGTGTATCCATTTGACTCATGTTTTCATCTGGCACATATGTCTCGTCATTGATGTCGTCAAGCATTGTACCATCATCATCTGCTGCATCTTCTATATCTTCACCCAAGGTATCTTGTAGAACTTCTGATGGCGATTTCTGATTCCCATCTTGTAGAACTTCTGATGGCGATTTCTGATTCCCATCTTGCCCCACTAAATCGTCATCACAGTCAATCGGTTGTTGCCAGAAATCACTATGAAAGTTGTTGACAGGCGGTGTAATTGTTGAGGGCCTTTGATTTTCCAAAAATATCACGTCACGGCTTATTATGACTGATTTTTTTTCAGGGTTGAACAATCTATATGCTTTGGAGGTAGCACTATATCCAACGAATGTGCATTCAATAGATTTTGCTTCGAATTTGCTTGTACGCTTTTGCTTCGGTATGTGGACTAACGCTTTACACCCAAATACTCGCAAATGCTTCAGAGAAAGTTTTTTACCTGACCAAAGCTCCTCAGGACTCGCTGTATTAGATTTACGTGCTATTCTGTTAAGCACATACGCCGCCGTGTTCGCCGCTTCTGCCCAAAATTTTTCGTTAAGGCCAGCATCCAAGAGCATGCACCGAATTCGTTCCATCAGCGTTCTATTCATCCGCTCTGCCACGCCATTTTGTTGAGGCGTGTATGGTGTTGTGGTTTGATGCAAAATTCCGCATGCGGCGAGGAACTTTTGAAGCTGTCCATTCACATACTCTGTTCCGTTGTCAGAGCGTAATATTTTTATGCTTTTGCAGCACTGCTTCTCAACCAGCTTTTTGAATTTTAGGAATTCTTCATACACATCGGACTTAGCTTTTATGGGAATTGCAAAAACTTTCCGTGTGTAGTCATCCACAAAGGTAAGTATATAGCGCGCACCAGAATATGACGCCACTTTAAAAGGACCCATTACATCGGTATGTATAATATCCAAAACGCCTTGCGCCGAACTTTCACTATCACTAAACTGTGCTCTAGTGTGTTTTCCTTTTATACACACGATACATTTTGACTTGTCGGCCGATTTAACACTAAATCCACTTGTCATGCCAGTTGCGCTCACAAGATCTCTGCTGATATGCCCAAGTCTCCTATGCCACAGCTCATAGTCCATTGCCACAAATGCACGATCACGCTCAGAACAGTCCAATTTGTACAGCCCGCCAACCAAACTCGCTGAAGCAATCTGCCTATTGTTGCTTTTATCGATTATTTTGCACGTTTTGTCTTCAAAAATAATCTTTCTGCCATTCAACGCCATTTGGCTTACTGACAATAAATTCGTGCACAAATTTGGAACATATTCGACGTTCTTTATTATGATCTTGTTATTCGCTTTGCCATTCACAATAGAGAGTTCTGCATCGCCAACACATTCCACATCTAATTTATTGTTGTCTGCAATTGTTATTGATTTGTTTGGTGTGTGTGTTGTGTTTCGTAGAATATCTTTATTACAAGTCATATGATTTGTAGCACCAGAATCGACATGCCAGTTCGAAGCATTGTTTATGTTTGTACACAGCGACGTTAGCAGAAGCAGATCTTTTTCCTTCTTTGCTTTGTTTCGACAATTTTTAGCAAAATGTCCAGGCTGCTTGCATGCGTGACAACGAAACTTTTTGTTGTTGTACATTTTCTTGTTCGTGTACAAAGCACTTTCTTCATTGCTTTTTACATCAAACTTGGCATCTTGTAGCAAAAGCGATTTGATGGCATCAACTGTTAGCACTTTTTTTGAGTTTTCAACTGCTAATACCAGTGATTTGAACTCATTTGGCAGTCCTGCTAATAACAATGATGCAATTAGCTCGTCATCAAGTTGAAGTCCAGCTGTTTTAACCTTTAAAGATGTTAGCAGCATAGCGTTAATGTACTCCTGCATTGAAGGGAAGTCCGCCAACTTTAGTTGAACGAGTTGTTTCAACAATTCAACCTTCCTAGTTAGGCCTTTATCTTCGTATGCCTCCATTAAGCTATTCCACGCTAACTTCGCAGTCTTCTTTTCCGCAATAATTCCATAGTTGCTTGGATCGACCATTAGAAAAATTTCTGCAGTTGCGCGGCAATCGGCATCCTTCTCCTCTTCAGTTGCACTTGTAGTCAGGCCTGATTTAACTGTTTTCCACAGTTTTTTAATTACTAAGTATGACTTTGCCTGTTGCTTCCATACATCGAAATTCTCTCTTCCATGAAGTTTTTCGAATGGAAATGACACTGAACTGGAGCTCATTTTATCCCGGTAATCAGCAACGCTTATCACGAAAAAAACTTACTTGATGACTAGAATTAAATATTTTCCTTTACAACATACACAGCTTTGTGTTTAAGCCCATAACCTGTTGCGTAGAGTAATTTACGCAGGGAAATTTTATGTGTAAGGAAAACGCGTGTTGTTTATATGGTTGCAGGAAACAGAAGGTTTTTATTAGGACAATTGAAGTTTGTAAATGTCATTTTATGTATTCTTTACACAGTGTTGCATGTAACATTTTTAGTACTATACAGCTTCGTATAAAATAATATATTCATTTTAACAGGTTTTTATTCTTAATTATTGGCAATAAACGCGTTAGGAGCAGTTTTTCGAGTAGTTTCGACAATCCTGGCAGCAGAGATATTGGCCTGTATGAGGATACATCGTCGAGTGATTTTCCAGGCTTGGGTATCATGATTACCTCTGTGAATTTCTAATATATAGGAAAATGCCTCTATCTGAAGCACGTACTAAAATCTGTAAAATTCTACGACGAACATTTTTGTGGAATATTTTAACCCTCTAATCCTTCAATGTATGGGTCTTTTTTGTCCCTTATGTTAAAAAATGCAAAAAATTCCTATAAAACAGGGATATAACGGGTCAAAATATCCCACAAAAATATTTGTCATAAAATTCTACTGTAAGTCTCTACATCAAAGCTCAATATTTAACTTGAACGTCAGAAATAAGTGAAAACTTGAAAAGTGTTTGAGGGTTAATTTCGTACTTATTCAGAATTGGTTCTAAAATGTCACAGAAACCCGGATTTTAGGGGGTTAGTTCGTATGAAAAAAAAGAAAGATCTGCAATAATATCTATTAATAAAAATATGAGTAAACATTTGGATATTTAAGCAAGCAATTATTTATTACAATTTTTTTTAGCTCTAGGTAATTCTATATCGTTATCAAACAATGTCGAGCAGATGTCAGCTATAAGAGAATGAATACTCTTGCCTCTATAGCGTTCTTCAATAGGTGCACATGTCTCATCAAATCGTTCACCATTCGAAGTAATCCATATGAGAATTAAAAAACTGAATTTTTGTTGACATATGAACACCTAGTTTTTCAGTAGTACTTACAAACCATGGTGTCGTATATTCGAGCAGTAGGAGAACTTTTTTTGGAACTGTTAATGACTTCTTTAATGCTTTTCCATGCGGCAAGCTCAATTGGTGAGAGCATTTGGTCAAATTCAGCGTTTTGAATAAGCTTCTTTATAGCAGAGCGAACAAAAACACCAGTTGTATTGAAAACACACAATTTTTAAAATTTATTTGGTGTGAAACCAATGACAAAATGTAAAATTTGAAGCATTCATACGTTTTATCTTTGCTTTGCTAAGTTTTGGAAGCAATGTTTTTAGAAAATTGAATGCCGATCCATTTGTGTCCAAACATTTAACAAAGTTTTTTACCACACAAAGTTTTATATGCAATGGTGGTAAAATAATTTTTTCTTTTGGTACCAGCGCTGGATGAATGATATTATGCTCGCCTAAGTTCCCTTCAGCTCTTGACTCCCATTGCTTTTTGGAATATTGGTTGCATTCCATCTGCTATCCCATTTGGATAAAAAGCCATAATTAATTGGCCCTAAAAGTAAAACGGTTACTACCAATAAATTTATAAACCGGGAAGTTCGCCAAAATGAGAGTAAGAATACACAAATATTTGAAGAAACAGCAGCAGGCATATTAAAACAAAGAACCGGCTCTCCTTTCAGTGCTAACTCTATGCAAGATCAGACGTAATGCAGCGGATGTACAGAACTGTGTTATAATGTGTCGATCGCTCGAACAATAAAAATTTCCGTCTGTACATAACGTTCTGAGTGAGCAAAACAACTTACAAGAGAACACAGCAACACAATGCGTCAAAATGCAAGGTCCATCTCAAATTGTCTCTCCGATGCCCTAAGAGCACCAGAGTCATTACTACTTTCGCCTCATCGAATGAAGCCACTACTACAACGTTCTCATACACACAATCAATATGTACGAGTACACTGACTACAACTCCAGCACGAGGAGAAAAAATTTAGGAAAGTGTCTGATGAACTTCACAGATTGGGAAAAAGTTTTTACACATACCAACTCAAGTCACAAAATGGATTAACAGTCGTGCTAAAAGGCACTGAACCGGGCTTCGATCTTAGCGAAATAAAGCAGTATTTAAAAGCAGCAGGCTTCGTCGCTAAAGCTGTATTCAATATATTAAACCGAAAAAATGTACAGCACCCAGTCTACCGTCTTCAACCAGAGCATTCCGCTATGAAGCTTTAAAAAGGTGAAAATCATCCGATTTACAAATTGCAATATCTTTTGCATCGTAAAATCACGGTGGAGGAACCTCGGAAAATGAATGGACCAATCCAATGCGCAACCTGTCAAGAGTTTGGGTACTCAAAAGCTTATTGCCAATTTCCAAGTGTGTGTGTTTTTTGTGGTGATCTCCATGCAACATCCTGTTGCAATACAACCAAAAAAGACATTTTAAAAAATGTAGCAACTGTGGTGATTCACATGCAGCGAACTATAGGGGCTGCCAAGTATACGTAGAAGTTGAAGAAAAAATGCATCCTCAGCCGAAACAAAAACAACCGCATTATAGTTATCAACCTGTGAAACTCATTGAGCCATGTCGAGCACAAGATAGTATTAGCTATACAAATATTGTTAAAATCGGACCTCCAAGTATAAAACCACAAAACTGATAATTTGGAAAAAATAGTCTCATCACTCTGTAACTGGAAAGTAAACGGCGTTAGCCAGCACAAACCAGAGGTGTAGACTTTTCTACTTGACAAACACATTGATATTATGCTTATTTCGGAAAACAATCTAACTTCTAAAAATAATTTTAAAGACAGTGGATACCACTTCTATGACACAAAACATCCAGACAATAAAGCATGTGGTAGCACTGGGATCCTTATTAAAGCCAGATTAAAACATCACCTAATCGAAGATCATTGCAAAAATTTCCTCGAAACTACATCCATATGTCTTGGGCAACATAACAATTTACGCAATATACTGTCCTTCAATAGCCTTGGATATAAATTCATCGTTGCGGGAGACTACAACGCCAAACATACGCATTTGGGGTTCAAGACTTATTACCCCGAAAGGTACGACAACTCTTTGACGCATTGCTGCGAAAGCGGAATATGGATTTTATATCATCTGATAAACCTACATACTGGCCATCTGATCGTAGTAAAATACTAGATTTAATAGAGTTTGGCATTATTAAAAATATTAGTCGAGACCTAATTTCAGCAGAAGCTTGTTATGACCTCTCCTCTGACCATTCGCCAGTCATCTTGACCCTTCCCTCTCAGCCTCAAATAGTAGCCAAACCAGACAATTTAACCAATCGATTAACAAACTGGTTGAAATATTTCAATTCGTACATCCAGCAAAATGTAGCCCTTAAAACCATACACGATGTCGACGCAACGTTACAAACGTTTTCCCAAATTCTTACCACTGCAGCTAAATTCGCCACACAAGTGGTTGAAATTGCTTCTAATCGATATAACAGTACGTCAGGCGAAAGGGCGCACAAAGATTAAAATTAAGTAAGTAAAATAGATTGTGCGAAAGGAAATAAGTCCAAAAAAACTCCGGGTCACGACCTTATCACACACAAAATGCTGAAGGAACTACCAAATATACCAATTGTTCATTTTACGCAATGCTCTGCTAAGACTAAATTACTTGCCAAATTTTTGGAAATTGTCCGTTATTATAATGATTAATAAACCAATAAAGGATCCAACACAGATAACATCATATAGACCAATAAACCTTCTGCCAACACTCTCTAAAGTCTTCGAAAAGGTACTTCTCCATAAAAACTCCACTATTGGAAAGAAAAGAAGTAATCCCTCAACACCAATTTGGGTTTCGAGAGATGGACGGTACAATCGAGCAGATCCACAGAATATATGCAGTAATTAGAGACGCTCTGGATAATGAAAAATATTGCTCTGGGATTTTTGTCGATGTGGCCCAATCGTTCGATAAAGTATGCCATGAGGTTCTCATCTACAAAGTTTAGAACTACCTTCCCGAATGTATTAATATTTTAAAGTCCTACCTTTTTGATCGGAATTTTAAAGTCAAACATAAAACCCATATGAGTGACACCCACAAAATCCTAGCTGGAGTCCCACAGGGGAGTATATTTGGACCGCTTTTGTACCTCTTATACACAAGTGATTTACCAACAGATAACCAACTGACTACATCTTCGTTTTAAGTCACACCAGACCCCCCCCCACTCCTGCTCTCCATATTTTGCCGGCTCCAATATAAATTTTATCGAATCATAACTTTCCCTCATGTTAATTCCATACGCAATTGGAATAGGATTCTTGGAACTTTCATAATTAAGGAGTACAGCTATTAGATTTTGCATGGATGAACTTATAAAGATACATCAGTCCTCGGGCTTATATATTCGATATTCATTGGAATCTTCAATTTCGTTGCAAGAGTTAGAGGGTTCAAATATTCTGTGTCTTCCGTTTCAAGCTTTAGTATTTTTCCTTCGGACCCTCCACCAGGTGGTAACGTTTTTAAGTTACTCATTTTAGTTTAAGTTTCTAACTATGCTGCAGCACATACACTCTGATGTTTATACCGATGCACTAAAGTACTTTATATCAAAACCGCTTTATTTAGTTAGATACTTTTCCAAATGGACAGCTAAGTGAAACAGACTTGGATGAGGTTCATGTATTGGAAATCCAAAAATTCCTAAAACTGGTTCATTGCTACTGATGTACTGTGCCATTTGAAAATTTGTAATTTCTTCGCTTCAATTTTGTATCGATCTCTTGGTGAAATTTTTGCAGATGTACGAGTATTTGATTAATTTTACCGAATAGCAATACTCCATACTTAAATGTGTTTTATATGTTTTTGAAAGCAGTGGACAGTATGGTATAGTCCAGCGTTTAATCAGCATCAATGTCATTGTTACGCACCTTCACTACAAGCGATTGTCCACCATCATTTTTTGACCGACGACGATACAGTGGAAAGCCATCAGTGCCTGAAATAGATCATTTGGATCTGGTGTTTCCGCAGAAATGAAATCATCGGTGAGATCAGGTGTAATCTTGCCAGCTACCCAGATGAGAATGTGCGGATGAGGTAACCCACGTGTTTGCCATTTGACAATATACATCCAGCAGCGCGTCTCCCCGAATACATACGATTTCACAATAAAATAAATCTATGAATGATTTCAATTTTTGCTTAAAAACTCGTGCTGTAATGCTTTGATCATGTATTGATGTTTGGCTAGTGAATAATTCAGCCGTGATTTTCGGCCACGTTGGATTACGTGTAAATGCGATGAAGAAATCAGGCCGAATATATGTTATTGCGTCTTGTGCAGATTCTTGATATATGACGTAAGCTCCATGTGAATGTCGCTGGCACAAGAACAGCTTAGCCTATTTCATTAGGATTGACTTCGTTTGATGCATCACGAAGGTGAATGTAAACATCGGCGTATTTGGCCTGATTCAATCGTATGTACAGCAACCGTTCTATATAAATTTGTGTGTACGTGTCTACAATAAATTGATAAATAATTCGCGACATTTGAGGATATGGTTGTCGGTATTTTGAAGAAACATCAGTCTCAACGTAGAAAAATCCATGCAGCTAACTTTTTTATTCGTTGGTTGTTGTGAAATCATAATGACAAAGACATAAAATGTCTGTTTATTGTATGTTTGTAATTTACGCAATGGCAAAAGGTTACGATACTTTACTTACTTATTGTTATAGCGTTTTCTTTTCTACAGAAATATGTTACCTTGCGAAAGGGCGACACTTATTCAATGTTGCGCTCAACTCTGCCAGAGGGTTCCATTTTTATATTTACAAAAGAACACCGAAAATTCCGTTCCGTTCTATTTTGTGCCAAAAAAATATAAAAAAATTAAAAAAGGAGAAACTAATAATAAATTCAATTTGAATTAATTTATAAAAAAAACAAATTGGTCATCCTGTCTACCATAAGTATATAAAGTGCCATTACAATCATACAATCAGCTCAATCACAGTGTAACACTGCCTATTGCTGAATGACGGTAGAAAATGTAATATTTTCGCACTCACTCAGTATAACATTTTCACAAAAGAGCTCACAGTCCTCACGCAGGGTTGCACTTATTTGAGAAAAAAATCAACGCTCTGTAAGGCAAGTGTAACATTTTTTCGTAAAAACAACGCTATTAGATTGATTTGCAACACTTCATATTGGTAGCCATCTTTACAGTAAGGGAATATTGTGGGATACTGAAGCGCATCGTATGATCGATGAGTTTCATATATTCTTTGCATTCCTTCAATTTCGGTACTGCGATAAATAACAATGTCACGATGTCCTATACTAACTACAACTCCAGCACCGATAAATTACTCAGCGGCAAATTTAACAGAAAACGCCTCTCTCCTCTCTTTAGAAAAAGAAACAAGCCATGATGTAAGAACAGGTGGTTGTCTAATTAAACCGACAATAATAGTTGGTGGGAAAACTAATGTGATAATGTGACTAATGTGACAGGTATAGCGAAAGTTAAGTCCATAAAAAACGCAAACAAAAGACAGGCAAACAAATTGAGATTAACTCTTCAACCCGCGAAAATATCTGCCTCTACTAAACAAATAACTAGCTCCAGCCACAATGGTACCCCAAGTCAGAACAGGTTTGAATATATATTCGTGACAAAACACAGACACTTTAATTAAAAAAATTGAACAACTGATAGGAGAAAAACTCTTCATGTAGCTCCTTTAACAAAAGGCAGTATAAGCGAAATAAAACTACAAATCTACGAGGAGCAGAATTTTAGGACAGTGTCTGATGAACTTCACAAATTGGGAAAAAGTTTTTACACATACCAACATAAGTTACAAAAGAGATTAACAGTCGTGTTAAAGGGCATTGATCCGGGCTTCGATCACAGATAAATAAAGCAGTATTTAAAAGCAGCACTACAAGGGGTACGCCGCAGGGGGGAGTGCTATCACCCTGCTATGGCTTCTAGTAGTAAATCAGATCTTAGAAACCTTCAAAGCAAAGAGAACAAAAATTTTAGCCAACGCTGATGACGTTGCCATACTAATCACGGGCAAGTTCCTGTCAACGATTAGCGAAATCATGGAATCAGCACTGGGCGAGATATCCGGATGGGCTGAGCGCAACGGCTTAGGAGTTAACCCTACTAAGACGAAGTTTTGTTCACCAGGAAAACAAAAATCCCTGAGTTCTCTTTGCCAAAGTTAGGTAGGCTAACGTTGAATCTCTCTTCAGAAGCAAGATACTTGGGTATCATTCTGGACTCCAAGTTAAATTGGAGAAGGAATATTGAAGAGAGAAGAAAGAAGGGTTTGGCTGCATACTATACCTGTAAAAGGATCTTTGGGAAAAAATGGGGACTGTCACCGTACATCGTGTATGCAAATGTAATCAAACTGTATTGAAAAAGTACAAAGACTTGCTAGCCTGGGAATCTCAGGGGCTGTAAGCAGCGCGTCTCAACATATTATTTCACCTCTTACCGCTAGGAGTGTTCATTCAGGGCTGTGCCGTCAAGTGTGCTCTCAGACTGAGGGAGTGCAACACGTGGAAATCTGCCAACTATGGACACTGTACAATTTTGCGCGAAATAAGACGGAAGGGTCAAAGGTTAGTTACGGCCGATTTAGAAACGGCTACAGACTACATGACTTCTACTACGGATTTTACAGCTAGTATTCCAACTCTCTATCCAACCTGGGAAGACTGGGAGTCAGGCTCTATGACGCGTAATTCTGACACTACCATCTACACTGACGGCTGGCTCAAAGATGGAGGGTGGAACGGGGGCGGGTGTCTTCTCGGAAGGCTTTCAGGCAAGGCAGTCATTTCGGCTGCCTGACGCATGCAGCGTCTTTCAGGCCGAAGTCTATGCAATTGAGAAAGCGGCCGGACTGATAAAAAGTAGTACAATTCGACCTTCGAATATCACTATCTTTGTGGATATTCAGGCGGCGCTTAAGGCAATAGAATCCAAGACAGTTAAATCGAAGCTGGTAATGAAATGTCGTACCTCACTACTGAACATTGGACCCCACAAGGTCTCACTTTGCTGGGTTCCCGGACACAGCGATATAGAAGGGAACGAATTAGCGGACGAGATGACCAGAAGGGTCTCTGAAATGGACATTAACGGAGCAGATATCTCAATAGAAATCCCGATATGCGAACTGGTTAGGAACGTAGATGAATTCACTATTGCAGTGACAAATAACTTATGGACTAATCGTGACGACTGTGAAGTTTCTAGGGCCTTATGGCCTAGGTTAGACATGAAGAGAACGAAGGTTCTCAATAAACCTGTAGTAAGGATGCTTACGGGGCTCATTTCGGGGCATTGTGCTATCGCATCCATGCTTCAACATTGGCGTATGCTGTCGAGCGGGCTATGTAGGAGTGTTGCCATGATGAAGAAGAGACAGAGTCGATTTCATCACTTTTTATTATTATTAATTGGAGAAAAAGTACTCTACCGTTTTGAACTAGTGCCTTCAGCTATGAAGCTTAAAAAAGGTGAAAATCATCCGATTTACAAATTGCAATACATTTTGCATCGCAAAATCATGGTGGAACAACCTCGGAAAGGAGTGGACCAATTCAATGCGAAAACTGTCAAGAGTTTGGGCACACAAAAGCTTATTGCCAATTCCCAAGTGTGTGTGTTTTCTGTGGTGATCTCCATGCAACATCCAGTTGCAATTCAACCAAACAAGATATTTAAAAAAAATTTAGCTACATGCAGCGAACAATAGGGGCTGCCCAGTATACGTAGAAGTTAAAGAAAAAATGCGTCCTCAGCCGAAACAAAAACAACAGCATTATAGTTATCAACCTGTGAAACTCATTGAGCCATGTCGAGCACAAGATAGTATTAGCTATACAAATATTGTTAGAATCGGACCTCCGAGTATAAAACCATAAACTGAAAATTTGGAAAAAATAGTCTCATCACTTGCACAAATTGTAAACCAATTTATATTTTCAATCCAAAGAATTATGCGTAACCAAACTCAAAACCTCCAGATGTTAATTTCAAAAAAATTAACACTCATAATCTGTCACTGCAAAGCAAACGGCGTAAGCCAGCACAAACTAGAGTTGTACACTTTTCTACTTGACAAAAACATTGATATTATGCTCATTTCGGAAAGCCATCTAACTTCAATATTGATTGTTGCGGGAGACTACAACGCCAAACACACGCATTGGTGTTCAAGACTTATTACCCCGAAAGGTAGACAACTCTTTGACGAAATCATGCGAAAGCGGAATATGGATTTTATATCATCTGTCCATCTGATCGTAGGAAAATACTAGATTTAATAGAGTTTGACATTATTAAAAATATTAGTCGAGACCTAATTTCAGCAGAAGCTTGTTATGACCTCTCCTCTGACCATTCGCCAGTCATCTTGACCCTTCCCTCTCAGCCTCAAATAGTAGCCAAACCAGACAATTTAACCAATCGATTAACAAACTGGTTGAAATATTTCAATTCGTACATCCAGCAAAATGTAGCCCTTAAAACCATACACGATGTCGACGCAACGTTACAAACGTTTACCCAAATTCCACTGCAGTTACATTCGCCACACAAGTGGTTGAAATTGCTTCTAATCGATATAACAGTACGTCAGGCGAAAGGACGCCCAAAGATTAAAATTAAGGAAGTAAAATAGACTGTGCGAAAAGAAATAAGTCTAAAAAACTCCGTATCACAAACAAAATGCTGAAGGAACTACCAAATATACCAATTGTTCATTTTACTCATATATTAAATGCTGTGCTAAGACTAAATTACTTCCCAAATTTTTGGAAATATTCCGTTATTATAATGATTAATAAACCAATAGAGGATCCAACACAAATAAAATCATATAGACCAATTAGCCTTCTGTCAACACTCACTAAAGTCTTCGAAAAGGTACTTCTCCATAACATAGCTCCACTATTAGAAAGAAAATAAGTAATCCCTCAACACCAATTTGGGTTTCGAGAGAAGGACGGTACAATAGAGCAGATCCACAGAATACATGCTGTAATTAGAGATGCTTTGGAGAATAAAAAACATTGCTCTGGGATATTTGTCGATGTGGCACAATCGTTCGATAAAGGATGCCATGAGGATGTCATCTAGAAAGTTTAGAACTACCTTCCCGAATGTAGTAATATTTTGAAGTTCTACCTTTTTGATCGGAATTTTAAAGTCAAACATAAAATCCATATGAGTGACACCCACAAAATCCTAGCTGGAGTCCTACAGGGGAGTATATTTGGACCGCTTTTGTACCTCTTATACGCAAGTGATTTACCAACAGATGAGCAACTGACTACATCTTCGTTTTAAGTCACACCAGACCCGCCACTCTTGCTCTTCATATTTTACCGGATCCAATATAAATTTTATCGAATCATAACTTTCCCTCATGTTAATTCCATACGCAATTGGAATATGATTCTTGGAACTATCATTTATTGGATTTTGTATGGATGAACTTATAAAGATACATCAGTCCTCGGGCTTATATTCGATATTCATTGCAGTCATTAAGTCTTCAATATCGTTGCAATATGCAAACTTGTTGGGTTCGTTAACTGAAAAGTATAGCGGAAAAATGTCTTGGCGATTACGTAAACTTGTCCTTGTTTGTTTGGCGGGGGACGCACAGAGGGCGAAATGGTCGATCTAGCGTCGTTTAATTCAATTTTCAAAGTGTTTAATTACACCAAAATTGTGTCTATCGATTACTAATATCCCACTGAACTTATGTATCGATTCTATTTTGATTGACATGATCTAGTTGACCAGCTGTGAGTTGTCAAACACATCA
Source organism: Clusia tigrina (assembly GCA_920105625.2). Taxonomy (NCBI): domain Eukaryota; kingdom Metazoa; phylum Arthropoda; class Insecta; order Diptera; family Clusiidae; genus Clusia; species Clusia tigrina. The sequence goes on along the minus strand of OV050030.1, from coordinate 206,183,441 downwards.
TATGTTTCAGCCGTTGCATCACTAAGCTTTAACGTGTTTTCTTTTCATTGACAAATTTTCTCTAAAGTTGCATTTGTCTCAATTAAGTGAAAGAAAAGTGGGTTTATTTATAGTTGGAGGTATGTATTAAATAAAAAAATTTTTGTTTGTGACATGTGCTTAAGTGTTGTAGAAAAAAATATACTTAAAGTTGACTATACCACTAACTGCTTGAAAAAGCCAAAATAAGACTTTCGTGGACCGGAACTTCTGATATTCGTGGGTATTCTCGCTAGAATATTTATTTTAAATTACTATGTTGTCTTGTGATTGTAAACTATCCAAATCATCTGCACTCACCCGCAACGTTACATGATATTGCTTTTTTTAGGAACAATGTCGGTGCTCAGACGAGAAGTTTATTTGCTATGGCGCAAGGAGCCCGTGCCTACTAAAAAATGTTCTGCCGTTGAAAGTCATATATTTAATAATATAATTAATATCAACATGTATGATGCTAACGAAATCATTCTAATAAGGAAAAAAATTAGAAATTTTGTAGCAAAATTGACTGAGAAATGGAAATTCAACCACAGAAGCAGCCACAAATTTGAAGAAAACAACAAGGAATGGTTAGACGAACAACTTTTATTAGTTAATCCACTGACTAAACGTGGAAGACTAAACGTGCTGATATCCCACTGGCTGGTTCGGCAACACCAATAACGGCAATACAGCCAGGCGATTTTTCAGAGGCCCAAAATTAGCATCCGAAATAACCGGAGTGAATGAAGAGCTAATTTACAGATTCAGTGTCATTTTACGCTCGATTGCTTGTGGGCACCAAATCGATATTGAATCTTTTAGGCAATATGCTTTACAGACCGCAGAACTTTTTATCACACAGTATCCTTGGTTTTATATGCCGTGTTCCATACATAAAATCTTAATACATGGAGCCGATATAATTAAAGTATCACCACTTCCAATAGGAAAAATGTCGGAAGAAGCGTAAGAAGCCCGGAACAAAGATTACCGCAATTTCCGTGAGCACCATACGCGAAAGACATCCCGATTAAATACCATGGAGGACTTAATGCATGCGCTTTTGTGTTCATCAGATCCCTTGATTTCAAATTTACGCAAACCACAAGGCAACTCAAAAAAGAAGGATGTCGATAATGATATTTTACAACTTTTGTCAAAACATTGTGTACCTTGCACCTTAGATTCATGTAGTAGTTCCGAATCGGAATAAAAAACTGTTATTACTATTGTTATTAGTATTGTAATTTTTTTTTTTGCATTATAATTAAATTTTTGTTATGAACACAACTGAAATAGGTATATGAAGACTGAATAAAGCCAAAAATACTTATTTCAACAGAAAAAAAAATTTTAAAAGTAAATAAATAAATAAATTTTTAAAACATAAACTGTTTTTCGTATTAAAGTTTAATATATTTTTGGCCCAAAAAAATGTGAAACATATATTAACTTTATCATGTTTTCTTGAATGAAATAAGCAATGTCTAAAATATGAAAAAAAGTTGCAACTTTCACAAAAAAAAAAATATAAGTATATTTTCAAAAACTTTTTTTTTGGTTCGACATTGTAACTTTATCTATTTTCAACAAAAAAAAATATTACACAAACAAAAAAAAATTGTTCCTAAGCGCTATTAATTAAACGCCGCTAGATGAGTCTTTTCGCCCACTGTGGGACGTCCTGTCGCGGTTCCTTCGGGCGCGTGGCTGAAAACTTTAAAGCCCTAACGTTTAATTGAAAACACTTTCCACTTTAAGATTGAAATTACAAGAAGCTTTAGTTTGATATTTCTTCTATGTTTAATTTTTGTCAAACATTTCATAAGTCAATTTAATAAATGAATTTCAAAATTATATAATATTTAAATAAATACACTATATGTACTATATTACTCTTGGGTATAATTTTCTATTTAGTATGATTTGTATTTTTTTTATTATAACACTTATTTCATTATTAAGTTAGATTTTAAATAATTAATTTTTGTAACTCTAATTATTTTCTAAACTACCTTTAATTTTAATCTGAACTTTTACACAGATAATAATTTTTTAAATTTATAACTTTTCTTACGCTATTCCTGAATATTTAAAAAAAAAAACAATATTTCTACAACATGCTTTTTCTATAATTGAATGCTATATCATTCAATTTGCGTCCACTCGTCTTTTCCCCTTACATTATCGGATACGCTACCGTATCCTGGAGGAAAAGAGGACTGGACTATGTGTTACTATTGCCATATACGGCAGCAGTTTTGCTTCGATTTATTTTCCGTGCTCTTTTTCAACACGTGAACTATTACTTATTTCAGTATTGAACGAATTCATTCGTCCTCCGACAAAAACCAGATTATATAAAATAATCCCGTTTGTGTCAAAACTTTGTCCATTGCATGACTATATCTTTCATCGCATACAATTACTTTTTATTTAAATTTACTTCTAGCCTGATATGTATATATCCATTAACGATTCTATTTTCCATCCTGTAATTAGCTCGTATATGAATACCTACATACATTCAAGGCGCTTTAAATTACCTAGAATTAATTGCTTATATTCCCAATCAACCTATACATTAAATTCCTAACTAATAAACAGCATTTATCTAACCCGCTGCAAAGTCTGCAATCTCATAAACTCTAATTATCCGTTTGTCCTAACTAGCATACTTACTTACTTTTTTTTTAAATACACATTTGTACTTTCATTCTTTATCCCATACACACATGTATATACACATATATACTACTTCACCAGCAGTTCCGTCGCTTGACGTTAACGCTCAAGCGTCAAAACTCAGTGCATACACCGCTGTATGTATGTACGTACATATTCGAAGTTTTATATTACTTACCCATGACTGTCTTATTATTTTACTCTATTTCTTTTTTAAATACGTGCAATGAACCCGTTTATTATTATTCAATACGTACAAAAAAAAATATTTTTCTCTACTGCCTTCATTCGGCAATAGTGCTTAATAAGGAGATTTTCATTACGTCAATTTTACTTGCCCGAGTTTAAGCGGGACACTTTTACTGACATTGACTTTGAAAATCGGAGCTGTGTGTGTTATTTGATACACACACGTACATGTTTACGTTGTTATTCTTGTGTTTACACTTGTAAAACACTGTTAACACATTAGTCTTTAGTTGTGTGGTCTAATGTGGAATAATTTCAACAAATTATTATGTAGCTTTTTATTTTTTCCCTTAATCGTTACGACTGTTGTAACTGGGCTTCTGATCTCTGCTACTACATACGGACCTATCCACACAGGTGAGAATTTGTTTCTCCTAGCCTGATTCTTCATTAGTACCTGGTCACCCACATGAAAAACTACTGGGTTTAGTACCTTGTTATAGGCTTCCCTGGCCACTCGTTTAGCACAATCCTGGTTTTCTCTGACCAAATCGTGCGCTCGCTGTAACTGATACTTTTGCACTTTATTCGGGTCATCAGCATTGTATACAGGCGCACATTTGCGCTTCAAATTCGCTGGCATGTTGAAATCAAACCCGTAGAGTGTTCTAAACGGAGTTTGCTTCGTTGATACATGCACAGTATTGTTGTGTACATGCATTGCAGTGGTTAACCATTGATCCCAATTCGAGCCGTCTTCTTTGGCAAAACTGCGCAACTACTCGGCCAGAGGTCGATGACTACGTTCCAATGAGCCATTCGCCTGTGGATGATATGGTGTTATGTGCAACTTCTTGATTCCCAGCATTTGACACGTTTCTGAGAATAATTTCGATACGAAATTTGAGCCATTGTCGGTTATCAAAACCTTAGGTATGTTGTATCGTGCTACAATTTCATCAAATAATTCTTTGGCTACCGTACCAGCTTCAGCATCGGGTATAGCCACGCACGCCATATACTTTGAGAAATCATCTTGGAAAGTCAATATGTACTTGTTTGCCGAAACTGTCTCAGGTAAAATACCTACAATATCCATATGAACTTTATCAAATGGTTGTTTTGGTGTGTCAGTTAACACCATTGGCATCTTTGTTAGCCTTGAACTTTTGTTGGCCTGGCACTTTGGGCAACTCTTTACATATTTTTTTAAGTCTTTGAGCATACCTTTCCATCCGGGGTGAATCATGGAAACCCTTTAACACAGCCTGGATATCCTTTATATCCTCCAGCCATTCCACACTACTGGCTCTTTGTTCATTAGCAGCGTCACCTGCATTGCTAACATTTCTTGTTGCATCAATTTTATCCCCTTGAATTCTCTCGGCCCTTCTCCTTATCTGACCGTGCTTTGGCCCTCGTTTGCACTACTGATACCTTTTGTGCCTGCGGTACTCTGCTGAGTGCGTCCGCATTCAGATTCTTCTTCCCAGGTTTGTATATGATTTCAAAATCATACTCAGACAACTTGTGTCTGAACCTGGCTAGTCTAGACGTTTGGTCTTTCAAATTGGCTATGCCTCTCAACGGCTGGTGATCAGTGTATATCTCAAATGGGCGTCCTAGCAAATATGCCCTAAAATTCTTCGTAGCCCATACTATGGCTAGGAATTCCTTTTCTATTGTGGAGTATCTCTTCTCCGTGTCGCTAAGCGCTCTGCTTGCGAATGCTATTGGTCGGTCATTACCGACTTCCCCTTGGGACAATACTGCCCCTAATGCTTCATTACTAGCATCAGTGGTCAACAAAAAAGTTTGTTCAAAGTCGGGGTACGCCAAAATTGGTGGCGAGCTAATTATTTCTTTTAGCCTCTCAAATGCTTGCTGACATCTCTCTGTCCATTCGAACTTTGCCTCTTTTCGTAGCAACTTGTTAATTGGCAACGCAATTCCGGCTAGTCCTTCCACGAACTTTCTATAATAGTTCACTAGTCCTAGGAATGCTTGCACTTCCTTTCTGTTTCTCGGAATCGCTAGATTTTTAACGCATTCCACCTTCTGCGGGTCAGGCAGTGCTCCTACTTCTGAGCAACGATGGCCTAAATAAACCTCCTCTCTTCGCAAAAATTGACACTTCTCCGTGTTCAATTTAAAATTATGTTCTCGTAATTTCTGGAGCACCTTGCACAAGCGTTGCGAATGCTGCTGCAAGTTCTTCCCATAAATTACAATATCATCCAGATACACAAAACAATTTAACCCTTGTAAGCCTGTTAGCACATGGTTCATTAGCCGTTGGAAGGTAGCCGGTCCTCCTGTTAATCCAAACGGCATTCTATTAAACTCATAATGCCCCAAACCGGTGCTGAACGCGGTTTTCTGCTTATCTTGGGTATCCACCAGAACTTGGTGGTAGCCACTCGCTAAATCAAGTGTAGAAAAATATCGACTGTGTCCCAATTGATCCAGTATCTCTTCTATCCTTGGTATCGGGAACACCTGCTTGATAGTGGCGTCGTTCAATTTCCTAAAATCAACGACCATTTTCCACTTCTTCTGACCCTGAGCACCTCCCTTCTTTGGTACCAAAATTATTGGTGAATTCTAAGGCGAGATACTCGGTGAAACTATGTTTTCTTTTAACATTCCTTCCACTTGCCTATTTACCTCATCTTTGTGAGCTTGTGGCAATCTGTATTGTTTCTGGTTAATTGGTGGTTGATCCACTCTAGTAGGTATTTCATGCTCTACCTCTGGTGTATACGTTAACTGGTCTCCTTCCAGCAAAAATATGTCATGGAATGACGCACAAATGGCTTCTATTGATGCCGTCTCTTCTGAATTTACGCTTGGGTCCAACTTCAGTGATTCTAGCACTCTCTCCATTCTTTTTCTTATATCAACTTGTTTAATCTGATTTACCGATCTATAATTCGGTTCCTTAAAATTATCATAACTAGTGAACTTAGGCCTAAAATCCTCATCCATCAAGTAGTCCTTTTCCGATGCGTTGAGTACGCAAGCGTACACCTTACCCTTGTCAATGTGCGTTATGGTCTCCCCCATATATACGCCCTCCGCTAGCTGCTGCTTGTGTAAAACAACAGTCCTAAGTTTCGTATTTACATGCATAGTAACCACTCTGGTTGACCATGCATTTACTACCTCCATACAATTCTTAACCTTACTCACGGTTCCTTCCTGCCATGTTATTAATGGAAAAGTAAGGATTCTATTCTTATTGTTATCGTAGAATGATAACTGCTTGTCGAGCGCATCCAGTATGGTGCGGCCCCAAAGATTATCGCGGCCAATTATCCCATTAGCCGGGATACCTTTCCTATCCACTTCCACTGCGTGCACTCTAAAACTCATACCCTTAACTCCACTGTGCCCTATTCTGAGCGACCCCAATGTCCTAATGCACCCTCCAAACGCGCCGTTAAGCGTTCTTAAGTCCTTTTGATTAATGTCTAGCCCCTTCCGTAAAACACTAGATTTTACGAGGCTAGTGTCCGCCCCTGAATCTACTAATAGCACTAGCTTTCCACTAGCTGATCCCTTGCAGGGTATCTCGATGAAGGCATCACCTATCCTGCTCATAGCGAAGCAACCTCCTTTTGTTCCTAACATGGACGTGTATCCATTCCCTAACTCTTCGTGATACTGGAGAGCGTCCTGCTCCTCCTTCTCCTGGACTGTAGTTCCTACACTACTAGTCCCACGTACTTCCGGCCTTATTATTGCTTCCTTTCTTTTGGCTTTCCAGTCTATTGGCCTCGACTGGGCCGCTGGAAGTTTCCCTGGTTCCTTTGTTGGGATTGTCTATCCCTGCATTCCGCTGCCCGATGTCCCATCTGTCCACATGAGAAGCATCTTAACCCCTGTTTGGTGTTGCTTATCCTTTGTTCACTTCTGGAATCCCAGTTTGGTCGCTGCTGACCACTCTCAGTTTTGAAAGGGGTTCTTCCTTGGTTAACTCGGGGACTACTGAAGTTACCCCTGCTGTCCCTCAAGGGTGGAACCGGGCGCCTCGTAGCTGGCTGCCTTCTACTTTGATCCCATTTAGTGTCTACTTGGCACTGTCTACTTGCCTCATGACCGTAAGTTTGGCACTCCAAACAGTAGGGCGTGTTTTTCCGTGTAACGCATTCATCCCTTGTATGCCCTGGCTTATCACAGAATGAGCAAATGGGTTTCCTTGGCTGGAACCTCTCAACCTGGAATTCTTGGTCTCTTTGTTGCGGAAATTGGCCCATCAATCTACCGACTCCACATCTGTTTTGCTGCTGTACTGTTCCTACCTCTGCTGGAGCATTCGTCCAGCAGATTCCACCTGTTGTCGTTCGTTGTTATATTGCTGCTTCAGCTGACGAGGCCGCTTCCACTAGCTCTGCCATACTCCTCGGCGTGAAAGTAAGAGTATAATTAGCTAAGTCCCTATTTATCAGGCCTGCCTTGAACACAGAAATCGTAGTCCGTTCTACTTGAGCCTTGTATGCTGCAACATTTTCTGGAAACTGCCTGTTGGCTTCCGTCTCAGCAGCGTTCCCTAGAGACTGGAGCCTTCGTCCCCAGGCTCTCAATTCCTCCCCCGGTGTCTGAGTTGATTCCTGAATTTCCCATACAAGACAGTCGTATGACTTTTGTTTTAAATATGTCCGATCCAAAAGTGCATATAATTCCGCCAGAGTACTTACTGAGCTATTCACCAGTAAATCAAATGCATCACCTGTGGTTCTTTGCCTAATACACTTTTTTAAATGTTCCCCGTCCGCTTCCGGAACACTCTGTTGCGGTAGCTCACAGCCTTCTTTGAAGCGCCGGATCTCAGTTCTCAGGTCATACAACTCGACTCCTGAGAACATGGGCACCAATTTCTCCACCGCATGAGCAACTTGCAGAATGCCCATTTTATTCCTTTGTGTTTTCTGAATTGCTGGTAAAACCTTAGCTTTATTAATCTCATGGGAGTTTCCAAATTCTCTTCTCCCGGATCTGAGAGGTAATTGGCCAGTGACGGACTCAAACTAATTAGTCTTCGATCGTTCGTTCGTACAGGCGAAATACTGTCCACAGTATCGGAACTTTGCTGCACTGGTACTGCTTCCGGCTCCTTTGGCGGATATCCCTGATATTTATTATTTATCGGGCTTCCCGGAGAAAAAGGCTCGACACCGATTTCAGATGCGCCAAACAAAAATTCCGCTTGCCTTTCTTCATTAAGTACTAATTTTGGCTTTACCATGCGGCTTATTCCTTCTAGTGTTAAATATTCCGGCCAGCGAATTTCAGGAGGCAATGTCAATACTGTCTGTGTAAATCCAGCCGATGCTGATTTTGATCTCTCCTTTTTATGTGAGTTGCTATTGGTCGCCCGTCCTCTTTTCAATTCTGCACACTCCTTCTCCAACAGCGCTGCTGCTTCCTCTGTTTCCGTCAATCTCTGAGAAAGTTCCTTTACCTTATTCTCAAGATACTCTTTTTGTTCTCTCCAATCTTCTGTTTTCTTATGAAAACTGAACAACTTTTCTTCTGTTCTTTTTTGGATTGCCGTTAAGGCTTGATCCGCTACTTCTAATGGTGACACAGCTCCTCCGGCATTCGCCTGCTTCCACAATTCCTGAGCTTCTTCCCTGCTCGTACTCGCTTCGAACTGGTCAATTATTTTCCCAGTAAACAGCTCCACCTCCGACTGCATTGATTTCAATCTGTTCCTTACTTCCTCGTCTGGCGAAACCAAACTCACTGTTTGTTGCCCTAGTCCTTCTAATTCAGAACTAAATGTATCTGCCCATTCGTTGACCAGACTATTTATGTAGTCTGCGTAATTCTCCGTAAAATATTTTCCTTTGTCGTACTCAACTGCGTGAGGCAACAACAGTCCGTGATTATTGTTGAACTCTCTCCCCAGATTTTGCAACTGTGTTATTCGCTTGCGGTAATACACGTTCTCCTTACGTAACCTGCCGTCTTTCTTAAAATTACGGACCAATTTTTCAATCGCTTCGCCAATTTGCTCCTGCATCAGCAGTAATCCTTGCGCTTCCTTCGTCATATCCCAAATGCCAGAACAGATGGCATATCCCAATTACAAATAAAAATCCAATATTTGTTAAAACTTGTTACAATATTTTATTCTATCTTACTTAATGATTCAAAACAGAGTTATTAAAAAAAAACATTCCACCGTAAATTCTATCTTTATATACATATTCTACTATACTTGTTTTCCATCACAAAGTTCCGCTGTCTACCGGCGTCCATTAAGTCCTTCCATCAATGCAAATTTGTCCTTGACTTCCTCACAGATACTCCTTGTTTTTCTCACACCATCTTTAATACTCCCAAAAATCCATAGAAAAGGCCATATGTTTGTAAAAACCGAAATTTGATTTACCGGCAAAATTGTCTTGATTTATTCCCGGAATTTTGAATCCATTTTTAAAAATAAACCCGTAACGTATGCGCCACATAATAATAGCATTTAAATGTTTTCTTGAACATTGCTACGAAAAATCGTAGTTTCCGAACTACAAAAACTTTGATGCAACAACACGTGTTGTCTGCACCTCTTCACCTAATACCCTAAACTCAAAATGCCAAATATTTAAATCAATCTTTACTTTGATTTCAAAACAATATAAATTGAATCATATAAATGTCCCTACCAACAAACAAACACAAACCCCCTATCATAACCGTACGAACCCTATACCGTGGCACGTTCTTTCCGAACCAAACCAACCGGTATACACAAGTTCGCCATTCAATAACGCAAAATCCGTGAATAAACAGACACGTTCCACATCCCCCGAGAATGCTGAAACAAAATGTATTAAAAATGAGCCTAATCTCAGTGGAACAACCCTATACAAAATTTTTCTTTTGGATCGACCTATTGTCACCTAGCCGCAGCGGCTAATCAGCCCCGATGCTGCTTCTCCTGCATGACCGGCGCAAAAGCGCCCACACGGCCACCGAAGAATCGTCGACAAAATTCACTTAGATACTAGAATGTCCTACTATAAGCATACTCACCATTTTTGTTCCCTCCATTGAACTCCTTTGGGATGGTTATCCTGATGGTTTCCTGTTGGTGGATTCCCGCGTAGGAGTGCTCTTTTCCTGGCACTCGACGTTGGATACCGGCTGCGCCAAAATGTTGGGGTATTGTCCTTGTTTGACGGGGGACGTCCTTCTGCTGTGCGCGTGTGGCTGAAAACCCTAAATCACTCTTTGGAAAAATCATTACATTACACTTTTAGTTTTTAAATCACAAGCCTTTATTTCTTAGAATACTAACTCTTATATACTATTTCTTTACATCTATCTCAGTCTGTGAACTGACCTTTCTGGTGTTCCAGTTCCGCACCTGCTAATTGGTGTCAGTTGGTCAAGCCAACCGACCTACTTCAAAAGTGGCGATGGTGCATTACGCTGCCCTCGTCGACTCGACTGCGGAACTGTAATACCCTAAAAGTTTACATAGTAATATTTCATAAACCATTTTAGCTTAAAATACTTAGACCCTAAAAGTATGTCTTATTGTAAAACGATTTTAGCACACGCTAATCCAACAGAGTGTGGCATCTATTAGGAGTCGATGCTGTGAGACAACTACACGTAGGTAGCTTGGTTCTAACTCACAACACTTCATTTCCTAAGTAATCACTGTCTGCGGAATCACAGGTTACTCTTTCGGTGCATGTAGTAGCACTAAGATGTTAACTAGGAAAGTGTTGCACATGCACTGGGAGTTCTTCAGAATGTGTCACGGGGTGCAAGGCTGATGGTACTGTTTTATATACAAAACTCTTTCGCCTATTCAAATTTAATATGCCGCTATTCGGGCACACGTAGCAAGTGGCGTCGTTATGCTCATATGGGTCTGGCCAGCGCATACCAAACTGTGTTAAATTTCGTTGACCTACAGAGAAAATTCAAAAATATTAAAATACAATACTGAATACAAAAATTACCTTTGGTCCACAGCATTAAGCCGGTATAGCAATTGCGCCCACAGTTCAGATTGATATTGAAGCTACCTAAGTAGGAAAAAAACATTTTTTTTTTTCAATAACCATTTATTTCTCAATATAGTCTCCTTTTACTTTGACACACTTAGTAAGACGATATTCCAACTATATTATACCATCTGAATAATACGATTTCGGGAACCCCCTCAAAATACGCGTTAGTTTCGATAATCACTTCTTCGTTTTCAAGTTTGGAAACAGGAAAAAGTCACTAGGAGCTAAATCTGGACTATAAGGTGGATGATTAACCAATTCGAAGTGTATTTCACGTAATTTTTGCATCATATCTAATGCTGTGTGAACCGGTGCGTTGTCATTTTTTTCTTCTTTAAATGTGGTCGTTTTTCCAGCCGATTTCACTGCCTTCGCCTTCTTCGGAGCGCTTCCACCAGCTTCCACCCATTGTTTCGATTGATTTTTGGTTTCAGGTGTGTAGTGGTCGACCCACGTTTCATCAACAGTTGTTAATCGACGCCAAACATCAACAGGATTACGCTTTATCATGTCCAAACACCGCTGTGAAGTGGTCTGTCGAATTCGTTTTTGTTCGACACTGAGCAAACGCGGCACCCATCTTGCCGATAGCTTTTTCATATGCAAATGTTCATGCAAAATGTTGAACACACGTTCATATGATATGTTTACCATTTCAACAATCTCACGCAACTTGACTCTGCGATCATTCATAACGATATCGAGGATTTTCTTGATATTTTCTTCAGTAACCACCTCTTTTGGCCTTCCTGTTGATGGTATTGTCGCAGTGCTTGTTCGGCCGCGTTTAAATTCAGCAATCCAATATTTTACGGAGCAGACTCACCGTAATGTTAATCGAGCTTCCCTTTTGTCTCTTTCGCCGTTTTCCCTTTCAAATAATAGTGTTTAATCACTGCACGAAATTCGCTTTTTCCATTTTTCAAGAAACACAAAAGTTGCTGACTTCAAACGACTACAACAAATAAACTAATCGATTAATTTGTGTGAAATTTTAGCAGCTGACGTTTGACAGATCGCAATTTCTAAAAAAAAAGTTTTTGTGTTTGTGCTGCCATCTAGCGCTAGGTAGCTTCAATATCAATCCGCCCTCGTAGATGTCTTCGACCTTATTGTTGAAAAACATAATTCTCTGTTCAGAAATAGTATGCTTGCTGCAGACATAGTGAAACCAATCATATTTTTCCACACAATTAGACAGTTTCGTCAAAACCTAAATTTCATTATTCAATGCTCTCAAACCAAGTATGTACGAGTATTTTACGCCATGTATTTACACGTAAAAAATTAGTTTCTTACAAATTAATCCCCTAAAATCCGGTTTTGTGTGATATTTAAGCACCAATTCTAAATAAGAACAAAATTAACCCTCAAACACATTGTAAGTTTTCACTTATTTAAGGCGGTCAAGTTGAATTTTGAACTTTGATGTATTCAGAGACTCATAATAGAATTTTATGACAAATATTTTTGTGGGACATTTGAATCCGCTATATCCCTGTTTTATAGGTATTTTTTTTGCCTTTTTGCACAGAAGTGACAAAAAAACCCATACATTTTTAAACTAAGAGAATTTTTTTAATTTATTTGAGAATTGGTGGTTCCCCTTCAGTATCAAAAATTGAGTGAACAAAATGGCTCTTCTTTGGTAGCCAGTGCTGCCAGGCCTTATAGGAATTGTCTTTTAGTCCAGTGTTATCACAATGGTCTTACTTCAAAAGGTAAGTCCAGCAGCACTTGCTTTACATACAGAACTTTGTCTACATATTGAAGAGCTTTAGTATTTTTCTTTCGGACCCTCCACCATGTGGTAGCGTTTTTAAGTTACTCATTTTAGTTTAAGTTTCTAACTATACTGCAGCACATACACTCTGAAGTTTATACCGATGCACTAAAGTACTTTATATCAAAACTGCTTTATTTAGTTAGATACTTTTCCAAATGGAATGCTAAGTGAAACACACTTGGATGACGTTCATGTATTAGAAATCCAAAAATTCCCAGCAGGGAAAAGTGGAACATCACAAACTAGTTTAGATAGAGGTATATCCTTATAAACAAGCGCAAGTGAAGCCCAAAATCGAGTGCAATCAAAACTAGCATCGCAAAAATCAGCAAACCTAGCGAGAGCCTAATCTCTAGTAATAATCGCTTCGCACTACTTCAAAGTGCTGAGGAGGCAGACGCACCCAAACCTAATATTATATTCAAACCACCTCCCATTTACCTACGAGAACATAACTCCAGTAAATTAGTTGCAAAGCTTACCGAGCTCATTGGTCCTAAAAATTTCCATGTCAACCCTATTGTTAAAGGAAATATCCAGGAGACAAAAATCCAAATACATAGTGAGAGCAATTACAGAGTGGTTATAAAAAACTTCGACACTGATAAAAAAGCTACTACACCTATAAACTTAAAAGTAGCCAAGGCCTTACCATTGTCATAAAGGGACTTGAATCAGATATTCCCCCTGCTGAAGTCAAAGAAGCACTACATGAAGCAGGGTTCGCTGCCCGCTCTATTATAAATATAATAATCCCTCAGCCATTGTTTCGCGTAGAATTGGAGGCTGCAACCCAAAAGCTTAAAAAAGGAGAAGTGCATGGTATTTATAATCTCCGCTATCTTATGCATCGCAGAATTACTGTGGAGGAGCCTCTCAAACGAAACGGCCCAGTTCAATGTTCTAATTGCCCAGAATTTGGGCACACAAGGTCCTACTGCACTCTTCGTAGTGTATTTGTTGCCTGTGGTGATTTACACCCCACTTCAGAATGTACGAAGACTAAAACTGATAGAGCTGCTAGAAAGTGCAGTAATTGTGGTGGTAACCATACTGCCAACTTCAGAGGTTGCCCTGTCTACAAGGAAATTAAGAACAATGACCCTCAGTTAAAGAATAAGCGCACTCAACCTAGTGCAAATACAGGGTGGCTGATGAATATTGCTACATTAAGAAACTCAAATAACTTTTTTTTCAGTGTATGGAATTCATTTTTCTTTTATTAATGTTAAAGCTCATTCAATTTTATTAAATATAGCTTAATTAGTTTTAAAAATAATGGAATTTAAATGCCCCCCCTGCTCGTTGATGCATGTGCGGCATCTTACCAAAAAGTTATTCATTACTGCTTGGAGAGTTGAGACAGGAATAGCCGCAATTGTTTCTCGAATGGATTGCTTTAGTTCGTTCAAATTTGTTGGTTTTGCTTTGTAGACTTCCTGTTTGCAATAACCCCACAAGAAAAGGTCAGGTGCAGTAAGGTCCGGCGACCTGGGGGCCAATGGAATGTGGAGTTTCTGGATATCAGCTTATTGGGGAATTTTCGTCGCAATTCTGTCATAACAGGCCGGGCTATGTGAGGAGTTACACCATCTTGCTGAAACCACACTGAGTTGAAAGCAATTCTCATTCGGCGTAATTCTGGATAGAAAAAGTCTCTTAACATGGCCCAGTAACGGTCTCCAGTAACCGTAACGGTGTGACCATTTTCTTCGAAGAAGTAGGGCCCGACAATGCAGCGTGATGAAACTGCACAACACACTGTAACACGAAGTGGATGTAATTCCGTCTCATGGAGTATCTGTGGGTTGGAAGCACTCCATATTCGACAATTTTGTTTATTTATGTTGCCGTTTAAATCGAAATGGGCCTCGTCAGACATAAAAAGACAGTTGATCATGTTTCCGTCCTCTTCCACCATTTGAAGCATCTTCTGGCAAAATTCCAAGCGAATCGGAAAGTCTGCTGCGTTCAATTTGTTGGCCATTTGAATTTTATATGAGAATAAGTCCAAATCTTTATGCGTAATTGACTGCAATGACTGTCTGCTTATACCCATTTGAGCAGATAAGCTTCTTGTCGAAACTCTTGGATTATTTTGTATGGCAGCAGCTACTGCAGCGATTGTTTCCTCCGTCCAAACTGAAGGGTTTCGATGGTAAGGTCTTCTGTTGACTGTCCCATGCTCGGCAAAATTGTTTACAAGTCTCAGTATGGTCCATCTGCTCGGTGGATTGCCGCCAAACGTGCGCCTATACTCCCTTTGAACCGCAACTACGGACTCCAGTGCGTGATAGCGGCGGACAATCCAAATTCTTGTTTCAGTGTCCCAGTTATCCATTTTTGATAAATCTAACAATCAATCTGCAAAATAAAAAAAAAACCAGATTCATTAAATAGAAAAAAAGTTATTACATTTTTTTTTGGTAGCGGCTTTCATCAGCCACCCTGTATACCGCCCATTGCACAACCACAGAAGTCAATTCCATACCCCGACACAGGGACGACGTATGCAGGGGTACTTAAGTTAGGGAAGGATCAGTAGTCCGGGACTGGTTCAAATCTGCATAATTTTGAAGGAATGATAGCAACGCTCACACAATGTATGACGCAGTTCATGACCTCTATACAAACAATGATTTAAGAAATGATGAGAAACCAAAACCAGCTCATGCAGCTTCTGCTATCTCCGAAATGAACGTACTCAAGATCTGTCAATGGAATGCAAACGTTGTAAGCCAGCACAAGTTAGAAATCAACAAATTTTTACTCACTAATGAAATCGACATACTTCTTATATCCGAAACCCGAAAAACACAATTTTTACATACCAGGATATAAATTCTATGATACAAAGCATCTCGCTGGTAAAGCCCTTGGTGGCACTCGAATCCTAATCAAACAAAGAATAAAACACTTTGTTATGGACGAATACAACAAGGAGTACCTACAAGCAACATCAGTTTGTCTGGACGGATGGGAGGATAACTTAACAATATCCGCTGTGTACTGCCCACCTAGATTTAAAATAACAAGTAACCAGTTCTCAGATTTTTTCTCCACACTTGGAACAAGTTTTCTAGCTGCTGGCGACTACAATGCCAAACACACTTACTGGGGCTCACGGCTAACAACACCAAAAGGAAAACAATTATATAACTTCATGCTTTCTGACACCAAGATTGATATTATCTCTTCAGGACAACCATCGTGCTGGGCGACAGACCCACGTAAGATACCTGACCTTATTGATTTTGGAGTTGCTAGAAACCTAAAACGAGAGCAACTCAAAGTAGAACACCTTAACGACCTCTCTTCAGATCACTCTCCTATTATAATACATCTGAACAAAAAGTTACGCCCTACCTACGAATTCACACCCACTAAAACTAACTGGCTGAAATACAGAAAATACATCAGTAGTGATCTCAGCCTAAACCCACGTCTCAAAACTAATGAGGACATTGAAACATTTCTGGAACAATTTACCTCGACCCTAAGATTAGCTGTGCGCCACTCTGCGGACAAGCGTGACAACAACAGCAACAGCATCCGGCGCCCACAAACCTCAACTTACCTCCTTACTGAAAAAAGGAGGACGCATCGTGAATGGCAAAAATCCAGGTCCCCTTTC
Source organism: Clusia tigrina (assembly GCA_920105625.2). Taxonomy (NCBI): domain Eukaryota; kingdom Metazoa; phylum Arthropoda; class Insecta; order Diptera; family Clusiidae; genus Clusia; species Clusia tigrina. The sequence continues at coordinate 206,167,090 of OV050030.1, read as the reverse complement.
CTAAAACGGAAGTTATCTATTGCCAGTGAAAATTTGAGGAAAGCCTTGCGTCTAGAATCAGATCGTTGCCTGGACCAACGTCACCAATTACTCTCTGTGGAAAGCTGTCAGAGAAATGAAAGCACCTACACGTGGAATTCCACCGATTCGTACAAAAAATGGAAACTGGGCAAGAAGCGATGATGAAAAGTCTGCTCTTTTCGCCGAACACTTAAGAGATGTTTTTACCCCCAACCCACCTCGCAATACAAATAGCCTAATATTAACTCCCTCGCCAGATACAACATGCTCGCCTATTAAATTAAAAACAAAAGAAGTAAGTAATGCGATTAGTAACCTTGCTCTTAACAAAGCTCCAGGCCACGACCTCATTACTGGAAAAATGATCAAAGAGTTACCCCAAATGGCCATCATCTTACTTAGTTCACTATTTAATGGCTTGTTGCGCTTAGGATGTTTTCCTAATGCCTGGAAAGTTTCAGTAATCACAATGATCCCGAAACCAGGAAAATACCCCTCCCAATCGTCATCATATAGACCGATTAGCCTCCTGCCTATCTTATCAAACCTCCTAGAAAGGCTTTTTCTTGCAAAACTAATGCCGCATATAAACGAAAAACGCACTATTCCCACTCTCCAATTTGGCTTCCGCGAACACCATAGTACAATAGAGCAGGTTCATCGAATATTGAACGAGATAAAAAACGCATTCGACAAAAAGCAATATTGTGCAGCCATCTTTTTAGATGTGGCGCAGGCATTTGACTAGGTCTGGCACGAGGGGCTTATTTACAAAATAAAAAAGCTATTGCCCACAAAAGTACACGACATATTGGAATCGTATCTGAGGGGCAGAAAGTTCAAGGTAAGGTACAATAATGCTTACTCTAAATGCTTTGACATCAAAGCTGGCGTACCACAAGCCAGCGTGCTAGGTCCGGTGTTGTATCTACTATTTACCTCAGATCTGCCTACCAATAAATACTTAACAACAGCAACTTTCGCAGACGATACAACTTTCGCAGACGATACAACTTTCGCAGACGATACAACTTTCGCAGACGATACAACTTTCGCAGACGATACAACTTTCGCAGACGATACAGCTATCCTTAGCATTCATCCGAACTCCAAAATCGCATCCCGTGACTTAGAAGATCATCTGGTCCTAGTAACAAATTGGTTGGCTAACTGGCGAATAAACGTTAATGAATCGAAAAGTACGCATATTACCTTTACTATAAAAAATGTACAAGTCCAGCGATAAAACTCAACAATGTGCCTATTCCTCAAGCAAAGGAGGTGAAGTACCTAGGAATTCATCTTAACTCACGTTTGACATGGAAGCGCCACGAAGCCCAAAAAAAACAAATGACTTTGAAAGCAAATAGCCTACACTTGCTCATGCACAAAAATTCCAGGTTGAGCCTAGAATATAAAACACTGCTGTACAAAGCCATCATAAAACCAATTTGGACTTACGGTAGCCAGTTGTGGGGCGGCGCAAACAACTCTAACATAGAACTGATTCAAAGAGCATAGTCCAAAATTCTAAGAACCATTACTGGGGCTCCTTGGTTTATAAAGAATACAAACATTCACAAAGATCTGAACATTCCGCTCGTAAAAAAGGAAATCTTTGACGCCAGCTTAAAATATGCGCAAAAAATCAAAAAGCACCCAAATCATCTAGCTAGGATACTAGCATGTAATAGGGTTCCAAGTCGCCTAAAATGTACGAAATCACCAGCACAACTAACATCGACACCTTAATCATGTACAAACACTAATATAACATTTATTACAGTAACTAACATATAACATTGTGATTACTGAAAAGCACTAAGCATTGGCAAGGTGTATTAATATTCATTATTTAGTAGTAAGATATGCTTACTTATTGTTAGTCTAAGCTTAGAAGATACAATAAATAAATATATGAAATAAAAAATAAAAAAATAAAAAAAAAATGTGTTACGCACCATCACTACAAGCGATTGACCATCATTTGTTGACCGACGACGATAAAGTGGAAAGCCATCAGTGCCTGAAATAGATCAATGTTTGGATCTGGTGTTTCCGCAGAAATGAAATCATCGGTGAGATCAGGTGTAATCTTGCCAGCTACCCAGATGAGAATGTGCGGATGAGGTAACCCACGTGTTTGCCATTTGACAATCTCCCCGAATACATACGATTTCACAATAAAATAAATCTATGAATGATTTCAATTTTTGCTTAAAAACTCGTGCTGTAATGCTTTGATCATGTATTGATGTTTGGCTAGTGAATAATTCAGCCGTGATTTTCGGCCACGCCGGATTACGTGTAAATGCGATGAAAAAATCAGGCCGAATATATGTCATTGCGTCTTGTGCAGATTCTTGATATATGACGTAAGCTCCATGTGAATATCGCTGGCACAAGAACAGCTTAGCCTATTTCATTAGGATTGACTTCGTTTGATGCATCACGAAGGTGAATTTAAACATCGGCGTATTTGGCCTGATTCAATCGTATGTACAGCAGACGTTCTATATAAATTTTTGTGTGTATGTCTACAATAAATTTATATAATTCGCGACATTCGAGGATGTGGTTGTCGGTATTTTGAAGAAATATCAGTCTCCACGTATAAAAATCCATGCAGCTAACTTTTTTATTCGTTGGTTGTTGTGAAATCATAATGACAAAGACATAAATGTGTGTTTATTGTATGTTTATAATCTATGCAATGGCAAAAGGTTGCGATTCTTTACTTACTTATTGCTATAGCGTTTTCTTTTCTACAGAAAAATGTTTCCTTCCGAAATTGCAACACTCTTTCAATGTTGCACTCAACTCTGCCAGAAGATTCCATTTTTATATTTACAAAAGAACACCGAAAATTCCGTTCCGTTCTATTTTGTGCCAAAAAATATAAAAAAAATTAAAAAAGGAGAAACTAATATTAAACTCAATTTAAATTAGTTTCTAAAAAAAAATATTGGTCATCTCGTCTACCATACGTATATAAAGAGCCATTACATTCATAAAGGGCTTTCCAACAAAAGGTGCTATTTTGAATCACCCGGATTTTGGTAGCTGTCACTTTTGAAGCTTTTATTCTTTGACATTTGACAAGTAGAAACTACGCCATTACTAAAAATGGAACGATACACGCTTCAACAACGCATTGCAATTATTAAAATTTACTACAAAAATGGTGAAAATCTTGCAGTCACAGTTCGCAAAACTAAAGCATTTTTGGGTCGTCGTGAAGCACCTTGTCGGACCGCAATATAGAAATTGGTGGAAAAATTGGAGCTGTTGGGACAAGTTGGTGATGTGAAGAATAAAACCCGTGCACTTCGCTCAAGAACAACTGAGAATATTGCTGCTGTAGCCCAAAGTGTTGAAGAAAACCAGGTTTGTCCATTCCTCGTCGTTCTTTGCAATTGGGCATTCCACAAACGTCATTACACCGTATTTTGAATAAAGACTTGGGTCCTAAGGCTTATAAAGTTCAGTTAACAGAAGAACTCAAGCCGGCCGATCATCAATAACGTCGTGTCTTTGCTGATTGGGTCCTTGAAATGCATGAAAATGATCCGGAATTCCATCGAAAAATCATCTTGACTGATGAGGCCCATTTCCACCTCGGTGGCTACATCAACAAGCTAAATTGTCGCATCTGGGGCTCGGAAAACCCAAGAGTTATTGTTGAGAAGCCTGTCCATCCTCAACGTGTGACTGTTTGGTGCGGTTTATGGTCCGGCGGGGTCATTGGACCTTTATTTTTCGAAAATGAGGTTGGATCAACAGTTACGGTGAATGGATTGCGCTATCGAGAGATGAGTAATGATTTTTTTATGGTCGGAGTTGGATGGTATTGATCTGGACAACGTGTACTTTCACTAAGTCTGCGCTACGTGCCACACAAGCAACGAAACCATTGCTCTTTAACGGGAAAAGTTTCCGGACCGTGTTATCTCTCGAAGAGGTGATCACAATTGGCCACCGAGATCTTCTGACTTAACACCTTGCGACTTCTTTCTTTGGGGCCACGTGGAAGATAAGGTCTACGCCAACAGCCCAGCGTCGATTCAAGACCTCAAAGATAGAATTCGTGAGGCTATCGAGGACATAGGGCAGCCACTTTGCGATTTCGTTATGGAAAATTTCATGAAAAGGATATGGTCCTGTAAGCGTGGTCGTGGTGGCCATTTGGCTGTTGTTGTTTTCCATTATTAACGGCATACCTACCTCTTTATTATGAAATAAACATCCGATCATTTATCTCAAAAAATGGCAATTTTCTTTGAATACCAACATAACACCTCTTAAAACCCTTTACAATCAGCTCAATCACAGTGTAACACTGCCTATTGCTGAATGACGGTAGAAAATGTAACATTTTCGCACTCAAAACGCAAACAAAAGACAGGCAAACAAATTGAGATTAACTCTTCAACCCGCGAAAATATCTGCGTCTACTAAACAAATAACTAGCTCCAGCCACAATGGTACCCCAAGTCAGAACAGGTTTGAATATATATTCGTGACAAAACACAGACACTTTAATTAAAAAAATTGAACAACTGATAGGAGAAAAACTCTTCATGTAGCTCCTTTAACAAAAGGCAGTATATGCGAAATAAAACTACAAATCTACCAGGAGCAGAATTTTAGGACAGTGTCTGATGAACTTCATAAATTGGGAAAAAGTTTTTACACATACCAACATAAGTTACAAAAGAGATTAACAGTCGTGTTAAAGGGCATAGATCCGGGCTTCGATCACAGATAAATAAAGCAGTATTTAAAAGCAGCACTACAAGGGGTACGCCGCAGGAGGGAGTGCTATCACCCTGCTATGGCTTCTAGTAGTAAATGAGATCTTAGAAACCTTCAAAGCAAAGAGAACAAAAATTTTAGCCAACGCTGATGACGTTGCCATACTAATCCCGGGCAAGTTCTTGTCAACGATTAGCGAAATCATGGAATCGGCACTGGGCGAGATATCCGGATGGGCTGAGCGCAACGGCTTAGGAGTTAACCCTACTAAGACGAAGCTAGTTTTGTTCACCAGGAAAACAAAAATCCCTGAGTTCTCTTTGCCAAAGTTAGGTAGGCTAACGTTGAATCTGTATTCAGCAGCAAGATACTTGGGTATCATTCTGGACTCCAAGTTAAATTAGAGAAGGAATATTGAAGAGAGAAGAAGGAAGGGTTTGGCTGCATACTATACCTGTAAAAGGATCTTTGGGAAAAAATGGGGACTGTCACCGTACATCGTGTATTGAAATGTAATCAAATCCGTATTTAAAAAGTACAAAGACTTGCTAGCCTGGGAATCTCAGGGGCTGTATGCAGCGCGCCTCAACATATTATTTCACCTCTTACCGCTAGGAGTGTTCATTCAGGACTGTGCCGTCAAGTGTGCTCTCAGACTGAGGGAGTGCAACACGTGGAAATCTGCCAACTATGGACACTGTACAATTTTGCGCGAAATAAGACGGAAGGGTCAAAGGTTAGTTACGGCCGATTTAGAAACGGCTACAGACTACAAGACTTCTACTACGGATTTTACAGCTAGTATTCCAACTCTCTATCCAACCTGGGAAGACTGGGAGTCAGGCTCTATGACGCGTAATTCTGACACTACCATCTACACTGACGGCTCAAAGATGGAGGGTGGAACGGGGGCGGGTGTCTTCTCGGAAGGCTTTCAGGCAAGGCAGTCATATCGGCTGCCTGACGCATGCAGCGTCTTTCAGGCCGAAGTCTATGCAATTGAGAAAGCGGCCGGACTGATAAAAAGTAGTACAATTCGACCTTCGAATATCACTATCTTTGTGGATATTCAGGCGGCGCTTAAGGCAATAGAATCCAAGACAGTTAAATCGAAGCTGGTAATGAAATGTCGTACCTCACTACTGAACATTGGACCCCACAAGGTCTCACTTTGCTGGGTTCCCGGACACAGCGATATAGAAGGGAACGAATTAGCGGACGAGATGACCAGAAGGGTCTCTGAAATGGACATTAACGGAGCAGATATCTCAATAGAAATCCCGATATGCGAACTGGTTAGGAACGTAGATGAATTCACTATTGCAGTGACAAATAACTTATGGACTAATCGTGACGACTGTGAAGTTTCTAGGGCCTTATGGCCTAGGTTAGACATGAAGAGAACGAAGGTTCTCAATAAACCTGTAGTAAGGATGCTTACGGGGCTCATTTCGGGGCATTGTGCTATCGCATCCATGCTTCAACATTGGCGTATGCTGTCGAGCGGGCTATGTAGGAGTGTTGCCATGATGAAGAAGAGACAGAGTCGATTTCATCACTTTTTATTATTATTAATTGGAGAAAAAGTACTCTACCGTTTTGAACTAGTGCCTTCAGCTATGAAGCTTAAAAAAGGTGAAAATCATCCGATTTACAAATTGCAATACATTTTGCATCGCAAAATCATAGTGGAACAACCTCGGAAAGGAGTGGACCAATTCAATGCGAAAACTGTCAAGAGTTTGGGCACACAAAAGCTTATTGCCAATTCCCAAGTGTGTGTGTTTTCTGTGGTGATCTCCATGCAACATCCAGTTGCAATTCAACCAAACAAGATATTTAAAAAAAATTTAGCTACTATGGAGATTCACATGCAGCGAACAATAGGGGCTGCCCAGTATACGTAGAAGTTAAAGAAAAAATGCGTCCTCAGCCGAAACAAAAACAACAGCATTATAGTTATCAACCTGTGAAACTCCTTGAGCCATGTCGAGCACAAGATAGTATTAGCTATACAAATATTGTTAGAATCGGACCTCCGAGTATAAAACCATAAACTGATAATTTGGAAAAAATAGTCTCATCACTTGCACAAATTGTAAACCAATTTATATTTTCAATCCAAAGAATTATGCGTAACCAAACTCAAAACCTCCAGATGTTAATTTCAAAAAAATTAACACTCATAATCTGTCACTGCAAAGCAAACGGCGGAAGCCAGCACAAACTAGAGTTGTACACTTTTCTACTTGACAAAAACATTGATATTATGCTCATTTCGGAAAGCCATCTAACTTCAATATTGATTGTTGCGGGAGACTACAACGCCAAACACACGCATTGGGGTTCAAGACTTTTTACCCCGAAAGGTAGACAACTCTTTGACGAAATCATGCGAAAGCGGAATATGGATTTTATATCATCTGTCCATCTGATCGTAGGAAAATACTAGATTTAATAGAGTTTGACATTATTAAAAATATTAGTCGAGACCTAATTTCAGCAGAAGCTTGTTATGACCTCTCCTCTGACCATTCGCCAGTCATCTTGACCCTTCCCTCTCAGCCTCAAATAGTAGCCAAACCAGATAATTTAACCAATCGATTAACAAACTGGTTGAAATTTTGGAAATGTTTCAATTCGTACATCCAGCAAAATGTAGCCCTTAAAACCATACACGATGTCGACGCAACGTTACAAACGTTTACCCAAATTCCACTGCAGTTACATTCGCCACACAAGTGGTTGAAATTGCTTCTAATCGATATAACAGTACGTCAGGCGAAAGGACGCCCAAAGATTAAAATTAAGGAAGTAAAATAGACTGTGCGAAAAGAAATAAGTCTAAAAAACTCCGTATCACAAATAAAATGCTGAAGGAACTACCAAATATACCAATTGTTCATTTTACTCATATATTAAATGCTCTGCTGAGACTAAATTACTTCCCAAATTTTTGGAAATATTCCGTTATTATAAAGATTTATAAACCAATAGAGGATCCAACACAAATAAAATCATATAGACCAATTAGCCTGCTGTCAACACTCACTAAAGTCTTCGAAAAGGAACTTCTCCATAACATAGCTCCACTATTAGAAAGAAAATAAGTAATCCCTCAACACCAATTTGGGTTTCGAGAGAAGGACGGTACAATAGAGCAGATCCACAGAATATATGCTGTAATTAGAGATGCTTTGGAGAATAAAAAACATTGCTCTGGGATTTTTGTCGATGTGGCACAATCGTTCGATAAAGGATGCCATGAGGGTGCTATCTAGAAAGTTTAGAACTACCTTCCCGAATGTAGTAATATTTTGAAGACCTACCTTTTTGATCGGAATTTTAAAGTCAAATATAAAACCCATATAACAGACACCCACAAAATCCTAGCTGGAGTCCCACAGGGGAGTATATTTGGACCGCTTTTGTACCTCTTATACGCAAGTGATTTACCAACAGATAACCAACTGACTACATATTCGTTTTAAGTCACACCAGACCCGCCACTCCTGCTCTCCATATTTTGCCGGCTCCAATATAAATTTTATCGAATCATAACTTTCCCTCATGTTAATTCCATACGCAATTGGAATAGGATTCTTGGAACTTTCATATTAAAGGAGTACAGCTATTAGATTTTGCATGGATGAACTTATAAAGATACATCAGTCCTCGGGCTTATATATTCGATATTCATTGGAATCTTCAATTTCGTTGCAAGAGTTAGAGGGTTCAAATATTCTGTGTCTTCCGTTTCAAGCTTTAGTATTTTTCCTTCGGACCCTCCACCAGGTGGTAACGTTTTTAAGTTACTCATTTTAGTTTAAGTTTCTAACTATGCTGCAGCACATACACTCTGATGTTTATACCGATGCACTAAAGTACTTTATATCAAAACCGCTTTATTTAGTTAGATACTTTTCCAAATGGACAGCTAAGTGAAACAGACTTGGATGAGGTTCATGTATTGGAAATCCAAAAATTCCTAAAACTGGTTCATTGCTACTGATGTACTGTGCCATTTGAAAATTTGTAATTTCTTCGCTTCAATTTTGTATCGAAAACATTGTCATGTCCGATCTCTTGGTGAAATTTTTGCAGATGTACGAGTATTTGATTAATTTTACCGAATAGCAATACTCCACACTTTAATGTGTTTTATATGTTTTTGAAAGCAGTGGATAGTATGGTATAGTCCAGCGTTTAATCAGCATCAATGTCAATGTTACGCACCATCACTACAAGCGATTGACCATCATTTGTTGACCGACGACGATAAAATGGAAAGCCATGAGTGCCTGAAATAGATCAATGTTTGGATCTGGTGTTTCCGCAGAAATGAAATCATCGGTGAGATCAGGTGTAATCTTGCCAGCTACCCAGATGAGAATGTGCGGATGAGGTAACCCACGTGTTTGCCATTTGACAATATACATCCAGCAGCGCGTCTCCCCGAATACATACGATTTCACAATAAAATAATTCTATGAATGGTTTCAATTTTTGCTTAAAAACTCGTGCTGTAATGCTCTGATCATGTATTGATGTTTGGCTAGTGAATAATTCAGCCGTGATTTTCGGCCACGCCGGATTACGTGTAAATGCGATGAAAAAATCAGGCCGAATATATGTCATTGCGTCTTGTGCAGATTCTTGATATATGACGTAAGCTCCATGTGAATATCGCTGGCACAAGAACAGCTTAGCCTATTTCATTAGGATTGACTTCGTTTGATGCATCACGAAGGTGAATTTAAACATCGGCGTATTTGGCCTGATTCAATCGTATGTACAGGAGACGTTCTATATAAATTTTTGTGTGCATGTCTACAATAAATTGATAAAAAATTCGCGACATTCGAGGATATGGTTGTCGGTATTTAGAAGAAACATCAGTCTCCACGTATAAAAATCCATGCAGCTAACTTTTTTATTCGTTGGTTGTTGTGAAATCATAATGACAAAGACATAAATGTGTGTTTATTGTATGTTTATAATCTATGCAATGGCAAAAGGTTGCGATTCTTTACTTACTTATTGTTATAGCGTTTTCTTTTCTACAGAAAAATGTTACCTTGCGAAAGGGCAACACTCTTTCAATGTTGCACTCAACTCTGCCAGAAGGTTCCATTTTTATATTTATAAAAGAACACCGAAAATTCCGTTCCGTTCTATTTTGTGCCAAAAAAATATAAAAAAATTAAAAAAGGAGAAACTAATAATAAATTCAATTTAAATTAATTTCTAAAAAAAAATATTGGTCATCTCGTCTACCATACGTATATAAAGTGCCATTACACTCATACAATCAGCTCAATCACAGTGTAACACTGCCTATTGCTGAATGACGGTAGAAAGTGTAACACTTTCGCACTCACTCAGTATAATATTTTCACAAAAAACCTCACAGCCCTCACGCCTATGCAGCCCTCACGGTTGCACCTATTTGATAAAAGAACATAAAATCAACGCACTGTAAGGCAAGTGTAACATTTTTTCGTAAAAACAACGCTATTAGATTGATTTGCAACACTTCATATTGGTAGCCATCTTTACAGTAAGGGAATATTGTGGGATACTGAAGCGCATCGTATGATCGATGAGTTTCATATATTCTTTGCATTCCTTCAATTTCGGTACTGCGATAAATAACAGTGTCACGATGTCCTATACTAACTACAACTCCAGCGCCGATAAATTACTCAGCGGCAAATTTAACAGAAAACGCCTCTCTCCTCTCTTTAGAAAAAGAAACAAGCCATGATGTAAGAACAGGTGGTTGTCTAATAAAACCGATAATAATAGTTGGTGGGAAAACTAATGTTATAATGTGACTAATGTGACAGGTATAGCGAAAGTTAAGTCCATAAAAAACGCAAACAAATCACCGGCAAACAAATTGAGATTAACTCTTCAACCCGCGAAAATATCTGCCTCTACTAAACAAATAACTAGCTCCAGCCACAATGGTACCCCAAATCAGAACAGGTTTGAATATATATTCGTGAAAAAACACAGACACTTTAATTAAAAAAATTGAACAACTGATAGGAGAAAAACTCTTCATGTAGCTCCTTTAACAAAAGGCAGTATAAGCGAAATAAAACTACAAATCTACGAGGAGCAGAATGTTAGGACAGTGTCTAATGAACTTCACAAATTGGGAAAAAGTTTTTACACATACCAACAAAAGTTACAAAAGAGATTAACAGTCGTGTTAAAGGGCATTGATCCGTTCTTCGATCACAGATAAATAAAGCAGTATTTAAAAGCAGCACTACAAGGGGTACGCCGCAGGGGGGAGTGCTATCACCCTGCTATGGCTTCTAGTAGTAAATGAGATCTTAGAAACCTTCAAAGCAAAGAGAACAAAAATTTTAGCCTACGCTGATGACGTTGCCATACTAATCCCGGGCAAGTTCTTGTCAACGATTAGCGAAATCATGGAATCAGCACTGGGCCAGATATCCGGATGGGCTGAGCGCAACGGCTTAGGAGTTAACCCTACTAAGACGAAGCTAGTTTTGTTCACCAGGAAAACAAAAATCCCTGAGTTCTCTTTGCCAAAGTTAGGTAGGCTAACGTTGAATCTGTCTTCAGCAGCAAGATGCTTGGGTATCATTCTGGACTCCAAGTTAAATTGGAGAAGGAATATTGAAGAGAGAAGAAAGAAGGGTTTGGCTGCATACTATACCTTGTAACGACTCTTTTTTATAGCTGGGGTAAAACAGCGGCTCCAGGGGTCGTATACAGAAAAATATAAAAATCCGGTGTGTTAAATTAATTTCAACGTATTTATTTAGTGTATTGATTATGGACTCTTGTTAGCCCTTGCTCAGAACAATTCTACTTCCTTATCTCTATGTTTGTATAAATAACTTATTCACTGTGTACTTGTTTCCATGTATCTAAGTCCCTAGGTCTCGGTTGCGTATGTGTCTCAGTGATTCAGTGGGAGAACGATTAAAAACCAGAGGCTCTCACTGAATCCCTGTAGTCTCTGTCTGTGTATGGCTTAGCAAGAAAACGATTAAAAACCAGAGGTTCTTGCTAAGCTTTCTGAGTCTCGGTTGCGTATGTGTCCCAGTGATTCAGTGGGAGAACGATTAAAAACCAGAGGCTCTCACTGAATCCCTGTAGTCTCTGTCTGTGTATGGCTTAGCAAGAAAACGATTAAAAACCAGAGGTTCTTGCTAAGCTTTCTATGTTCGTATTGTACTTTGTAGAGCTGTTGCTAGTCAGGATGCTGGTGATCGCCGAAGAGACCTACTGCCTGGGCTACGTGGTTTATATAGTCCCAGGTCGCGGCGGCTGACACATGTTGTTGTTCGCAGGCCACCGTTGTGTGTTTTTACTTCCGTTGGCCAGTAGTCGATTGTTGTTGTTGTGGCCGGCTTGTTGTTGTTGTTGCAGTCAGGCTTGTTGGTGTTGCCGTCTTTTGCCCTTGGGCCACCTTCAACTTCTGGCGGTCAGCCACCTCACTCCAACGGTCCCTGGTTAGCCTGCAGTATTGTTGCCTGCCAGCAGCGCTGTCCGGAATCCAATAGTCTGTTGTTGTTAAATATTTAATTTAACTGCCAACCAGCATTTCGTTTGTATTTTTCCTTCTGCTTGCTGGTCGTTGGCGTGGTGGTTGTTCTGTCGTTGTCCCTCTTGTGCTTCGCTCTCGTTTCTTCGTGTTGTTGGTGTAAGATTTCCGAGCGAGCGCACTCGGCAAATCCCACCGCTGAGTTCGTGCACTCACCTTCTCTTGTCCTGCATGTATTTGTTGCATTCCTCGTCGCTGTGTTTTTCCTCGCTCTTCGTAAGCATAGCGCTGATTGGCAAGATCGTTGGCTGTGGTGTTCGGTTTTTTTGTTGTATTTGCTATTATTCCAACTGGTCTAATATGCTGCTACTGATCTGCGCTCCTACCACGGCCGCGCTAATTGGTTACAATGCTTGTAGTTCTTTTCGTTAGCTTCTCACTGCAGTTGTTTCGGTTGGCATTGTGGGCGTTTCCAAGGTGCAATTATTCGGTCTGCTATTCATGGTGTTTGTGTGTATATAGCGACTCTGTCACCTGTGGTGTGGACCAAAATTTCCCACAGAAGATTTTGGTTCTTACACGCCCTCCCTACTTTGCCGACGATGAAAAATGATTGCAGCGTCACGTTTGAGGGTCACTCTGTATGCGTCTCGCCGAAATCGTATTCGCCCTCGTGTCCGTTTTTGCTGAGCCCCTTTGGCTTTACGCAAAATTTCTGTTACTAAGCCCTGTGGTAGACCAGCTCCTTTCGATTCCTGTAGCTCTTCTAAACTCTGGAATGTGACATGGTTCCATTGTGTGGCTGAGTCGTCTGTATTTGGCATCCGTTTCTCTGTTGACGGGCTCCCTGTAGCACCGTTCCGTTGTCTACTACTGTTGCTGCGGTGGCTATGGGCGTCGCTTCTGTTGTGTTTGGTGCACTTGATTGCACGGTGGTTGTCCCTTGATCTGTCGGTTTGTCTACGTGGCATTTCTCGGGTTTCCCGCGCTGGCGAACACCTTGCGGAATAACTGGAAGATGCGCTGCTTGTCATGGTCGTTTGACGACTTAATGTCGTGATCTCACTACCACTTGGTGCGCCCGTGTCCTTCTCCTGAGGCCCCTGTGGTAATTCGTTTTTGGTTTTCCCTCGGCAGAATCCGTGGCAAGTGAACGCGTTCGTGTGTGTAATACTTGTTCCTGGTGATGTATATTTGCTACTGCGTTGGCTTCCGCTGTATTCTCTGTTGTGTCTCTGTTCTTTAGATTTTCTGACGTTAGTTGGCCTCTTGGAAGGCATTGATGCATTTACTTGTGGGAAGTTCTCAACGCGGATTGTCGTGCACGTTGCAAAGTCTCGTGGTTGCACACAACCGTTATGAGGTCCCAGCGTGATCTCCTGATCGCCGCACTTCAATGTCGTTCCCAGGCTTGTCATGAAATCCACTCCCAGGAGTAGATCATCACTGGAGTCAGGCATGATAAGTAGTTCTATCTGGCATGCCTGCCCTCCAAACCTTACCTTCGTCACAAATGTCTCTTTGACCCTCCTAGCACTTCCGTCTGCCATAAGCGCTCTGGTATTGGATTTTTCCAATTTGCCGGTAGAAGCGCGTAACTTGTGTGCTAGGCGTCTGCTCATAAAACTGTGCGTTGCACCTGTGTCCAGCGTCGCGGTGACAGTTTCTGTGCCAATAGAAACGTTAGCGCAGATTCGTCGCCCGACACAGTGCAATGCGTTTTTCCATGGTAAAGTCTGGTGTCGCTGCTCTGCTCCATGCTGCGTGTCTGACGGTAGTCTTCTGTTGGGTGGTGCTCTCTGGTTGCAGCACTCGATCGTCCTAACTCCCCTACGGCCACACTCCCAACAAAACAGTATTTGCACGTTGCGACATAGTCGTGCTATGTGACCATTTTGGCCACAACGCCGGCAGGCTGTTCTAGGATCTATGGGTGCCACTTTGCTCTCTACCGTCACCTGTCGGTTCCTTACCTCTCGAGGTGGACCTTGCTCTGTTCGCCTTTGTGTGGGTGGCGCTGCTAGCTGTTCGCCTTCTCCCCGTATGCTCTCCAAATCCTCGGCCATCTCTATCAGCTCCTGTAGCGATACGAAATCTCTACGGCGCACGTATAGCTGATATTGTGGCAGACTGTTCTGGAAGATTCTTTCCAGTTTCTGCTCCTCCGAATAATCCACGTGTCGCATAAGATTTTGCAATTCGAGTACATACTGCTTGAATGACTCTCGATGCCTCTGGTGACGCTGTCGGCTCTGGTCGTCGAGTTTCTCCATGAAACGGGCCGGTAAAAAGAATTTCAGGAAGTCCCTCCTATATGTGCTCCATTCCCGCCACGCTCGATTGTTGTTTCTGAACCACATGAGTGCTCGTTCTCTCAAGAGTTCAGGCATAGTACGCGGAAGGAAATCTATGTTTATTCCGTACACATCTGCTAATTCCTCGACTCGCTCAATAAACGCCAGTGGATCACGCCCACCGTCAAAGTTAAGAGACCACTTCCGTACTTGATCAATAACAGCGGCGTACTGTGTAGACCCGTTGTATTGTTGATCCATTGGTGCAGGTGAAACGTAAGGATGCTGTGGTATTCCCCGTACCTCTGGATTCCACGCTGGTAGAGTTGCACCTGCGTATGTGCTTGGCCTGTCCACTTCCAGCGTTTCGCTGGGAACTATGGATGCAGCCGGCCTTAGTGATGTGTTTTTAACATGCCTGCGTTGTAGATTCATCAACCGGTATTGTTGCTCCTGAGTCAGTACCGTTTCTGTGAAAAATTCAGAAAGCCGCTTTCGGAGGTCATCTACTGTGCCTGTAGTTTCCAAACCGAATTCCTCTGCAAAAATCACCAACTCATCTTTCCGTAGCACGTACACCCAGCTTGTTTTCCCCATCCTGTGACTTTACTGGTTAATGGCGAAGACTATGGGTGAGCGTCAGATGCGTTGAATTTCCTTGTTTTTATAGTCCCTGCTCGGGCGCCACTGTAACGACTCTTTTATAGCTGGGGTAAAACTCAGCGGCTCCAGGGGTCGTATACAGAAAAATATAAAAATCCGGTGTGTTAAATTAATTTCAACGTATTTATTTAGTGTATTGATTATGGACTCTTGTTAGCCCTTGCTCAGAACAATTCTACTTCCTTATCTCTATGTTTGTATAAATAACTTATTCACTGTGTACTTGTTTCCATGTATCTAAGTCCCTAGGTCTCGGTTGCGTATGTGTCTCAGTGATTCAGTGGGAGAACGATTAAAAACCAGAGGCTCTCACTGAATCCCTGTAGTCTCTGTCTGTGTATGGCTTAGCAAGAAAACGATTAAAAACCAGAGGTTCTTGCTAAGCTTTCTGAGTCTCGGTTGCGTATGTGTCCCAGTGATTCAGTGGGAGAACGATTAAAAACCAGAGGCTCTCACTGAATCCCTGTAGTCTCTGTATGTGTATGGCTTAGCAAGAAAACGATTAAAAACCAGAGGTTCTTGCTAAGCTTTCTATGTTCGTATTGTACTTTGTAGAGCTGTTGCTAGTCAGGATGCTGGTGATCGACGAAGAGACCTACTGCCTGGGCTACGTGGTTTATATAGTCCCAGGTCGCGGCGGCTGACACATGTTGTTGTTCGCAGGCCACCGTTGTGTGTTTTTACTTCCGTTGGCCAGTAGTCGATTGTTGTTGTTGTGGCCGGCTTGTTGTTGTTGCAGTCAGGCTTGTTGGTGTTGCCGTCTTTTGCCCTTGGGCCACCTTCAACTTCTGGCGGTCAGCCACCTCACTCCAACGGTCCCTGGTTAGCCTGCAGTATTGTTGCCTGCCAGCAGCGCTGTCCAGAATCCAATAGTGTTGTTGTTGTTAAATATTTAATTTAACTGCCAACCAGCATTTCGTTTGTATTTTTCCTTCTGCTTGCTGGTCGTTGGCGTGGTGGTTGTTCTGTCGTTGTCCCTCTTGTGCTTCGCTCTCGTTTCTTCGTGTTGTTGGTGTAAGATTTCCGAGCGAGCGCACTCGGCAAATCCCACCGCTGAGTTCGTGCACTCACCTTCTCTTGTCCTGCATGTATTTGTTGCATTCCTCGTCGCTGTGTTTTTCCTCGCTCTTCGTAAGCATAGCGCTGATTGGCAAGATCGTTGGCTGTGGTGTTCGGTTTTTTTGTTGTATTTGCTATTATTCCAACTGGTCTAATATGCTGCTACTGATCTGCGCTCCTACCACGGCCGCGCTAATTGGTTACAATGCTTGTAGTTCTTTTCGTTAGCTTCTCACTGCAGTTGTTTCGGTTGGCATTGTGGGCGTTTCCAAGGTGCAATTATTCGGTCTGCTATTCATGGTGTTTGTGTGTATATAGCGACTCTGTCACCTGTGGTGTGGACCAAAATTTCCCACAGAAGATTTTGGTTCTTACAACCTGTAAAAGGATCTTTGGGAAAAAATGGGGACTGTCACCGTACATCGTGTATTGAAATGTAATCAAATCCGTATTTAAAAAGTACAAAGACTTGCTAGCCTGGGAATCTCAGGGGCTGTATGCAGCGCGCCTCAACATATTATTTCACCTCTTACCGCTAGGAGTGTTCATTCAGGACTGTGCCGTCAAGTGTGCTCTCAGACTGAGGGAGTGCAACACGTGGAAATCTGCCAACTATGGACACTGTACAATTTTGCGCGAAATAAGACGGAAGGGTCAAAGGTTAGTTACGGCCGATTTAGAAACGGCTACAGACTACATGACTTCTACTACGGATTTTACAGCTAGTATTCCAACTCTCTATCCAACCTGGGAAGACTGGGAGTCAGGCTCTATGACGCGTAATTCTGACACTACCATCTACACTGACGGCTGGCTCAAAGATGGAGGGTGGAACGGGGGCGGGTGTCTTCTCGGAAGGCTTTCAGGCAAGGCAGTCATATCGGCTGCCTGACGCATGCAGCGTCTTTCAGGCCGAAGTCTATGCAATTGAGAAAGCGGCCGGACTGATAAAAAGTAGTACAATTCGACCTTCGAATATCACTATCTTTGTGGATATTCAGGCGGCGCTTAAGGCAATAGAATCCAAGACAGTTAAATCGAAGCTGGTAATGAAATGTCGTACCTCACTACTGAACATTGGACCCCACAAGGTCTCACTTTGCTGGGTTCCCGGACACAGCGATATAGAAGGGAACGAATTAGCGGACGAGATGACCAGAAGGGTCTCTGAAATGGACATTAACGGAGCAGATATCTCAATAGAAATCCCGATATGCGAACTGGTTAGGAACGTAGATGAATTCACTATTGCAGTGACAAATAACTTATGGACTAATCGTGACGACTGTGAAATTTCTAGGGCCTTATGGCCTAGGTTAGACATGAAGAGAACGAAGGTTCTCAATAAACCTGTAGTAAGGATGCTTACGGGGCTCATTTCGGGGCATTGTGCTATCGCATCCATGCTTCAACATTGGCGTATGCTGTCGAGCGGGCTATGTAGGAGTGTTGCCATGATGAAGAAGAGACAGAGTCGATCTCATCACTTTTTATTATTATTAATTGGAGAAAAAGTACTCTACCGTTTTGAACTAGTGCCTTCAGCTATGAAGCTTAAAAAAGGTGAAAATCATCCGATTTACAAATTGCAATACATTTTGCATCGCAAAATCATGGTGGAACAACCTCGGAAAGGAGTGGACCAATTCAATGCGAAAACTGTCAAGAGTTTGGGCACACAAAAGCTTATTGCCAATTCCCAAGTGTGTGTGTTTTCTGTGGTGATCTCCATGCAACATCCAGTTGCAATTCAACCAAACAAGATATTTAAAAAAAATTTAGCTACATGCAGCGAACAATAGGGGCTGCCCAGTATACGTAGAAGTTAAAGAAAAAATGCATCCTCAGCCGAAACAAAAACAACAGCATTATAGTTATCAACCTGTGAAACTCATTGAGCCATGTCGAGCACAAGATAGTATTAGCTATACAAATATTGTTAGAATCGGACCTCCGAGTATAAAACCATAAACTGATAATTTGGAAAAAATAGTCTCATCACTTGCACAAATTGTAAACCAATTTATATTTTCAATCCAAAGAATTATGCGTAACCAAACTCAAAACCTCCAGATGTTAATTTCAAAAAAATTAACACTCATAATCTGTCACTGCAAAGCAAACGGCGTAAGCCAGCGCAAACTAGAGTTGTACATTTTTCTACTTGACAAAAACATTGATATTATGCTCATTTCGGAAAGCCATCTAACTTCAATATTGATTGTTGCGGGAGACTACAACGCCAAACACACGCATTGGGGTTCAAGACTTATTACCCCGAAAGGTAGACAACTCTTTGACGAAATCATGCGAAAGCGGAATATGGATTTTATATCATCTGTCCATCTGATCGTAGGAAAATACTAGATTTAATAGAGTTTGACATTATTAAAAATATTAGTCGAGACCTAATTTCAGCAGAAGCTTGTTATGACCTCTCCTCTGACCATTCGCCAGTCATCTTGACCCTTCCCTCTCAGCCTCAAATAGTAGCCAAACCAGACAATTTAACCAATCGATTAACAAACTGGTTGAAATATTTCAATTCGTACATCCAGCAAAATGTAGCCCTTAAAACCATACACGATGTCGACGCAACGGTACAAACGTTTACCCAAATTCCACTGCAGTTACATTCGCCACACAAGTGGTTGAAATTGCTTCTAATCGATATAACAGTACGTCAGGCGAAAGGACGCCCAAAGATTAAAATTAAGGAAGTAAAATAGACTGTGCGAAAAGAAATAAGTCTAAAAAACTCCGTATCACAAACAAAATGCTGAAGGAACTACCAAATATACCAATTGTTCATTTTACTCATATATTAAATGCTCTGCTGAGACTAAATTACTTCCCAAATTTTTGGAAATATTCCGTTATTATAAAGATTTATAAACCAATAGAGGATCCAACACAAATAAAATCATATAGACCAATTAGCCTGCTGTCAACACTCACTAAAGTCTTCGAAAAGGAACTTCTCCATAACATAGCTCCACTATTAGAAAGAAAATAAGTAATCCCTCAACACCAATTTGGGTTTCGAGAGAAGGACGGTACAATAGAGCAGATCCACAGAATATATGCTGTAATTAGAGATGCTTTGGAGAATAAAAAACATTGCTCTGGGATTTTTGTCGATGTGGCACAATCGTTCGATAAAGGATGCCATGAGGGTGCTATCTAGAAAGTTTAGAACTACCTTCCCGAATGTAGTAATATTTTGAAGACCTACCTTTTTGATCGGAATTTTAAAGTCAAATATAAAACCCATATGACAGACACCCACAAAATCCTAGCTGGAGTCCCACAGGGGAGTATATTTGGACCGCTTTTGTACCTCTTATACGCAAGTGATTTACCAACAGATGACCAACTGACTACATCTTCGTTTTAAGTCACACCAGACCCGCCACTCCTGCTCTCCATATTTTGCCGGCCCCAATATAAATTTTATCGAATCATAACTTTCCCTCATGTTAATTCCATACGCAATTGGAATAGGATTCTTGGAACTTTCATATTAAAGGAGTACAGCTATTAGATTTTGCATGGATGCACTTATAAAGATACATCAGTCCTCGGGCTTATATATTCGATATTCATTGGAATCTTCAATTTCGTTGCAAGAGTTAGAGGGTTCAAATATTCTGTGTCTTCCGTTTCAAGCTTTAGTATTTTTCCTTCGGACCCTCCACCAGGTGGTAACGTTTTTAAGTTACTCATTTTAGTTTAAGTTTCTAACTATGCTGCAGCACATACACTCTGATGTTTATACCGATGCACTAAAGTACTTTATATCAAAACCGCTTTATTTAGTTAGATACTTTTCCAAATGGACAGCTAAGTGAAACAGACTTGGATGAGGTTCATGTATTGGAAATCCAAAAATTCCTAAAACTGGTTCATTGCTACTGATGTACTGTGCCATTTGAAAATTTGTAATTTCTTCGCTTCAATTTTGTATCGAAAACATTGTCATGTCCGATCTCTTGGTGAAATTTTTGCAGATGTACGAGTATTTGATTAATTTTACCGAATAGCAATACTCCACACTTAAATGTGTTTTATATATTTTTGAAAGCAGTGGACAGTATGGTATAGTCCAGCGTTTAATCAGCATCAATGTCATTGTTACGCACCTTCACTACAAGCGATTGTCCACCATCATTTTT
This sequence comes from Clusia tigrina, assembly GCA_920105625.2. Classification (NCBI taxonomy): domain Eukaryota; kingdom Metazoa; phylum Arthropoda; class Insecta; order Diptera; family Clusiidae; genus Clusia; species Clusia tigrina. Next base: position 206,146,592 of record OV050030.1, on the reverse strand, counting down.
TGACCGACGACGATACAGTGGAAAGCCATCAGTGCCTGAAATAGATCATTTGGATCTGGTGTTTCCGCAGAAATGAAATCATCGGTGAGATCAGGTGTAATCTTGCCAGCTACCCAGATGAGAATGTGCGGATGAGGTAACCCACGTGTTTGCCATTTGACAATATACATCCAGCAGCGCGTCTCCCCGAATACATACGATTTCACAATAAAATAAATCTATGAATGATTTCAATTTTTGCTTAAAAACTCGTGCTGTAATGCTCTGATCATGTATTGATGTTTGGCTAGTGAATAATTCAGCCGTGATTTTCGGCCACGCCGGATTACGTGTAAATGCGATAAAAAAATCAGGCCGAATATATGTCATTGCGTCTTGTGCAGACTCTTTATATATGACGTAAGCTCCATGTGAATATCGCTGGCACAAGAACAGCTTAGCCTATTTCATTAGGATTGACTTCGTTTGATGCATCACGAAGGTGAATTTAAACATCGGCGTATTTGGCCTGATTCAATCGTATGTACAGGAGACGTTCTATATAAATTTTTGTGTGCATGTCTACAATAAATTGATAAAAAATTCGCGACATTCGAGGATATGGTTGTCGGTATTTAGAAGAAACATCAGTCTCCACGTATAAAAATCCATGCAGCTAACTTTTTTATTCGTTGGTTGTTGTGAAATCATAATGACAAAGACATAAATGTGTGTTTATTGTATGTTTATAATCTATGCAATGGCAAAAGGTTGCGATTCTTTACTTACTTATTGTTATAGCGTTTTCTTTTCTACAGAAAAATGTTACCTTGCGAAAGGGCAACACTCTTTCAATGTTGCACTCAACTCTGCCAGAAGGTTCCATTTTTATATTTATAAAAGAACACCGAAAATTCCGTTCCGTTCTATTTTGTGCCAAAAAAATATAAAAAAATTAAAAAAGGAGAAACTAATAATAAATTCAATTTAAATTAATTTCTAAAAAAAAATATTGGTCATCTCGTCTACCATACGTATATAAAGTGCCATTACATTCATACAATCAGCTCAATCACAGTGTAACACTGCCTATTGCTGAATGACGGTAGAAAATGTAACACTTTCGCACTCACTCAGTATAATATTTTCACAAAAAACCTCACAGCCCTCACGCAAGGTTGCACCTATTTGATAAAAGAACATAAAATCAACGCACTGTAAGGCAAGTGTAACATTTTTTCGTAAAAACAACGCTATTAGATTGATTTGCAACACTTCATATTGGTAGCCATCTTTACAGTAAGGGAATATTGTGGGATACTGAAGCGCATCGTATGATCGATGAGTTTCATATATTCTTTGCATTCCTTCAATTTCGGTACTGCGATAAATAACAATGTCACGATGTCCTATACTAACTACAACTCCAGCACCGATAAATTACTCAGCGGCAAATTTAACAGAAAACGCCTCTCTCCTCTCTTTAGAAAAAGAAACAAGCCATGATGTAAGAACAGGTGGTTGTCTAATTAAACCGACAATAATAGTTGGTGGGAAAACTAATGTGATAATGTGACTAATGTGACAGGTATAGCGAAAGTTAAGTCCATAAAAAACGCAAACAAAAGACAGGCAAACAAATTGAGATTAACTCTTCAACCCGCGAAAATATCTGCCTCTACTAAACAAATAACTAGCTCCAGCCACAATGGTACCGCAAGTCAGAACAGGTTTGAATATATATTCGTGAAAAAACACAGACACTTTAATTAAAAAAATTGAACAACTGATAGGAGAAAAACTCTTCATGTAGCTCCTTTAACAAAAGGCAGTATAAGCGAAACAAAACTACAAATCTACGAGGAGCAGAATTTTAGGACAGTGTCTGATGAACTTCACAAATTGGGAAAAAGTTTTTACACATACCAACATAAGTTACAAAAGAGATTCACAGTCGTGTTAAAGGGCATTGATCCGGGCTTCGATCACAGATAAATAAAGCAGTATTTAAAAGCAGCACTACAAGGGGTACGCCGCAGGAGGGAGTGCTATCACCCTGCTATGGCTTCTAGTAGTAAATCAGATCTTAGAAACCTTCAAAGCAAAGAGAACAAAAATTTTAGCCAACGCTGATGACGTTGCCATACTAATCACGGGCAAGTTCCTGTCAACGATTAGCGAAATCATGGAATCAGCACTGGGCGAGATATCCGGATGGGCTGAGCGCAACGGCTTAGGAGTTAACCCTACTAAGCTAGTTTTGTTCACCTGGAAAACAAAAATCCCTGAGTTCTCTTTGCCAAAGTTAGGAAGGCTAACGTTGAATCTCTCTTCAGAAGCAAGATACTTGGGTATCATTCTGGACTCCAAGTTAAATTGGAGAAGGAATATTGAAGAGAGAAGAAAGAAGGGTTTGGCTGCATACTATACCTGTAAAAGGATCTTTGGGAAAAAATGGGGACTATCACCGTACATCGTGTATGGAAATGTAATCAAACCCGTATTGAAAAAGTACAAAGACTTGCTAGCCTGGGAATCTCAGGGGCTGTAAGCAGCGCGTCTCAACATATTATTTCACCTCTTACCGCTAGGAGTGTTCATTCAGGGCTGTGCCGTCAAGTGTGCTCTCAGACTGAGGGAGTGCAACACGTGGAAATCTGCCAACTATGGACACTGTACAATTTTGCGCGAAATAAGACGGAAGGGTCAAAGGTTAGTTACGGCCGATTTAGAAACGGCTACAGACTACATGAGTTCTACTATGGATTTTACAGCTAGTATTCCAACTCTCTATCCAACCAGGGAAGACTGGGAGTCAGGCTCTATGACGCGTAATTCTGACACTACCATCTACACTGACGGCTGGCTCAAAGATGGAGGGTGGAACGGGGGCGGGTGTCTTCTCGGAAGGCTTTCAGGCAAGGCAGTCATATCGGCTGCCTGACGCATGCAGCGTCTTTCAGGCCGAAGTCTATGCAATTGAGAAAGCGGCCGGACTGATAAAAAGTAGTACAATTCGACCTTCGAATATCACTATCTTTGTGGATATTCAGGCGGCGCTTAAGGCAATAGAATCCAAGACAGTTAAATCGAAACTGGTAATGAAATGTCGTACCTCACTACTGAACATTGGACCCCACAAGGTCTCACTTTGCTGGGTTCCCGGACACAGCGATATAGAAGGGAACGAATTAGCGGACGAGATGGCCAGAAGGGTCTCTGAAATGCACATTAACGAAGCAGATTGTAAATATGGGCGCAATTAATTAATTTAGCGGCGCGAGAGCTAGCGCACAATTTCAATCTGCGACTACTAGAGTACAGCTAAATATTTGTGTATGAAGCGAAATATATGATCGCTATGTACAGATGGGCTCAAAGTATTATTTAGCGGCGCGAGAGCTAGGGCACAATTTCAATCGGCGACTACTAGAGTACAGCCAAATATTTGATGAGAAACGAAAGGTTTGCTTTCCAGATCGAATCTGACTTATTGATAAAAACTTATTGCTATTTATACTTTTAATTTCTTATGTGCTAAGACTTAGTATATAATATGATTCTTAATACATAAAGAAGGCTTTTGCAATGTCAGCGAATAGTATCACGGTCAATGCCAGCGTACATTCGTTCGAGGGCATTGAACATTAGAATGCAGCGTAATCAAAAACGTGCACGCTGTTCGCGCTTCATAACGTGGACATTCTTATATGAGAGTTCGATGTACTTACGTTGGGTCTCCGCTCACATTGCATGTGCCTACGCCGCGTATGGTGTTGGCGTTTGTGTGTATATACATACATTATGCTTTTCATACACTACACCCTTATCCTAATGGGGGAAAAAAAAATTGTTGGTGTTTAAACAAAAAATTTTTTTTTGGTAAACATATTTATGTTATATAATTACTTCAAATTTTACTTGTTTATCTTAAATATATATTTTTTTTTAATAAGTTTTTATGAAGTTCTTTTATTTCTCCTTTTACTTCTAGTAGCCAATTTACATTCTGAATTTCAATTACTCTATAAGGACCATTGTAAGGTTTTTAGTTTTTCTTTCTATTCATATTTCTTACTAATACCATATCTCCTATATTTATATCTAGTGTGTTTATAAGTTTTTGTGCTACAACACTTTTTTGTAGTTTCGATTTTTCGATTAATGCTTTTGCATTTTTTATTGAATAATGTAATCTAATTCTGAGTTCGTTAGCGTAGTTATCCATATTGTATATTTTTTGATGTTCCTGGCTGTCAGTACTTGATCGGTGTGGTAATTTGCCATACAGAGGCTCAAAAGTTTCGATTTTTCGATTAATGCTTTTGCATTTTTTATTGAATAATGTAATCTAATTCTGAGTTCGTTAGCGTAGTTATCCATATTGTATATTTTTTGATGTTCCTGGCTGTCAGTACTTGATCGGTGTGGTAATTTGCCATACACAGGCTCAAAAGGTGTATATTGTGTGTCTACATGGGGGGTTGTATTATATGCAAAGGTATAGAACGGGATCCAATTGTGACAGTCATTGTCGTTGGAAAAAGATAACATGAATTCATTTAATACGCGGTGATTTCTTTCTACTGATCCTAGTGTTTGGTGATGGTATGGTGTAGAGAATTGTTGTTCAATGTCTAGAAATTTGCAAATGTTGTGCTTGAGCTCATTTGTGAATTCAATGCCTCTATCTGATTTTAGTGTCTTAAAATGGCCATGTTTCAAGATACATTGTTCTACTACTGTTTTAGCTATGGTTTTAGCGTCTTTGGTTTCTATTGAGTGTGCTATTACAAATTTTGTCAGTTCGCACTGCATTGTGAGTATGTATCTTAATCTGTCTGACATTCTTAGTGGTCCAACTGTGTCTATTTCAAGTACTTCAAAACTAGTGTTTGGTGTGTCTGTTATTATTTCTTTTTCGTGTATATGTTTAGTTATTTTGTTCTGTGCGCATTTGTCACAGTTTTTTTAGAAAATCTTTCACCATTCGACTCATATTTTTCCACACATATCTTTGTTTTAGTTTTAGAGTGGTTTTTCTTATACCAAGGTGTCCTCCATGTGTTGAGTTGTGATATTCATTTATTAATTTATATTTAATTATTTCGTTTTCAATTCCTTTAGGGGGTTCATATATAATAATCTTGTATGCGAAACGACTTTCTTTAATTTGCTGTTCCTGCAGCTTGTTAAATATATCTTTAAATTCTTCTTTTTGTATACCTTCAAAAATTATATCTTTATTCGATAGCGCTAAAATGTCGGCTTTTAATTTTTTATTTCAGATGCTAGCTTCTCCATAATCGAAACGTATTTCGTATAGTTATCACTAGATCTACTACTCGTATGCATAGTTTTTGTATTAAGAGGTGACAACTTCTCCAGAATCGAAACGGATTTCGGTGGATTATCGTTGTGCCTTACGCGCAATATATTCTTATCTTTTTCATAGATTAATTGAGTACTTTCATATTTATATCGTTCGCTTTTTCAAATTTCAATTTTGTAATGTATCTGACGTCAGTGGTAGATGTACAGTCCCAGATATGAAGTTGATCAGACTTCTATTGGGTTTTGTATTTTACTTGTTTTTGTTGGTCTGCATGTTTTTTGGCAGCCATTCCCCTTGTTATAATTAATGTTCTTTTAGCTTTTTCATCGGTTTCTTTAGGAATCATTTGTTTTAAAGTTTCTGAATCAATTTTGATTCTGGAAAGTGCGTCTGCGTTGGTATTTCCGTCTCAATACAAATCCCGATATGCGAACTGGTTAGGAACGTAGATGAATTCACTATTGCAGTGACAAATAACTTATGGACTAATCGTGACGACTGTGAAGTTTCAAGGGCCTTATGGCGTAGGTTAGACATGAAGAGAACGAAGGTTCTCTTAGGACTCAACAAACCTGCAGTAAGGGTGCTTACGGGGGTCATTACGGGGCATTGTGCTATCGCACCCATGCTTCAATATTGGCGTATGCTGTCGAGCGGGCTATGTAGGAGTTGCCATGATGAAGAAGAGACAGAGTCGATTCATCACTTTTTATTATTATTAATTGGAGAAAAAGTACTCTACCGTTTTGAACTAGTGCATTCAGCTATGAAGCTTAAAAAAGGTGAAAATCATCCGATTTACAAATTGCAATACCTTTTGCATCGCAAAATCATGGTGGAACAACCTCGGAAAGGAGTGGGCCAATTCAATGCGAAAACTGTCAAGAGTTTGGGCACACAAAAGCTTATTGCCAATTCCCAAGTGTGTGTGTTTTCTGTGGTGATCTCCATGCAACATCCAGTTGCAATTCAACCAAACAAGATATTTAAAAAAAATTTAGCTACTATGGAGATTCACATGCAGCGAACAATAGGGGCTGCCCAGTATACGTAGAAGTTAAAGAAAAAATGCGTCCTCAGCCGAAACAAAAACAACAGCATTATAGTTATCAACCTGTGAAACTCATTGAGCCATGTCGAGCACAAGATAGTATTAGCTATACAAATATTTTTAAAATCGGACCTCCGAGTATAAAACCATAAACTGATAATTTGGAAAAAATAGTCTCATCACTTGCACAAATTGTAAACCAATTTATATTTTCAATCCAAAGAATTATGCGTAACCAAACTCAAAACCTCCATATGTTAATTTCAAAAAAATCAACACTCATAATCTGTCACTGGAAAGCAAACGGCGTATGCCAGCACAAACTAGAGGTATACAATTTTCTACTTGACAAAAACATTGATATTATGCTCATTTCGGAAAGCCATCTAACTTCCGTCAGCCGTCAGGTACACAGGGGGACTAACATGTAACACATTGTGTACATGCTGTAACTTTGTATACTGATGGCAGTGCGACTACATCCTCTTCGCGGGGGCGGCTAGAAACAGGTTTTCAGAAATATTTTCTGAAAGCGCTGGCTAATCGTTGTCGGGCGGAGAGAAAACAACTCTCTTAAATAAAATATTTTTGTCTTTCCTCAGACTTAAAATAGGTTGCGTGTGGCCAGTGATCCGACCGTAAAACAAACTCACGCAAGAAACGGAAACAAGCCTCAGAAATAATAACAACCACACGACGACGACCATCAGCTTTAAATCAATGACACGAATTGGCTCGCACAGGTTTGCAGGGAGATGGAGCGTTATAAAATTAAAATTCTCGGCCTATCTGAAACCAGATGGCTCGGGCAAGGAGAAATTCACACCCTCGAAGGCTACTATTTTATCTACAGTGGCAACATACAAAAGCGTGCAAACGGTGTCGGCATTCTAATATCAAAGAACTTAAAAAGCGCATTAATGGGATACAAGCCGATCTCCGAACGTATAATAACTGCCAGATTTAAGACCAGATTTCGTAATACCACCTTAATTCAATGCTACGCGCCTGCGGAACCAGACACAGACGATGCCAAAGAAACGTTCTACAACTTGCTAGACTCTGCCATCAATTCTTTCCTAAAAGGCAACATCATCATGACACTAAATTCCCCCATCTAGATATCCATAAATACACATGGAATTCTCCCGACGGCCGAACTCGCAACCAAATCGACCATGTTTTAATAAGCAGACGGTTTCACAACTCCCTCCTTGATGTGCGCAGATGCAGAGGTGCGGACGTATTCAGCGACCATAACCTAGTTGTATGCCAACTCCGCTTACGCCCCGAAGGCATCAGGAAGCAACAGAAGCGAAAGATGACCTTTAATCTGGAAAACTTCAAAAACCCTGCAACGCTCCAACTTTACCAGGACACACTGTCTACTGCCATTGCACTCTACGAACATGGACCGTCCTGGCAACAAATTCAAAAAGCCTGCACACAAGCGGCGGAAGAAACAGTTGGCCTCCAACCTCGTAAAAGAAAGCCATGGATAAGCAATATCACCTGGCAATATATCGAAGAACGTAGAAGGATGAAAACCAAAGTAAACAGTGCTTCATTATCCGACCGCAACAGCTTTCTCAGCGCGTACAATGCTATGCATCGGCAGGTCAATAATGCTGTAAAGACTGATAAAAGGGCATATGTGGAGGGAATTGCTGGTGAAGCAGAGCTATCAGTAAACTGTAACAACTTGCGGGGCGTATATGCAGCAATAAAAAAATTGAATAATACGAAACCTAACATACCGTGCAGGATTTGCCTGACATCCCATCGGACGCGTCCCCAGGTGGCGGATAGGGGGACCATTGGTAGGCAAATGACATTACTTCTGAACCTCTTAGGAGGGGCGGGAGTTATGGCTGTCTGTCTATCACAATGATGGTATAGAGAATGGGTACCATCCGCGGACCAAACTGGCTAGGGAGGAGTCCCGAACAAAAACCACTGTCTGGCGATGGACAACAATAGGTTAATTACTCCAGGTGGAACCCACGCATGTGGAAATCCACCCGCTTCGGCGGCAGGGGCACGGATTCTGGAGGTCCTAACCATCGCTAAAGTCTCTCGCCTTTATCAGCGAGAGCGCATCCTGGAGGAGACGGGGATTGTTACCGCAATCTCTTCTTCTTCAGAGACGGAGGAACGTACCCTGGATCCAGAGGGCCTGCGTCGGGAAGTCACCACAGTGGCGGAACGACCGACCAATGGTTCTAGGGCAACGCGAACTCAAGCGAGGAGACAGAGAAAGAAGCTCGCTCGCGAGGTCAGCGGCGGAAGATTGTTGCTGAAAACAGCATTCCCACCTGCCCTGCAGCTGTTACTGCTGGTGGCGCCACGACCCCAAAGGGTACGAGCGAAACCTCGGTGGCGGCTAATGTGGCGGGGAAGAATGTTGCCAATAAGCTGCAGCTTGCCCAGCCCCTCGTGTCCAGCAAAACCATTTGCCCGGCGAAATCTCTGCCAGTGGCGGGTGGTGAGCTGGACTTTCGCCCAAGCACTTCCAAAGGTGCAGCCAAGCCATCGTACAGCGAGAAGGGTAACGGCCCGCAACCAATGGCGGTGATTGGGAAGCTGGGGCCTGACCATCAGCTAACTGATGCAGAAATAAAACACTGCAAAGGTCACCTGATGCGTCGCGTCATTGCCTCCGGTCCTGAAGCTAATGCGAGGGGCTATGAGACAAAGGACGGCACTCTACAGGTGTCGTGCGCGTCTCAGGCAACTTTGATTGGCTCAGGGGTGCAGTCAATGACGTGGCCCCCATGGGGACCACTCGCTTCGCGGTCTATAGCGAAGCAGGCGTGTCCCTCAGGAAGGCCATCTGCTGGATTCCGGATCCCGATCTGACGACCACAGATGTCCTTTCTTGTCTGCGTGCTCAGAACCCTGGCATCAACACGAGGCTTTGGAGAGTTCTTTCGCACACCAGGGGTAGCAACCGGGATGGTAAAGGAGGTGCTAGTCTTGTGGTGCGAGTGAATGAGGCCACTGTTGATGTCATGGTTTCTCGGTACCGGAGCCGTCTGAGTCTCTTCTTTGGGACTGTAACCTTTCATGTCTTTCCCAGATGAGTGGCTCGGACGATTCTCGTAGCTATCGTCCTTTGACGGTAACGCAGATCAACTTGCAGCATTCTAAAGCCGCTACTGTACTCCTAAGTAGACGACTCACCCAGCTGCACACATCACCCCACATAACAACAGTACAAGAGCCCTGGGTCTTTAGGGGTCGCCTCTGTGGCCTTGGCTTGTTGAAAGGGGCCACGATATTATATGACAGAAACTCGATTAGACCTAGAGCCGGTCTTATAATATCATCCCATCTCGCAGTGACCTGCCTTGACGCATTCTGCTGTCAGGATCTGGTTGCGGCAGAGATTAGTTTTAAGAGTATGCACGGATGGTCGAGGTTTGTGATTGCATCTGCTTACTTTCCTTACGATGCTTTGGAGGCGCCACCACCTGGGAAGGTCGCTACTCTCGTAGGGTTCTATGAGCGGCGCAGTCTTGGTCTGGTTCTTTGCTGCGATGCTAATGCTCAGCATACGATCTGGGACAGCAGCAAGTGCAATGAGCGGGGCTCTCGACTTTTCGAGTATATTGCCACCTCCAGCCTGAACATCCACAATGTAGGCAGGCAGCCTACTTTTGTGACTACGAGAAGGCAGGAGGTAATTGACGTCACCCTGTCAAATCCAAGACTGGGGTGGTCGATCAACAGCTGGAGGGTCCTCACCGTAGACTCGTGCTCGGACCACAGATACATTGAGTTTCAGTGTGGCGAGCGGGCGCAGATGCCATTGCCCACCAGAAACCCAAGAAAAACAGACTGGCCGAAGTTCAGGGAGGCACTGCGTGGCAGTCACTTGACGCCACTGAGACTTCGCAAGGAGCAGAACATTGAGGCGGCTGTTGAACATCTCAACACCGCTCTAACAAACAGCTTTGAGCTAGCCTGCCCAACTAGACCTCCTCTTAGCCGTACTCCTGTTCCATGGTGGAACCGAGAGCTTCAGGTGCTGAGGCGTGAGTCTAGAAAACTCCTCAACCGGGCCCTCAAGACGAATCTTGACGAGGACTGGGAACGATATCGACGTGTTCAGAGGGACTGCAAGAAGCTAATTCGGGACTCGAAAAGGACTTCTTTTAGAGACTTCTGCAGTGATATCGAATCCCTGAGTGACACGGCAAAACTGGTGAAAGTCCTGAAAAGGGACCAAACCGCTAAGCTGCGGTCGCTCATGAAACCTGATGGCTCCTATACGGAGAGGCAAAGTGAGACACTCAGCTTGCTGTTGGAGTCACACTAAGCATAGCCCGTCAACAACCACCTTTGGTCGGAAATGTTGTCAGGGCAGCTGCGCCCTCTCGACATGATTGGTATGTCGCCAGAACTGTGGCGAATGAGGCTGCTATTGGATTTGCTTTCAAATCCTTTCACAGCTTCAAGTCGCCCGGACTGGATGGCATATATCCGATTGTGTTGAAGGAAGGCATTGAGTTAGTGTTGGCAGCACTGAAGAAGATCTTCACTGCATGTATCGCGCTGGCCTATGTACCATGCTCTTGGAGGATGGTGAGGGTTGCTTTCATTCCTAAGGTTGGAAGAGACGACTATACCAATCCCAAGAGCTTCAGACCTATTAGTATGACCTCGTTCATGCTAAAAAGTTTAGAACAGCTGGTGGAGCTTCGCATGCGTAGGGAGTCTCTGAAGACGCATCCACTCTCTCCATTTCAGCATGCCTATCAAAGCGGAAAATCCTGCGAGACGGCTCTGCAAAACCTTGTTGGAAGGATAGAGCGAGCCATCGACAGGAAAGAATACGCAATAGGCATCTTTGTGGACATAGAGGGTGCGTTTGACAATGCTACTTTCGACAGTATGTGCGGCTCTGCTAGGCGGCATGGCGTAGACCGGGTCCTAGTAAACTGGATACGTTCAATGCTGGCCCAGAGAATCATAACGGTGCGGGCGGAGGAAGATTTGCTGGTGTCGTCTGGGGTTAATAGAGGCTGTCCCCAAGGTGGTGTACTGTCTCCATTGCTCTGGTGCATGGTAATCGATCCCCTGCTTAACGCAATTAATGACTCGGGGGTATACGCTCAGGAATATGCGGATGATGTTGGCTGTCTTGTGACAGGTCCATCCCTTATGATTGTCTGCAGAAGGGTGCAGAGAACTCTGGATATGATTGACTCTTGGTGCAGTGTGAATGGGCTATCGGCTAATCCTGCCAAGACTGGTATTGCCCTCTTTACCAGAAGGAGAAAGCTTGATGGACTTATTCTGCCTACACTAAAAGGAGTCACTATCCAGCTATCCAAGGAAATCAAATATCTTGGAGTCATCCTTGATAGCAAACTTCTTTTGAAAACACATGTCGAACTGAAGACATCCAAAGCACTGTCAGTTTTCTGGCAGTGTAAGGGTGTTTTTGGTAAGACATGGGGTCTTTCCCCTAGTAAGGTCCTATGGATCTATACAGCTATGGTAAGACCTATTATCACCTATGCATCGATTGTTTTTGATGAGCAGACTCTCTCTTGTAGGGGTCAAAAAAGCTCTATCAAAGCTACAACGTGCTGTGGCCATATGTTGTACCGGAGCATTTCCGACTACTCCAGGCCCGGCACTTGATGCTTTGGTGAATCTCCCGCCACTAGATGTCTTCATCCGCGGAGAGGCCGTTAAGGCCATCTGCAGAGTGAAACATAGTGGCCACTGGTATGGGGTGTGCTCGATGTTGGACGACGGCGCAGGCACTGACATCGATTCTGCAATCCTGTCTATGCCCCCGGACTCCATGTCGTCAACCGTCATACTAGAAAAGCGGTACAATGTGTTGCTGCCAGAGGCTCGTTCATGGTTAGATCCCGAGAGCGAGCCCGGCAAACACTGCTGCCGTATTTTCACTGATGGCTCCAGGACTGAAGAAGGTTCAGGTTCTGGTGTCTTCGTGGAATCTTGTGGGACGTTGTCACGGTTCCTTCTATCTTTAGGTAGGAGGGACTGCAGGCTGTTGGTTGGCGTGATAACAGGGCACTTTCTATGGGCTAGGCACATGGAAAGGATTGGCATATCAGACAGTGCGCTGTGCCCAGCCTGTGGAGAGGAAGACGAGACGGCGGACCATTTTCTTTGCGTCTGCCCTGCCTTTGCTCGAATCAGGTTCGGGATTTTTGGCACTGATGTGCTGAGGAGTAACCAACTTGGCTCCTTGGCACCACAGGATCTACTTCTACTTCTTCGGAGGTCGGGTAGATTGAAAACAGAGTAAAAGGGAACCTTAAGTGCAGTACAATGGATATATACTCTGTCTGAGTGCTGCGCTTACTAGATTGTTCCGAAAAAAAAAAGAAAAAAAATACCGCCTATCAAGGCTAGTGACGGTAAAATCCTAACCTCTGACGAAGATCAACTCACGCGCTGGAGAGAATTTTTCGTGGACAACAGCGTAGAAGCGGAAAACAACACTGCACCCTTCTTTGCTGAACAGCGAAGAAGAAACCCCAACAGAAACATACCTGTCGACCCGCCCACACAGAAGAAATCAGCCTAGCAATTCATAAGCTAAAATTCAACAAAGCTGCTGGACCTGACGAACTTCCTGCTGAAATCTTGAAGTATGGCACTAATATAATCTCTCACGCACTCTACTCTATCATGCATAACATCTGGGCGACTAACACCATCCCCACTGACTGGAAAGAAGGAATCATAATCACTATTCCAAAAAAAGGAGATCTCAGCCAATGTAAAAATTGGAGGGGCATAACCCTTCTCAACTCCATCCTGAAAATCCTAGCTCTTATCATCTTAGATAGAGTTTCAGGTGTACTCAAGAGCCAGTTGCGGCGTGAACAAAATGGGTTCAGACCAAACCGATCTTGCGTGGGCCACATCAACACTTTACGCATAATTGTGGAGCAATCTGTCGAATGGAGATCGCCACTATTTCTCCTTTTCGTGGACTTCGAACGTACGTTTGACACGGTTAACAGAGATGCGATATGGCGCTCTCTACAAAATTGCGGAGTTCCGGACAAGATCATCGAGCTCATTAAGGCCCTATATAAAGACGCGAACCTTAGTGTGCGTTATAAAGGTAAAAATAGTGCCAACTTTAATATAAACAGAGGCGTTAGGCAGGGGTGCGTTCTGTCACCACTGTTGTTTATAGTGGTCTTGGATGATGTCCTTACGCGTACTAATGCGGAGACGGAGGAGGGGTTGCAGTGGAGATTAAACCAAAAGCTCAGCGATTTGGACTACGCTGATGACATCTGTTTCATGACGTACACGGTAGCAGGCGCCTCGTCAAGAATACGCCAACTAGCCGTAAACGCTCATGCAGCTGGCCTCAAAATCAATTTCTCCAAAACTAAACTTTTGCGACTGCAAACTGCAAATACATCTCCACTCACTGTACTGACAAATGATAACTCCACCATCAACATTGAGGACGTTGACAGCTTCTGCTACCCTGGTAGCTACATAACAAAATATGGGGGTGCAACATCTGATGTGGCAGCACGCAAAAACAAAGCACGGTCTGCATTCCGGAATTTAGATCGAATTTGGCGTTCTCGTGTGATATCTCTGCGCACAAAAATACGAATATTTAACACCAGCATAAAACCTGTTCTGTTGTATGGGTCTGAAACATGGTTGGTCTCAGAACAAATAACTCGACAACTTCAAACTTTTGTCAACAAATGTCTACGAAGAATCTGCCGCATTTTCTGGCCGACAACGATCATGAACGAAGACCTGTGGTGCCTCACCAATAGCGAGCCTATTGACACAGAAGTTAAAAGATTCAAGTGGAGCTGGATACGGCACATTCTGCGTAGAGAAGACACCAACATTGCCAAAATGGCCTTTCAATGGAACCCACATGGTAGTCGGAAAGCAGGACGCCCACGACAAACATGGGTACGCACTATCCACGCCGAAAGTCACCACAGAGCTACCTGGAACGAAATAAGACACCTGGCTGCTGATAGAAACCGTTGGAGAGCTTTTGTGACCGCCCTATGCTCCGACTAGGAGCGATATTTGACTCTTTTATTTTTAATTATGTCTTTTAGTTAACTTTGTTAGCATAAGTATAGTTTTATTGTGTCAAATGTCATGGAATTAATAATAATAATCTAACTTCTAAAAATAATTTTAAAGTCAGTGGATACCACTTCTATGACACAAAACATCCAGACGATAAAGCATGTGGTAGCACTGGGATCCTTATTAAAGCCAGATTAAAACATCACCTAATCGAAGATCATTGCAAAAATTTACTCGAAACTACTTCCATATATCTTGAAGAGATGGTGGGCAACATAACAATTTTCGCAATATACTGTCCTTCAAAGTTTAAAATAACTTCACAACAGATCAATGACATCTTCAATAGCCTTGGATATAAATTTATTGTTGCGGGAGACTACAACGCCAAACACACGCATTGGGGTTCAAGATTACCCCGAAAGGTACGACAACTCTTTGACGCAATGCTGCGAAAGCGGAATATGGATTTTATATCATCTGGTAAACCTACATACTGGCCATCTGATCGTAGTAAAATACTAGATATAATAGAGTTTGACATTATTAAAAATATTAGTCGAGACCTAATTCCAGCAGAAGCTTGTTATGACCTCTAGCTCTGACCATTCGCCAGTCATCTTGACCATTACCTCTCAGCCTCAAATAGAAGCCAAACCAGACAATTTCACCAATTGATTAACAAACTGGTTGAAATTTTGGAAATATCTCAGTTTGTACATCCAGCAAAACGTAGCCCTTAAAACCACACACGATGTCGACGCAACGTTACAAACGTTTACCTAAATACTTACCACTGCAGCTAAATTCGCCACACCAGTTGTTGAAATTGCTTCTAATCGATATAACAGAACGTTAAATGACATTCAAAGAATGATAAAAGACAAACGGAAACTGAGACGAGAATTGGAAAAAGTTCAGAACCCCCTTGGCTTAAACAAAAATTGACGAGTGTCACAAAATAGCTGCAAAATTCTTTAAAGAGGGAACATGTGCTGAGTGTACAACGTAACCTGAAAAGTCTTTCAGCGACTGCAGATACCAATTGCTTGCTATGGAAAGCTGTAAGTAAAATGAAGCGGCCCGGGTACTGTGAACCGCCTATAAGACTTTCCGATGATAATTGGGCAAAAAGCGATACAGAAAAGAGCGAAACCTTTGTAGATCATATCCAACATGTGTTCACACCAAAATTAATGTAGACTGAAGTACCTCTAACACCTCTGAATGTACGTCAGACGAAACGATACCCAAAGATTAATATTAAGGAAGTAAAATAGATTGTGCGAAAGGAAATAAGCCCAAAAAAACTCTGGGTCACGACCTTATCACAAACAAAATGCTGAAGGAACTACCAAATATACCAATTGTTCATTTTACGCATATATAAAATGCTCTGCTAAGACTAAATTACTTGCCAAATTTTTGGAAATTGTCTGTTATTATAATGATTAATAAACCAATAAAGAATCCAACACAAATAACATCATATAGACCAATAAGCCTTCTGTCAACACTCTCTAAAGTCTTCGAAAAGGTACTTCTCCATAAAATAACTCCACTATTGGAAAAAAAAGAAGTAATCCCTCAACAGCAATTTGGGTTTCGAGAGAAGGACGGTACCATCGAGCTGATCCACAGAATATATGCAGTAATTAGAGACGCTCTGGATAATAAAAATATTGCTCTGGGATTTTTGTCGATGTGGCCCAATCGTTCGGTAAAGTATGCTATGAGGGTTTCATCTACAAAGTTTAGAACTACCTTCCCGAATGTAGTAATATTTTGAAGTCCTACCTTTTTGATCGGAATTTTAAAGTCAAACATAAAACCCATATGACAGACACCCACAAAATCCTAGCTGGAGTCCCACAGGGGAGTATATTTGGACCGCATTTGTACCTCTTATACACAAGTGATTTACCAACAGATAACCAACTGACTACATATTCGTTTTAAGTCACACCAGACCCGCCACTCCTGCTCTCCATATTTTGCCGGCTCCAATATAAATTTTATGGAATCATAACTTTCCCTCATGTTAATTCCATACGCAATTGGAATAGGATTCTTGGAACTTTCATATTAAAGGAGTACAGCTATTAGATTTTGCATGGATGAACTTATAAAGATACATCAGTCCTCGGGCGTATATATTCGATATTCATTGGAATCTTCAATTTCGTTGCAAGAGTTAGAGGGTTCAAATATTCTGTGTCTTCCGTTTCAAGCTTTAGTATTTTTCCTTCGGACCCTCCACCAGGTGGTAACGTTTTTAAGTTACTCATTTTAGTTAAGTTTCTAACTATGCTGCAGCACATACACTCTGATGTTTATACCGATGCACTAAAGTACTTTATATAGAAACTGCTTTATTTAGTTAGATACTAACTTTTCCAAATGGACAGCTAAGTGAAACAGACTTGGATGAGGTTCATGTATTGGAAATCCAAAAATTCCTAAAACTGGTTCATTGCTACTGATGTACTGTGCCATTTGAAAATTTGTAATTTCTTCGCTTCAATTTTGTATCGAAAACATTGTCATGTCCGATCTTTTGGTGAAATTTTGGAAGATGTACGAGTATTTGATTAATTTTACCGAATAGCAATACTCCACACTTAAATGTGTTTTATATGGTTTTGAAAGCAGTGGACAGTATGGTATAGTCCAGCGTTTAATCAGCATCAATGTCATTGTTACGCACCTTCACTACAAGCGATTGTCCACCATCATTTGTTGACCGACGACGATAAAATGGAAAGCCATAAGTGCCTGAAATAGATCAATGTTTGGATCTGGTGGAAATCATCGGTGAGATCAGGTGTGATCTTGAGATGAGAATGTGCGGATGAGGTAACCCACGTGTTTGCCATTTGACAATATACATCCAGCAGCGCGTCTCCCCGAATACATACGATTTCACAATAAAATAAATCTATGAATGATTTCAATTTTTGCTTAAAAACTCGTGCTGTAATGCTTTGATCATGTATTGATGTTTGGCTAGTGAATAATTCAGCCGTGATTTTCGGCCACGTCGGATTACGTGTAAATGCGATGAAGAAATCAGGCCGAAAATATGTTATTGCGTCTTGTGCAGATTCTTGATATATGACGTAAGCTCCATGTGAATGTCGCTGGCACAAGAACAGCTTAGCCTATTTCATTAGGATTGACTTCGTTTGATGCATCACGAAGGTGAATGTAAACATCGGCGTATTTGGCCTGATTCAATCGTATGTACAGCAACCGTTCGATATAAATTTTTGTGTACGTGTCTACAATAAATTGATAAATAATTCGCGACATTTGAGGATATGGTTGTCGGTATTTTGAAGAAACATCAGTCTCAACGTAGAAAAATCCATGCAGCTAACTTTTTTATGCGTTGGTTGTTGTGAAATCATAATGACAAAGACGTAAATGTGTGTTTATTGTACATATGTTTATAATCTATGCAATGGCAAAAGGTTGCGATTCTTTACTTACTTATTGCTATAGCGTTTTCTTTTCTACAGAAAAATGTTTCCTTCCGAAATTGCAACACTCTTTCAATGTTGCACTCAACTCTGCCAGAAGATTCCATTTTTATATTTACAAAAGAACACCGAAAATTCCGTTCCGTTCTATTTTGTGCCAAAAAATATAAAAAAAATTAAAAAAGGAGAAACTAATATTAAACTCAATTTAAATTAGTTTCTAAAAAAAAATATTGGTCATCTCGTCTACCATACGTATATAAAGAGCCATTACATTCATAAAGGGCTTTCCAACAAAAGGTGCTATTTTGAATCACCCGGATTTTGGTAGCTGTCACTTTTGAAGCTTTTATTCTTTGACATTTGACAAGTAGAAACTACGCCATTACTAAAAATGGAACGATACACGCTTCAACAACGCATTGCAATTATTAAAATTTACTACAAAAATGGTGAAAATCTTGCAGTCACAGTTCGCAAAACTAAAGCATTTTTGGGTCGTCGTGAAGCACCTTGTCGGACCGCAATATAGAAATTGGTGGAAAAATTGGAGCTGTTGGGACAAGTTGGTGATGTGAAGAATAAAACCCGTGCACTTCGCTCAAGAACAACTGAGAATATTGCTGCTGTAGCCCAAAGTGTTGAAGAAAACCCAGGTTTGTCCATTCCTCGTCGTTCTTTGCAATTGGGCATTCCACAAACGTCATTACACCGTATTTTGAATAAAGACTTGGGTCCTAAGGCTTATAAAGTTCAGTTAACAGAAGAACTCAAGCCGGCCGATCATCAATAACGTCGTGTCTTTGCTGATTGGGTCCTTGAAATGCATGAAAATGATCCGGAATTCCATCGAAAAATCATCTTGACTGATGAGGCCCATTTCCACCTCGGTGGCTACATCAACAAGCTAAATTGTCGCATCTGGGGCTCGGAAAACCCAAGAGTTATTGTTGAGAAGCCTGTCCATCCTCAACGTGTGACTGTTTGGTGCGGTTTATGGTCCGGCGGGGTCATTGGACCTTTATTTTTCGAAAATGAGGATGGATCAACAGTTACGGTGAATGGATTGCGCTATCGAGAGATGAGTAATGATTTTTTATGGTCGGAGTTGGATGGTATTGATCTGGACAACGTGTACTTTCACTAAGTCTGCGCTACGTGCCACACAAGCAACGAAACCATTGCTCTTTAACGGGAAAAGTTTCCGGACCGTGTTATCTCTCGAAGAGGTGATCACAATTGGCCACCGAGATCTTCTGACTTAACACCTTGCGACTTCTTTCTTTGGGGCCACGTGAAAGATAAGGTCTACGCCAACAGCCCAGCGTCGATTCAAGACCTCAAAGATAGAATTCGTGAGGCTATCGAGGACATAGGGCAGCCACTTTGCGATTTCGTTATGGAAAATTTCATGAAAAGGATATGGTCCTGTAAGCGTGGTCGTGGTGGCCATTTGGCTGATGTTGTTTTCCATTATTAACGACATACCTACCTCTTTATTATGAAATAAACATCCGATCATTTATCTCAAAAAATGGCATTTTTCTTTGAATTCCAACATAACACCTCTTAAAACCCTTTACAATCAGCTCAATCACAGTGTAACACTGCCTATTGCTGATGACGGTAGAAAATGTAACATTTTCGCACTCAAAACGCAAACAAAAGACAGGCAAACAAATTGAGATTAACTCTTCAACCCGCGAAAATATCTGCCTCTACTAAACAAATAACTAGCTCCAGCCACAATGGTACCCCAAGTCAGAACAGGTTTGAATATATATTCGTGAAAAAACACAGACACTTTAATTAAAAAAATTGAACAACTGATAGGAGAAAAACTCTTCATGTAGCTCCTTTAACAAAAGGCAGTATAAGCGAAATAAAACTACAAATCTACGAGGAGCAAAATTTTAGGACAGTGTCTGATGAACTTCACAAATTGGGAAAAAGTTTTTACACATACCAACATAAGTTACAAAAAAGATTAACAGTCGTGTTAAAGGGCATTGATCCGGGCTTTGATCACAGAGAAATAAAGAAGTATTTAAAAGCAGCACTACAAGGGGTACGCCGCAGGGGGGAGTGCTATCACCATGCTATGGCTTCTAGTAGTAAATGAGATCTTAGAAACCTTCAAAGCAAAGAGAACAAAAATTTTAGCCAACGCTGATGACGTTGCCATACTAATCCCGGGCAAGTTCTTGTCAACGATTAGCGAAATCATGGAATCGGCACTGGGCGAGATATCCGGATGGGCTGAGCGCAACGGCTTAGGAGTTAACCCTACTAAGACGAAGCTAGTTTTGTTCACCAGGAAAACAAAAATCCCTGAGTTCTCTTTGCCAAAGTTAGGAAGGGTAACGTTGAATCTCTCTTCAGAAGCAAGATACTTGGGTATCATTCTGGACTCCAAGTTAAATTGGAGAAGGAATATTGAAGAGAGAAGAAAGAAGGGTTTAGCTGCATACTATACCTGTAAAAGGATCTTTGGGAAAAAATGGGGACTATCACCGTACATCGTGTATGGAAATGTAATCAAACCCGTATTGAAAAAGTACAAAGACTTGCTAGCCTGGGAATCTCAGGGGCTGTAAGCAGCGCGTCTCAACATATTATTTCACCTCTTACCGCTAGGAGTGTTCATTCAGGGCTGTGCCGTCAAGTGTGCTCTCAGACTGAGGGAGTGCAACACGTGGAAATCTGCCAACTATGGACACTGTACAATTTTGCGCGAAATAAGACGGAAGGGTCAAAGGTTAGTTACGGCCGATTTAGAAACGGCTACAGACTACATGACTTCTACTATGGATTTTACAGCTAGTATTCCAACTCTCTATCCAACCAGGGAAGACTGGGAGTCAGGGTCTATGACGCGTAATTCTGACACTACCATCTACACTGACGGCTCAAAGATGGAGGGTGGAACGGGGGCGGGTGTCTTCTCGGAAGGCTTTCAGGCAAGGCAGTCATATCGGCTGCCTGACGCATGCAGCGTCTTTCAGGCCGAAGTCTATGCAATTGAGAAAGCGGCCGGACTGATAAAAAGTAGTACAATTCGACCTTCGAATATCACTATCTTTGTGGATATTCAGGCGGCGCTTAAGGCAATAGAATCCAAGACAGTTAAATCGAAACTGGTAATGAAATGTCGTACCTCACTACTGAACATTGGACCCCACAAGGTCTCACTTTGCTGGGTTCCCGGACACAGCGATATAGAAGGGAACGAATTAGCGGACGAGATGGCCAGAAGGGTCTCTGAAATGCACATTAACGAAGCAGATTGTAAATATGGGCGCAATTAATTAATTTAGCGGCGCGAGAGCTAGCGCACAATTTCAATCTGCGACTACTAGAGTACAGCTAAATATTTGTGTATGAAGCGAAATATATGATCGCTATGTACAGATGGGCTCAAAGTATTATTTAGCGGCGCGAGAGCTAGGGCACAATTTCAATCGGCGACTACTAGAGTACAGCCAAATATTTGATGAGAAACGAAAGGTTTGCTTTCCAGATCGAATCTGACTTATTGATAAAAACTTATTGCTATTTATACTTTTAATTTCTTATGTGCTAAGACTTAGTATATAATATGATTCTTAATACATAAAGAAGGCTTTTGCAATGTCAGCGAATAGTATCACGGTCAATGCCAGCGTACATTCGTTCGAGGGCATTGAACATTAGAATGCAGCGTAATCAAAAACGTGCACGCTGTTCGCGCTTCATAACGTGGACATTCTTATATGAGAGTTCGATGTACTTACGTTGGGTCTCCGCTCACATTGCATGTGCCTACGCCGCGTATGGTGTTGGCGTTTGTGTGTATATACATACATTATGCTTTTCATACACTACACCCTTATCCTAATGGGGGAAAAAAAAATTGTTGGTGTTTAAACAAAAAATTTTTTTTTGGTAAACATATTTATGTTATATAATTACTTCAAATTTTACTTGTTTATCTTAAATATATATTTTTTTTTAATAAGTTTTTATGAAGTTCTTTTATTTCTCCTTTTACTTCTAGTAGCCAATTTACATTCTGAATTTCAATTACTCTATAAGGACCATTGTAAGGTTTTTAGTTTTTCTTTCTATTCATATTTCTTACTAATACCATATCTCCTATATTTATATCTAGTGTGTTTATAAGTTTTTGTGCTACAACACTTTTTTGTAGTTTCGATTTTTCGATTAATGCTTTTGCATTTTTTATTGAATAATGTAATCTAATTCTGAGTTCGTTAGCGTAGTTATCCATATTGTATATTTTTTGATGTTCCTGGCTGTCAGTACTTGATCGGTGTGGTAATTTGCCATACAGAGGCTCAAAAGTTTCGATTTTTCGATTAATGCTTTTGCATTTTTTATTGAATAATGTAATCTAATTCTGAGTTCGTTAGCGTAGTTATCCATATTGTATATTTTTTGATGTTCCTGGCTGTCAGTACTTGATCGGTGTGGTAATTTGCCATACACAGGCTCAAAAGGTGTATATTGTGTGTCTACATGGGGGGTTGTATTATATGCAAAGGTATAGAACGGGATCCAATTGTGACAGTCATTGTCGTTGGAAAAAGATAACATGAATTCATTTAATACGCGGTGATTTCTTTCTACTGATCCTAGTGTTTGGTGATGGTATGGTGTAGAGAATTGTTGTTCAATGTCTAGAAATTTGCAAATGTTGTGGTTGAGCTCATTTGTGAATTCAATGCCTCTATCTGATTTTAGTGTCTTAAAATGGCCATGTTTCAAAATACATTGTTCTACTACTGTTTTAGCTATGGTTTTAGCGTCTTTGGTTTCTATTGAGTGTGCTATTACAAATTTTGTCAGTTCGCACTGCATTGTGAGTATGTATCTTAATCTGTCTGACATTCTTAGTGGTCCAACTGTGTCTATTTCAAGTACTTCAAAACTAGTGTTTGGTGTGTCTGTTATTATTTCTTTTTCGTGTATATGTTTAGTTATTTTGTTCTGTGCGCATTTGTCGCAGTTTTTTTAGAAAATCGTTCACCATTCGACTCATATTTTTCCACACATATCTTTGTTTTAGTTTTAGAGTGGTTTTTCTTATACCAAGGTGTCCTCCATGTGTTGAGTTGTGATATTCATTTATTAATTTATATTTAATTATTTCGTTTTCAATTCCTTTAGGGGGTTCATATATAATAATCTTGTATGCGAAACGACTTTCTTTAATTTGCTGTTCCTGCAGCTTGTTAAATATATCTTTAAATTCTTCTTTTTGTATACCTTCAAAAATTATATCTTTATTCGATAGCGCTAAAATGTCGGCTTTTAATTTTTTTATTTCAGATGCTAGCTTCTCCATAATCGAAACGTATTTCGTATAGTTATCACTAGATCTACTACTCGTATGCATAGTTTTTGTATTAAGAGGTGACAACTTCTCCAGAATCGAAACGGATTTCGGTGGATTATCGTTGTGCCTTACGCGCAATATATTCTTATCTTTTTCATAGATTAATTGAGTACTTTCATATTTATATCGTTCGCTTTTTCAAATTTCAATTTTGTAATGTATCTGACGTCAGTGGTAGATGTACAGTCCCAGATATGAAGTTGATCAGACTTCTATTGGGTTTTGTATTTTACTTGTTTTTGTTGGTCTGCATGTTTTTTGGCAGCCATTCCCCTTGTTATAATTAATGTTCTTTTAGCTTTTTCATCGGTTTCTTTAGGAATCATTTGTTTTAAAGTTTCTGAATCAATTTTGATTCTGGAAAGTGCGTCTGCGTTGGTATTTCCGTCTCAATACAAATCCCGATATGCGAACTGGTTAGGAACGTAGATGAATTCACTATTGCAGTGACAAATAACTTATGGACTAATCGTGACGACTGTGAAGTTTCAAGGGCCTTATGGCGTAGGTTAGACATGAAGAGAACGAAGGTTCTCTTAGGACTCAACAAACCTGCAGTAAGGGTGCTTACGGGGGTCATTACGGGGCATTGTGCTATCGCACCCATGCTTCAACATTGGCGTATGCTGTCGAGCGGGCTATGTAGGAGTTGCCATGATGAAGAAGAGACAGATGTTAATTTCAAAAAAATTAACTCTCAGAATCTGTCACTGGAAAGCAAACGGCGTAAGCCAGCTCAAACTAGAGTTGTACACTTTTCTACTTGACAAAAACATTGATATTATGGTCATTTGGGAAAGCCATCTAACTTCTAAAAATAATTTTAAAGTCAGTGGATACCACTTCTATGACACAAAACATCCAGACGATAAAGCATGTGGTAGCACTGGGATCCTTATTAATGCCAGATTAAAACATTACCTAATCGAAGAACATTGCAAAAATTTCCTCGAAACTACATCTACTCGTATATGTCTTGAAGAGATGGTGGGCAACATAACAATTTTTGCGATATACTGTCCTTGAAAGTTTAAAATAACTTCAGAACAGATCAATGACTTCTTCAATAGCCTTGGATATATATTGATTGTTGCGGGAGACTACAACGCCAAACACACGCATTGGGGTTCAAGACTTATTTCCCAGAAAGGTACGACAACTCTTTGACACAATGCTGCGAAAGCGGAATATGGATTTTATATCATCTGTCCATCTGATCGTAGGAAAATACTAGACTTAATAGAGTTTGACATTATTAAAAATATTAGTCGAGACCTCATTTCAGCAGAAGCTTGTTATTACCTCTCCTCTGACCATTCGCCAGTCATCTTGACCCTTCCCTCTCAGCCTCAAATAGAAGCCAAACCAGACAATTTCACCAATTGATTAACAAACTGGTTGAAATTTTGGAAATATCTCAGTTCGTACATCCAGCAAAACGTAGCCCTTAAAACCATACACGATGTCAACGCAACGTTACAAACGTTTACCCAAATACTAACCACTGCAGCTAAATTCGCCACAAAAGTGGTTGAAATTGCTTCTAATCGATATAACAGAACATTAAATGAAATTCAAAGAATGATAAAAGACAAAGGGAAACTGAGACGAGAATTGGAAAAAGTTCAGAACCCCCTTGGCTTAAACAAAAATTGACGAGTGTCACAAAATAGCTGCAAATTTCTTTAAAGGGGGAACATGTGCTGAGTGTACAACGTAACCTGAAAAGTCTTTCAGCGACTGCAGATACCAATTGCTCGCTATGGAAAGCTGTAAGTAAAATGAAGCGGCCCGGGTACTGTGAACCGCCTATAAGACTTTCCGATGATAATTGGGCAAAAAGCGATGCAGAAAAGAGCGAAACCTTTGCAGATCATCTCCAACATGTGTTCACACCAAAATTAACACAGACTGAAGTACCTCTAACACCTCTGTATGTACGTCAGACGAAACGACGCCCAAAGATTAAAATTAAGGAAGTAAAATAGATTGTGCGAAAGGAAATAAGCCCAAAAAACTCCGGGTCACGACCTTATCACAAACAAAATGCTGAAGGAACTACCAAATATACAAATTGTTCATTTTACGCATATATAAAATGCTCTGCTAAGACTAAATTACTTGCCAAATTTTTGGAAATTGTCTGTTATTATAATGATTAATAAACCAATAAAGAATCCAACACAAATAACATCATATAGACCAATAAGCCTTCTGTCAACACTCTCTAAAGTCTTCGAAAAGGTACTTCTCCATAAAATAACTCCACTATTGGAAAGAAAAGAAGTAATCCCTCAACACCAATTTGGGTTTCGAGAGAAGGACGGTACAATAGAGCAGATCCACAGAATATATGCTGTAATTAGAGACGCTTTGGAGAATAAAAACATTGCTCTGGGATTTTTGTCGATGTGGCACAATCGTTCGATAAAGTATGCCATGAGGGTGTCATCTAGAAAGTTTAGAACTACCTTCCCGAATGTAGTAATATTTTGAAGTCCTACCTTTTTGATCGGAATTTTAAAGTCAAATATAAAACCCATATGACAGACACCCACAAAATCCTAGCTGGAGTTCCACAGGGTATACTTGGACTGCTTTTGTACTTTTTATGGTTGGTTGGTTAAAGTGGTTCATACACATCTGCCTGATACGTCTTACGATTAGCTCTGTAGCACCGTTTTAATACCACCTCCTCACTGAGTAGATACTAAACCCACCCCGTAGAGTTTAGGTAATTTGTTCGGACTGACCTCTGAACAGTCCGATAGGTTATCAAGAAAGAACGGTCCCAGAAACCTTTACCTTGTCTTTGCCAAGGCCGGACATTCGCTAAGGTAATGGAAGTGTTTCTTTCTGGGTCAAGTCCCTCCAGCTTCTGCAGTGGTTGTTGAAAGGGATACGGAGTCTCTCTGCATGAATGCCCACGCACCAGTGCTCAGTGTACACTGCCGTGAGCCTTGCCGTTTCTGTGCGATCTCTATTAATTAACAAACGTGTTCTATCCGCAATATATGCGGGCCATGTCGTTTGTGAGATTTGACAGGATGTCAGCAGCCTCCACCTCTTCTAGTTGCCAGCCGAAGTCATTGCAAGTGCGCGTCTCTCCTCACGAGCCCCAGAGGGACCGGTACTGGTACCCCCAGGGATTCGTCAAGAGAGGCCCCCGACCGAGCCAACTCATCACATTTCTGATTTCCTTCAATGTTCCTATGGCCGGGAATCCAGATGAGGGTAATGTCAGGATGATGACTTAGCTCTGTCAACACCTTTCTGCAATCATTGACCAGCTTTGACTTTATAGTGTTGGATTGAAGAGCCTTTATTACCGCCTGACTCTCGATAAAAATAGCAACCTTACATATATTTGTGATGTAGCGTACTATTGATCGACACACCTCTCTAATCGCCAGAACTTCCGTTTGAAATACCTTGGCATTATTAGGTAACGTATAGATTGATTTATGGGCACCTGTGGTGAGTGGACGCCTGCACATACGTCACAGTCCACATTTGACCGTGCGTGTCTCTTGGAATATCGTATTCCTCAAGAAAACTTTCTCCTTTCCACTGGGCTCGTGTCGGCAGTATTACCTTGAAGTCACGTCTGAAACTCAGTTGTGGTATCATGCAATCTGTTGTTCCCGTGGAATCCGGTATTGTGTCAAGGACTTCGCTATGTCCATTAGGTCACTGCGCCCAACAGCTGGTTGTCAAAGGCCTCTTGCACAATCTCGCTTATCGTGCTTGGGAACATTCCTGATACCATTATCACGATGTCGTCTGCATAAGCTACTACCTCCAGCCCCGTTTTATCTAATATATTTAGAATATTATCCATAGCCAGTAGTGGTGAAATCACTCCACCCTGTGGAGTCAGGAACCGTGAATGCCGTATAAACTTTGGTTACTCTTTTTGCCTTAGGCTAGCGTAATTTTTTTTTTTTTACTTATTTGTCTATTTTCTTGATAATTTTCCGTTTTTCTTTTAGTTTCCTAATTCCTCTACCTTTTGTCCCACTTCTTCAATCTCGTATTATTTCTTTGTCTACTTTGTTATTTTGTACTGCTAGGGGTGTGGTCCTGATTGTAAGTATTATTATAATATTGGACAGCTTTTCTCATCTGATCTTGATTGCAACTTTGTTTTCTAAATTTAAGACTCTTATTTTTTCAGTGAGTGTGTTATTTAGCCTCTCAGCATCTGAATTTCCCGTATGGCGATGTGGCTTTGAGAAATGAATTTCTATTCCTTGTTCTTGGAAAATTCATTGTCGCAAATGAATTTTTTTTTTAGCTTTTATAGATATATAAAGACGTATTTTTTCTGCTAAATCTATCTTTGTAAATTATTGCGCTTTTTCTTATTTATCTAATATTGTATCGATATTAGGAATAGGAAATTTGTCGTTTACAGTGTCTTCGTTTAATTTCCTGTAATCTATTACAATGCGCTACTTTTTCTTTCCTGAATTATCTTATTTTTTTGTAACAGTTCAAAGTGGGCTATTATATAGGGAAGCGCTTTCTGTGATAATTCCTTGTTTGAGCATATCAGTGATTTGACTCGATTTCGTGCACATGTACCTTTGGGTAGTGATATATTTTTGAATAAATTGGTTTATTTGTGCTTGCCATAATATCATGCGTAAAAGAGAGTGTATCTCCTTCAAAATAAAAGAATCTTTGTACTGTAATAAAATATTTTGCAGCTTTTGCTGTTCTTCAGAATTAAGATGGTTCAATTTTTAAAATTCGAATAGATAATAACTCGTTGGCTCTAGAGTGTGAATTGCATTAATATCAAATGGGCATTTAGTATTACTGAAGGAGAATTTTTGTTCGTTTATTTCTGTATATTTTTTAAGTCAATTTTTGTATTTAATGGAGACAAAATATTGTTCCCAATAATCGGATCATAGTTTCGGCTGCCTATATCTATATCTAAAACTTTCCAAAAAATAATACCGAACTTTTTAAATTCAGTTGGTATCGGGGTTATTATTTGCGATTGTACTTTATATGTCCCGTTGATAGTGGTATAAAACAATGGAGCTTCTATTGCGACTTCGAAAAAGTCACTAAGGACATTTGTACGAATTATGCTGGTGGTGGAGCCAGTGTCAATTAAGCATTTAATATTTTGGCTCCCCACCTTCAATTGTATTATTGGTAAGTTGTGTGTTGAGGGGGCATATGAAAATTTTCTGTGGGGGTTTGGTTGTTATGTATATCCATGTATTGAATACCGTTATAGTGGTTATTGTAGCTATTGTTAAACGTGTTTTGTGCTTGTCTCACCTGTCTAAATGTTTCAGAGTAGTTTAATGGCTTCTTTACATTCTTAAGTTGCTCACAGTTCATATTAAAGTAACGACGTTGCTGACGAATTGTTTTGTTACTGTTATAACCGCCTGTAAAATTGCTATTGCTAAGATATTCATAAAATTAAAATTTTCAGCTATCCTACTTTTGCAAATTTGGCGGGGACTTCTTTCACTTCGTGAATCCTCTGTTCGAGCCATCGGGTACTGGCATTTGTACTGCTGCAATTCTAAAGCCCACCTCGCGATCTTACCAGATGGGCTTTTAATTGAATTCAACCAAAAGTGCCCGTGATCACGGTGAAGTGGTACCCTTCGAAATACTGACGCATTTTCCGAATGCCCACACGTTAGCGAGACATTCGTTGTCCGAAGCTGTGTAGTTTTTCTCTGCTAGATTAACATCTCGACTGGCGTAAGCTATGACCGCCTCCCCTTCATCTGGGTCTTGGGTTACTACTGTCCCGAGCCCATATTTGTTGGCATTCGTTGCGTGTTCGAGTATAATCGGGTCATGTGAGATTCGGAGAGTCCGACCGTCTTGGTTTTTAAATTTTCAAACCCGGTGCTGTGTTCCTCCGCCTATTTCCATCGCTCGCCCTTTTTAAGCAGACCTATCAAGGGCGTGATCACTCCAAAAAAGTCGGGTACGAACCTTCGGTACCATGACGGTACTCTAAGAATAGGTAGCTTCCTGATTGCGGTCCCTTTTTTCCGGATCGGTATGAATACCGTGTTCGCCGATCACATGTCCGAGATACGTCAGTTTGGTTTTGAAGAGCTCGTATTTCACCCGATTAATTCTAAGATTCGTCATCTTTAGACGTCTGAATATCTCCCTGAGCTTGACCATGTGTTCTTCTAAACTGCTCCCAGTAACTATTATGACGTCGAGGAAGGCCTCTAAGTCGGGGCCAATTACCTTATCCAATGCCTGTTGGAACGTGGCCGGCACAGAATGGAGTCAAAATGGCATGACTCGCCATTCAAATATTCCTCAGTCAGGAACCATGAATGCCGTATACTGTTTACTACTGAAATTCATCAGGATCTGCCAATATCCATTCTTTAGGTCTAGACTACTTATGTGTTTGGCATTCCGTAGTCTGTCCAAGATGTTATGAATCCGTGGCAGAGAATACACATCTGCTATCGATTTAGCGTTGATCTGACAGTAGTCTACGCAGCCTGCATTGGCCAGTCTTTTTTTTTACCATATGCGTTGGCTCGATGTAGTCTTTCTCAAGTAACTCATCAATATCCTGATCGATAATCTATTGCATCGCAGGATTGCGTGGAAAATAACGTTCCTTAATTAGCGATCTTCACGCATTATTATCTTGTGAGTTGTGATGTTCGATACTTTCTTCAGATGCTCAAAGTCGGGTAGCTCTTCTGCTAGAAATGTTTCAATCTGTGTTTCTACCTGGATTCCCATGGTTCGCCCTTAGCTCCACGCCTCGTTCTTCGCACGTTAACCGAGTTCAGACCAGGCTTTAAAAATCGAAGCCCAGAGTCACAGTTCCTGCGCCCGCTCAAATATTACCATAGACATATTATTTTATATATTTATTTATTTATCTCTACAAATTGATCTTAGGACATTAAATAAAAAATAAAATTAAAAAGGTATAAAATTATAAAATTATAGATGTTGATGATTTATACAATTAAAATTAAAAATAAAATACGAGGTGTGATAAAAAAATAACCGTTATTTTCATCTTTTCGTGAGTTACATATGTTCGATGTTCGGATTTTTTGTTATATTGTTACACATGTCTGTTATACGAGTATATGTTGGCAATACCAACCATTTTGGATTGTCAGTTTGTTTTTGACAGATAAAAGGTTAGTCATGTTTTGGTGTGCTCTTCGATTTTGTACTATTCGAAAAAATGGATCAAAGAAACTGTATTCAGTTTTGTTTAAAAAATGAAATTAAATGCGCAAGGACCTTTGAAATATTGACTGTGGCCTTTGCCGAGTCTACTATGAGGAGAACACAAGTTCAATTGTGGTATAACCGGTTTAAGGAAGGCCGAGAAGATGTCAATGACGATGCTCGTCCTGGTCGCCCGAGCACGTCAACAACCGATGAAAACATTGACGCAGTGAAGAAAATGATTTTGGATAATCGTCGAATCACTATCAGAGAGGTTGCTGATGATGTTGGCATATCGTTCGGCTCATACCAAGCAATTTTTACGGAAGTTTTAGGCATGATACGTGCGGCAGCGAAGATTGTTCCAAAATTGCTAAATTTTGAGCAAAAACAACGTCGCATGGACATCGCTCAGGAGTTGTTTTTGGCCAAAAACAAAACCGTTTTCATGCCTCAACCACCGTATTCACCGGACTTGGCCCCCGCTGCCTTTTTCCTCTTTCCAAAACTGAAGACACCGATGAAAGGAAAGCGTTTTGCTACGATTGAGGAGATAAAAGAAAAATCGATACAGGAGCTGTAGGCGATACCAAAAAAAGCGTTTCAGAAGTGTTTCGAGGATTGGAAAAAACGCTGGCATAAGTGTATTATATCTGAGGGGAATTACTTTGAAGGGGACAAGATAGTTGTTGATGAATAAATAAATACTTTATTTTTTGATCACACAATAACGGTTATTTTTTTATCACACCTCGTATACAACAAAACAATAAACAGTAAAATAAATACAGATCACAATTTATGAACATAGCAATACAGATTGTCCAGAAATTCATAGCGCCCGAAAGTAGCCTCCAAGTTCATTCCTGCACTGTACAGTGTTGCGAACACTTCACAGCCGTATAGGAAGTGATTTCCAGAGTCTTACTGCATACACGAAAAACTGACGATCAGAAATAAGAGACGAGTGTTTGCACGGGACAAGTTGGTTACAACGACAGGATAGTGTGAACCTGAGACATCTAAATAAATAAGGAGGTTCCCGGGCGTAAATATTCTTGTGAAGAAAGATGATAGTCTTAGACTGCAGGGTAGATCAAAATGGATCCCAAAAACTTGCCTTGATAAAGTTCTACTCAAGCCATAAATGTACCTACTCAAGCCATAAATATACCTTGTTATATTATTAAGTTATGATGGTCAATCCCCAACATCACTTCTACTACCAAGGCATTCGCCCTTCTGCATTGGCTTCCATCAGCTAGTTGTGCATGTAAATTCACCGGTACCATTTATCACGGCCCTGCCAGAGTACAAATGCCCCATTAACGAAACTTCTGGTCACACCCGTGTCTATAGTAATCAAAACGTCCTCCCCATCTACGTTTACGTAGATCGAGATACGGATGACATCGTATTTTAGAGATATTCTTATTGGCGAGGGGGTTGCTCGTTCTGTGGCCCCGTCAAGCCTCGCATCTGAGGGGCTCCCGCTCGTCACCCGATCTCTTTCGACAGCAGACAATAGTTCGGAAGTTTCTTTATCCGCACTCCCAGGATAATAGCATTCGTGCGTTACGGCATTCCTTTGCGAAATGTGCCTGTACTCCCTAGCAGCAGCGAGCATGGTGGGGTTAATGGGTGCTTCCATCATATCTGCTCCAGTGTGCTCACTCCTATTTCACCGGAATGGGTTTATATGGCGCGGCGGAGGGTGAATGCCTTGTGTTTCGTGGTTCCTGTCCGTTATAGAATGGTTCCTTAGCTTGGTTCTGCGTGTGAGGTTGGTGTCCGTTTGCTCCTTTTAAATTTCTTCAAAGTCCTGTGCTGTAAAATCATTGCGATGAATGTATAATGTATACTCAGGTAGAGTGTTCCGGAAAATGCTTTCTCTATTTTGCTCTTCATCGTAGCCAGCGAGTCTCATCATGTTTTGTAGAGTAATGACGAAGTCCTTAAACTGCTCGCCCGAAGGAGTTGGGTTATACAGTTGTGAACGTTTGCAATATTGGGCAAAGAACTACAAAAAAGCCTCTTCCTATGTTTTACATCAGCCTGAAGCAATGCAGCAAAATCAAAGGCATATACGAATGTAATACACTTTTAAATACACGAATTAAAATTGAGCCACCTAGAAAGAAACGTAAAATCCCCCAATGTGTCAGAAGCCAACGTTACGGACACACCAAACGATACTGGAACTGTAGCCCATGATGCGGTAAACGTACAGGAAACCACATTACTTCCGAATGTTCCCGCAAACTTGTCGCACAAGACTTTCGATGTGTGCTCGGCGAAGACAATAATCCCACTGCACTGTCTACAAGGAACGGCAACAAAAGCCGTTCCCAGCACTAAGAGACAGAGAAGCGAGGAACCTAGAAGCGTCACAAATCCGCTCCAAGAACAACAACGTCGTATGGAAATATAGTACGAAACAATATTCCGGTAGAAATTAATACTAGCCAAACCATTCCTATTTTCTACAGCTATCGAGAAACTGCTTTTGAAGCGACTCCTCCCAATCATCGAGGCAGAACAGCTTATACCTTCCCATCAATTTCAGCATTCAGCAGCATTCCTAGATATCACCCAAGCATTCAACAAGGTTTGTCAACAACGCTAGCTGTACAAATTGAAAACGTATTTACCCTATCATTACTTTGCCATATTAAAGTCAAACTTAGAAAGCAGATTCTTCATGGTTAAAGTTAACAGCGAGGTAACTGCCCTCTATCCATTGATGTTTCACAAGGAAGCGTTTCAGGACCTGTGCTCTTCACACTAATCACGGCTGATCTGCCTCTGACTGATACCACATACACAGCAACTTTTGGAAATGATACAATTGTAATGCAATGTCAGCAACAAAAACCCTGAATTAGCTTTGAAACATTTGCAGGGCATTTGAATAAAACCGACTTATCGCTAGACAAGTGGCGAATAAAAACAAAATTTACCCTGTGTGGAGGTCCTTGTCCTCCAGTGACACTAAATAACTGCCAATTGCCACAGACATTGTTCTGGCTACTTGGACGAAGTTCGGCACTAACACTGGAAAAAAATACCTGATATAAAAGGTAATACTGACACCCATATGGACTTATGGTATTCAAATTGGGATCAGCATCCAAGCAAAACCTGGACAATGATTCCAATCAAAAGATTTACGATTGTGTGCTAATGCACCTTGGTATATTAACAACGATATCATTCATCGCGATCTAAACATCCCAAAAGTAAATGATGAAATCATGAAATGTCGCCACTCATATCGGAAACGTCGAACAACCTACCGGTAGAATTGATTAACAGCATTACCAGCGTGTGAAGATTAAAAACATATGTACCATCGGGCTTACCGTTCAGATTTACCCCTAAGATAAATGTTAAGTATTAAGTTATTTACATACATGTTAAGTACTCTTTACGGTATAAGAACAGGTTAAGGTGTTGTGTTAAGTTAAGTGATTTAATAAAGCAGTTCAGTACCAACCGAGCGTAAAAAAGACAAGGTAAAAAGGTGAGGAAGTTGACTTCCCATGGCCACTCCAAGATGCAATAAACAAGATACAGCATGAAATCCAACAACAATGGAAAAGGGAATATGTCAATCTAATTTCTGAAAAAGGCACGAAGTATGGAGAACTGTTTCCCGATATTCTGAAAAATCCTTGGTTTAAAAAAAATAAGAACTTGAATCCTAAAGAAGTCGAGCAAATTAACCGCATCCTATCAGGACACGCTTTCTGTAACAAGACGCTGAAGAAACTAAGAGTAATTGAAGATGGAAACTGTGAGGTTTGCCAATGCCCTGAAGACCCAGAACACATCATCTTTCATTGTACTAAATATAATTTGCCAAGAAATTCTTTCCCAGCACTTGTACAATTCAACTCTCTAAGAACCCTAATCCAGGCTAAAGAAGACCACGCCTTCAAAATAATCACCGACTTTTTAAAGGATATTGATATCTATATATAAAACTTAAGTTTCAAATTTTATGGTGGTGGCGTTATAACTGTCCAAGTTTGGCCAAATAATTCTTCATCGTTGAAGTAACTTAAATAAAAAAAATAAAAATAAAAAAGTAATTAGTGTAATACACAAACAATTTATAATGGCTACGGTAAATGAAAGCGTGGTGGTTGCAACCACAGCAACAACAACTAGTGTGCGAAATTTCGTCCGCATCTTGACGGCTGGAGGAACTGGATGGGGGTATTGGACTCCCATTTTATCGAAATTTCGTGTCAAGACGACCAAGTAAGCGATCAGTTTTATTGAAAGCCATAGGTATGGAGGCCTACGGGTTATTAAGGGATTTGTGTGACCCTGATTTGCCCGTAAGCAAGACATATGACCAGCTGTGTGCGCTTCTGGAATTACATTATTCGAAAATGGTGATTGTGTTTAGGGAGCGCAAAGCGTTTTTTGCAGCATCGCGCGATAGGAGGGAAGCAGTTTCGGTATGGTACGCCAAGTTAAAGAGGTTAGCCAGGGATTGCAAATTTTGGCAACCTGCTAAATGAATTCGGTTTAAATAAATTTGTAACCGGACTGGAGGGATTATGCGAAGAGGACGAATCGCTAACAATGGAAAAAGCACTCAAGATCTCTATGATTGCGGAGGCGAAAATCGCTGCACAGCAACAGCAACAACAGCTGCAACTGGTAGAAGGAGATTTAGCGGTCAACGCAATAGCTCAACGAACCGCTGGAACATCCAAAGACAAACGAGGTCAAGGCCGTGACAAGGGCAAAAGCGGAGAGAGTAGCAGCAAAGAAAACAGTTGCAACAGCAGTAGCAACAAAAGATTAGTACAGGAAAAGTGCAGGCATTGTGGTTGAAGAAATCGCACGAGCGGAAACTGCAAGTACAGGAATAAGACGTGTAATAAATGCGGAAGAAGTGGGCATTAGCTAGCGTTTGTTATGCAGATGTTAATGTGATATGTGAAGAAAATAGTTTGAATAATTTTTCAATTTTTAGTGTCTCTGGTACATCTCGGTCCTCAGCATTTTCTTCATCCACCCCATTTATGGTTGCTGCAGAGGTCAATGGTGTTGAGTTGGACTTCATGTTGGATTCAGGTGCAACGTGTTCACTAGTATCGAAGCTGGATTTTGAGAAATATTTCGCACAAGAAAGGCTCGAGGTGTGCAACGACAATTTTTTCACCTACAGCGGCAGCGATATTGCAACTTTGAGTGAGTTTAGCGCTAAAGTTAAAAAGTGTCGCGGTCAGTCGCATACAATTAGGCTAATAGTGAGTGAAACGCGGAGCCCACCAATTTT
Organism: Clusia tigrina; assembly: GCA_920105625.2. Lineage (NCBI taxonomy): Eukaryota > Metazoa > Arthropoda > Insecta > Diptera > Clusiidae > Clusia > Clusia tigrina. The sequence continues at coordinate 206,110,760 of OV050030.1, read as the reverse complement.
CGGAAGGGATTTTATCTCAAAATTCGGAATGGGGATAAACGCAGTTAATATTGTAAATAGTTTAAAAAGAAAATTTAATTCTGTTTTCAAAGGGGGTTTAGGTAGATATACCGGGAGTAAAGTTAAGCTGTAGTTGGAGGAAAAAGCTAAGCCGGTATTTTGCAAGCCTAGATCAGTGCCGTTGGCCTGGAAAGTAAAGGTAGAAGATCAGATTAACGAATTGGTTGCGAAAGGTGTGTTAGTACCGGTCGATAATTCCGATTGGGGTACGCCTTTGGTACCGGTCCTAAAGGCAAATGGAGACTTGCGAATTTGAGGTGACTACAAGTCAACAATAAATAAGAATTTAATGGATGTTAAGTATCCATTGCCAAGAATAGACGAGATATTTGCGTCTGTAAAAGGGTATTTTATTTCGAAATTGGATTTGTCAAATGCGTACAACCAATTGGAATTAGACGAGTCGTCGCAGCTTTTGTGTGCGTGGAGTACGCATATCGGCATTTTTAAAGTAACTCGATTACCTTTTGGGGTAAAGCCGGCAGCTGCAATATTCCAGAGGGCAGTTGAGAATATTTTGCGAGGGATTCCCAACGTAGTAAATTATGTGGACGATATAGTCATATCTGGGGCGACCTTCGAGGAGCACAAGAGCACATTAGAAAAGGTACTTAGCAGGTTGGAAGAAGTCGGTTTACGGTTGAACGAGAGTAAATGCGTTTTCTTTGAAAAAAATTTCATAATTAGGTTTTGATATAACTCCAGAAGGGTTATCGAATAATAGAGAAAGAACTCTATCGGTAGTTGAGGCACCTGTCCCTAAGAATGTATCTGAAGTGAGCGCTTTTGTGGGATTGGTAAACTATTACTCTAAGTTCATTCCCAACTTTGCTAATAAAATGGAGCCACTATATGCGTTGTTACGTAATAATTCAAAATTCAGTTGGACAAAAGCAAGTCAGGAAGCCGATACAACTTTATAGAAGGAGATCACATCTGATAGGTTTCTGGCGCCCTTTGATCCTAGCCATCCAATAATATTGGAAACGGATGCTTCAAATGTGGCAGTGGCCGGAACTCTTTCACATGTGTATCCTAACGGGAGTGTTAAACCCATTGCTTTTGTCTCTCGAGCGCTCACCGCAGCGGAGAGAAATTATAGTGCGCTTCAAAAAGAAGCCTTAGCAATAGTTTTTAGCGTGACTAAGCTTAGGCACTATTTACTGGGCAGCAAGTTTGCATTACAGACTGACCATAAGCCACTTCTGTCAATTTTTGGGGAAAATAAGGGCTTGCCTGTCGTGGCAGCAGCCAGAATACAGCGCTGGGCCCTCACTTTGTCAGGGTTCAATTATACAATCCGGCATGTTAAAGGTTCCCACAATTTCACCGACAATTTGTCGCGCTTGCCCCAACAAGCGGTAAGACAGGAGAGCATAGGGAAAAATTATGTGAATTTTATTTCAGAAAATAACGCAATGAAGTTAGATTTCAAAGCGATTGCTAAAGAAACATCTCGGGACCCTATTCTGGCGAAGTTAAAAGAAGCTGTTCACAGGGTGCCGTGCATACTCTGGAAGGGGACGCTTTTAAAGGTTTTAAAGATAAAAAGTTGGAATTATCTGTGGAATACGGAGGTATTTTGTGGGGTTACCGGACAGTGATACCCCAACGACTTCGACCTAGTGTTCTTAGGGAGCTTCACAGATCTCACTTGGGTATAGTAAAATCTAAAGCTTTAGCTAGATCATACGTATGGTGGCCTAAGATGGATAGTGATATTGGAGCATTGGTTGCGAGATGTGTTCCTTGTAAAATTATACAAGAAAGCCCAAACAAAAGCAAGTTGATACCTTGGGTGCCACCAGAAACGCCTTGGTCGAGTATTCATATCGATTTTGCCGGGCCCAAGAAAAGTTTCTATTTCTTAATCATTATAGATGCACATTCAAAGTGGGTGGAAGTCTTTAAAACGAAGCAAATTACCACAATTTTCACAATTTCCAAATTGAGGGAGGTGTTCAGTAGGTTTGGGTTGGTTGACACTTTGCTTAGTGACAACGGCCGACAATTTACAGCCAGCGAGTTCAAACAGTTTTTAGAGTTGAATGGTATTAGGCATGTACTCACACCACCAGGGTTTCCAGCTACGAACGGGCAGGCGGAAAATTTGGTTAAGACATTTAAAAAATCATTAGAGGCAAGCCTGAGCGCCAACCCAGGAGAAGACATAGACATAATCATTAGCAGGTTTTTGTTCGATTATCGATCAGCGCAGCATTGCACAACTGGGGAATCGCCAGCTAAGGTTTTGTTAGGAAGAGAGTTAAAGAATCGCTTCAGCCTCTTAAAACCTCCTATGGTGAAAGATATTATAATAAAGAAGCAGTTAGGTAATGTAAAATATCATAGAGGCACTAGAGAGAAGGTATTTGAGGAAGGTTCTCCCGTTTTTATAAGGGACTATTCAGATACAAATAAAAAGGCGTGGCGACAAGCCACAGTCAGCGAGCGATTGGGTCCGCGCACTTACAATTGCACGATCGCTCACACTAACAAAATTATTAAGAGGCGCCTCGATCAAATGATTCCGGACTATAATATTGTAAACGATCCAAACGTCGGTCATCCTATTGAAGAATCGAATTGTATATCGCAAAACGAAGTCAAAGCAACTGAAACCAGCATTGGTCCAAATCATGACACGTCAGCTGTGGAGAATGGTGGGGGCTCAGATGTGCGGGAGAACTCCCAGAAAACGCCAAGACTTTTGCGAGAACGTCGAGTAAAAATTAATTACAAACAATAACCTTCGAAATTCTTATTGCATTTTATTTATATGGATTTCTTTATATATAACCATGTAATACTAATTGTATTTTCTTGATAGATAAGTATTTGAAACGGAACAATTGGCATTTGATATAGAGATAAGTTCGTAGATATTTCTTAAAATTGTATACAGCTTAGGGAGAGAGTTAAGATAAATGTTAAGTATTAAGTTATTTACATACATGTTAAGTACTCTTTACGGTATAAGAACAGGTTAAGGTGTTGTGTTAAGTTAAGTGATTTAATAAAACAGTTCAGTACCAACCACCTTAATTAAAAATAAGATTAAATTCAACAAAGAACAAATATGATGAATGAATGAAATCAATATATATGAAATCTAACTTTGTTAAATTAATGTACGTAATGTATTGAATGCTAGTGAAAATTCATACACATGTTTATAACCTAATATAATATAAGCAATACTGAATGTCCAGCTGGACAGATTGTAGTTAAATAAATGGAGATAAGAAAAGTGCTGTGGCGAGGAATCCCACGTTGGGTCGAAATGGTCCGGGTGTTGATTGCTCTTTCTAGTCACTGCTGTAAATTATGTTACGGGCGTATGGTATGGACTAGCACCGAGAAAGGCTGACGATTCTGGGAATTCTCAGAGTAACTAAAGCGTTGACGTGTCGGTGAATATCGCTCGGCGCTGCTTTGACCAAGCTGAGAAAGCCAGACTGATTTTGGAATTCTTAGTATAGCAAAAAGCCGGAGCCTCATCGAGTATTCTATGTCCAGGTTAGCACTGAGAAAGGCACGGGCTTAGATACGTGGTTGGGAGTCGCAATGTATGTATCGGCCTGGCAAGGAAACAACATACGAGGTTTGTTAAAAAAGTATCGCGAATTTCATGTTTTTTAAAGAATTATTTCTTTATTCATTAATATCTATTTTGTCTCCTTCAAAGTACTCCCCATCAAACATTATACATTTGTGATAACGATTTTTCCAATCCTCGAAGCATATTGAAAAATCATATTTTGTGATATTGTTCAGCTCCTCCTTCGATGCCGTCTTTATCTCCACAATCGTGGCGTAGCGTCATCCTTTCATGGGCCTTTTCAGTTTCGGGTACAAGAAAAAGTCACAGGGGGCCAGGTCTGAGGAATACGGTGGCTGCGGCATTATTACAGTGTTGTTTTTGGCAAAAAATTCACGCACAAGTAATGATGTGTGAGCAAGGGCATTATCATGATGCAAAAGCCAATTTTTGTTCTTCCACAAATCCCGGCGTTTCTGGCGGATTGCTTCTCGCAAATTGCGCATTACTTGAACATACTCGTAATATTCCTTATTGACCGTGCTACCCTGCGGCAAGAATTCATAATGCACCACGCCCCTGCAATCAAAGAAAACTATCAGCAAAACCTTCACATTCGACCGAACTTGGCGTGCTTTTTTCGGTTTTGGCTCATGCGGCAGCTTCCATTGGGATTATTGAGCTTTGGTTTCTATGTCATAACCATAGACCCATGATTCTTCATCAGTTATGGCTCTCTGCAGCAAATTTGGTTCGTCACGGACAGATTCCAACAGCTCCTGAGCAATGTTAATTCGATGCTGTTTTTGGTCGAAATTGAGTAATTTTGGTACGAATTTTACGGCGACCCGCCTCTTGCCCAAACTTTTGGTGATAATCGTATGACACGAGCCAATCGATATATTTAGGTCCTCAGCAGCTTCTCTGACAGTGATTCGACGATGGGCCAATATTAGTTCCTTTACTTCATCAATGTTTTCGTCTGTTGTTGACGTGCTCGGGCGTCCGGAACGCTCTGCGTCACTCACATCTTATCGGCCCTCTGAAAACATTTTGTACCACCGATAAACGTTGCTTTTCTCCAAAGTAGCTTCGCCGTATGCAACAGTCAACATTCGGAATACTTCCGCGTACTTTATGTTGTTTTTCACACAAAATTTGATACAAATTCTTTGATCAATTTTTCGGGATAGACTAAAATCCAAGACAAGCTAAAACACGTCCACGCACAATAGCTGTCAAAAACTGACTGAACATTCAAAATGGCCGAGATTGTCAACATAAGTGAGGGTCATGAGTACCAACAGAACGCCACGAAAAGATCGAAAAGCGAATATCCGTAGCCCGCGAAAATTCAAAATTCGCGATACTTTTTGAACAAATCTCGTATATATTGTAGTATGAATGCGCCGAAATCCGTGCTGTTCTACTGCTGTAGCGTGGTGACGAGTTGGTCGGGTATGTTCACGTCGGTGTATATATAAGGCACTTTACTTTCCGCTCCTCCCCCACTTGATTTGAGTTTTCCTGAATTTCGTTTATGATTTTTTATTTATTTACAACTTTCACCTTTGAATTCCTTAACCGCAACATTATTATTACAATTAATGTTATACTTATTACAACTGTTTTATGTAATTTTAATTCTTCTATTTGTTTTGTTTTTTCGAAATGCTGAGTCGTGAATTGTTAAACCTTACCGAACTTGTATTATTTAATTTATTATTTGCATAAAAAAAATCTATCATATATAGTCTCTTTTCAATTATAAAATGTTTGAGCTTTGAGTTTAATTTCACAATTATTAAAACAATGAAATAGTTTATTATAATGGTAATATTTCTATCGTCACAATTCTGCAATAAATTTTCCTCGGCAACGCTTTTTAATAATATTGTTTCTTCATCTAATTCTGCGATTTCTGTTTTATTGTTGTACCGAAAGTTCCATTTGTCTGTCCATACAAATTTACATTTTTTGAAGTGTTTAGATTAGATTTATTTAAGGGTGTTATACACTGCGACCTGAAGAACCTATTGTGATGCCCCTATTTATTTGAGAGATGAGGATAGTCTCATCTATAATCTTCTGTCAAGTTAATTTTCGACAGGAATTCATATATTTTGGAGGAATCAAGTTTAGGGATCTTGCTCATATCTAAGATATATTCTCCAAAACACCTTAGTTTTTGAGGGGTTTAAGAGGTGTGTTATTTTTATATTTTAAAATTTGATTATCAATTTTAACTACATATTCGTCACTTTCAAAAAGACTTGAGTTTGGTAAAGGTTGAGAAGTTTCAGGTCTGTCTGAATATACTATTGAGGAATTTGTATGGCAATTATTATAGAATTATCTTTGTAGTTTATGATTCCTACTTTTAACAATTGTAATTTAAAAAAGTTTATGTTATATTTCTCTACTTCCATAATATTCTCTACTTCAGTATGTTGGGGTGAATAAGATTGTGTTGAGCTGCAATAATATTATCTTGTATTTAGTCAATTTTATTTTCCAAAGTTTTAAGTCAATGAACCCTAGGCGTAGCACTATCTCGTTTATTTATGACCTAATTCCATTGAATGTTTTATACATTTTGTTTCTGTCTTCTGTTGGCGTCCGTGCTTGTTGGTGTCCTCAGGGAGCGTCCTTATGCTGCCTGTATTGGGCGCGCGCGTAGCTGCGAACCTACAATCACTCTTGTTAAAAAAAAACACTACATCATTCTTTTAAGTTAAAAACATCAACACCTTTATTCTTAAAATCATAATTCTTATATACTATTTCCAAAGAACACTTTCAGTCTACATATTGACCTTTCTGGTGTTCCAGTTTCGCACCTGTTAATTGGTGTCAGTTGGTCAAGCCAACTTATATGTGCTTTCTGAAAGAGCTTAATTGTGTAAAGCTAACCACACCAAATATGTAGTGTCTGTTAGGAGTTGGTTCTGTGAGTCAACTACGCGCATGAGCTTGATTCTAACTCACAACATCCCTCCCCTCTTTCTAAAACAAGTTAGTGCAACTAACTTCTAATGAATCTCTACAATATTTTTCTTGCACTGTAAACAAACTGTGCATTTCTTTAACTCTATAATACATGTTTATAATTTGTTCTCTTTTTTTAAATCGCCTTATTTGGGTTCTATCATTTTTTTTTTTTGGTTTTTTTATATTTTTTCTTTTATTCTTTTCTTTTCTATATTTTTTTCCTTTAGCTTCTGTTTTCTTTTGTAGTTTTTTCTTTATTTTATATTTGTTCTTATATTTCGATCTATTTATTTTTTTATTTCCCCTTTTTTAAATTTTGGTCCTTCATGACTCTTTTCTCACTGGCGTATATACAAACATCTATATAAATTATATTATCGATAATACAATTCTATTCTATACCTAAAATCTCATATTATACTGCGACCTCTGCTGCCTGCTGGTTCGGTTGACGGCCGTCGTTGTCGGAGTGAAATCCCTCGATTAACCCCGCATCCTCTCCATTCTTTCTGGACCGGTACGTACAAAGTTAATGCAAGCTTGTGCGACTAGATGGGCTTCTGACGAAGTAAAAATTAATATTCGCTTAGTAAGTGACAGTGGATACTTTTTAATTGGGGAAATCGTTATGAAGTTAGCCGATAAAGCTTGGCTATGTAGTGCTTGATATTTTCGTGGTTAAAATGATTTTTTTGCCAGAAGATTATTCTGCGAATCTAAATGAACGATGGTAGTTGTGGCTGTTATTGTTGTTGTAGCCGCTTCTCGCTAAAATTACGGAGTAACCCCGGATTTTGGCTAAAATTATCTGTTCGCTGCTCTTGCATTTCATCTACCGGTCTCCTGGAAGTTGGTTAACCCCTTACTCTGTCTTCGACGCTGCAGGAAGTCCCTTCCAGGTTCATGCTACATAATATTGAACCATCCAGGTGTCCTTGTCTGTTCACCAACGTCTGAATACCTAAAAACAATACTTTTATACATGTATCGGACTTGCCGAGTTTTAATTATTCTTACTGGCTATTACATTTATTATTTTTATTATTTTTCCTAACGTAAACAGTAAATGTAATGTATTATTTAAATCTATATATCTCGCATATCTAATACGTCTTAACAACCAAACTATAAATAAGTAATAAAAACTATTTTCTTTACAAATATTATTAATTAACTATGATACAATTTTTAAAATTGTTAGCGGCATTAAAAATTTAAATCCTTCTCAATGAATATACATTTTACAATAATTTGCTTCATACATAACAATTATTTACTATATTAAATTACGTGCCGCCAAAAAAATGTTTTTTTTTTTATCAATTCTGGACAAAACTAGTTGCCCATTTTACAAAAGCGAGTATATAAAAGATAAACCCGTTCATGTGAAAAAATTGTCCATTGCATGACTCAATTTCTCATTGCATCTAATTATTCTATCGTATATAGCTACATATGTACATTCAAGGCACTTTCAATTGTTTATAATTAATTGCTACAGTTATTACCTAATGTTGTAATGTTAATCTAAATATATTCTTTTAATTCGACATAAATATACATTTCTTGATTCCCAGCATTTTAAAAGTTTCTGAGATTAATTTCGATACAAAATTTGAACCATTGTCGGTTATCAAAACCTTTGGTATGTTGTACCGTGCTACAATTTCATCAAATAATTCTTTGGCTACCGTACCAGCTTCAGCATCGGGTATAGCCACGCACGCCATATACTTTGAGAAATCATCTTGGAAAGTCAATATGTACTTGTTTGCCGAAACTGTCTCAGGTAAAATACCTACAATATCCATGTGAACTTTATCAAATGGCTGTTTCGGTGTGTCAGTTAACACCATTGGCATCTTTGTTAGCCTCGAACTCTTGTTGGCCTGACATTTTGGGCAACTCTTTACATATTTTTTTATGTCTCTGAGCATACCTTTCCACCCATATACTCGCCTAATTCTGTCATTTCCAGAACCCCTGGTGTCCACCTAGAAGCGAATCATAGAAACCCTTTAATACTGCCTGGATATCTTTTTCATCCTCCAGCCATTCCACACTACTGGCTTTTCGTTTATTGGCATCATTTCTTGTTGCATCAATTTTATCCCCTTGAATTCTCCCGGCCTTCACCTTCTCTGGCCTTGTTTTAGCTCTAGTTTGCACTACTGACACCTTCTGTGCCTGCGGTACTCTGCTGAGCGCATCCGCATTTAGATTCTTTTTCGCAGGTTTGTATATGATTTCAAAATCATACTCAGACAATTTGTGTCTGAATCTGGCTAGCCTAGACGTTTGGTCTATCAAATTGGCTATGCCTCTGAACGGCTGGTGATCAGTGTATATGTTAAATGGGCGATCTAGCAGATATGCCTTAAAATTCTTCGTTGCCAACACTATGGCTAGGAATTTCTTCTCTATTGTGCAGTATCTTTTCTACGTATCGCTAAGCGCCCTGCTTGCGAATGCTATTGGTCGGTCATTACCGACTTCCCCTTGTGACAACACTGCCCCCAATGCTTCATTATTAGAATCGGTGGTCAACAAAAAAGTTTGCTCAAAGTCGGGGTATGCCAAAATCGGTGGCGAGCTAATAATCTCTTTTAGCCTTTCGAATGCTTGCTGACAGCTCTCTGTCCATTCGAACTTTGCTTCTTTTTGTAGCAATTTATTAATTGGCAACGCAATTCCGGCTAGTCCTTCTACGAACTCTCTGTAATAGTTCACTAGTCCTAGGAATGCCCGCACTTCCTTTCTATTCCTCGGAATCGCTAAATTTTTAACCCAAATTCTGCGGATCAGGCAGTGCTCCTGCCTCTGAGTAACGAGGGCCTAAATAAACCACCTCTCTTCGCAAAAATTGACACTTCTCCGTGTTCAATTTCAAATTATGTTCTCGTAATTTCTAGAGCACCTTGCACAAGCGTTGCGAATGCTGCTGCAAGTTCTTCCCATAAATTACAATATCATCCAGATACACAAAACAATCTAACCCTTGTAAGCCTGCTAGCACATGGTTCATTAGCCGTTGGAAGGTAGCCGGTGCTCCTGTTAATCCAAACGGCATTCTATTAAACTCAAAACCAGTATTGAACGCGGTTTTCTGCTTATCTTGTATTAGCGAGTGGTATCCACCAGAACTTGGTGGTAGCCACTCGCTAAATCAAGTGTAGAAAATATCTATTGTGTCCTAATTAGTCCAGGATTTCTTTTATCCTTGGTATCGGGAACACCTGCTTGATAGTGGCGTCGTTCAATTTTCTAAAATCGACGACCATTCTCCACTTCTTCTGACCCTGAGCACCCCCTTCTTTGGTACCAGAATTATTGGTGAGTTCCAAGGAGAGATTATGTTATCTTTTAACATTCCTTCCACTTGCCTGTTTACCTCATCTTTGTGAGCTTGTGGCAATCTGTACTGTTTCTGGTTTATTGGTGGTTGATCCACTCTAGTAGGTATCTCGTGCTCTACTTCTGGTGTATACGTTAGCTGGTCTCCTTCCAGCAAAAATATGCCATGAAATGATTTACATATGGCTTATATTGATGCGTTCTCTTCTGAATTGACGTTGGGTCTAACTTCAGGGATTCTAGCACTTTCGTCATTCTTTTTTTTATATCAACTTGTTTAATCTGATTAACCGATCTATAATTCGGTTCCTTAAAATTATCGTAACTAGTGAACTTAGGCCTAAAATCCTCATCCATAAAGTAGTATTTTTCTTATGCGTTGAGTACGCAAGCGTACACCTTATCCTTGTCAACGTGCGTTATGGTTTCTTCCATATATACGCCCTCCGCTAGCTGCTACTTGTACAAAACAACAGTCCTAAGTTTCGTATTTACATGCATAGTAACCACTCTGGTTGACCTTGCATTTACTACATCCATACTATAATTCTTAACCCAATTCACGGTTCCTTCCTGCCATGACTTTAATGGAAGAGTAAGGATTCTATTCTTATTATTATCATAAAACGATAACTGTTTTTTTAGCGCATCCAGTATGGTGCGGCCTCAAAGATTATCGCGGCCAATTATCCCATCGGCCGGGATACCTTCCCTGTCCAAATCCACTGCGTGCACTCTAAAACTAATGCCCTTAACCTCACTGTGCCCTATTCTGAGCGACCCCAGTGCCCTGATGCAACCTCCAAACGCTCAATTAAGTGTTCTTACATATTTTGGGTTAACAACTAGTCCTTTCCGTAAAACACTAGATTTTACGAGGCTAGTGTCCGCCCCTGAGTCTACCAAAGGCACTAGCTTTCCACTAGCTGCCTCCTTGCAGGGTATCTCGATGAAAGCATCACCTATCCTGCTCACAACGAAACAACGCCCTTTTGATTCCAAAATGGACGCGTATCTACTTCCTAACTCTTCAAATTTTTTCCTCCATGCACCGCAGTTATCCTTTACGATCCTATACTCCCTCAAAATTACCATGAATGTCTTAACTATACACCTTCGTACCGCGTACGCGGCAATTGGCCTTACCTTTCTTACCTTATTAGAACTTAACCTAAGTACTAGAATAATCACAGCTACCCAAATCAAAACGCAATCAAAAATTTTTTCCCGGAGAGACTTGCTGTTGTTGCCTTCGTACCGCGTACGCGGCAATTGGCTTTACCTTTCTTACCTTATTAGAACTTAACCTAAGTACTAGAATAATCACAGCTACCTAAATCAAAACGCAATCAAAAATTTTTTCCCGGAGAGACTCTTGCTGTTGTTGCCATCGTACCGCGTACGCGGCAATTGGCCTTACCTTTCTTACCTTATTAGAACTTAACCTAAGTACTAGAATAATCACAGCTACCCAAATCAAAACGCAATCTTTTTTCCCGGAGAGACTCTTGCTGCTTCAGCAATACAACAACGAGTGTCTGAGTAGATTCCTGTATTTCCCGTACAAGACAGTCGTACGACTTTTGTTTTAAATATGTCCGATCTAAAAGTGCGTATAACTCTGCCAGGGTGCTTACTGAGCTATGCGCTAGTAAATCAAACGCATCACCTGTGGTTCTTTGTCTAATACACTTTATTAAGTGTTCCCCTTCTGCTTCCGGAAGACTCTGTTGCGCTAGCTCACAACCTTCTTTGAAGCGCCGTATCTCAGTTCTCAGATCATACAACTCGACTCCTGAGAACATGGGCACCAACTTCTCCACCGCATGAGCAACTTCCAGAATGCCCATTTTACTCCTATGTGCTTTCTTAATTTCTGATAAAAAGTTAGCGTTAATCCCTGTGGAGGTTTCCAGATTCTCTTCTCCCGAATCTGAGAGGTACTTGACCAATGACGGACTCAAACTAATTAGTCTTCGAACGCTCGCTCGCGCAGGCGAAATACTGTCTACAGTATTGGAGCTTTGCTGCACAGTTACGGGTTTAATCCCTCGGCAGATATTCCTTTATTTATTTTATTTTTTTATTTTATACCGGACTTTCCGGCGAAAAAGGCTCGACACCGATCTCGGATGCGCCAAACAACAATTACGCTTCCCTCTCTTCACTCAGTACTAATCTGGGCTTTACCACACGACCTATTCCTTCCGGAGTTAAATATTCCGGCCAGCGAACTTCTGGTGGCAGAGCTAGTACTGTCTGTGTATGTATTTGAGAGGTTGACGACGATCTTACTCTTGCTGGCTTAGCAGTTGTCCCGATTCTCTTAAGCTCTAGATTTTCCCTCTCCAGATACGATACGGCTTCCTCGGTTTCTCGGAGTTGCCTAGAAAGTTCTCTAGTTTTATTCTCCAGAAATTCCGTATTTGTCTTCAACTCTTCTGTATTCTTGAAGACTTGAAAAAATGTCTCCGCTGTTCGACTCTGAATAGTCGCTAATGCTTGGTCTGCTGCTTCCAAAGTTGACAAGTTTTCACCGTCCCTCGCTAATCTCCAGAGCACCTGGGCTTTACTTTTGCTCGTTGCCGCTTCCAATTGTTCAAACAATTTTTCCGTAAATAATTTTACATCCGTCTGAAAAGACCTTAACTTGTCTTGAGCCTTGTCCTCCAGCGAACTAGGACTATCTTCTTGTGCTTCCAGCTCCTCCAGATCCAATCTCAACCAATCCCGTGTTAAACCGTTGACATATAACGGATAATCCTTGGCAAAGTACTCCTTGTCACCACAACACTCCTTAAAAGTTACTAACTCCTCGTTGTTATCATTAAATGTCTTCAACAAGGCTTCTAGTTCCGCTATGCGCTTATGGTAATACTCACTATTCTTTCGTGCCTTATTATCCTTCCTACAATTCCTGATTCTCTTCTGGATTGCCTCACTCTGTAGCTTTTGAGCTTCCAGCAATCTTATAGCTGCTTTTGGCGCTTTCATAGCCTGAACAAATTCTTATCTACGAAACCGTGAATTCCAAAATGAAATTCCAAAAATAATAAATGCTACAACTTGCTTTGGTTTTTTTTTTTTTTAACTTTATTAAACATTATTCTTTTTTCATTTAGTGGTGGTACTTAAACTAACAAATTAACACCAATATTATTCTCATAGCATCCCACGTCTCTTGAATTGGCATACTCTTGCCACAATTTATTAGCTTGCTCCCACGGAATAGGGACCTTCACCGTTTCGTGCTCCTTTAGTACCTCTCTTAGATACGCCAATCGCTTCCGTTCCCGCTTTTGTTTTCCTCCTCTTTTCCTAATTCCAAAACGCTTTCCGTACTTTAGTGACGACGTTATGTCCTTCAGCTGTCGTTCATTGTTTCGAGGTTCACTTCCCAAACTTGTTTTCTTTAAGATAAAAGAAAAACTGAGGTTTAACATGGAACTCTTCCAGGTACAATCGATGGACAATATTATATCTAATATAGACTAAAATGTACTACAACCAAAATTTGCCACATAATACTAAGCACCTAACTTTCACTTTGTTTCGATTATGATCTCACTAAACCCGATTTCGTTTTCCTGCTCCCACTTATACTATTTTTCATTAACCTTATCATTTGACGCGAAAATTTATGATTTTATATACTAAAACGAGTAATAGTATACCAATAAGTTTTAAGTTTTATTACTTAATAAAACAAACATTATTCCACATAGGAAGACAACTGTAGTGTAATGCCGTGGAGAAAAATAAAATTACTCGAATCACGTAAATATAAAAATTATACTTAATTAATTGCACAACTACTGAAGGTAAATACTGATTATTTACAACAATACGTATTTACGGTTTTGTCACTATTTCTCTATCAACCCATTTTGACAATGTTATTGAGTTCACGAAATTATTCTCCATATTTTTCTCCCCATCAAATTAAATTTCCAAACACAAAAAATAATTATAGCACTACTGACATCCCCATTTCAGTAAAATGCTTTTTTGATTTGTTTTGCTTTTCCGTGCAAAATATTAAATAAACATTTTCTTTCTCTTTTTTTTGCAAATCGTAGTTTCGGAACTACTCAAAATTTGACGAAACAACCCGTGTTGTAAGTACTTCTTGAAGTATTTTTGCCTAATACCCTAAGCTTACAATGTCAAATAATTAAAACAATTTAACAAACAATATAAATGTCCCTATCGACAAACAAACTCAATTCCCCTACAAAAAAAATCCTCACAGCTAGGACGACATGGTTTATGGTTGCCCATACAAATTTGCGTGCAACAGCGCAAACGCGCCTATATGTTGCGACTTCTTTGACCAGCGCTACGGCGCCTTCAGGGTCGCAGAAATATCTACTTAAACTACGCTACTATACACTCTACTCACCATTATTTTGTCTGATGACATCTCCGCTTCAGAGTTCTCCGCCCTGGGTTATACTTCTAATGTGTTGCAGGATGCCTCCCTGCTTCAGGGTTCCTTGCCCTGGGATTCCTCCTGTAGGTCCTTAGGACCGGCTGCGCCAAAATGTTGGGGACCGAGTTCCTTGTTGTCCTCGGGAGCGTCCTCTTGCTGCCTGTCCTGAGCGCGCGTGTAGCTGCAAACGAGCACTTTTCCACAAAACAAATAACACTCAATAGTTTGATTAGAAAAACAACAAGAAACTTTATACTTAAAATACTAATTCTTATATATCATTTACAAAAAGCAATTTCAGTCTGAGTACTGACCTTTCTGGTGTTCCAGTTCCGCACCTGTTAATTGGTGTCAGTTGGTCAAGCCAACATTGGTGAACAATTGCTTCGAATCCATAAATGCGGGGAAGTAAACGTCATAGCAGGACCAGATGGCCACGAACCCTCTAAAACCTACGAACCCATACCACCTGAGATATCTGCTACCTTTACCCAAATGATGGAGGAACTCGATGGGGTATTTGCTGATCCGAGGGAATGGCTTCCCTTCAAATCTCATATTCTAGCCACAATTCGCACCGTAGATAGATAACCCGTTAACGCTAGATCTTACCCCTACCCCATGGCGGCTACAGATTTCGTCAATAAGGAAATAGCCGACATGTTACCAGAAGGCATAATTCGTCAGTCGAGATCCCCATACAATTACCCGCTTTGGGTAGTCCCCATACAATTACCCGCTTTGGGTAGTGCCGAAAAAAGGGGTTGATGAAAATGGCAGAAAGAAACTGCTTATCGTCTTAGACTTCAAAAAGTTAAATGATAAGACGATCAGTGATAAGTAAAAGGCTGCCTTCTCTGTGAGTAATGGGAAATACGAGTATTGTCGAATGGCCATGCGTTTGAAGAACGCTCCCAGCATCTTTCAGCGAGCCATTGATGATGTACTGCGTGAGGAAATTGGGAGTTGTTGCTACGTTTACATTGATGATGTAATAATATTTTAACCCGATGCCGAAGCACATCTCGAAGATCTTCGTAGAGTACTTGGCAAACTTTACCAGGCAAACATGAGAGCAACCAGGGGGAAATCAAAGTTTTACCAGAAGGAATTTTTGGGATTTGTAGTGTCACGCGAAGGTATTAAAATATGTCCGAGTAAAGTTCAGGACATTGTCGGCTTCGAAGAATCAAGGAGCATTCGTAATCTTCGGTCCCTCCTCGGCTTGGTGGGATACTACTGACGATACATTAAGGACTACGCAAGTTTAACGAAACCACTTACCCGGTATCTACGAGGAGAAAATGGTCAGGTGGGAGCCTCCCGATCGAAAAACACTCCAATTGAACTAGATGCCTTCGGACGAGTAAAGTTCATACTTTCCTCCGAAGACGTTCTGCTCCTCTACCCAGACATTGAGAAAGCTTTCGATTTAACAACTGATGCTTCGTCGCATGCGTTAGAAGCGGTACTCTCCCGAGGGGGTCGTTCAATAACAATCATCTCAAGGACACTGACAACTACTGAGGAGAACTATGCAACAAACGAGCGCGAGCTCCTTGCTATTGACTGGGCACTGCAAAAACTTCGCAACTATTTGTATGGTGTTAGGAATCTGCATATCGGAGAAGAATGCTAATGCCAAGTTGAAGCGTTGGCGAGATTGAAATGTCCGATTGGGTCGTTCTTGGTACCCGATGCAAGGAATTGAGATGACGAACAAACATGTATAATCGGATCTTTGATTGCTAAAGCGGTTTGTCATTGCAATTGCCACACACGTAACAGAAATTATTTGGATTGTTTACGCACTTAAATTCTCGTTTTCTTTTAGGCATTTTGGAAAATATGGAGTGGATTTATTCACTCAATTGCTTATAACTTTGTCATTTTTCGGTCGATTTTCTTCTAGTTGGTCTTAGTTCTTACGTTAAAGTATCATCTTTACGTACATGAAGAGAAACCAGACGTTTTTTGAACGATTTGTACTTTTCCGCCGGCACAGAATCACTGTAAAATATTATTTTTTTGAAAATGTGCCCTATTTTCATCGATATATTTTGAACCGCTTTTCCAATCAAAGATCCGATTATACATGTTTGTTCGTCATCTCAATACCTTGCATTGGGACATTTCTAGCTCGAGATATGATTTGTCACGTGAAAAAAGGTCGAAAAAATACAAAAATTACAATATCTCAAAAACTATTCCATGAAAAAAAATTTAACCTTGATTTTCGAATTCAGCAGATGAAAATACATAAGAAAAGTCACCTCTCATCAAATGTACATTTTCGGTGTAAACTAGTGTAATCTGTTGAACTCTATCGCAATGGGAAAGGCTGGGCTTGTAAATCCTACTCTTCTGGATAGCCAAGATGTCGAAACAATAGTTAGAGCGGAGCGCTTTAGCGATGTTAGTGTGATGGATATAATACAAGTGTAAAATGTTACCCTGTATCAAAGCGAAGACGTGTTGGTATTCCTCATTAAATACACTTTAGTACTAGGAGTTTGCGAAAAAACTCAAGTGTACCCAGTGATAAGGGATAGTGGGTATGTGGTCTCACTTGGATCATCCACTTTGGCCAACTGTAATGGAACATATCTGGCAATGACCAAATGCGAACGAGCTTCTAGAAAAATGTGGTTCTGCGAAAAGGCCGTTTTGGAGTCCTGTGTCAGTCAGTTAGCGAACAAATTTTCTGCAAGCTGTGAGTCAATCCCTGCCCACGACATTCCGCCACTTCAGGTAATTTATGACGGAACAATCTTACCTTGAGGCACGCATTAATGGAACGTTATTCCAGAATCCCCAGATGAGCCAAACGCTCGTTCCCCGAGTCTCAATAGTTCATACCATAAACTTTACGAACTACGTGCCTATATTATCATTGCCTTACCTCAAGGAACTAAACTCTCAAAACCTTGATCACATCACGGCCATTCGCAGTAATATCGACGAAAAGTCACGTATGGCCCTAATTATCACTCTTTTGGCCCTATCAGTAGCACTAGTGACTGTAATCATTTGTATGATAAGAAGTCGTCTTTAAGAAAGGAGAGAAGAATTAGGCAGCTTACGAATCTTAGATATAATCAGGAACCGGGTGACTTCAAACCAATCTAAAACCACTTCTGCAGCCGAGTACGGCTGATTTTAAGAGGGAGAGGAGTTAGCACGTTAGGGTGTGATATGCGGAAAACTGGGCTACGCTGCATATCACAAGTCGACACGTCGGTTGCCACATATCTCCAATGCGTTGAGTCCATTTCATTTGCTGTAATACTTTACCCTGCATTTTTCTTGGTAATGAATTTAAACACCGTGTGCCCTCGTCACAACAGTACGATAACCCGAATTTACGCTGAATCGACAGTTTCGGCGATTCGCAAACGGAAACTGTCTGCACGCACAACCAAACTCACGGGAGCATTGGGTTGCGGCAATCTTGAGCACCGTGTGAAGGCTTTTGGCCGGGAAGTTTGGGAAAGTGCAAGAACAGCATACGTGGACGATCGAATAGGGCTATGGGGTTTGCGGCAACGGAAGTGTCAATTTTGTCAAGTTGCCAGCTAACTTGGGTAGAGGACAGGTTTGGTTTAGTCAGTTCGAGTCGGGGTTTCTGGTCCAGTGGAAGCTAATAATAAAGCCAGAAGGCGAGCGTTGAAATAAAGTGAAGGTGCGGTATTTTAAAAATAAATATTCGTGTCAACCTAAATTAATTATTGAATCTAAAATATGTGTATTGAAACTGAATTAACTATTGAATTCAAAATATTTGTATGGAAACTGAATCGTGTTTATTTGTAACTTTGAAAAACCTATTTAAAATAAAAAGAAAGCAAAACCAAATAGTGATTAAGAAGAAATTTATAATCAATGAAATCTTAATAATGAAACTCCAAATTGTGAAACATAAAATAAATAAAACAACGTGACGAAGCTGTGTTTGTAACTTTTAAAACCCTATTTAAAATAAAAAGATAGCAAAACCAAATAGTGATTAAGAAGAAATTTATAATCAATGAAATCTTAATAACGAAAATAAATATTTAACTATTAAAAAAATAAATAAAACATTAATGTGACGAAGCTGTGTCTTATTTATCGGCGGCAACTTCATCCTAACTAGCGGGGCATCCAGTGAGTCGCCGACCAACACAGAACGCCGGGGAATCCAGCAAGTCGCAGAGAACGCGTAAGTAGTTTAATGGGCAATGCGCAGGCATTGTAGAGAATCATCGGTTCGAAATAATAATTGTAAACTGGTCGAAGCATCGGTGCGGCGGATCAGCGTACTATCCTTGAAAGGTTCCCAGTCGTAAATTAATTTGCATACTCTCTTATGGTTTAATGATGTGAATAATTGTGTTCGTCCGATTTACAATTTGTACTTCTTGGGGTTTTATTTCGATGTAGCCTGCTTCTTCATATATTTTGTAGACCTGCAATAGCCCTTGTGCTGGCGTTACGAACATTAGAAGAGCTGTCATTATAATTAGATTCTAAAAATGTTAGAGGTCGGTTAATATTTATCTGATGGACGTTCGTGAGTGTTTACTAAACTTTGGTTGCTCTTTGTGCCTTAGGCTAGCGTAATATTTTTTTAACCTATGTGTCTATTTTCTTGATAAGTTTCCCTTTCATTTAGTTTCCTAATTACTCTACCTTTTGTACCACTTATTCAATCTAATATTATTTTTGGTGTGGTCCTGATTGTAAGCTTTTGTCATCTGATTTTTGATTGGGATTTTGTTTTCTAATTTTAAGACTTATTTTTTAGTGAGTGTGTTATTTAGCTTCTCAGTATCAGATGTACCCGTATTGCTATGTGGCTTTGAAAAATGAATTTCTATTCTTTCTTCTTGGCAAATCTGTTTAATATCAATGCGGTTAAATTCATTGAGACAAATAAATTTTTATTTAACTTTTATATATATATACGAGGGCGGATATTGAAGCTACCTAGCGCTAGATGGCAGCAATGCGATCTGTCAAACGTCAGCTGTTAAAATTTCACCCAAATTCATCGATTAGTTTATTTGTTGTAGTCGTTTGAAGTAAGCAACTTTTGTGTTTCTTCAAAAATGGAAAAAAGCGAATTTCGTGCAGTGATTAAACACTATTATTTGAAAGGGAAAACGGCGAAAGAGACGAAAGAAAAGCTCGATAAACATTACGGTGAGTCTGCTCCGTCAGATTACATGGTAAAATATTGGATTGCTGAATTTAAACGTGGCCGAACAAGCACTGCAACAATACCATCAACAGGAAGGCCAAAAGAGGTGGTTACTGAAGAAAATATCAAGAAAATCCTCGATATCGTTATGAATGATCGCCGAGTCAAGTTGCGTGAGATTGTTGAAATGGTAAACATATCATATAAACGTGTGTTCAACATTTTGCATGAACATTTGCATATGAAAAAGCTATCGGCAAGATGGGTGCCGCGTTTGCTCAGTGTCGAACAAAAACGAGTTCGACAGACCACTTCACAGCGGTGTTTGGACATGATAAAGCGTAATCCTGTTGATTTTTGGGGTCGATTAATAACTGTTGATGAAACGTGGGTCCACCACTACACACCTGAAACCAAAAATCAATCGAAACAATGGGTGGAAGCTGGTGGAAGTGCTCCGAAGAAGGCGAAGGCAGTGAAATCGGCTAGCAAGGTTATGGCCACTGTATTTTGGGATGCAAACGGAATATTTCTCATCGATTATCTTGAAAAAGGATCCACAATCACAGGAAAGTATTATCGTGC
Source organism: Clusia tigrina (assembly GCA_920105625.2). Lineage (NCBI taxonomy): Eukaryota > Metazoa > Arthropoda > Insecta > Diptera > Clusiidae > Clusia > Clusia tigrina. Next base: position 206,090,615 of record OV050030.1, on the reverse strand, counting down.
ATTATTGGATCAATTGATTGATGCAATCAAGGAAAAACTACCACATTTAAAGAAGAAAAAAATGCTCTTTCTTCAAGACAATGCACCGGTTCACACAGCATTAGATACGATGCTAAAATCACGTGAAATACACTTCGAATTGATTAATCATCCACCTTATAGTTCAGATTTAGCTCCTAGTGACTTTTCCTGTTTCCAAACTTGAAAAAATGGCTCGCAGGAAAAAGATTCATCTCAGACGAAGAAGTGAATTTGTCTAAAAAGTTTATGAATGAATGTTTTGAATTGAAGTATGTATCGATATGGGCTATCTCATTAATATGAGTAGAGGTTTCTCTGTTTTAAAATTTTTTCCTAATTAGATTCCGATCGATACAGAGACCGCAACTTTTAATTACTTTGAGATTAATAAATATACTTCCCTAATTAATGGTTTTAAATTAGGGAAGTATATTTTGCTTTTCATTCCTTCATAATTGACACAATTCCGGCGTGACCTTATTCATTTTTGTGGAAAAGTGATATTTCCTTTATCGCTTTTTCCTCATTTGCAAAATCTTTAGTAAAATGGTTGTATATCACGAATCTTACAGGACTGGCAATTGGAAGGAACCCTACCAATTTTTCTTTTAGTTGATTGTATGCAATATCTTCAACTGAGGAGTGTATTGTATATTTTCCTTTGGTAATGTATCTTCGTATTATATTGGCTATTTGGTTATGAATGAATGAATGCCTTCTCTACAAAAATACATTTGTTTTTAAATATTTGTTCAGATTTTTTTCTTTGTGATCTATTACTATGATTTGCTGTTTGAATCTATTTACTACTGTGTCTAATATAAGTATCTGATCATTTGAGCTAGCTACTTGAGAATGATCGCTTGGTTCGTCATAATCAGCTTCAGCTTGATTAATTAAATCTGGCAGTATATTCAAATTGTCAACATTAACTGTTTCTTCCAGTATATTAATCTCATTAGTATCGATGTGTCTGAAAGTCGGCAATTTTTTTTTCTACCCTTTATGTAGTCGATTTTTCCGTCATATTTTCCTAACTGGATAAGCCACTGTTGCAGCCTTGGATTTATATATTTCCCTTGATTTTTCGACTGCAACTGGTCTATTAGTAAATCAAATTCTCTTCCAAACAAATAAGGGCGACAATATTTGACCCCCATACAATGGCAAGTAGCTCTTTTTCGATAGTCGAGTACATTTTTTCATGATCATATTCAAGAAGCGCAGCAGATTGGGTACCCATCTTGTGTAAGTCCGGCTCCTAGAGCGAAATTATTTGCATATGTTATTAATTTGAAGGTTTTATTGAAATTGGGTATTTCAATATTGGAGAAGATGTTAAAATTTGCTTTAATTTTTCGTAAGCTGAAATGTAATTGGGATCATTGACGATTACTTTTCGAGTTTTTTTTTAGATATTTTACCATCTGAAATGCTTCTTTTGGAATAGTCTTTTATAAATTATCGGTAGAAGCCGGCAATGCCAAAATCGATTTAATTTGTTTTTGAGTAGTAAGTACTTTTAAGTTTACAATAGCAATTATTTTATTAGGATTCGGTTTAAAGCCTTGAGGTAACAAAATGTTTCCCAAATATTCAGTTTGTTTGGATACAAAATTGCACTTATCTACTTGAATTTTTAATTTCGCTTTTTAAAGTGTCGAAAATTTGTTGTAAGTTGTGGAGATGTTCTTCCAAGGGACTATTAAATAAAAGGATATTATCGAGTTATACTACACAAATTTTGTTTATTAGAATTGTATTCATAAGCGTTTGGAATGTTAGGTTAGGTAGGAGTGGCCGCCCAGTTTGCCAAAAGCACACTTGAACACACATAATGGCACACACATAATACCACGGTGTGGCGCCGTTCAAGCACTGACTGAAAAGTTCCCATACTTGGGATCTTTGGAATGTAGAGGATACATTTTTCAGACCAAATTGCATTCTGACAAATTCAAACTAACCGAAAGGAGTAGAAAAAGCGGTATTTTTCCTGTCTCCGGTTTCAATAAATACTGGAATCCTTTTTCTAAATCTATCGTTGTAAATTATTGCGCTTTTCCTTATTTATCTAATATTGTATCGATATTAGGAATAGGAAATTTGTTGTTTACAGTGTCTTCGATTAATTTCCTGTAATCTATTACAATGCGCTACTTTTTCTTTCCTGAATTATCTTCTTTTTTTGTAACAATTCAAAGTGGGCTATTATATAGGGAAGCGCTTTCTGTGATAATTCCTTGTTTGAGCATATCAGTGATTTGTGACTCGATTTCGTGCACATGTACCTTTGGGTAGTGATATATTTTTGAATAAATTGGTTTATTTGTGCTTGCCACAAATCATGCGTAAAAGAGAGTGTATCTCCCTCAAAATAAAAACAATCTTTGTACTGTAATAAAATATTTTGCAGCTTTTGCTTTTCTTCAGAATTAAGATGGTTCACTTTTAAAAATTCGAATAGATAATCACTCTTTGGCTCTAGAGTGTGAATTGCGTTAATATCAAATGGGCAATAAACATATAATGTAATATAATAAATATATATATATATATATATATATATATATATATATATATATATATATATATATATATGTATATATATATATATATATATATATATACATATATACATATATATATATATATATATATATATATATATATATATATATATATATATATATACATATATATATATATATATATATATATATATATATATATATATATATATATATATATATATATTATATTAATTAATCAAACAGTAAAATATTACAATTTTTTAAATAATTTCTGTGATTCACACTTGCGACATTATGAAATATATCAACAACGAAGTGCAAAAATCCACCTATTACAAAAATCCACCTATTGTAAAAAAAGTATCCAGCGAGCGACTCTCATACACAGATCTATTTTATCAAGCGTCTTGGTAAAAGCATTGCAATCTGTTACTAACTTAAATCGTAGACCAATTAGATAAACTCGAAACTTCTTAAGTGCTCCTATAACAGCTAAAACTTCGAGTTCATAGCTTGTATATTTTCGTTCTCGATCGGTGGTTTTCTTGCTCATATAGTATACGGGATGCAAAAGGTTATCTTCAGGTGACCTTTGTAAAAGGACTGCAGCATAACCATCGATAGATGCGTCTGTATGGACCTCTGTCTCATAATTTTGGTTAAATATATTTAATGCTGGGCTATTGCTTAGAGAATGATTTAGTAAATTAAATGACACATGTTGTTCCTTACCAAAGTTATATTTAACGTTCTGCTTTTTCAAATCAGTGAGTGGTTTTGCAACCGTTGAAAAGTTCGGAATAAATTTTCGAAAGTACCCTGCCAAGCCAAGGAAACTTTCTAGCTGTTTTATATTTTTCGGAGCTGGATAATTAATCATAGCTGTTGTCTTTTCGGGTGACGGAGATATTTGATGGTTTTCGATAACGTGACCAAGAAACTCTATTATCTTTTTCAAAAAATGACATTTTTAACATTAATGTCCAAGCCGTAATCTTTACTGAGTTCCAAAACAAGTTCTAATCTTTTCAAAGCTTCGTTTTCATCCTTCGCCGGAATAATGATGTCGTCGATGTATGGCAAAGCAATACCTTTACGGGTTAAGTCTCGAAAAATAGCATTTATGTGTCGTTGGAAAACAGCTGGAGAATTGGACAGACCAAATGGAACCTTGCAAAATTGATACTGCCCGCTATGAGTAACAAAAGAAGTGTATTTTCTACTTTCTTCGTGAACAGGAACATGGAAAAATCCATTTCGCAAATCTATAGTACTAAAGATTAATGCATCCTGCAAACGATCAAGCTGGTCCTCAATCAGCGGTAATGGAAAACGATCCTTAACGATTACTTTATTTACTCCTCTAAAGTCGACAGGAAGTCTCTCCGTTAAATCTCTTTTCTTTGCCAATACTACTGGACTGCAAAAATCTGATACAGAAATTTCTACTATACCTCCGGCTAACCACTGTTCAATAAAATTATCCACAATTTCTCTTTCTTTAAATGGAAGCCGTCGGGGATTGCAAAATATTGGTTTATCGTCTGTTAGTATTATTCGCATTTCAATATTTGTTGATTTGACCTTATTCGGCTTATATTCGCTTATCATTTTTACAACCTGATGTTTTGCCTCAATACTCGCCGACTCATCAATATTTATAGATACTTGAGAAGTATTCTCACAAACATCCATGATCATAATACTTTCAACTTCCTTCGACGTGTAATTTTTTATTTTTTCAATTTTAAGCCCACAAGGTGTAATTTTAATTTCGGCCAATAAACAAAATTCGTTCCCTAATACCACTTCGATATCCATACAATCATTTGGCACTACATGAAAATTCAGATCATATTCTTCTTTGTGTATTTCGACGTTAAAAACGAAATTACCTAATAGCTGTATTTTATTGTCAGCTTTATTTTTACCAAATCCCATGAGACTAAATTATGATTTCACAAGTTTAGGCTTATTTAAACAGTTATATACTTTTTCTGTAACAATATTGTACTTACTGCCTGTATCGAACAATGCCAACCAACTTTCGACACCAAACTTTATTTGTTTTTTCATGATACTATCCGTTACCAATTGGCGTACATTAGCTTTTTCTTGTTTTAGCGGACATTTTTTAAAAATATGTCCAAATTCGTTACAATGGAAACACTTAACACCTTTATCTTTATCCTTGCAATCGGTGGACTTGTGACCTTTAGCACCACAGTTGTAGCAAGAAATTTCCGTTTTCTCACCTTTAACAATCAGTTTCTTTGTATTTTGTTTGCTGTCAAATTTTTGTTCATTTCGTTCCGTCATAGTTTCATAGCATTTAATTTTTTCTTTGAACTGTTTCAAATTATTTGCACCGTACAGTATAGCCTTATTAACTGTATGTGCTGTATCAAAGCATCGTCTTCAATTTCAGCGCGCCCAGCCAACTCTTTCATTTTCAAAAAATATTCTTGCACACCTTCGCTTTTATTCATTTTTCTGTCAATCAACATTCTATGAATCTGTGCGCTATTGGCTGTCGTTGCATATTCTTCTAATAAAGCATTTTTCAACTTTATCCATGTCGTTAAGCCTCTTTCACCGTCAACGAATAATTTAACCAGTCCCTTCAATGATTTTTTTGCAAAAACAAACTTCTGAAAATCGTCCCAATACATAATCGCTGCAGTTTCCTCAAACTCGCTAATCCATGCCTTTACGGGTAAATTGCTGCTGCCATCAAAAGATCTAATTGAGTCTTCAATGTCTCGAAAATTCATTGAAAATCGAGGCATGTTATACTGATGTGTATGAGCTACGTCATAATCGTCGTTATACAATTCTGCTCTGCTACCACCTTCGTTCTTATTCATATGATTTTTTACCATTTCTTGTTGTTTAATTTTTGCTGCTTCAATCTTTGCGTCGTTTGCTGCGTTGTCGCTGTTTGCACTAAGCATCGTTCTTTGATCATCATCATCATCATCGTTATCGTCGTTATCGTCATCGTCGTCGTCGTCAAACTTATTAGCACTCGGCAACATTCCTTTACGCAAATTTTTAAAGATTTGTAAGCACAAATCATCAACGTCGTAGTTCAAACCCAACAAGTTGCAAATAGACACCAAATCTGCGGCAGCTAAACCCTTTTTGACGTACTCTAACTTCATTTGAAAGCCTTCATCGTTCTCGTCGTAATCCAAGCCTTCAAAATCACGCAGACGCTGTCTGTTTGATCGATCGCCATCATAGCCAAACACAAATTTATGAAAAGCAACAATAACATTACGTTTAGCCGTTGACAAATTGCTTTTAATTGTTTCAAATTCAATTAGCTTCGACATTTTTGTTGTTTCTTATACTCAGAGAATTCCAGAAACTGTTTTTATTTTGATTCTGCTTTATGCACTTATTTTTTAGACTGAGGCTCTCCGTTTTTCTCGGTTTTTTGTTTTTACACTTTTCTTTTTATTGCAGAATATCAAATTCGTCTCTTTCTTTCTCTTTTTATTTTTTAAGTTTCTATCCTTTTTTCTCTATTTTATTTTCAACTGCGTAGTAAATTTCGATTGAGTCCCCAATTTATGGTTATTTAGTTTAAAAATAATTTATTTATTTATTAAATAATAATAATAGTAAATAGTTTATTTAAATGTATTTTAAATGAAAGTTTCTTTTTTTTTTAAGTATAAATGATATTTAATGAAATTGAAGCGCTTTTATAATTTGCACGTCGTGTCGTCTTTGCATCGTAACTTCAACTAACTTCAGTTTTCTCTCTTTGGCTCATCTTAGGCTAATTCCCACATATATATATGTATATATGTATATATATATATATATATATATATATATATATATATATATATATATATATATATATAAATATTTATTATATTAATTAATCAAACAGTAAAATATTACAATTTTTTAAATAATTTCTGTGATTCACACTTGCGACATTATGAAATATATCAACAACGAAGTGCAAAAATCCACCTATTACACTGCGCAACAGCCATTTTGGTGCCGAAGATTTTTGAGCTGATTATAGATAAATATTTTGTGGTGAATGCAAATATGAATACCGTTTTTCATTAGCAGCTCTAGTTTTCAAGATACAACAATCAATGGTCTCCACTATGACTGAAACTAAAAAAAAGGCAAAAAATAAATATATTTGTCAAAATTGAATATTTATTTTAAGTTGCATGTAAAAAAATTAAATATATTCACCAATATTAATTTACATTTAAAAAAATTTTTTACGGCACATTCTAGAATCAGTACCTGGAGCACAATCTCTTATTATGCTCCAACAATAGTCTGCCATCATATGAATATCCCATCTTCCTTGGTAACGAGATTCCATTATTTTCATGTCCTGATGGAAACGCTCACCTTGCTAATCACTTGTGTTTCCTAAATTCTCTGGAAAGTGGGCTAAATGACTGTGCAGGTAGTGAACCTTGTTGCTCATGTTACATCCAATATTTCGGAAATTGTCTAACATGTTCACTAATTCCTCATAATGAGTGGCTTTGTAGTTGCCCAAAAGATTATTGACAACTGCTTCAAATGCTATCCATGCACTCCGTTCAATGTCAGTCATCGAATTTTTAAAATGAGGATCTTTTATTAATTTTCTTATTTGGGGACCATCCAGAATACCAGCTTTGAGCTTTTCGGAACTTAGTCCTGGCATATTTCTGCCTATGTACGCAAAACATTCTCCATCTTTATTTAGTGCCTTCACAAATCATTCTCCATCTTTATTTAGTGCCTTCATCAATCCAAGCTTTATATGCAATGGGGTAAGTATAATTTTATCTCTGGTAACTAAGGGCTCACGAATCACATTTTTAACACCAACAGCATCTCTTACAGTCCAATCTTTTTTTTGCCAGTGATCTGGTTTGGCTCTGCTGTCCCAAAAGCATAAGAAGCAAGGAAATTTTGTGTACCCACTTTGCTGGCCGAGGAAAAAATTAACCCTTTTTAAGTCCACACAAATTACCCATTGATGTTCATGGTACTTAATTTTATTCATCACCAAAGCAATAGTATCATATTCTTCTCTTAATTTTGTTGAATGTGCAATTGGTATTGCCGCATATTTGTTGCCATTGTGCAATATAGCACATTTTAAACTCCTTTTACAGCTGTCTACAAATAACCGCCAATCGCTTGATTAATATCTATATATGCCCATTTCTTTTAAAAGTCCAGTTATATCATTCCAAAATACAACATTTTCTTCTGCAGAGAAAAAACGAAGTAAATTTTTCTCTCTTGTTCGGTAGAAAGTTATTTTTGTTCCGGGGTTCAGGCAGTTTTTTTCTTTCAATCTCGAAGCAATCAATTCACCACCTTCCTTTGATAGACCAAGGTCTCGAATCGAGTCTGATAATTCTTCATGACTGAAGCTTCGCTATTTAAAGCATCACCTGCAGCAATTGATTCATCTGCTGAGAGCTCTAGAAACTCATTAAATGTTGGAAATCGAATTTCATTTGACTGATGAATAGGACGTCTTGCTGAGGGTATATCAGGATTTTTTAACAAATTCAGAAATTGACTTTCTGTTTTGTTTTAATGTAGATTCTCTACAATGTAACAAAACACATCAGCTTTATTCACACATCTTCTTCGATTCAAGTCAATATTATACAATATAAATAATATTACACAGTAAAATATAAAAAAATCTACGCAACAGATTAAATAACGCACGCCTAATCAACACCACTTTGCTTAATGAAACTGCAAATTCATATGTGATATTTATACGTTCAAGCAAAATATGCGCTACGCCGACAACATTGATAACGGCAAATTGAGCACATTGACATAGCGGGTCTTTTTGCTGTCAATAAGAAACACAGCTGCAAAAATATTAATATTTAAAACAATATTTTGAAGTAACATTTGTGCTACTTATATGTGCTACCATTGCTGTGAGCGTGGTTACTCGTATGTTCGTGGGGATATGCATATGTACGTAAATGTATGTGCATATCTTTAAAACTAGTGCTGCTAGGGAAGAATGGTTTACAGTTTTGAAATCAGCGCACAAAATTTATATAAAAACAGTTCAACAAATGTAGGCACCAAAAAAAAAAACATTTTTTTGTTGCGTAGTGTTATCCAATAGATGTTCACTTCATTGGTACATGAGCTCTCGAATACTTCTGTGCTAGCTGGTTTTCTCTATAAAGGTGTTATTTCGATGCCACATCGTTGAATCTTTTCTGCATGGAATTCTGATTTAAATTTTGTCTTTTACTTGAGTCTACAAAATTCGCAGAATAACACTTAATGTATAGTAAAAATACGTACGTAGAAATAAACAGTAGTTTTATGCTCAGTAATCTAACCTGACGATGCCTTATCTACCAAAAATATCAATTGACTATATCAATACTAAATTTCAACATTGCAAGATATATATTGAAAGCTTTTTTATAGCGTTTTCTTTTCTATATACAAATGTGTCTATGCTATAAGTGTAATGCTGTTTCAATGCTGTTTTCTAAATATAACTGGCAGAGCGTTACATTGTTATATTTAGAAAAGGCAAAGAAAATTTCGTTCAGCTGTTCAGCAGAACTCATAGCCCTCACGCAAGGATGTTCTAATTTAAGAAAAGAAGATGAAATCCCTTCAGTGTAACGCAAGTGTAGTATTTTTAAGTAGAAAAGAAAACACTATTAGACTTTAATATTTTACCGCTGTATCAAAAATAATAAAGGTTAGATATTAATATAAAAACAAATTTTATGTGCCAATATTATAAGACTAAATATGCATCAATCTCCCAGAGCTTTAAATGTTTTTATAAGAGACAGCAAATTCAAAACACTTATTTTCTACAATGCAAAAACGTTAATAACTCTAAAAAGAGGCAGAGAGATACATAGTATTTCTCACAATATACGTAGATTATATAAAACTCTCATATCAAAATCAGTATATGATGCGTTTATTTAGTCTAAGAACCTTTTGTCACATGGACATGTGAAATCATATATAGTCCTACTTCTACAATCAGTCCAAACTCGAATGTGCAACAACAAATTCAGCAGCATCAACAATAATTGCAACTGTTATACCAGCAACAAATTTCCTCTGAAGCCCAGATAAGCGCCCAAAACATCCCAAAAACTAACGAAACTCCACAAATATTGGCTAAGTGTCCCTCAGCCTACAAAAAAAAATAAGTATTCTTCCCTAGAAATTGAAGAAGAAGATCAAGGTATTCAGCTCAAGTCCCCATCAATATTTGTTGATAAAGATAGCAGCACTATTCCATTAATCAAGCTGCTTACGGAAACTGCTCGAAATTCTTATGATCTAAAGCTCATAAGCAATGATCAATTAAAAATATAGCAGTCTCCTAAAGTCTACACAGCAATAAAAAACTAGAACAAAAAAAAAACCGAATTCTACAATTCAAAACAGGAAAGAAGCTTCAGGGTGATACTAAAAAACGTGTTCCCATCAATAAGCATTGAGGAAATTGCTGAAGTACTACTAGGTCTTGGCCATACTGCCGTGAGAATCTGGAATATGAAATATAGAAATACCGAAAAACCATTGCCAATGTTCATTGTTGAGCTAAAAGCGAAGCAAAGCAATAAGGATATGTACGGAGCCAAGTACCTCTTAAATACGAAAATTGTATTTGAGCCACCTCGTCCAAAACGTGAAATCCCCCAATGCGGTAACTGCCAGCAGTATGGTCACACAAACCTAATGCAGCAGAAAACCGGTCTGTATTAATGATGAATCTCTAGAAACTCTCCCAACTAAAAATTGTAGTTCTTCAATCCCATAAATATTCTGTTATGGAATGCAAACTGACTATCTAAACACAAACTAGAGATTAAGGCGCTAGTCCAGATTCACGACATAGATATTCTTCTAATATTTGAAACTCATTTTACCTAAATTAAAAAACTCATTTTTAACCAAATTAAAAAAACTTTAAAAATAAGTGAAGCAAATGAATTTAAAAAAAATTTACTTCCAAAATGATCACATTGAGCTTTGAGCCCTTCTCATTTAGCAAAAGAAATTAAACGTTAATCGTAAAATTGATTACACATGATCATTCGACGCTCTCCGCCGCCGGTGCTAGTAACCGCAGCAAACGGGAGTGATAGTCACACAAACCCACGGTCCTCCCCGCTTGATGGGAGAGTATAGACTGTTAGCTCTCTAATATCTGTAAACAAAGCCAGCGCAGATATGGCAACTGAAACTATTAACCCACAAGTCCAATCACACAACCACTGACGGATTAAGTAATCCGCAAATGAATACAAAGTTTAAAACAAGGAATTCTGAGTGAAGGCAACAACTATACATTTCCAACCGAAAAACTCTCTTGGAGCCCGCAATTCCTTTCTCCCGCCCTCATTAATTCGTCTGTAATGCATATTGAGGAATCCCGTAGCAACGCACAAATTGCATGGAGTTCTCAAAATGAAAGTATTATTTTTTCGCAAATGCAATCTCTTAAAAGTGAGCGAAAACTAAAAGCGGCCATACAGACTGGTATGAATTGTTAGGTGCAAATTAAGCGTAAGTCAAGCCTTCAGAAAGCAAATAAGAAAGTTGCAAAATTCAGAAAGCCCATGAAAACCACAAAGCGCAGAATTGTGGAATAACTCGATAAAAACAAAAATGAATATTATATGAAGTGAACATCAAGCAAGTGTGAATCACAGAAATTATTTAAAAAATTGTAATATTTTACTGTTTGATTAATTAATTTTTGTTGGTTTACAAATAAATATATATATATATATATATATATATATATATATATATATATATATATATATATATATATATATATATATATATATGTATATGTATATGTATATGTATATGTATATGTATATGTATATGTATATGTATATGTATATGTATATGTATATGCATATGTATATGTATATGTATATGTATATGTATATGTATATGTATATGTATATGTATATGTATATGTATATGTATATGTATATGTATATGTATATGGATATGTATATGTATATGTATTATTATTATTATTTTTTTTTGATTGGTTCGGAGGTGGAAATCTGCAAACAGACACTGGGCGCTCTCGCACCAGTAGTGTGGGGCTCTTACCCACTAAAACCACCTCCTCAGACGCCTCCCATACGGTACATAGCCATTAAGCAATACTTCGTCTGGGAGTGGGTTGGTCAACGGACCCCTCCTATTGATTCCCTGAACGTCGCCGCCACTCCAAGTGGCGGAGGTCTCGCATAATTGCGGCCGAGGTGTCACACACCACGTCCCATTTCTCCGGGCACTCGAGCATATAGTGCACGAGGTTGTCCGGTGTCACAGGTTCTCCGCAGACTCTTTGCAGTACCGCTCTGGCACCGCTGTATCGTGGACATGAAAAAAGAACATGTTCCACGTCCTCGGGCTCCGTGCCTCCACAATTGTCGCAGCAGGGGGATTCCTCCAGCCGGAATCTGTGTAGGTACGCCCGGAAACCTCCGTGGCCGGTCAGCAGCTGTGTGACGTGATAGTTCACCTCGCCATGCGACCTATCCATCCAGCGTTGGAGATCAGGGATCAACCTCCTCGTCCAACGGCCCTTTTCGGATGCATCCCATCGGGCTTGCCACTCCTGTATGGTGCTTTGCCTAATGCCTGCTACGCGATCTTCCGCACTCAGCTCGTGCGTACTTTCGCCGTAGTATAGGCTCCACGCCTCCTTGGCCAGCAGGTCCAGCGGGATCATACCAGCTATCACCAGCGCGGCGTCTGCAGACACAGTACGGTGTGCTGAGATCGTGCGGAGCGCACATCTCCTATACGCCGCCTCTATGGTGCGAACGTACGCCTTTACGCTCGACTTCTCAGCCCATATGGGCGCTCCATACATGATTATGGATTTGACGACCCCTGAGATGAGGCGTCTTTTCCAGTGCCGTGGCCCTCCGAGGTTTGGCATTATCCGGCAGAGCTGGGAACAGGTCCGCGCTGCCTTCTCACCTAATCGCCGAAAGTGCTCCTTGAACGTCAGTCTTGCGTCAATCCAGACGCCTAGGTATTTGAGATGTGGAGTCGTGGTAATGGTGCAGTCACCAACCCTTATCTCCACCACCTCTTGTACCTTTCGACCTGACACAAGGATAGCCTCCGTTTTGTGTTCTGCCAGCTTCAGTCCAACATCCGCCAGCCATCTTCCAACAGTGGCCACTGTGTGATTGGCCTCTGCTATTACCTCCTCCAGGTGTTTCGGCGTGATCACTAGCGCTATGTCGTCCGCATATCCGATTATTTTAACGTAATCGGGCACCCGTATGCGGAGAATGCCATCGTACATAACGTTCCAGAGAAGTGGCCCCAGTACAGACCCCTGGGGAACTCCTCCGGTGATCTTGTACGTTTCTACACCTCTATCGGACTCGTATAATAGCATCCTGTCGCTAAAATAACTAGTGATGATTCGCCTTAGATAGATGGGAACTTTGAACTCTGCCAGCGCTTCTGCTATGCGCGCCCAGCTGGCCGAGTTAAAAGCGTTCTTGACGTCGAGGGTGACCACGAGGCAATACCTCTTGGCACCCCCCTTCCATCTCTGGCCCTGAATCGCCTCCTTCGCCGTTTGGACGAGTTCGTCAATGGCGTCCACGGTGGATCTGGCCTTTCGGAAGCCATATTGGCGCCTCGCCAGTCCTCCAGCATCCACTATCGCCTCGTCGATCCGGTCGCATATAATCCGCTCCAGGACCTTCCCTGCTGTGTCCAACATGCACAGGGGACGGTAGGCCGATGGGTCCTCTGCTGGCTTATCGGCTTTAGGTATCAATACCAACCGCTGCCTTTTCCACCGTTTCGGGAAGACTCCTTCCTTAAGACAGGCGTCGTAAAGTGACCTCAGTGTTTCTGGGTGTAGTGCAGCTGCGGTTTTCAGCACTCGGTTGGGAATTCCATCTGGGCCAGGTGCCTTCTGGTCCCCAAATTTTCCAACCGCCCGCAACACCTCCTCTGTCATTACACTGGGTACTTCTTCGCCCAGCTCGGGAGAGAACTGATCAGGCACATAATTTTGCACTGGGAAGAGCTCTCCCACAATGCGTTTGAGCAAGTTTGGGCAGCTTGGGGCTGGCTGCCTGTGGCAGGGGAGCTTTTTCATCACGAGCCTATATGCCGTGCCCCACGGGTTGTCTTCAACCTGTGCACATAGCTCGGTGAAACTCCTACGCTTGCTCGCCTTTATGGCCGTCTTCAGCCTTCTTTTAGCCTCTTTGTACAACTGGCGCAGTTGCAGGCAGTCTGGGTTGCCTATTGCACGCTGGTGCCTTCGCCTTGCTGCGTGGCATTCCTTGCGTAGGCCGGCGATCTCGTCCGTCCACCAATAAACGGATTTATAGTTTCCACCATAGGCCCGCCTGGGCATCGCCGCATCGCAGGCGCTCTCTAGCTGGCTCGCTAGCTGGTTCGCCATTTCCGCCGCACTGCCTTGCAGCTCAAAGTCCTCCAACATGACTTCGAGTGCGCCGTCGTCGAGGGCGTCCGCTCTCCAGCCTTTCGGCCACGGGCCTGTCCTCCGCCGTTGTTTGTTCCTTTCCAAGTCAAAGCAAATGGCATTGTGGTCGCTGTGGGTGTACGCGGAACTCACAATCCACCTGGCTCCTCTGACTAACCCGCTGCTGAGGAACGTAAGGTCGATCACAGATGTGGCTTCTCCTCTCACAAAAGTCGCCTCTCCCGCGTTCATGACGACTACGTCAAGAGCCGCAAGCGCGTCCATGAGGATATGACCTCTCGGTGTGGTTCGGGCGCAACCCCATTCAGTTGCCCATGCGTTGAAGTCGCCGGCAATCACTACGGGGTTCCTGCCTTGCGCGTCCAGAGCAAGTCTGTCTACCACTGACTCGAACTCGTCCGCAGTTAGGCTCGGCGGCATGTAGCAACTGTACACCGTGGTCCCTCCAATGGTGGCTCTGACGTAGCAATCGCTTCTCTCTATGTTGCTCAGTTGTATAGGCTTGGTTCCGCACACCCAAAGTGCGGCACCACCAGTGGTGTCTTCGGCCCATACTCCTTGGTGCTTGCGCCTATACGGCTCGCTAAGCACTGCAACATCGACCATCTGTTCCCTAACGGCCTGCTCCAGGAGATCCTGTGCAGCCTCGCAGTGGTTGAGATTGAGTTGGAACAACCTCATCTCCTGCGCCTGGACCTCTTCTCCGCGGCTCGCTTGTAGGATGGGCATGAGCTGCATCCTGTCGGATGCTCCACATCCTTGCGGCCGCTGGCCTGACAGAGGGCACAGGTGGGGGCCTTGTCGCACTCCCGTGTGTTATGGCCCTCTGTGCCGCATCTGTAGCACTTGTGGCACCAATCGTCCTTGCTACCGCATTTCTGCGCGGTGTGGCCGAACTCCATACATTTGTAACAACGCATGGGAGTCACCTTTTCGCGCACCCGGCATGAGGTCCATCCGACTCTCAGCCTGCCAGCTTTCAGAAGGGCTGCGGCTGCCTTTTCAGAAGGGCTGCGTATATGTATATGTATATGTATATGTATATGTATATGTATATGTATATGTATATGTATATGTATATATATATGTATATGTATATGTATATGTATATGTATATGTATATGTATATGTATATGTATATGTATATGTATATGTATATGTATATGTATATGTATATTTATATTGTATATTGTATATTGTATATTGTATATGTATATGTATATGTATATGTATATGTATATATATGTATATGTATATGTATATGTATATATATATATATATATATATATATATATATATATATATATATATATATATATATATATATATATATACCAAATGCAGAATAAAATAAAAAAATACATAATATAATGCAGAAAAGCATATAAACTTTCACTCATTTATTAAGCGGTCTTAAAGTAATTTACTTTCTCTATATAATCATGTTTAAATACGATATTACGTGAGGGAATAAAGCTTTATTTATAATATTGTTCTTTTAAGAGTACTAATTTATTGAAATATTTCTGAAGATTTATTTAGTCATATAATGTAATGTTTTATTAGCCTAATCTTTAATTCTAATGATGGTAAATGGATAGAAACCGGCACACTTATTTAGTCTGTTCATTGGTTTCAAAATATGTTTACTAGCATCATAAAAAACGATGCCATTTTAGATTTGATGTCTATACCTCATATTCTTATTATCTTTATTTATTAGATTCATTTAATACAATGGTTGATATTAAACTTCGACAGTGGGCTGAACAAGCACTTCCTGCTAAATCTGTGGAATCCGGTAACTATACGTAATCATTTTTATGATGTAACTACTATTAATAACGTGATTTACTTCAAGGTTGGGAAACACTGCAAAGAGAATTTATCAATTTAATGGAAAAAGCAAAAAAGTCGCCTGATCATGACGATATATTTGATTATCTTAAATCTGCAGTAATAGATGAAGCAATCCGTCGACATTCTTGGGAAGACAAAGCCATTGATATGCTGCGTGTAATACAATTAAATACTCTGGAGGATCGTTTTGTACATGACAAATCTGAATGGGATCTAGCGGTGAAATTCTTAGAAAGTTCTGTTGAAAATAAGCTTTCTCAAACCGAAGAAACATTACAAGAAATGTTAGGTCCTGGTAAATTGACGCGTTTTACACATTGGAAATCACTAACAGAAGATCAGTGCAAACGTCGATACGTTAAAACCGAGCTTGATAAAATCCTAAAAATAGATTATGTAAGTAGACTTTATAATATTTGGAATAAGTAATGACGTAAAATTTAGAAACATCTACCTACATTATCTTATGATGAATTAACAACAGTACGAAAAAATTTGCAAAGAGAAGGTGTGGAAGTTGATACAGATTACGTTCGGCAGACCTGGTTTCCAATATATAGAAGGTATACAATAAATTACTACTTTAGTCAAATTTATATACGAATTACTCTCCTTTTGTAGACATTTTCTTAGACAGTCTCTGGAAAGAGCGAACGAGTGCCGGAAGGCTTACTACCTCTATAGCCAACAGGGGGCCGATTGTGATGTAAGCAGGTCATTTTATATATTTATTATAATGGTTAACTGCATTAATTTAACCTCAGATAACTTGCAGTGACGTAGTTCTCTTTTGGCGAATCCAGCAGGTAATTAAGGTAACGTCTAATGCTTTGAGACAGCAGGTTATAAACCGCGAGGCACGTCGGTTAGACAAAGAAATAAAGGTAGTATTGGATGAGTTCAGTGAAGATGAGGAGAAAAAAATACAACTACTGACAGGAAAAAGAGTCGTCCTCGCCGAAGAATTAAGTGAGTTATGGCCAATTGTTCACTAAAAAAATCTTATCTGTTCTCATTTTATAGTAAAAGTTCGACATATTCAAGAGAAGTTGGAAGAATTCATCAATTCCCTTAATCAGGAAAAATAAACTTTTTTAAGAGCACTATTGTAATTTTGCAACAATACTCCTATTTGAAACGCTGAGTGCACTGCAACATAATAAAGATAATATTATTTAATAAGCTTCATTTTTTAAATATTATCAGTTTTTTAATTTATTCGCATTCAAATCGTTTAATATGAAAATAAATAAAAGAAAAGTTAAAAACACGAAACTTTTAATTTTGTTCTGATCATCATTCTGTAAAACCAGCAATATCTACACAAACTTACATTTATTAAATCATTTCTCAGATTATATTTTTACTTATTTCATTATATGGTTTATACACTGTATAGTGTGGGTAACGTGAACCAATTACACAGGATTTCAAATTCGGCTCAACTTTTGTACTCGAGAAGAAAAGGGCACTCCTTAACGTATTTTTGCGAGCTGAATTCAATTCCGTAGCCAGATTTTCGCTAGGTCGTCAGAATTTTGAGATTTTGCATGATGCCAGCATGTGCTGTCTTAACAGCTGTCAGCTAGTTGAATCAGTAGCGCGTTTCAATTTGACGCAAAAAATATTTGTAATAGAAAAAAAACATATAAAAATGTCGAAAAAATCGACAAAGTCAACCCGAACTATTTTTGTTACGTTTGCGGTTGTTATATTGTTGCATAAAATGGCAAAGTTATAACAGATTCGCTGAAAACTGCGTATCTGCACTACTTTGGTTTCGCTGTAGGAGATTTAGAGAAGCCGTGGACGCCTAAATTGTTTTGCGATGCGTGTAGAACATAGTTATACAGATGGTCGATGGGCGAGGAAATGTAATAACGTTTTGCTTCCTCCACTACATATTAAACTGGGCCTCATTAAGAATTTCGTTAAAGCGCTCGTTCCAGACGGGCCGCTTTCCAGTACATACTTAATTCTTCTGTTTCCGAAGATTTTTTACGCCAAAATAAAAGAAGGGATTTTTGTTGGACCTGACATATAAGGAGGCTGATGGCTGACGACAACTTTTCGCGACGTTTAACACCCACAGAAAAGGCAGCATGGGCATCTTTCAGGGCCATTGTCCATAACTTCCTTGGCATTCGGAAAAGTGAAAGTTTTCGCTGAACTGTTGCTGAGTTACATCGGTGCTCGTATGTCACTAAAAATTAATTTTCTGCATTCCCACCTGGATTTCTTCCCGGAAAATTTATGTGATGCGAGTGACGAGCAGGGCGAGCGGTTGCATCAAGACTTGCAGAGAATTGAGAGAAATTACCAAGGTTTCTGGGACGAGGGCATGATAAGGGATTATATTTTGAGTATATTATGTGAAACAGACCCACAAGAATACAAATTAAAAAGCTACACCGCACTTCATTTCTAAATTTTGGTTTATTATTGAATAAAATGGCTATGTATGGTCGTAAATCGCAAAAAATTCAATTATCTCGAAAAACTGATGACCTAGGGAAAAACGGACTCCGGAATTTAGTATTTTTATAGGGTAGTAGATGTTATTGTACTTTACCAAAGTTCTGTCTTAAAAAATTCTTCAAGATCCGGTAATGCAATTTAAATTTCATGTCAATCCAGAATACCACTTTCAGGGTAACTTACGTTAGATAGTTAAACAATGTAATATTGAACATGGAAGCTAACAATGTTCTATTGATTTACTTCTGGGCCTTCTATTTGCAGCAAATTCTGCATTTCGTCGATTTATGAGCATTTATTTTGGTAAAAGTCTAATTTTAGACGAAGCATATCTTCTTCCTTATTATCAGATTCAACTCCTAATATGACATGCCAGCATTTTTTATTCATGTTCTCTTCAATTCGTTCCAAATTAATATTAGAAGGGAAATTGTATATTTTAAGGTTGTCAATAATCTCTTCTTTTTCTATAGAAAAGTTTGGTTAGACTTATAGCATTTAGTTAGATCAGCGGTTGGAAATAGGGTGGCATAAATATAACAATTATTGAACCATCATCTGTTTTGAGGAACTTTCTGGAGTATGGCACATTATCAAGGCGAAGAATTGCTTTTAGTAGTATATATTCTTACTGAAAGAATTTTTTCATCTAAATTAAAAACATAAATGTCCATAAATTTCAATAATTTAAACAGTTCAATATATTTTATCTGTTAAACAAACAATGTATAAAACATGGGACATTAATATTATTGAAAGAAAGCCCGTCCAATTACCGGCGGTTTTATTTCGTGGCGTCCAGCATTGCTGTGAACCAAAAATGGTGGCCGCATATTTTCTGTTTTACTACCAGGAGCCAATACAAGTATTTTCAAGCACCATTTTCCAAAAGAGTCTCGATTCGGCATTATAAATTTGATCCCTACTTAGCTGAGAATTATTACTAATTTCCATTTAACTTTCATTGGAGCAGCATCGTTATCGAACGACAGTTTCTCCCCACACACCTTTTAATGTATTATGCCGTGACTTGAATACCTCTAATCTACCAGAGCTAGCACTGACCTGGCATACCTTTTCCTTAAAGGTCCGGTTAGTCTTGACGAAACAAACGCAACGAAACAAATTGTTATTTAATTTCAAATCGATAAGTAAATTTGAAAAATGATCTTTTATTTTATTTCGCGTTTCCCATCTTTAAGAAGTCACTACCTGCCAGAATTATATATGTATAAATGTATTTACATACACACGTGTTTATCTCTTCTTGGTTTTTGTTTTGATTTGAGCATACAAAAATACATATGTATGTAAGCCTTTGTGTGTGTACAATACACAACAAAAACTTCAAAATTCTCTAGTTTTGTAGTGTCGCCCATTTAACTCGGAACTCACAGAGAAAATCAAATATTTTGTCCTTCTTCTTGATGAAACTTCTTATTAAGTTTATGTTCTTTGGTATCACAAAGAAGTAGTAAAAAGCGTTCAAAAGTGTCGCTCACATTGATATGCATACAGTTTGGAAGCAGCTGTTCGCTTCGGAATTATTCTTTTGTTAAGCTTCGTTTCTTTCGTCAAGACTAAACGGGCCATAAGCCCATTTTCTACAACAGCTGGTGATAATATAGTTAATAAACGATAAATACTGTTGTTTTCTGTGGAATTTTGTACGTATGTTAAATTTTTGTTCACGCTATAGAGATACGTAATTTAAAAATTTTAGTGCCCACTCCAGCCAACTATTCATGTGCAAGGAGGTTCATGTTACCCAGAATACACTGTATATATAGATGTTAAAATATTTATACAAAATATATTTATATGGAAAAATGGATATAAACACACTAAAAAAATTAATTGAATCTGCTTCAACGAATTTATGTACAGTTTGTCAAGAAACTGTTTTGACAAGGTAAAAAAATAGTGAATTTGATTTCTCTCCTACATAATATACTACTTCTTAATTGTTTTGATTAATTTTGTTGATTCATTTCTTTTCATCAATATATTTACTAATGTACAGCAACAAGAAAAAGAGGAATATTTAACTTAAGATACAAATACATAACAAAAACAAAAATAGTCATCAAATTTTCTGTCAAGAAAGTGTGTTAACAATTCTCTTTGGAACTAATTTAGCTACGCAATGCATTTACCGTTATGAGATTGATGCTCCACTATGCTTTGTACGCATTTTAGATGTAAACTAATCAAAAATAATTGTTCCTTGCTAACCGATTGCAGCATTTTTAACAAAATTATTGTGAATTGAAGATGCCTGGTAACGGAACGTTATTTAATATGACTCAGTTGGTTTACTATCCGCATCCGAAAAGTGTCCAAGAATCCGAGATGTTTCCTTTGACTAGCTAACTATTTATAATATTATAAATCGAGTAGTCTGGTACCAAAGTCTTCACATTTCCGTCCGCACAAAATATAAGATAGAGCAGAACGCATTTTGGTAACAAAAGTAGTCGAAAATCAGCAGATTTCTACGAGAACCCTTTCCAGTCAACTCGAAGAAGAGTGTGATCTTGCGGTTACCTATGAAACAGTAAAGCAGCTCCTGTTAAAGTATCAGTATATGTCAAGAGTTGCTAGAAAAAAACCAATGCTTTCAACACAATACATTGAAAACCGATTGTCTTTCGCTAGGATGTACTTTGCCAAACCGAATGACTATTGGGATGACACTACATTTTGCGATAAGACTAAAGTCATGCTTTACTATAATGGTATGCCTAATAGAGTGTGGCGATAACCGTTAAACGCAAATATTATATTATATTCAAATACCCCGGAGCCTAAAAATGAACTGAACAAGCATCCTTCCCATCCCGTTATTAGGGAGATAGTTGATAAAAAAGCAAACTAAGAAGGGCGTGGCAATGTACCAGGCATCCGAAAGACAAAAATAATTTTAATAGAGCCACAAAAAACCTTAAGCGGTACTTGGCGCAGAACCAGAATGAAGATATACAGCACAACTTGGCCACTTTGTTAGCAAAAGAGACCACAGATTACTCACTTTGGAGGGCGCCAAAAAGCTGAAGCAACCGACCACCCGTGCTCCTCCTATCAAAAGCGCAAATGGGTCCTCGGCAAAAACTGATAAGGAGAAAGCAATTACATTTGCCAAACACCTTACTGGGGTCTTTAATCCGTTTCCACAAACTTCACAGCAAGAGGAAAATGAGATATTTAATCTTCTCAATAGTCCAGGACAACTATAGTTACCAATACCGCCATTTACAAAAAAGGAAATACATAACGCTGTGCACAGGGCAATGAATGTGAAAAAGGCACCGGGCTACGACCTGATAACAGGTAAAATATTAAAGGAACTACCAAATAAAGGAATAAAATACCTAACCTATCTCTTCAATGCAATAATTAGATGTGGATATTTTCCGCGTCAATGGAAAGTGGCCAAAATTATTGTCATCCCAAAGCCCTTGGAGGAAGTCACTTCTTATAGACCAATTAGCCTTTTGCCAATTGTCTCCAAAATGTTTGAAAAGCTCCTGTTAAACAAACTTAAACCAATTCTGCTCAAAAAGGAGATAATACCCAATCATCAATTCTGATTTAGGGAATACCATGTCACACAACAGAACAAGTGCACCATGTGTACACCATAATAAGAAACGCTCTTGAGGAAAACCGTTATTGTACAACTGCTTTCCTAGATATAACACAGGCGTTCGGTAAAGTATGGCACCCTCGCTTACTATTTAAACTGAAAAAGTTACTACCTCAGACGTTTTATGATATCTTAAGATCATATCTGGAAGAGCGGCATTTCAGAGTAGAGGCCAATGAAGAAGTCACTGAGCTGTTCTCTATAAAGGCGGGTGTACTACAAGGCAGTGTTCTAGGTCCCGCGCTGACTGAGAATACAAAAATCGTAACCTACGCGGATGATACTGTCATAATGGCTACAAGCAGCAACAACATAATCGCTACGAATTATCTCCACGAAAGCTGGATAAGCTCCAAATCTGGCGTTAAATGGAGGATTAAGGTAAAATGGAGGATTAAGGTAAATGCAACTAAGTCTGTGCAAGTAACCTTCAGCTTAAAACAGAAGACTTGTCCTTCAGTAATATTAAATGATTGTCAACTGCCCCAATCCGAAGACGTCAAATATTTAAGGCTACATCTTGATCGACGTCTGACATGGCAGAAGCATACGAGTATTCTTACAAAGAGAAAACAACTTGGAATCAAGCTTACTTCCTTATATTGGCTCTTGGGATATAAATTCCAGTTATCGCTTGACAATAAACTGCTCGTTTAAACCACAATCCTAAAACCCATATGGACATATGGTAAACAGCTATGGGGTTCAGCGGTAAAAACTAATATAAAAATCATTGAGAGATTCCAACAAAAAGTATTACGCATGATAGTAAAGGCTCCATGGATTGGGTATTAATACGTCACGACCTAAACATCCCTACTGTCGATGAGGAAATACCAGGATACAGCATTAAATACCGGGAACGACTAAGCAAGCATCCTAATATACTAGCTTCAAATCTTCTGGAGAGGACAGCCACAACACGGCTACTGAAGCGAGCAACACCACTCAATTTATAATAATAATTTTCAAACGCAATAGTTCTGAACTAACATTATGGGAGATTAGCACTGGCTCCTCTTTCTCATGTTGATTTAAATAACTATTTAAACAATTACTTTGTGTATTTATTTATGTAGTTGTTTAATATTGTTATTTAATTTGATTATTGCCCTAAGAGGTAGAATGCAAATAAAACTGGAGTATAAAAAAAAATTTAAATTCGGCAAATGGTCATGGTATCGGGGTGCATGTCCAGTAGGAGAACTAGATTTCATAGAGAATAAAATGGATACAAAACAATATTTGGATATTTTCAAACGTTATTTGGTAAACAGGGTAGATAGGGTTCAATATTGATACCAATCCCCTATTCAAATTTTGCCAAGATAGTAAACCCAAAACATATGGTAAGGATTTGGGTCCTTTATAATTCCAAAAAGTGTTAGATACGGCAGCCCAGAGTCCACACTTGAACCCCATTGAAAGTTTGCTTGCTAAAGGAGGCCATACAAAATATTAAAACCCTTTATAGTGCTAATTTTCTTTTCTTTCTCTCATTTTTATAAATAATTTCTGATTTGTAAAAACACTTTCTTGACGCAAATTTTTTGACTACTTTTGGTTTTTGTTATGTTTTTTGTTTCTTAATTTTAATATTAGTTTATTTGTTGTTACTAATCATTAGTAAATACATTAATGAAAAGAAATGAATTAAAAAATTCATCAAAACAGTAAAGAAGTACTATGTTACTATAGTACGGAGAAAATCTAATTGACGAGTTTTTACCTTGTCAAAACTCTTTCTTGACAAACTGTATGTATAAATGAAATAACATGAAACAAGTTCATATATAAGTTAACAACATAAATATTTTAATGCAACATTAAGTCGCTGCTGCAACACATTCCCCAGTTACACGCGCATCCGGCCGAATTGCATTTCTGCTGACTTTGCGTCTACGGGAATATTCTGATAAACTACCATGGGAGTGGGAATATTTGACGCCGCCGCGGCAGGTGCCGTTGACTGAAGCAAGGTGCAGACTTATAGTAGGGTATTTATAATGTGTATGATTATTTACAGTGTACCTATTATTATTATTAATTTCTCTCTGTATATTTTAAATCCTAAGTTTAATGTTTATTTTATATACAACATTCTAGATTGTTCTTTGTAAATATAGTTATCCTTTTCTAACACATTGCGTATATAGATTAAGTAAAATATGTACGAGTTGCTTAAATATATTTTGAGCGAGCAGATTTATTAATAAAATTACGATTGAAGAAGACAGACGTTCTTGTTTGAATTATACTACAAAATCAGAAGTGGGATTCTTAAAAAATAAATTTTTTTTTAGTATACTCACGTTTAAAATATGAACTAAAAAAAAAAAGGAAAATATTACTGAGGAAAAAATTTTATAAAACAAAGTAATAATGTGGAAGCGACTGAAGAGAAAGAAATTATTAAAATTTTGACAGGCACAGGAATTAACAACGAAAGAAGCAGATCAAAAGAGTAAAAGCAAAAAGCCTTAGATTTGCGATGGACGCTGTGTGTGGAAGGGATTATACGGCTGCGCAGTTGCGTTGTTGGCTGCAGCATCTTGGTTTGTCGTCTAATGGTAAAAAGAACACGCTTGTTGAACGGTTGAATGAAATACCAGCAGACAAAAGAGGAGAATACCATGAAATAGAAAAAGAAATATGTGCAGAAAAGAAGATCGACGAGGAAGATGTTAAAAGCAATAGCGACAAAAAACAGCAACTTGACTGTCAAACAAACGAGAGTCAGAATAAAAACAAAAATGAGAGTGCAGAAAGCAACAACAATAATAACGAGTGTGAAGAAAAAATACAAACAAAAGAGAGTTCTAATGAAGCCAAAAATGAATGTACAAAATTCGACATCAACAACGAGAGTACTAAAAATACTAAAACAAACGAGTGTTTAGAAAAAAATAAAACAAATGACAGTATTGAACAAAACGAAAGAAAAATGGAATTGGACCTAATAAAAAAGGAATTGGAATTGATAAAGCGAGAAAGAGAGTTACTTAAAAAAGAAAATGAGCTGTTAAAGAAAAAAACTGAAGGCGTACTGCAATGTAAAGTAAATATGAATATTGATGGGAACGAAAAAGAAAAAGCAAGCGTTTATGATATCGATGAAACACAATTAATTCGCAACGTAAATAAAGTCTCGTTTAGTATATTAAAAGACATTATTCCAGACTATGATGGAGAAACGTTTGCCGAAGTATGGATTGCTCAGTTTCAAAGTATAAATAATGTTTATAAAGTAGATGAGAATACTGCTAGAGCTCTCTTTATATGCAAACTCAAAGGTAAAGCACAGTCGTGGCTTCACTCGAAACCAAATTTTATATACGAAACATCTGATGAGATTTTAATTCAAATGAATGAAATTTTCTGCACTAAAGAAAATAAACTACTGATGCGTCGTA
This sequence comes from Clusia tigrina, assembly GCA_920105625.2. NCBI lineage: Eukaryota > Metazoa > Arthropoda > Insecta > Diptera > Clusiidae > Clusia > Clusia tigrina. The sequence continues at coordinate 206,065,133 of OV050030.1, read as the reverse complement.
AATTTGAAGGTCGAAAATGGAAATATGGCGAAACATTTTATAATTATTACAGTGAAAAAATCCAATTAGCCAATAAAGTTGGATTCGACGAAGATGAACTTATTGACCAAATAATTGAAAGCATTCCAGATAGTCAACTAAGAGTGCAAGCTAATTTGAAGTGTTTCACCAACAAAATTCAACTATTACAAGCGTTTTCTAAAATTCAATTAAAACAATATAAGCCATTTGGACGCAAAGGTTCAAGATAATGTGAGATCAGGGGATCTCAATTGTCAGAATTGCCGAATTATAGTAGGGTATTTATAATGTGTATGATTATTTACAGTGTACCTATTATTATTATTAATTTCTCTCTGTATATTTTAAATCCTAAGTTTAACGTTTATTTTATATACAACATACTAGATTGTTCTTTGTAAATATAGTTATCCTTTTCTAACTCATTGCGTATATAGGTTAAGTAAAATATGTACGAGTTGCTTAAATATATTTTGAGCGAGCAGATTCATTAATAAAATTGCGATTGAAGAAGACAGACGTTCTTGTTTGAATTGTACTACAGACTTAAGAAATATTCTTTGTAGCTTTAGTCTTAATTTTGGTGGTAAACAATCAAGTACTATAAAGTAAAATAAAATTGTTATTTTTAGAAAACCAAACTTCAAATAAGTTAATTGGCACACCAGCAGGAACCGCGAGTCAAGTAACGGCAAAGTTTACAAAATTTAGTAAACGAATCAAAGCAGGAGTTGGCTTATTTTTCCAAACAAGCCCTCAAGTAGTGCGTGCAACTTAAGTTTCTAATTGAAAAAGTCCTCAAGTAGCACCCGATTAGGAATAATACAACTCCGAGCTTACCGTGAAAAACACCGGTCTCCTTACATTAAAACTGAATTCCGTCCAGCCAGTGCTCTCAAGTAGTGCGAGTGCAGACAGTGTGTGTCCCCCAGTAACCGTCAGTTATAATATTGACGGGCGAAAAGGAAGTACTCAGATACTAGCCGCTCCACAGCGATTTCAAAGACAAAAATTTTTATTAAAAAAAAAACTAATCAACAAAAAAAAATAAATTCGAAATAAACATATAAGTCGATGATAAAAATAAAAATTGAGAGTTATGCCAAAGAAATATTTTTTTTAATTTTTTTAAAAAGTGAAAGATAAAATAAATTGAAACTGAGTAAAAAAGAAAGATATTTGCTAAAAATTAGTAGAATATTGAAAATAAAAAGAAAAAATTAATTTGAAAAATACAATCTAATATACTCGTATGTGAACAAAAAGATAAAATAAACTGAGGTGAAAAATAAGAAAAAATTGTGGAAAAATTAATATAATATTTAAAATAAAAGGGAAAAAATCGAATCTAAAAATATATACGAGTTAACAAGATAAACCTATTTAAAAAGCGCTATTCAATCACAATGTTTTATCTGCTGCTAATTCTGTAAGTTATAAAATAAGAATATTTAAGAATATACAATTATTATCATAAATCAAAACATAAAGAAAGGAACCATTACATTGAAATTTTTTTCAATATACTCGTATGTTATATATTTGTTTTCACTATATTAACACCTTATTTTAAAATGACCAAGGAAAATTTGATTCGACCTCCAATCCTAAACATACCTCCACCTCCTATCCCTAATCAATCTGCATCAATTCGTCTCCAGAGCGTAATTCACTGATTACTTCCATAGTAACTCGCGTTTTTCAAAATGTTAGTCGTAACCTAGTGAATGCTGTTTTATATCCGAACTCTGACCTAGGGTTTGGTGTCGATCAGGGAATAACACCAGAGTATAACCACAACTTAGGCGAGTTAGACAATATCCCTGACATAGTCCGAAGCCTAAGAGACTTCATCAACTTCAGCAACCACGCAGAATTCAGTTCGCGGAAGAAGAGTGTGGACAGAATTTTGCAAATCTACGAACCTCTAATTGGTACTTTCAAGTATTTTGGGATCCTAAGTGTTATAAAGAATAAGATAATAGGAAATGCAGACGCCGCACTCGAATCCTATAACACCCCACTCGAATACTATAACACCCCACTCGAATCCTAAAACACCCTAATCGAATCCTATAACACCCCACTCGACTGGAAATCCATGTCTTGCTGGCTCGCCATGCTCTATGCCGACAAACGCGATATGACCACACAAGAAGTCGAGATGACATCGCTATTCCAAAGAGATTCTACAATCAAGAGATTTACCAAGCAGTTTATAATCATCTCTCCCTTATTCTAAACAAAATATCTTGCATTAAAATGGGCCATGGGTCTCTCGCAGTGTTAACACAGATCTTCAGTGACAAGGCACTTGATACATTTAAAAAGGGGTTAAAAGGAGATTTACCCAGACTATTAGGAATTCGTGAGTCATCCGACTTGCCTCAGGCTTACACCTCTGCTTAAAGCTGGAAAATTGGAGCTATCGTAACCATCAAGCAAACGGCGGTTGGGGAAAATGTATGTCAGGCACAAGCCCACCGCCGCTTCCAATCAAACGGCATAACCCAAATCCGCAGGGCTACCAGAATCATTGACCATTCTATCCAGAGTTAGCGTATGCTTCACCACGACCAGACAATAATAGAGTAAATTACCCCATGAGCATGAAGCCTTCCTTCAATCAGACTCATTCATCCATTTGGCAGCAGACCAATTAGACCTTTTTACCCAAACATTTCCTACAGACCACCACCACTACATCCCTTTGGTCCCAAGCCTCAACCCAAAGCGGAACCAATGGATATAGATGGTACCGTCCAAACTAAAGCCGTAAACTACATGAACATACCACGACTGGGTGATCAAAATGCACGAAGAATGACACCTGGACAACAGGCTCAGTTTCGGGGACACCAAAGAAATTATTATATTAAAACAGATAATATCGACAATATTAACCATAGCCAAGCTTCATCGCAGGAATACTATAAAATAATCTTAGTACTATCAGAGTATTCCGAATCAGAAAGACAGCACGAAGATGATATGCGAGACTACTAAAATGAACGATATACATTTTTTAGACTAAAAGCGCTTCGTTGCCGTACTCCCAATGTAAAACGAAGAGCGAGCTAGTACTAAACATTCTTATCGACACAGAATTACATCCAACCCCACTTCATTAAAAACCCCATTCCCAATGAAAAAGCTTTTTATGCGAACTTAATAGCGGGAGATACTAAAGTTAGTTACCATACCATGGTGAACCTTTTTAATCTCAAGGACCAAAATATGAAGTTTTTCCTACTACAATCTCTAAAATCTTTCCACGCCATTCTCGGCAATGACAGTCTAAAGGACTTGGATGCGATCATCCACACTATAGACAATTATATCACTATGCATAATAAATTGCAAGTAGCAATCAAACAACACTCATCGCAATCAGTGAACGCATTGGGAATCAAAACTGATCATATGATATGAAAAAAAAATTGATAGGTTCAGTGGTTCAGGAATATCCAAAGTTGTTTGCTAACCCAGATGAAAGTTTGAAGTATACTGCCCGAGTCATAGCAGATATCAACACTGGTGCATGCTCGCCCATCTACAACAAATCATACCCATATCCGTTTTCTCTGAAAAGCGAAGTTGATAAGCAAATTAAAAACCTACTTTCCGACAGAATAATTAAGCCTTTCAACCCTACCTATAATTCTTCTGTGTCGATTCCAAGAAAAATTACTCTGCAGGAACCCACAATCTAGGAAGCTGAACAGTATCACGAAAGCGGGCCGTTACCCAATCCCCAATATAAACGATGTGTTGGCACGATTGGGAGAAAACAAGCTATTTACAGTATTAGATCTGAAGAGTGGTTTTCACCAAATACCTTTAAAATTGTCAGACGTCGAGAAGACAGCTTTCTCCGTGCACCACGCTAAATACGAATTTACTCGAGTCCCCTTTAAACTCAAAAATGCACAGTCGATTTTTCAACGAGCCCTTGACGATATATTAAGAGAATATATCGGGAAATGCTGCTACGTCTATATAGACGATACCGTTATATTCAGCAAGAGCGAGGGGTGCCACTTTTAACATTTACAGGATATATTCAGTACCTTACAGGATGCCAACATGAAGGTGCAAGTAGATAAATGTAATTTTTTGAAGTACGAGGTAGAATTCCTGGGTTTCGCGATATCTGTAACAATGAGCAAAAGCAAAGTTGAGGCCATTTTGAATTTTCCAATGCCACAAACACTTAAGGATCTCCGATCGTTCTTCGGTCTATCAGGGTATTACCGGCGTTTTTTCAAAGACTATGCAAAACTACTTACAGACCATCAACCGCTTACGTATGCTCAGCAATAAGAACACCAATTGCAAGATGAAGCGATAGAAAGCAATCTTGGAGGAATACAATTACGAACTGTTGTATAAGCCAGAAAGAATGCATAGGGTAGCAGACGCACTTTCCATGCTTTCTCAAGAATCGTTCATACATTCCACAAATTCGACCCAAAATAGCTCAGAGAGCTCTCCTGATAATTTGATTCCGAGTATGGAAGTACCAATAAACGACTAAAAAATCAGCTTTTCTTTAAAACAGGTACCCCTTCGAATTACCAATTCAAAAGTGTTTTCCCAACCTATCATAGACATCTAATTACCGAACCTAAGTATGAACAGCAAGATATTGTAACGATACTGAAGAAATATTTAAATCCATCCATCATTAACGGTATAAAGGCCGAAGACCTTGTTATGTGCATCATTCAAAACGTATATCCCTTACATTTTAGTAGCTACCGAAGTAGATTCACACAAATCCAAGTAGAGTATATTACTGATGAACAGGAACAGGAAACCCTTATAATAACAACACACAAAAGAGCACATCGTAATGCCGACGAAAATAAAAAGCAGATTTTAGAAAAATATTACTTTCCGAACATGATTAAGAAAATAAAAAAGTCACTAGAGCTTGCTCAGTTTGCAAGGGAAACAAATACGAAAGGCATCCGAACAAACCCGAACTGCAATCTACACCAATTCCCCTTTACTCCGGTCAAATTATACATATAGACATTTTCTCTACAGAAAGACAACTAGTACTAACGGCCTTGGACAAATTTTCGAAATACGTTCAAACGAAAATTATCAAATAGAAGACATTAAACAGCCATTAAGCAGCCACTATCGTGATTGCTAACGAAAAGTCCTTGAACTCGGTATCAATATGGTAGAAGATCAGCTGAGGGTTAAAATACCCAAAACCCCGCCATACACCAGTACAGTGAGCGGACAGATCGAACGGTTCCATTCAACACTCACTGAAATTATGCGTTGTCTTAAAGCTGATGATTCACAAGACACCTTTTCAGAGCTACTAGATAAAGCTTGAAATATTTTTTGGTAGGATCGTTAATACTAATTCGAACTAACGAGAAAATCTAAGAATAGAAAATGTCCAGCGACTAAAAGAAAAGCAAGACAGCAATCTCGAAAATCATAATAAAAAAAGACAGCCCATATTCCGCAGACGATACCGTTTTTGTTAAGGTTAATTGGATGTTAGGATCCAAATTATCTCCACGTTATAAAAAGAAATAGTTTCCGAAAATCATACAACACAATAAAAACCCAATCAGGACATGTAATGCATAAGAGCCGCATTAAAACTTGATCATCTTCGCTTTCAGACTTAAAACTATTTCCTGTTCAAACTCGCAAGTGGTAACATTAAATCTGGGAATGGCTAAACTACAACCGGAACGTTGAAACTTATCCATATTATTGACATTGGAAGGTACTACGAAGTAATCAGCTCCATAGAATCTACAATCGTTAATAATATTAGCACCAACCATCCTGTTACCCGTTCCGGTCCTATCAATTAATGCAAATCAAGAATCATTTAAATAGATTGAAACCTAGAATCACATCCAAAAGGTCTCTAAAATTTATAGGGTCAGTATGGAAGTGGATTGCGGGAAATCGCGACCATGATGAATTTGCAATAATCAAAGGAAAAATAAATTAAGGATTAGAAAATAACCACAAACAAATTGTAATCAACCAATTGCCAATTGAACGTTTAAGCAAACAAATGTTACTAACGAAATAATTAAGGTTATCAAAGAGAATGGAGAAGAATAAATTGAAATTGCACTAAATATTAAGTACAGGCTAGATATAATAAACGAAGAATTAATAAATGCGGAATATGTTATTCATTGGGCCAAGGCCGGTATCGTGAATTCCTTTATATTAGCTGTCTTTCTTTCAACGGGAGTGTAAATAAAACGCTACCCGTCGCTTAACATTTTAGCATTTGGCTGCACTGGGTTTGACAATGAAAATGCTTATACATACACATTTGTTAAAAAATTTAAAGAACAGGAAAAACAAGAACAATTGTATTTTAAAGATAAATTTTATGTATGTATAATTTTCAGACATTTATTTTATTTAATTTGTTAGACATATGTTCGAATAGTTAGATATGCTTTGTTAGAAAACAAAATTAACCTATATTTGGCATTAAATATATGTAAACGTTAATTGAAAAATGGTTTTCTTAATTTATTGATGAAAAAAAAATTCCACTATATCTTATAGCAATAAACAGGTACATATTCAGACAGTTCAAATCATTTAAATAAAATACAACAAATAAAAATACTCCTTACGCGCCTGGTAGCATCTCAGCAGCCCCATTGTCTCCTCTCTACTCCACCGTTTCCGTTTGCTATTAAACACAAGAAAACAACAATTTTAATTTATTTCAATCAATCAAAATATTTATAAGTTAGTTTCACTTTATAAGTTAGTTTCACTTTCATTATTAATTTAAATGAAAAGTTATTAAAGTAGCTGTATTCCAATGGCACTGGATCGGATCCAGTTAATGCAAAGCAACAACAAAATTTGGATCCAGCTTCATTTTCAGATCAAATTATTGGATACGGAAGTGTTCGGATAGCAACAGTACAGAAAGTGGTGTTTGTATTTGGCACTATTGGCAAAAGTTTACAATCAATCAGCTGAGGCCGATTATTGTGAATATATTTGAATTTAAAATTCAGTTACAATTTACATCCATTAATAAAATGAATAATTGTGAAAAGGAAACTTTAGTAAGTTACGAGTTGGATAAATTTATCAGATTTGTAACTTTTCACATATTTTTTAGGGAAAAAGATCGTGGGCGAAGGAAGAGACCCTTGCTTTCCTAAATGCTTATTCTGTTTCTGCATAATAGACAAAAAAAAATGCTATGCAGAATGTTTTGATTGATTTGTAGAATTAAGGAACTCAGTAATTTGCCAATTCAATGCGATTTATTTTGACATCTAGCAAATATTAATTTTTAACTTGAAGTCCCAGCCAACAACATCTGATATGCTACAGACAAATGTTAAAAATTTTATTGAGAGGTTGGAAATTAGCAAAGGATAATAGTAGAAGAACAGGAGCTGCTCCTTGTAATGCTCCATATACAGACATAATGGAGGCCTTATTCGGAAGTAGTCCTGGAATTGCTAATAGCCATTCTGTAAATTTATTTGGAGCAAGCATAACTGCGCTGGAGCCACTTTCTAAAACATCAATTGAGAACCCAAAAACTCCAGAAAATCGAGATCCTGAACACAACATTATGCCTGAATCCTCAACTCCACTCTCTTTTTTTCCACAAAATTCGCCAATGTGCAAAAAAAGAACAGTCCTGAAGGAGAAAATGTATATCTTGAAATTGGCGCAAAGAAAAGAAATAGAAGAGAAAATAATTGAGGTATTCAAAGAATACTAGGCTAAAAAATTGAGGCTAATGCAGGAGGCAGAAGAAAATAAACAGAAACAACATGAAGAAAAAATTAATGCGCTTAAAAATTTACAATGTGGTTGCCAATCCAAATAAAATAATTATATACAATAATGAAATAACATATTTATTTAAAATGAAATAGTTAAAATTATATCAATTAAAGAAGTTTGTTTAATTTTTAAATAAGTTGTAGAAATTCTTAATTTTTTTCAATTTTTTTTAATTTCATTAATTAACTCTAATCACAGAGGTTCTTCATTAAACTCTAAACACAGATGTTTTTATATTTTTCATCTGTTTTTTTTTCACAACTAACCAAAAGTGCTGACAAGTTTAACGTGGATCCATAATTTGGATCGAACCCATTCCAATGAGATTGGATCCGATCCAGTACCATTGGAATACGGCTATTATTTGCAAACCTATTTTCTTTGTTCTCCATTTTATATAATAGCTTTTTATATAATTACAGCGGTTTATTCTTGGTTTACTCTTTTTTGCGTTCACAATACAGAAAATGGTTTTGGCAGCACTTCTGTTTGAGGAGCTAAACTTTAAGCGCATACAAGCAGTCTTAACTAAGCGGTACATATGTATGGATAAGCGGGCGTTTTATTCAGACTCGCGTTGAAAAAAACACAGCTATTATCTAACGAAAAAATAAATGTAGCAAAAACAATTTTTTGAAAAAGAGAATATACCGTATCTAAATGTTGAAGAAGCTTTTGAATTTTCTAAAGTAAAAATTGCATCATATAATTCACTAATTGTTTATATCATAAGTACACCTCAGACATAACTTGATTTGTGTAAGATTGAATTCATAAAAGTGCTCAAAAATAACAAAAGCATAAATAAACTGCCATTTAAATTAATTTTAATTTGTAAAGACAAAATTTGTGGCATTAAAGAACACTGTAAAAGTTATAATGAATTAACAATTTGCAATAGTAAAAATATTATAGATATAAGTAATTCACCTTGCACCGATATAAGCAATTCACCTCCGTGCTTACTAAAAAGCCAACCAGCAACATGCACGTCCCCTCGGCAGAATAAATTCTCCCGGGTACGCTACTGCTAAATCAATATAATGGAACTATCGCGATTAACGACGATGCGCTGAATTTAACCGGCTCCTTTATTATCCAGTATCACAATGCTGCAATAGCAATCGATAACCGAACCTATGTTTCGACCGAAGTACTCTATTCTAAACCTTTATTTGCAATAGCACAGCCACCACCGGCTTTGGGACAGGTGGAAAAAATCCTAACGCTAGAAATGATGAAGGAACTGCACGTAGACAACACCAAGAAAATTACGCTGCTAGCCTAGGAAAACCAGTTGAGACTAGCAGTAGACTTTGGCCTAACAGTTTCGATATTAATACTATTATTGGGCCTGATTGCAAAGCTCACCAGAAAAAATAAAGGCAACCAGATATAAGTGACCACAGTAATATAAGAAAAGGAAGCACCGGTCTTATCAGTATCCTTGCCCGAACAGCGAGCAGCCAGAATAACAAATCATCACCCTCTGCCGTTCCACGAGTTAGCCAGATACCATATTTTTGATCGATCGAGGACGTTCGATTTTAAGCAGGGAGGAGTTAACAACATAAATATTTGAATGCAACATTAAGGTGCTGCTGCAACACATTTCCCAGTTGCACGCGCATCCGGCCGAATTGCATTTCTGCTGACTTTGCGTCTACGGGAATATTCTGATAAACTACCATGGGAGTGGGAATATTTCACGCCGCCGCTGCAGGTGCCGTTGATTGAAGCAAGGTGTAGACTTAAGAAATATTTTTTGTAGCTTTAGTCTTAATTTTGGTGGTAAACAATCAAGTACTATAAAGTAAAATAAAATTGTTTTTTTTAGGAAACTAAACTTCAAATAAGCTAATTTATATGTGGACGTACAACAAATTCGCAGTTTAAAGAAATACTACTTTAAAATATAAATGCATTGTGAGTAAGTCAGTAGTCGTCAATTCAGTGAAAATTAAGATTATTTCTCAGCGAATTTATTGACAAGACAAGTTGCACACCGCAGTTGCAATTGTGTATGTGTGGTTATGCCACCGTAATAATTTTGAGAAGGAGAATTATTGAAACATTTTGGCAGATCTTATAGCTATTTCGGACACGGAACTTGTCCTCATCAGAGATGTTTCAATGAAAGTGTTGTCAATAAATTCGCTGAGAAATAATCTTAATTTTCATTGAATTGACGACTACTGACTTACTCACATTTTCAGACGGAGTACGGCTAAAAGGTGATATCTATGTCCAATGAATATATGCTACAAAGTTAGTATTGATCAGGCTTAATTAGCCTGTCCACTAAAAATATAATGTACTATGACACCACTGAAATGTAGTAAAATAGAAAGAGAGAGTTATCGGAACCAATGAAGGGTAATAATGAGACAGAGTTGCTTAGAGTGTGTGGAATGAGACAGTACTTGGACAGAATTTGATCAGTCAATTCATCTCCTGCAGTTAACGTGGTTGATTGACAGATTACAACAGCTGAACGCCTAGGTTCGATTCCTGGGTGGGTTCATAGTTGCTGAAAAAATTGCCTTCAATTGAAAGATCTCTGATTACGACAAGTGGCGTGTCCGAAATAGTTATAAGATCTGTCAAAATGTTTCAATAATTCTCCTTCTGAAAATTATTACGGTGGCATAACAACACATACACATTTGTAACTACGGTGTGCAATTTGTATTGTCTATAAATTCGCTGAGAAATAATCTTAATATAAATGCAGTGTTTACAATTGCATTGTTTGCTATGATCTACAGTAGTGATGCCCAACTCATGTCATACGGGTAGATTCCTAATACGAGCATACCTCTTGGTCCAATTAGGATGGAGCCGGGTATTCTGTGGGTAAGAGCAAAGGGGAAAGAGCAAATTGATTTGAAAGTGTGTGTAATATGTGAGAGTGTTTGAAAAAGTTTCAGCGAGAATAACGCGGTGTAGTGGATCCTATTTTCTTGCTGTGTTGCTTTTCTTTGATTTCGTACTGTGGTTACGTTGTCTTAAAAGTTATATAAAAATGGGTGCAGAAATAGATACTTATGTGAAGAATTTTTTTTACTTTAAAATTCAACAAATCTCGCCTACAAAACCGTCTTAGTGAGTTTAATCTCACAACAGTGCTACGTTTTTCGTTAGCAATCCTAATATAGATGCCATTGTGTTAAATAAACGTACTTAATGTAGAAATTTTACATTATTTATTATTAAAATTAAAATCAATTTTTCGATTTCCTTTCTTATCATACAATTGTTTAACCTTTTTATTTATATTCCAAATTGGAATCGTTATGATATATATATTGAAACGTGATTGCATAGTGAAACGTGATTGCATAGTGAAACGTGATTGCATAGTGAAACGTGATTGCATACTTTTAGGATCTCATCTGGAGTTTGAGAATGAGTGCACCACCCTGTGTGTACATAAGTCAAGACACGATCTATTCGAATAAAAGCGTACTCGAGAACACCCTGTCGATGGTGGATAAAACTAGTATGTTCTAGAAAAGTTTACACAAGAACACCCTGTAGAGATGTATATAAGATTCTAGAATAATCCAGAAACTTCTACACTAGTGTTTTACAAAGTGATGAAATTAATTATTAAATAAAGTGATTAATGAATTGTGAAATAAAGTGCAAATCGTAATAAAGTAAACTTTAAGCCTAATATTAAGTGTGTAAATTGAAATATTGAAATAAAGTTAGTTATTTTAATTTAACCAGCGATTGTTTGATTACTACACAATCTAGTGGTACGAATCCGAGTAGAGATAGTTAGAGTAAATTGTCAAGCGGGCAATTTCGTAAGAGAATACATTGTAAAGAGGGCAATTTCGTAACAATATATTGAAACGTAATTGCATACTGAAACGTGATTGCATACTTTCAGGATCCCTTCTGGAGTTTGAGGTTGTGTGCACCACCCTATGTATTTAAGTCAAGACACAATCCATGCGTGACGGTAAGAATAATCTCGAAAATAAAAACCTCCTTCGAGGTGAATATAAGATACTAGAATGATCCAAAACACTTATTGATTAGTGTAGAATTTTCTACCTCAACTATTAGAAAGCTATAAGAGCCACCACACTATTCAAAGTCGAACGAAGTTGAAAAGCAACCGTAACAGTGCGTACATCGTACATTTTAATCAAAGCAGCAATATTTGTAATTGTGGTTGTGAAGTAATAAATTGGTAAATGAATTATTAAATAAAATGCAAATTGTCAATTGTGCAATAAATTGTCAAGAGGGCAATTTCGTACCAATATATATTGCGTACTTTTGCATTATTGAGAAAAAAAGTTCTAACTTAAAAAAAATATCCCATTTCTTTTTTTTCTCCACAGTGCAATTTGCGTTCAGTTCACAAACACACCTGTATGCCACTCACATTTGTCGAGATCTTTGCCTATACATATAACAAAGTGCCCTCTCCACGCACAACACCCCTTGCAATACCACTAAATACCCACACCCACGTTTGGTAGCACTAAAATTGGACATCCCTAATCTACAGAGTTATGAAATGTTTGCATCATGGTAGTGTATATTGGCGTGGTCGATTTCTATGTACATTTAAATATATATTAACGACCCTATTCTGGCGAGACTTACAAGCTCACCTCATTCACTAATAGTGAATATTTGACAAAAAGTATTCGGTATCGGAAATCTCAAAGCTCTATTTAATAAATGGAGTGAAAGTATTGTCAGGTGTTCAAGTATTATGCTGGTGTTAAAATTGAAGAACTAGTGCTCTTATTAATCGAAGAGAAAAAGTCGGAGGAAAAAATTGAAAACACGCCACATATTAAAAAGTTTGCCAAACAATAGTGATCCATGTTCACTCATCGATGTGTCGCAGGATAATCGATTAGTTGGAGCCGCACGATATGTAAACAACTTCTTTGTCTTTCGCAGTGTAGTTCTTGGCGGCATCATATTTTTTTTGACATGGCTCATATCAGAAATGTGTGGGTAATAATGCCATCTCTAGAAGTTTACACTGAAGTGCTATAAAAGTGGAGTAGACACTCATTTATGCTTAGAAGTGCGTACATTTCTTTAAACTACAGCTTTAAACAGCGCTGTCACTGTACATGAATAGAAAGGGATACTACACCATCAACGTGGATTGATATTATTTATATACATTATTGATATTATTTATATATGAATATTATTGATATTATTTATATATATTATTGATATTATTTATATATATTATTGATATTATTTATATATATTATTGATATTATTTTAATATATTATTGATATTATTTATATATATTAATGATATTATTTAACTATATATATTAGTGATATTATTTATATATATTATTGATATTATTTAAATATATTATTGATATTATTTATATATATTATTGATATTATTTTACTATATATATTAGTGATATTATATATATATATATATATATATATATATATATATATATATATATATATATATATATATATATATATATATATATATATATATATATATATATATATTATTGATATTATTTATATATTTTTTTCTATTCTTTTCTTTTGTTAATTGAAATTTTAACTTTTGGAGATTCCCCCTATAAATGTTTTTCCAGAATACGGCCAGAACTTTTTATTTACAATTTTGCATTCACTATTTGTCACGTTTACAAATTGTGATTTTCGACAGAAGAGAGCCGTAAATAGTCTCTAAATTTTAGTACGGAAATAATTTAAAATTTAACAATGAGAAAACAGTAAGAAATAATTTGTATGCATTAGAATTCTTCTATTAACTATTAGATTAATACACAGTTCTGGCTTTCTCTTTAAGTATGTCCTTTATTTAATATTTTGTAATAGTAAAAAATAATATAAAAGTACCTATACGTACATATGTTTGTATAAATTATGATGTCTCCTTTTTAAACAAAGAAAATTGTATACAACCTTTTTATATTTAAATTTTTTATTGTTCAATAAAGAATAGGCTACACATATTTTTTAGCGCTATAACTGTGTTACTTTCTAAGTGAGTCTAAGAAAACAGTCGATGCTTACAAAATAATCGGCTAACTGCTATATAATGCAAGCTATTAGTAAAGAAAAATAGGAAATTACATTCAATTCGTGCGTTATTTATTACCGTTTCAATGATTTTTTTTTGCTCACACGTATAGTGTAGGTGAATTTATTGTGGGTGTTGTTCACATATTCTATATCCCTGTAGTGAAATTTATAGGTAGTCTTCAAAATATACTAGTAAATTTAATAGTAAAAAATCAAGTGGTTAATTTACTACTTCAAAACTTATCTATAAGGTAACCAGTTGCTGACTTCTGCGACACTTCATTGCGTATATAATAAATTTTGAGTATTTATTGTTCCTTTCTTGTCAATTTGATGAAGAGAGAAGAAAGACAAACATTGGAATTTGAAGAAAAAGTTATTTTTATAATTGCAATTGCTTTTTGTAATTCCTCATTTTAGAGAAAAATCTTCAAGTTAACGCGTGTTTTAAAATATCCGCAAAGTGTCATCATGAATTAACATGCTGAATGTTCCTCATTTATGCACAAAAATTATTATACATGTCGAGTACACATTATTATAAATCGCCGGGCTTGGATGGGATTTTCCCAATCACGCTGCAAAGGTTACAGGTTGTGGTGATCCCATGGCTAAAGGGGATATATAAGGCATGTATACGCTTCAACTACATCCCCCTCAGTTGGAGGAAGGTAAAGGTAGTTTTCATCCCAAAGGCGGGGAAGATTGGGCATGAGTAGGCAAAAGATTTTAGACCCATTAGTCTTACGTCGTTTCTTCTCAAAACAATGGAGAGGTCTCTGGAAATCCACCTTAGGCATACAGTGGATCAGTTCCCCCTCTCGAAGTCGCAACACGCATATCTCGGTGGTAAATCTACGGAAACAGCTTTACATGAGGTAATTCGATCAATAGAAAAGACAATCCACCATAAACAGTACACGTTGGCGGCCTTTCTGGACATAGAAGGGGCTTTTACAACAATGTTAGTAACAAAGCAATTCTGGACTCTCTCACCAGGGTAGGGGTTGAGGAAGTTCTTAGGGAGTGGGTAGTTACAATGCTTAGGACTAGGGTTATTCAGTCTGAGCTGGGTAACACAGTTCTCATCAAACACCTCAGTAGAGGAACACCACAAGGTGGGGTGATTTCACCCCTATTGTGGCAATTGGTAATTGACAACATTCTCGGCATACTAGATTCAATGGGAGATAAGACGGTAGCATCCGTGGACGATGTAGTGATAGCTGTATCAGGCATGTTCCCCAGTGTAATAAGTGGTATTATGCAAAAGGGGCTGGACAAATTTGAATTCCTGGGCCACAGGATGTGGACTAGGTGTGAATCCAGAAAAGACAGAACTGATACTTTTCACTAACAAGACCATCGGATCTTTAAGCTTCCGACACTCAACGGACAACAGCTAAAGCTAGCGGTGAAAGCGAAATACTTAGGAGTTATTCTGGATCCCAAGCTAAATTGGAGAACCAATATAGAGTTACGGGTCAGGGAAGCCCACGTAGCTTTCTACGCATGCAAGAAAATGTTTGGGAAAAAATGGGGACTATGCCCCCATATCACTCACTGGATGTACGAAGCAATCGTGCGTCCAATACTAACTTACGATTCAATAGTCTGGTGGCCAGCTCAAGATAAGGGTTATAACGTTCAGAGACTCAGTAGAGTTCAAAAAACAGCTGCCGCTGGCATTGCAGGGAGCCTGAGAACATGTCCAGCGGAGGCACTCAACGTATTGCTACACATCCTTCCTATCGACCTGTACATTAAGAACGTAGCCTGCAACAGTGCGCTAAGGTTAAAAGCGACAAACTGCTGGTCTGAGCGAACGTACGGTCATGGCAAGGTGCTATACACAGTGCCGAGGGAATTAACACAAATGACGACAGATTACATAGCACCACAACTGGACTTCAAGGTTAGATTTCCCTCAAGAAAATTGTGGTCGAGAAGGAAACTCCAAATGGAGTACGATATACCCATTTATACGGACGGGTCAAAAATGGACCTGGGTGTGGGGGCGGGGGTCTTTTCCCCGCACGCTAACATTAACTACTGTACAAGCCTACCCGATACAGCTACAGCTTTTCAGGCGGAAGTACTCTCGATCAGAGAGGCATGTCGACAGATCACCCACCACATTAGAGAAGGGCAGAGGAGCACGGTTGCTATTTTTGTGGACAGCCAGGCTGCCATAAAAGCCCTACAATCAAACACTATCAACTCCAGACTGGTCAGACAGTGCAGGGAGGAACTTGGGGCGCTAGGTAACCATGCTGACATCACAAATAATCTGGGTCCCCGGACACAAGAATTTAGATGGAAATGAGAAGGCTGATGAATTGGCGCGCAGAGGAGCCTCTCTCGATCTAACCCATGTGGAACTAGTACCTGTTTCCATGGGTGCGATTAAGAGGGGCATCTACATGCACTGTCTTACCTTACCGGGCAATAGATGAAGGACACTTAAAACATGTAATACATTCCGGGCGACCTGGCCAGTCTTTAACACAGCGAGATCTAGGGATCTCATAAACAGGGACCGCGGGGACACTAGCCGCCTCACGGCGGCCTTTACGGGTCACTGACTCGTGGGTACTCATGCAGAGAAATTGCAGAGACCATACAATACCCATTGTAGAAGTTGTGGAAACTCAGAAGAGAAGGAAACCTTAATCTATTTTCTTTGCGAATGCCCGGCTCTGGCCGAAAGATCTTTTTAGATACCTAAACTCCACAGAGTGGATTTAGTGAACAATCCATCGTTTTCTCCTGCTAGGAGAGGTTGTGGTATCAAAACGTCGCTAAGGCGATAATTGTGATCCATGTGAGGACTGACTTGGATCAGTCACTGAAACCAACCAACCAACCAATACATTATTTTATTATGTACATATATATATATATATATATATATATATATATATATATATATATATATATATATATATATATATATATATATATATATATATATATATATATATATATATATATATATATATATATATATATATATATATATATATATATGAATTTTTCATATATATGAGTTTTACTAATATTTTGACTAGTTGGTTTCACTGCTGGGATGTTGTCTATGTTTGTGTAAAATGGGGCATATTTGTAGGAATTAAATCATATGAAATCAGGGCTATCATTTCAAATTAAACTTTTAGGGAGTCACTTCATTAGTATTTTAAAATGAGACTTAAAACAAGAAAAAAGGTGATAATAATTTAAAAAAAATTTTAATATTTAATTTGGAGTTGAAAACTCAAATGTAAACAAGTTCATTTAATATATTATAGCTATTCTTAATATAAAATCTTATCCAATTGCTTTCCATTTTCACTTTTATTCACTGTAAATGCACAATGGTAATTGTACACTGTAAATGCACAAATAAGTTGTAGAATCATAATTGTTTGGTTTTTTGGCATAATATTATATTACTAATAACTGAAATTATTAATACAAATTCATTTATATTAAAATGGGGTCCGAGTGCCATAGTAATATCCCTCTGCGTGGATATATAAGTATGGCCATGAACGAATGAAAGAGCACAGGGACACCAAACTTAGAAGAATTAGGAGCATAGTGAAATGAAAATTAAGAAATTGCCGGTCATAAGGGAAATAAAACTTTTTACAGTATTCCCACAAATAACAACCGTTTCAATAATCTCAGAAAAATATTCAAAATAAGTCAAAAATGCAGCTAAACGAATTGAGTTAACGGGTTTATGCCTTTAATTAAACAGAGGTAGTGTTTCTTTCTTTAATAACGACGAAATAATATTTTTTTATTTGTCGAATTAATTTTTTACTTAAACGCAACGGCAATATTTCGACTTGTGGACCTTGGGAGTTCATTGACAATGAGAAATTATCAACAAAATTTTGTGTTTTCAGTTATTTTGAGAAGTTAAGTCAATTGAGGAATTACGATGGTTAGAACTAAATGGGATTAATTGTATTTTTACTACTACATACATCAATTTTAAAACATTCTCACACTAACAGAACTCGCACAAAAACATTCATATCAACTGTCTGTTCTATTTGTTCTTTGCTATGAGTACTGAGTATCTGCTTGTTAGTTAAGCACCTCAGACAGAAGTGCTGCCAAGACCATTTAATTGTCTATTGTGAACGAGGAAACAGATTGAACAAATCAGCTGTAATTCTGAAAGAAGCAAAATGGCGAACAAAGAAAAGAGGTATATAATTAACAAATCTATTAATTTTTAATTTAAATTAAAAAATGCAGTTAAACTTTTTAATTGAAGGCGTTAAATATTTTAATTATTTTAAGTTAAGTTTAAAGTGTTGATTATTTTGTGTTTACTAGAAAAAGGAAGGGGTGGGCTAGAGAGGAGACCTTTGGACAGCTCAGATGTTACCAGTCGCGAAAGGAAGAGTCTGAAATTATCATATGATTCAATAGTTGCCACAAATCTACTTTAGTGTGGTCCTCTTGGTCTATTGCAGATCCTTCAGAGCTTAAACTGGAACTCTATGCATACACCATGTCTAGCAGATTTTTAACCCTGCTGTTAGATAAAAAAAAAATAACAAATCCTGGATTTAGAGACCATTTGGTCCATACCGCATTTTTCATATAAAATATCAATTTAATCTTATATTTTATATCTATGTATGGTGGTTTAACACTACGTGAGCCTTTTTAGTGATTGCCAATAGTCGTAGATGCATTAAAAGACTTTCACCAGATTTCGCGGAGGTGCTTTTGCCAGAAGCTTTTCCCAATTTAAGCTGTGTCTGTATTCACCACAGGTTAAAGTCATGTATAAAGTACTACACCATACTTTACCTTCCCCTTCGGATGAAATTTGAACTATGTGTCGGTTAATTTATGAAATGTGTTACCATTTGGTGAGTTAGCACAACAAAGGTTATTCAAACTGTGGGATTCACCATATTGCATTTTGCTATGAAGATGAATACATATTTGCATTGCTTTGTTCAGTTTGTGTTTTACTTTCTAATGATCGGACGTTGTTTTATATTGTGTGCGGAATGGCAAATCAACTTTACTTGAACGAAGATGATATAGCTGAAGTGCTAAATGCAGATAGTGACTCGGATATTTCAGATTTGGAGATTAACTATAATTTGGAAAATGACGAAACAAGTGATTCTGAGACGGAAAGTGAACCAGACGTGGCCACATCTACCTCTATTGATCCCTTGTTTGTTGCAAAAAACCAAATGGTTTGGAGTGCCAGTGTATTACCTAAACCCATTGGAACTGCGGCTAGTAATATTATTTCATCACAACCAGGACCAACTCGATTGCTGTTTCTAGATGCAGTGACATGATGACAGCTTTTATGCTGTTTTTTCCGCCTCCATTAGAAAGAATTATCATCGAAAATACTAATAAGTATGGCAGAGTCAAATTTGGTGACAAATGGCGCGATATTGATGAAGACACATTACGAGCATATATTGCTGTACTTATTCTTGCAGGCGTATATCGGTATGTATATTCTTGTTTTACCAATGTTAGAGGAATAGGTGCTTTATATAAAATTTCATACTCTATGACAGTGGAAGAAATGAAGACGTTCATGGTTTATTTGATGCAACTTTTGGTCGCCCCATATTCCGAGCAATCATGTCTGAAGGTACTTTCCAAATGATAACACGTGCGCTCCGTTTCGATGATGTTGAGAGTCGGAGACAAATGAGTAGTAGCGATAAATTTGCTCCAATTCGGGAACTGTGGGATCGTTGGCAACTCCTTCTTCCAATGTTGTACAACTGCCACGAAAATGTGACCATCGACGAGCAACTTGTTGCTTTCAGGGGACGGTGTTCTTTTCGACAGTTTATGCCATCAAAACCTGCAAAATATGGTTTGAAATTTTGGTTATCGGTGGACTCAAAGTCAGGCTACGTATGGAAGATACAACCATACCTTGGAAAACCTAGAAATGCACAGCCTGAAAATAACCAAGGACAACGCGTTGTATTGGATTTGACGGAAGGATTAAACGGACAAAATATAACCGGCGACAAATTATTTTCCACTTTCGAATTGGTAAAAAAACTACTTGACAGGAAACTTACATATGTGGGAACAGTACGTAAAAATAAAACTTTCATTCCTCCGAAATTGCTGACTGTGAAAAATCAACCATTGTATAAGTCTACGTTTGCTTTCAATGACATAGCCACATTAGTATCGTACATCAGCCACAAAAACAAAGCAACGGTATTGATAAGTTCAATGCACAGGACAGATGAAGTTGATGAGAGTGGGTCGAAGAAAAAGCCGGAGATTGTATCTTATTACAATTCGACAAAAGGTATGCTGTTGTTTGTCTATAATTTCTTATACTTGGTCTTTTTTAGGAGGCGTTGACACTGCTGACCAAATGATTGGCTCCTACACCACAAAACGCAAAACAAATCGATGGCCGAATATTGTATTTGCTAATATACTAGATATATCCGCTTTGAATGCGTACATACTTTTTTCCGAAATTGATGCTTCATGGAAACCAGCTGATCGAAATCGCAGGAGACCAGAGTTCTTGCGGCAACTGGCACTTTCTTTGGCTAAGGCGCATATTATGAAACGGAGTAGATTACCTCAACAACAGTTCTCAGCACAGCTTTTGACTGAAATACAAACCTCATCCTCAGTTTCAGTAGCCTCTTCAAGCAACGTTACTTGTAATTCTGTGGCTAGAAAGCGGGGAATTTGTAGTTGCTGCAAGTCTAAGTCTGACATCAAATGTTCCATTTGCTGCAAGTTTATTTGCAAAACAAACCGAAAAATACTTTGCTCAGCATGTATTGAAAATAATAACGGAATATAATAAACCTATATACATATATAATATACATATAATATAAAATAATAGGAATAAAACACATATTTTGTAAATAAAACCAGAAAAACTCTTAGCATTTTAATTTAAATATAAGAAAAATAAACACTGGACCAAATGGTCTCTAATCCAAAATAAGTAACTTTTGATTTTCCTCAGTCCCACCTTATGTCAGACACTTGAATTTTTGGAAATAGCACTGTTTTGTAAAAAACCCACGTGAGCTGAAATATTAAAGCAATATATACCACCGTTCAAAAGTTACAAGGGAAACAATTGAAAAATTGGACCAAATGGGCTTAATCTTACAGCAGGGTTAATTTAGTTTTGCTCTTTGAGGCTAGACTAATTTGTGTTGTCCCCTAATAAAAAAGCTGTATACTAAAGCACTAAATATATAGTATATTACCATGCATTCATTAAAAGATTTAAGATTTAAAATTTGTTTACAAATGTTTTTTGTGTGTACTGGCATTGTTTATGTCAAAGTCAGTGCTACGAAATATTATAATCTTAGTCGAAAGTACTTTTTTCAGACTCGCTTTTCTATTTTCTGTTTCTTTCTAGAAACAGCTATGAACTGACTTTATGGATTGTTAGGTCTTAGAACAATCACACATCATCATTAAATATGTTTTATTATTTATAGAATTATATTCTTTTTATAGTTTCATGAAAACAATTGTCATTCATTAATTTATTTTAATTAAATAAATTATTTTAAGTATGTAATATTTAAGTTTTGTCTTTTTTAATTTAAATTTTACCAATTTATCTTACGATCATGTCTATACAAAAGTTGACTTTACTTCCTTTATTGCTTCACGGCGTAAAAGATATCCCTAAATTAAAAGTTTTTTATTAATCTAACTACTAATCAGTGAAGGTCACAAATTAATTTGATGAAATTAATTCATATAAAATCGTAAATTTATAAAAGGCTTTTTCATTGATATGAGATAGGGAGTCTACTAAATAATAGTTAAATAACAAACTTGCATAAATTACTTTTTCCGTTTTCAAATAATAGAAAACACTTAAAATCCATATCGACAAATATGTATTGAAAACAATTTTGTGGTTCAAAAAATTATAAATATTAATATATATATATATATATATATATATATATATATATATATATATATATATATATATATATATATATATATATATATATATATATATATATATATATATATATATAAATAAATGTATATAAAATTTAAGTATAAATATTATTTATTCAAAAAAAGTATATTTACAACATAATGCGAATCCAACATAAGAATCCTATTTTAGAAAAGTTATTATACGAGTATATGTAGTTACAAACTGGGTTTCATTCATTCAAGGTCGCGCAATCAGTGGCAAAACATAACCTCTCTATGCATATGACGTCACTTTTATAAACAAGATTGGGAGAGCAATATTTTTGATATTTTTTAACGCATTTTATATGTAATATTTACTTATTCTATTTAATAGTTGCGAGTGGCACTAGACTTTGCAACTACTTCATTTAAAACGATATTTATATATATACATACATAAATATAAATATTTGCTTTTTTATTATTTATAATGTAATAAATATGGTTTTGTAAACAATTTTTTTTATATACTATTAGCATTGTATTGATCCAATAAGAGTTTCTCTAAAATTGATTTATATAATAAAATGCTACCCCATGTTAGAACGAAAAAAGTAATTATAAACACGTATTGAATACTAATGTAAACAATACTCTTCTAACATTGTTAAGACTAAACATTTTAGTTAAGCGAACAACTAATAAAAATTAAAAAATTGAAGTGTATATTTACTTAAAGAGAAAAATTTAATAATGATTTGTGTTATGTGGAATGATAATAAAATAGGATCGTATGACCAAATTCTTTATTTCAATAATTCTTGTTTTATCATTGCGTTCTTTTTTTATATTTTAAAGTTGTGATTATAATGATGGAATTGTGAATGTTGAACACTCTAAAATTAATGCAGTTTTGATTTACAAACATCTCAAGATTTGAATAAATTTAGTTAAATATTTTATATCTAAAGTTTGTTACCAAACTTCACAGGATCGAAATAAGTAAAAAGTACGTGATTTTAATGTTTAAATTAAATGAAAGGAAAGACTAGTTACATACTATATTTAATGTAAACGCAAACTATTTTCTTTGGCATTATTTTGGTATCTCAATTTAAATATAATTTCGTCTCTTTAAATTTTTTTAAATTAATTTAAAATCGATTCGAAAACTTTATTAAATTTAATTAAATTAAATTTAATTTAAAAAAGTACTAAATAAACTACGATATTTAGTACTTTTTTAATTTGTTTTTTTTTGTATTCAACCCAGCCCATTTATTCCAATGTGTTTTTGATTTCATATAATAATTGTGATTTCACGGAGAATTTAATTGTTTGTCAACTATACTGAGAGGAAAATAACCAATCTGCGCATTGTGACCTTGTACTCGTATATATAATAGACTTTGGGTTTTCATAAATGCTGAGGAATTGTCAATTTGGTTCATTCTTGACAAAATAAAACAAAAATTAGTTGATTTGAAATATAATAACCGGAACATATACATACTTTATTGATAATATTTAAAGATAGGGATAAGACTGCATGGGTTTTTATTTGAAAAATCTTCCTTTTTTATTTTATGGTGATGTGTGATGTAATTTATATACTAAATTGTTAAATTTACTGACTTGAGGAATCTAGACACACTTCAAATATTTGCTTTTAATTTTTTTTCCTTTTTGTTTCTTCAAGCACTTTATGCTGTTTGCCTTAATTTTTGCTCATTTCGTAATTTCTCCCAATTAGCAACGTAGTTGAGAGGGTAACACAAGAATGCCGAAAGCAAGATTAACCCTCCTGCAAAGTAGAATGATACGTCATAGCTTCCAGTCATATCGTAAAGAGCACCTGTAAAAGTGAAAAAATATTAAAGAATATGACATCAACAAAAAATAATGCATTGAACATAGTAAATCGAATTGAGTTATGAATTTGAACCCGTTAATATTTTTATTAAAACTGAGGCAGCAGTTTTTGAATTAAATGACGCTGCCGAGTAGTTTCATAATATGTTTGGTTCGAAATTAAACCAAAACGATACACATGTACATACATATATTTCAATTATGTATGTATATACACATATATACACTAGCTGGTGGCTTGTGACATTATTCACATACATTAATATTGAAAAAAATAACTTAAAGCTCTAGGGAGGAGATATTTTCCAAATTGTATTCACAATATAATGATTTTGGGTATGAAGTATTTA
The DNA here is from genome assembly GCA_920105625.2 of Clusia tigrina. Classification (NCBI taxonomy): domain Eukaryota; kingdom Metazoa; phylum Arthropoda; class Insecta; order Diptera; family Clusiidae; genus Clusia; species Clusia tigrina. The sequence continues at coordinate 206,041,026 of OV050030.1, read as the reverse complement.
AAAAGCTTAACAGTAATGTTTGGGGGGCAAAGTGTGAACGCCTTAAAATGTTGCCAGTCTCGGAATAGATGCAAATCAGCATAATTTCGAGATTGCTGCCCGAAGTAGGAAGCAGCTATCCAATTCAATGTTAAAATTCTTGTACATTATATGTTACCATAAGACCCCTTCTCTAAACTTGTTTTCACTGAAAGATGTCATTTGAAAAAAAATGTCATTGTTCAGCCCATTTTATTAGGAAAGAAGCGGTTCCAGAATATATGCATAAGTTAGCAATGCACGTGTCGGCATAGGCTGAGACAGCATCTGCGGCTAAGTGAGGACTCTTCTGCTAAGTGTGTGCTCGGTAGGCGGTGGTAGTTCTCGGTACCCGAGTGGTTGGCGCTATGCGCTATCGCAGGAGTAGTAAACATGCTGCGAAAGCGTTTGGGGCACATCCCCTACGCGTAGCTGCGTCAGTCAGTGCGCAGTTTGCAAAACATATGACGCATAAAATCCGGTTTTCATATAGCGCAGCGTGACGCTGGCCGGGCATAAAAAAAACGCTTCTTCATTCACACGAAGCGACCACAACGCGAGCAGCAGAAATTGAAATTTATTTTATATTAGTTTTTATTTTTTCATAATGAGAATTGGGACGCACAAAATCCAAATACAAGTACTAACATTGGTACCGAATCCAATTGTGTGAATAAACAAATTCGACATTTAATTACAACGTAATATAATTGCTTAGTTACTCATAGCTTCAGTATATGTGATGTCATTATATACACACGCATTTCAAAGCAACGTAGCAATATTAGAATGCATCGCAATACATTCATAAAATGAAATAGAGAAAAAATATATAAAATTTTACAAAAGCAAAGTAAAGTATCCCAGAAATACCTTAAATATACTTTTACATATATAAAAATCCATATGTGACATATTTACTTTGTCATTCAAAAATTTGCCCAAGCGACATACATTATTACAAATGTTTGCAATAAGAAACCAAATACCTAAAAAACGGGTAAAAAATTAAATCTGAAACCATTTCACATCACTTGATACGCACACAATACGAGATTCGGTCTCTACGAAACGACGCTCCCAACGCTACCAGGGGCAACTAAAATTTGTATCCCGACAGAAGGTAGAACCAAAATAGACGAGACTTAACGATAGCCATTGGACGAACGTCTGCACTCGTAATGTCGATTTTGACATTTAAAGGTAGAACCAAAATAGACGAGACGTAATGATAGCCATTGGACGGACGTCTGCACTCGTTATGTCGATTTTGACATTTAACCCAAAATGTGACGCTATCAAACGCATCGATGGGTGGCTTTTTACATAAATTCCGAGCTCATCCCCCACAGCGGCGATTAAATTGTAGCAAAATTCCGTCATTTTAATTTTAATTTCTTTAAAAAACAACAATCGTGTCAACAAAGAAGAGGTTATGACGAGTAGCAGACGTTTGCAGTTCGGTTCTAACGGAACCGATCGTCACGTCTAAATGTTTCGTTCAGTTTCGATCAAATACGTATGGCCATTTTGGCTATTTACATTGATTCACATATGCTTGACCTTACTCGTCACGTTTCGTGTCGTATATTTTGGTCGGCCAGAGTGTCGGCGACGCTAGCTACAAAACGCTATGTGTAAATGGCTCCATTTGATTACATGGAAACTTTATCGAAGCGACAGTTTTTTCTGCGGCTAGGGTTTTGGTGCTTGGCGTTTTTACGCTATATGTAAATCGGCCTTAGTGCTATGCGCTTAGTACAAAAATGATTGTAAAATAAGGGATTAAATAATGTATTGAAAAATTATAAAAGAAGTTAAAGTAAAAAATTGTAGCATAAACTGATGAGAGAGCCAATTAAATGCACAAAAAATATTTCAAAAATATAAAATAAAACTTTATTATTTATTTTAGGATTTTCTACGATCGGATAGGAAGCATCCAGTCTTTTCCTGCGAAAAGATTCGTTGCTATTGTACATTCATATTGTGATACATTTTTTAATACGCATATGCGCCTTCGTATATGACACCACCACTCTTAAGCATTTGCGGTCTCTGTAAATTACTAATCACGAATGAATGGGTCGCAAATTATTGCGCTACTCTCAGTTTGAATATTTTTTATATTTAATTCTATGTTTTTTTCTTTTTTTTTCCACTTTGATAGTAGATTTTCTTCTAGTTTTATTATGCTAGTTTTCTTATTTTAATCTTTGAATTATTATTTTTGAAAATAAACGTTTATATTATTACAATGGCAATTATAACTAACGATAGGTGATACTTCCTTATGGTATTCTAATTCCTCTAATTTATTAATGTTTTCGAAGTGATTTATTATTATTTCTTTGAAAGCTAAGTCTCTTTCAAATGATTAATTTTATAGGATAAAAATATTTTTTTAAAAATTAGATATTAAAATTAGAAATCTAATTAAAAGGTACAATTTAAATTTATTTCTCGACTGTCATACTCTAGTATTAGTTGTTCTTCCTGTGTATTCTTGAGAAGCACAGTTTCATCGTCAATAGTTTTGATTTATGTTTTGTTAACATGTATTTCCAATATAACAATTTTTGATTATTTTTTATTTCTCCAATAAAGCATTTTTTTCGTCTGTATAAGTTTCGTTACCTATTTTTTTAGTATATTTTTGCTTGGTTTGTTTTTTCAAGATTTTTTGTGTTTGGAAGTGGTGTAACGAGGCGCATCTACTTGCACTGCCTCTCCTTGGTGGGCAAAAGATATAGATAACTTATAACGTACAATACATCCTGAGCGAACTGGACAGTCTATAATATAGCTAGGTCTTATAAACAGGGATCGTAGACACACCAGCCGATTCACGGTGGCCTTTACAGGTCACTGGCTAGTAGGTACTCATGCAGAGGCCTTTCAATACCAATTGTAGAAGTTGCAAAAACTCGGACGAGAGGGAAACAATAACTCACTTTTTTTGCAAATGCCCAGCTCTGGAAATCATTTTCTAGTGGGACTATCCTACCTCTCGGCTGTAGAAGGGAAAGACATTTTAAAATACCTAAATTTCACAAAGTAGATCTAGCTAACAACCCATATTTTTCCAGTGTTAGGACGGGCGCTGAGGCGCCAATTGTGATTCAAGGGAGGGTGTCGTGGATCAGCCACCTGAACGAACGAATGTAATTTTTTGGAATCTTTATTGCTGTTTATTGCTGTAGAGAATCGTTTTTGTACATCATGAACCTTATTTAAATTGACTTTAATTTATATAAGTTAATGTTATTAAGATCTATCTCCTCAGGAGTCAGGATTTCTGGGTGAATGATGTTTTTTTTGCAGAGGCTATATTAAGCTGAGTTTGATTAATTTTATTTTCGATTACTTTCAGCTTGAGCATATGGTCCATGTACAATCATCGTTTAATTATATCGTTATTTCTCTTTCTAATCTGATGCATAGAATGTTCTATATTCTTTCTCTCTATCTCTCTTTGCATATATCGCTATCAAATAATTATTTTATCATTGTAAAAGTTTTGTTAAAGTATGTAACGAACTTACTTACGCTGGGGTATCCTTAGCGGTGTCCACAGTTCGTCAACAGAAATTTATTCTAACAAGTGAATTTTGTTTTTTTAAAACTCTATTCTACTTAAAGAACTAACATATAGTTTCACTCAGTAATTAAATTATATCGTAGGTTGCTAGCTAACGTAGTGTCTGTCTTTGTACTCTAGTGTTCCAGTGGAGTCTGTAAAAACCTTAAACCACTGTTCTGTGTGCGTTGAGTTCCCTAAATGTTGTCTGGAGCTAAGGTCTTCGCTGGTGTTGTCTCGAGGTGTCGGTATCGAAGAAAGAGAGCAGTTCCTCGGTTGCTGCTGCTTTTATAGCCCAGCTTCAGTAGCAAAGCTTCCAGACAATTCTGTTGTTTTACCAATTCGAATTAAACGCAACCGTCACTACCGCTGCAGAATTCGTCTTGTTGTCAAGCACGTGGCATTGTTTGTTGTGGCACGCTCTGTTGTTGTTGTTGATGATGTCATGCGCGTCGATCATACTGTTTATTAGGGGTGGGTTTTGTCGATTGCTTTTGATAGTGTAATAAATTACATTCTTCTAGAACAATCGACGTTGTCTGAGGTCCATGGCTTCGATTGAAAAAATGATGGTGTGGCAGAAGAATTATGTTGGATTTCTTTTGTTTAACTTATTCGGTTTTGTTGTTAGCGACGCAGTCAATGTGGGAGCGTAAATATGAGCGGTTTGAGAGTTTACGTTCTCACAAGTAAATGCTTATGAATACCTGTTTGTTAAGATTTTCTATAGGTATATGATTATTCTTGTCAGTAACCTGTAAGTGCTCTGATATTTTCAGTCTATCCTGTTCACCCAAAGTCAACCAAATAGCCATTTATAATCCTCTGCTGCAAAATGTTCTAATCCTCTCCTTTTTCTTTCTATTTTAATGGCACTTATCGATTGTAGTTTTCCATAATTGGAATGATTTCATAATTTTAAATAACCCTGTTGTCTAGATCTAATTGTTTTATGTTGGATTGTATGCCATCTATAATATTATTTATTTCCTTGGTGTAAATTATGTGGAGCATAGTGTTAGTGTGGTTTATGATCTCCAATCCCTGACGTATCCTAGTGTAAAATGCTTCCTCCTTAATTCTCGGAACAAAGCGTGACCGAAACGTATGGTTGTTAGAAGTAGTAATATAATTAGCTTTATTCTGAAAACATTTATCTTTGTATTATTGAAGTTGTATTTAGGAAAAAATAATTAATTTTGGCCGTTAAATTCTCGCTTTCTTTGGTTTGGTGCATATTTAGTATTTTTTTTTTGATCTATTGTATATTTATTGTCTTCCTTAAAATTATCTAATTTCTTATACTTGGGCTTATTCTTATCTATTTCTCTATTTTTTTTACTGAGCTTCGATTGCTTACTCAATTTTGTAAATTTTTTCCCTAAGAAATTTCGCTTCGGTCTACATTCTTCTGTGCTATTTAATACTTTGTTTCCTTTAGATTTTTCTACGGCTAGGAGTGTTCCTTCAGCGTACCAAGAATTCGTTCAATATTTAAGTTATCACTCTTATTGTGAGCTGTTGTATTGTGGACCGCTATTTAATTTTCTTGTAAAAACCTTTCTACTGCAATATGTAGCATGCTTCTTTCATTGTCAAAAACAAGTTTATCAATTATCCCCAAGAATTGAATACGTTTTTTGTTTATACTTTAAGTATAGAATCCCACATTCTGTCTTTTATAGTATGCACTGAGGCATATTTGGAGAACTTGTCTATTGTATTAAGTACATCACAATTCTTTAAGAGAACCATATATCAATGCGCAATGATAAATGTTGATATAGTATCGCTAATTTAAAAGGGCAATTTTATTGGTTGGGGGTTTAATTTAGCTATTTGGCATACTTCACAATTGTAACATGTTAGGATAAAAGTATGTTTCTTTCTACATTCACTTCATGTATGCCTTTTTTTACATTTCATATATTTATTTATTGTATCTTCTAAGCTTAGACTAACAATAAGTAAGCATATCTTACTACTAAATAATGAATATTAATACACCTTGCCAATGCTTAGTGCTTTTTAGTAATCACAATGTTATATGTTAGTTACTGTAATAAATGTTATATTAGTGTTTGTACATGATTAAGGTGTCGATGTTAGTTGTGCTGGTGATTTCGTACATTTTAGGCGACTTGGAACCCTATTACATGCTAGTATCCTAGCTAGATGATTTGGGTGCTTTTTGATTTTTTGCGCATATTTTAAGCTGGCGTCAAAGATTTCCTTTTTTACGAGCGGAATGTTCAGATCTTTGTGAATGTTTGTATTCTTTATAAACCAAGGAGCCCCAGTAATGGTTCTTAGAATTTTGGACTATGCTCTTTGAATCTGTTCTATGTTAGAGTTGTTTGCGCCGCCCCACAACTGGCTACCGTAAGTCCAAATTGGTTTTATGATGGCTTTGTACAGCAGTGTTTTATATTCTAGGCTCAACCTGGAATTTTTGTGCATGAGCAAGTGTAGGCTATTTGCTTTCAAAGTCATTTGTTTTTTTTGGGCTTCGTGGCGCTTCCATGTCAAACGTGAGTTAAGATGAATTCCTAGGTACTTCACCTCCTTTGCTTGAGGAATAGGCACATTGTTGAGTTTTATCGCTGGACTTGTAAATTTTTTTTAGTAAAGGTAATATGCGTACTTTTCGATTCATTAACGTTTATTCGCCAGTTAGCCAACCAATTTGTTACTAGGACCAGATGATCTTCTAAGTCACGGGATGCGATTTTGGAATTCGGATGAATGCTAAGGATAGCTGTATCGTCTGCGAAAGTTGCTGTTGTTAAGTATTTATTGGTAGGCAGATCTGAGGTAAATAGTAGATACAACACCGGACCTAGCACGCTTCCTTGTGGTACACCAGCTTTGATGTCAAAGCATTTAGAGTAAGCATTATTGTACCTTACCTTGAACTTTCTGCCCCTCAGATACGATTCCAATATGTCGTGTACTTTTGTGGGCAACAGCTTTCTTATTTTGTAAATAAGCCCCTCGTGCCAGACCTTGTCAAATGCCTGCGACACATCTAAAAAGATGGCTGAACAATATTGCTTTTTGTCGAATGCGTTTTTTATCTCGTTCACTATTCGATGAACCTGCTCTATTGTACTATGGTGTTCGCGGAAGCCAAATTGGAGAGTGGGAATAGTGCGTTTTTCGTTTATATGCGGCATTAGTTTTGCAAGAAAAAGCCTTTCTAGGAGTTTTGATAAGATAGGCAGGAGGCTAATCGGTCTATATGATGACGATTGGGAGGGGTCTTTTCCTGGTTTCGCGATCATTCTGATTACTGAAACTTTCCAGGCATGTATACCTTGGTGATTTATTTTTAGACGCGCTTATTTTATAACGGTAAACATTTTATCTTTGTCACATCAATTAGATTTTTGTTCGATCTGTACATTTTAAGATTGTTCTTTTGAAGTGGGTTTCGTCGGTTTCTTGCAGCTTGAGGAATATATAGTCGTATTGGCAGAAGAAGCATATTATAATAATAAGTAAATTTTAATTTTTTTATTCACTGCGAGAAAGTTTTCACATTTTCTGTGTATAATTTCAGTAAAAAGATTTTCTTTTTCGTCATAGTTAAGATAAATTTAGCTCTTGTAAATGTTGATGCATTTCTTGGTTATAATAACATGACTAAAACTGTCTTGTAATCCATTTGTGCACTTTACCAGCTACAAACATTACATCGATGTTCATACTAAAATTATCATCATCCTGATCATTAGATTCCAAATATAAAATTTGACAATTTTTTCCATAAGAAAACATAGCAGTTTATTTGTAATTGTAATTTTGCCAATATCTTCGTATATGTATCAGAGAACGGCAACCGGTGATTGCAAAAACGGTCATACGTAATAAACACCTTAAAAACCTGCCTTTGCGCTCAAACGATCCAACTTATTCGAACACATGTTTGCTGTTGATTTTAAATTTAACCATGTGCTTCTTGTTGGCTCTGTGATTTTATTCATCGGTCGCCTCATATCGATCAATTCGGTTGTTTGTTCGTTAGGCTCAACAACGATTATTTTGATGAAGAATAAAACACGAAGAGCAAAAATGAACGGTTTGAATTTTTGCATGTTCTGGCAGAGTGGGAGAGAGAATGAGCGAGGTGTAATAGAAGCAAAAGTTGAATGATTTAATAGCAATAAAACAATTTTTATTTTCATATATCATTTTTCTACATACAACTGAAGTATATGTATAGTCAAATTATATGTAATGTATGTATAGAGAAAAATGAATGATTGGTACAGCCAAAAGTCATTCAATCAGTAAGAGTTAACTGTGAGTCTTTTCATTTTAACTTAGCATTGATTGATTCTCCTTCTTCGACACCAAGGCTTATGTGCCTGTTGTCAAACTCACCATCAACTCGGTACAAGCACCGCTGTTGACACTAGGTCTATCTTTAACGACACCAAGGTTTACGTGCCAGTTGTCAACGTTATCATCAACTCGGTACAAGAACCGTTGTGGAATTCTGTTGTTAAATTTATGATAAAACTAGACCGAAAGGTTTGAGTGTTTGTAGAGAACTAACTTTATTAATAGTATACATATGTTTGTACATGTAGCATGTGTGTAGTTAAGTAAAGAAGTATTGGAAGTAAATACAGTAGAAGTATTGGAGGTAAACACAATGGGATATAATGTGATAAATATACTTAACACTCCCACTTTTATCATACATTTCATTTTAATTTCAAAATTTTAAATAAAAAAAAAATCTTTTCCTTTTCTTTTTAGGATTCATTAATATCTTAGTTTTTTTTTAATTCAATAATATTCATGAGTTGTCTAAAACGCACAAATTTTTCTTTTACTAAGGGCTTTGTAAAAATATCTGCCACTCGCTGATTTGATGAAACATAATTAATATTAAACAGATTGTTTTCATATTCTTCTCTAATAAAATTAAATTTTACATCAATATGTTTTGTTCGCTTATGATATTCTGGATTTTTAATTAATCGAATAGCTCCTTGATTGTCTATATTCAGATTAGTCTCTGGGTATTCGTCAGGAAGTATATCACGTAAAAGTTGTTTTATCCACATAAGCTCTTTGACGGCCTGGCAGCTTGCCACAAATTCAGATTCGACAATGCAACGCAGCGTTGTCTCTGTGATGCACATGCAATGCACGTTGAACCCATCATAATAACAAGTCCACTGGTTGATATTCTTGTAGTGACGTCACCAGCATAGTCGGCATCGCTAAAACAATTTAAAACAAAGGAATCTTTAGTTGGAAAAAGTATACCATACCCTTTTGTGCCATTCAAATATTTGAAAATTCGCTTTACGACATTCACATGTGCATTTGTCGGGTTTTCCAGGTATCTGCTAGCGTACCCAACGGCAAAACTTATGTCTGGTCTCGTTGCTAGCATTAAATACATCAAACTACCAACCGCCTGTCTATACGGATAGCTCGGCACTGCTGCACCATCAGCTAATGCTAGCCCAGTTGTCGAAATATCGCAGGGCGTACTAACTGGATCGGCTTGATCCATGTTGAACTTCTTCATTAAATTTTCTGCATCCTCAGTAGATAAATCCATCACAGCTTCTGATGATTTTCCAAATTCATTTTTGAATGCGACGTCTCGAGAAATTTCCACCTTGTTTGTTCTTGAATTGTATATTCTCAATCCCTTAATATCGTCTGCATATCCAACGAATATTCTTTTCTGGGATTTAGCATCCCATTTCAATCGCTTTTGCTTCGGTACATAAATAAATGTCTCCGTGCCGAAAACGTGCAAATTGTCTATTTTAGGTTGCTTACCAAACCACAGCTCAAAAGGTGTTATTCCTTTTTGCGAACTAGTTCCTGTTTTGTTTAATACGTAAACAGCACAATTAACAGCCTCCGCCCAAAACTTTTTGTTCAGATTCTTAGCATATATCATTGTTCTTGCTAATTCAACAATAGTATGCATTTCACGTTCAGCAGATCCATTTGGTTCTGGATTATATGGCACCGTTTTGTGATGAGTTATACAATTTTTTCTCAGTAGTGAATCCACATTTTTGTTTATAAATTCAAGTTCATTATCCGAACGAAGTATTTGTATTTTTCGTCCCGTTTCAATTTGAACGTCGCCAACGTATCGTTCCAAGTACTTTAAGACTTCACTTTTTTCTTCAATAAAATATACTTTTCGATAATGCGAGAAATCATCTTTTAGCGAAAGAAAGTATTTCGATCCACCAACTGAAATCTTCTCCATCGGTCCACAGACATCCGCATGAACAATTTCTCCAACATCTGATGTTTCGCTCTTTTTGATTGGAAAGGGCATTCGATGCTGTTTACATCGTTTACAGTGATCTAAGTTTTGATGCGCCAATTTGTTGTGCCATTCACTTGTAGGACGTACGTTACTTTTCGTATAGTATACAAAATTATCAACTTGTTTTGATGGTAAATCAATTTTAATAATCAGTTTGTAAAATTTATCAACGCGAACTCCCACTAGCACTGCAATTCCATTCTTTTAGAAAACACATCGTTGATGATTCGATGTCATTTGAAGCCCTTTATCCATCGCGCTAATTGTCGAAAATAAATTCAAACGAAGCTCTGGTACATACCATACATTAGCTAAATGATTGCATATCCATTTGTTGTTGTTGTACGATTTTATGTTGATTGCACCCCTGCCATAACCTTTAATAGTGTTGTTGTTGCCCAAACGAATATCCATAGCCACATCAAATGGCTGGTAAGTGACAAACCAGTTTTTGTTTTTCGTCATGTGGTAGCTTGCGCCCGAATCCACATACCATTCGTCTTTTTCGTCTATGCTTTTTGCCGCCTCCGCTTCACACACAAATGTACTGCCTTTCATTTGATCTCCACCAGTTTGCTTCTTTCTTGTTTTACAGTGACGTTTCCAGTGCCCTGGCTTTTTGAAATAAAAACATCTTCCAGACATACCATCTACATTGTTATTGTTGTTTTCAAATTTTTGTGAGTGTGCCTTGTGTTTTGCAAAAAGAGCATTGCCGCTATCCATGCCCTTGCCTAAGGTCTTCATACGAACTTCTTCTAGCACAAGTCTTGCTGTTAAATTTTCTAACGTCTGTTGCTCAGGGCTCGTCGACTCCCATGCACTGTAAAAATGAGAGAAACTCGAAGGAAGAGTCAACAATATTTTTGTTATTACCATTGATGATGAAACAGCTTCACCAACATCCTTCAGCTGCGACACAAGCGATTCCAGCTTTGAAATATGTAAAGCAACATCATCCTCAGGGTCTTTTTCAAAACTGTAGAATTTTTGTTGTAGCCTGTGTACAGTCGACGCGGATTTACATTCGTACACGTTTTCGAGCTTTTGCCACATTTCTTTTGCTATCTTGCAATTCATTATATGCTGAAGTGGTTGCTGTCCAACTGACAATACGATAATTTGTTGAGCCTTGCTATCACTTCTCAACCACTTCGCATCCCGTACCACGCCCCTGGTTTCACCTACAGTTTTATTATCAGCTCCTTTGTACCCGCAGCTACCGTGCTTGGTTCATCAGATATACACTGCCACAAGTCACCTGCGTTGAGAATTACCTTAATCTGAAAACGCCACATATTCCATTGGTCAGCTCTTTCTAATTTTTCAATTCTTGCCAATTTGCTATCCATGTTGTTTTTTTTAATTTAAATTTTTTAAATAACAAATATGAAAAACTTTACGTTCTGTCCAGATAATTTCCAAAAAAAAGCTTTACTTTAACTTTACTTTCGTGTATGGGCCCATAACCTGATAAAACTACACCGAAAGGTTTGAGTGTTTGTAGAGAACAAACTTTATTAATAGTATACATATGTTTGTACATGTAGCATGTGTGTACTTAAGTAAAGAAGTGTTGGAAGTAAATACAGTAGAAGTATTGGAGGTAAACACAGTGGGATATAATGTGATAAATATTCTTAACAATTTAGTTAGCATTTTGGTAACCCCGACGTTTACAACCTTCTGAGTATCAGAAGGAAAGGATAACTGGTTCAAGTTCCAAATATGCATCGATCCACTGATCATTGAAACATCCTTTAGTAGGCAGCAAATCGCTACCAACGAAGTATCCACATACAACAATCAAGTCCTAAGCTAGTAACCTGCAGAAGACATCAGGCATTATATACTGGCTTATCATCAAGCTATCAAGTGTCCTGTAACCAGAAGACGACAACAATCAAGGCAGCATTGGCCGGTAACCAGCAGACGACAACAACGAATCCTGCACATAGCATTCAAAAACACGATACGTAATCATCATAGGGATTGATGAACTATCATTGAGGCAAGATGAACTTGAACTTTACAAAAAGCTATAGCCAACTACAAGAAAGCGCCACAAGATCGCAGATCAATAGATGTTATAACAGCAAAAGCCAAGGAGCTGGATGAATTGTGGGTACAGTTTGACAAACTCGACAATACCATCCGCGACCAACATGGCAAGGAAGTCGACCAGCCGTATTTTGTGAAGGATATACACACTGCCATTCGCACGAAATACCAAGAAGCACGCGATGAGATGGATATAGTAGTACAGGCCATCAAAGTCTGCAGGTAGCATCAACCTCAAAGGCTGCACCGGAGGTACTCAAAATAGTACGGTAGCCGCAGCCAGCCACTAGCAACGCGAATCAAGCACCGTGATAGCGGCCACCAGAAGTCCGTCAATTCAGCTATGCTCACTAATTGACAAACAAAAGAAATCAATAGACACAGCTAGCAAATTACTTAGCCAAGTGCTTAATAGTGTGACACAACAAACGTCGCACTATTATCCAATGCAGGTGAAGACAGTAGAAACGCATTGGAAATCTGCCCAGGACCTGCACCAAAGGATCTGGTTATCTGATGAGCCCAGCTTTTACGACTACGAGGGTTTTGCCCAGATTGAGCAAGCAATCACTGCACAGATTTTGCAGCTGCAAGATATGGCCCGAGAATCAGCGGCATCAATTACGCAAACTTCTCCAACAGCAGTCAACAAGCAAACAGTCAATAAGACGACATCCGGTCTGAAACTACCCAAGGTTAAACTACAAAAATTCGATGGCAGCTACCACACGTGGATCGTGGCTACCACGATCTATTTATGGAGTTGGTCGGCAAACAACCAGTTCCAGCTTGCCAAAAGATGTGGTCTTGAAGTCCAGTTTATCCGGTCAGGCGGAAGAACAAATCGGCACTTCACAGCATCGCAAATGATTACGAGGCCTCCTGAGTGGTGGTCAAGGATCGATATGAAAACCCCCGGCTGCTGATAAACGCAATGTTAAGCAGACTGCTTTCCCAACCGACAATCAACAACGATCAGGCATCAGCGACTAAGTTGCTCTACGACACTACCAAGGAGTGCATCATGACTCTACAAGGTCTGGGAGAGACCACCGACAGCTGGGACCCCATTTTGCTGTACATATTAACCCAAAACCTACACAAAACCACTCACGCATTATGGGAGCAATCCTTAAAACAACCGAAGGAGATACCAGGTGTAAACGAATTCCTGAAATTCCTTGAATTTAGATTCTAGAAAGCTTTAGGAGGAAGACTCAACAAGGATGCGGCAGAACAAGCGCAATCAAGTACCTACCAGTCGTTAAGTGTCTCAGTGCCAACAGGTCCAGCATGTATCACATGCAACCAACATCATGCGCTATTCCAATGGCAAGATTTTCTCAAGATGACACCAAGTCAGCGGTTAAACACAGTCTGAAAAGGTGGGCACAGTGACAAATCTTGTGTATCAGGCAACTGCACAAAGTGCCATAAAAAACACAACACCTTGCATCATTTGGAAGGATCACAATCGACGGAGGCATCAAACAGCTTCAATCAGTCTCCTAAAACAACGCAAATTGCCCCGGTGGAACTTACGGCTGTTCGAGATCGGCCAATATAATCAACCACAGTATTGCTCAGCACGATTTGCGTGACCATAACTGATAAGTGGGGACAACAAATTCATTGCCGAGCACTTTTAGACAACGGTTCACAAGCTAACTTCATAACAAGGCGGCTTGCGAATAAAATCGGACTAAAAAAGAATCAGCATTATCGGTATAGAAGACATCGGTCAAACACAGAGCCGCATCGCTGAAAGGGTCAACTTGCAGCTCCAATCAAGGACGACTGACTTCACCAAGAGAATTGATGCTCACATTTTGCCAGAGATTGTTTCCAAGCAACCATCAAACATCATTCTCATATGCAATTGTAAAATCTCGAGCAAACTTCAATTATCTGACACCAATTTCTATGAATCCAGAGGCATCGATTTACTCCTTGGAGCAGGACTTTTCTACTCGACATTGTGCATGAGACAAATACCAATAGGACATGGACGACCTGTGCTGCAAAATACCCTTTTCGGCTGTTAGTTGGGGGTGAATACACCAAACAAGATTCACCCATGACAACTACCACTTGTGGCATCTGCACCGAAGATGAGTCACTCAACAAGTGGAAAAATTGGCCAAAGTGCAACAAAGACAGCAACATGTACTGTCCACACTGGTCGGGAGAATGGTTCCCTCAACGACACTCTTGAAAAATTCTGGCAACTTGAAGGATGTGATACACCTAACTGTAAGTTTACAACCACCGAGCGTCGCTGTGAAGAACATTTTCTGCAACATTATCAACGTGATACCAACGGGCGGTTCATAGTGAAATTGCCCTTTCAAACTACTCCAAACCAACTGGGCGAATCGCGCAAATTAGCTCTGCAACGGCTCATGATACTTGAACGAAAAACTATAAAAATTCCTGAATTCAATTCTCAAAATGTAGCCTTCATGCGAGAATACGAGAAACTTGGTCATATGGAAGAGATTGACATAACTAGTATCAAGAGCTCCCACTACTTTCTTCCACATAATGCCGTTTTGAAGCCAGACAGCTCAACGACAAAGCTAAGAGTTGTATTCGATGCTACAGCCAAAACATCAACCAATGTCTCTATAAACAATCTTCTGGAAACAGGACCGTCTATCCAGGAAGATGTGTTCACTATTCTTTTGCGTTTCCGGCTCCCTCGATTTGTCATTACAGCTGACACTGACGATCAAAAGTACCAACTTATCTGGTGGCGAGAGGATCCCTCACATCCCATTAAGTGTTATCAGGTCACGACCGTCAACTACGGTAAACGTCTGCACCGTATTTGACTATCCGCACACTTCAGGCTCTGGGTGACGATCAAGCCAGCAAATACCAACTAGGAGCAAAAGTCGTAAAATCCAATTTTTATGTCGATGATGTGTTGAGCGGATCCGATCATCTCTTCACTGCATGTGAAATACAGCGGCAATTTCGAATCATGCTAAGTTCCGCGGGTTTCAATTTACGGAAATGGTGCGCGAATCACCCAAGGTTACTAGAAGAAATTCCAGTCACGGACCGTGAAGTAAATATAGAATTCGGTGACACAATGGACGACAACATCAAAACAATGGGATTGATCTGGAGCCCTTCTAATCATGACTTTAAGGTCAAGGTCGGTGAAGTAGAATCCGATAGGATAACAAAGCGTTCAGCCTTAGCAGATATTTTCCGTATTTTTGATCCCCTTGGCTTCGTCGCGCCAGCTACGACCACAGCAAAAGTATTTCTTCAACAACTCTGGAAACTTAAAATAGACTGGGATACAGAACTTCCAGCACCACTTCACAAAACATGGCGAACCTTCAAAAATAACTTGCAGAAGTTAGAAACCCTCAGCGTGCCACGCCACGTCTTAGGTCGCACAGTACCCAAGGACCCTCAAGTACACATTTTCGCTGCCGCATGGAGCGGTAGCATACATGCGAACACAATATTACCAAAACCAGATAATCGTTCGCTTCCTATGTGCGAAGTAGCTCCAACAAAGCAAGTAACATTACCAAGACTGGAATTGTGCGCTGCTAAGGTCACCATGGAATTGATGCAGAAGCTTCATGAAAGCCCATTCTTCAAAGGCGTGACAACGCATTTCTGGTCTGATTCCACAGCGGTTCTAGAATGGATTAATGCAGAATCAGCACACTACCACACATTCGTAGCCAACCGAATTTCGGCTATTCAGCAAGCAACTAAACCACAACAATGGCGTCACGAGCCGTCCCAGGACAATCCCGCAGACTGGGTATCAAGAGGCGTGACACTAGCTAAATTGTTTAACGACTCGCTTTCTATAGCTGGGGTAGACTCAGCGGCTTCCAGGGGTCGTGTACAGAAAATTTATACATTGATTTCTACCAGGGTTATTATAGTTTTAATTTCTTTATTTATTTAAAATATTTTAATGAAGTTTGCTACTACTGACTTAGTTAATCCTTATAATAATATTGAATTGATCTTAGGTCTATCACTACTCTTCGCGTGCCTAGCTAATGTTTTATTTTGTTGTCCTTGTCCCTATAGACGAACTGTCATGATCTATGTGTCTCAGTGAGAAAACGGTTGAAAACCAGATGTTCTCACTGAGGCTCTAAGTTCTGGTAGCGTATGGGTCTTAGCGAGAAAACGATTGAAAACCAGATGTTCTCACTAAGTCCTCAAGTTCTCGTAGCGTATGTTACTTAGTGAGAAAACGATTGAAAACCAGATGTTCTCACTAAGTCTCTAAGTCTCTGTATCGTTTGTGTCTCAGTGAGAAAACGATTGAAAACCAGATGTTCTCACTGAGTTCGTAGCGTATGTGTCTAGTAGAATAGGTCTTGTCCAGTCGGCGGTATGTAGCAAAAGAAGCTCTGATATATTCGGCGGTACACGAGAGGTCTGATCTCGTCGGCGGTATGCAGCAAAAGAGCAAGTCTGATGTCGTCGGCGGTATACAGCAAAAGAGAATGACACGGCTTATATAATCTTAAACGACCACCACGGCCAGTGTATAGTGTTGTTGTCGGGCCGTTGTTTAACGTTCCACTTTCGTTGGTCGGCTCGCTTGTTGCTAAGCCATGCTCGTTGTTATTGTAGTGGTTTGTCCTTTGATCACCTTCGCCGTTTTGTTGTTGTTCTTCTGTTTGTTGTTGTCCTAAGCATTTGTCCTTTGGCGACCTTCAATAGTGTTTTGTTATTGTGGACATTTGCACTTCGTTCACCTTTGCAGCTTTGTCGATTTTTTCCATCACTCAACATTTTCCAGTGGTACAAATTATTTTATGTATAATTTTCTTCTTTCTCTCTTTGTGTTTTGTCCGTACTGGTGGCATGCGTAGCGATCGTTCTGTCGTGCTACTTTTGTGTTTTGTATTCGTTTTTACATGTTGTTGATATATTCTTTAGCGAACGAACGTATTCGGCAAGCTCGGTTCCCACTGGGTACTCAACTTCTTGGCATTACGTGTATTTGTTGTAATAATCCATATGTATTAAATCAATGTTGCGTTGCATTAATCGTGTAGACTTTTGCTATTTTCTTAACTGACATACTTGGGTTTGTTACTTATGGCGTGTTTGTGTATATAGGTTCCTAAACTGCGCTCGTTGGTTTTTTTGTGAGGCAAAATTTATGTTTGTGAATTTTGGTCCTCACAATTGGTACATAACCTGTTTTGACTATATGGACCTAAGTTCCACGGATCTATGACAATTTGGCCACTTCAATCTCCGCGAGAACAATGTACTTAGGAACTCAGGCGGCAGACGATTGCAGCTCCAAAACTCAGTTCTAAAGAGACAATAACAACCTTCTGGGAAGAAATCAATCACAAGAACTCATTTCGACGCCTGCAAAGAATTATAGCGCATGTCATTCATTATGTGAAACTATTAAGAAGCAAGGTGTCCCACCGAACAATATCACCAACAGTCGAAGAAATGGAATTTGGCGTCATTGACATTGATTGTCAAGGGTATCCAAAGGAGAGCCTTTTACGATGACATTAAAAGCTTAGAGAGTCAATCAACTGACATAACACTAGTGATATCAGTAATTTGTCACCGTTTATTGATGACCAAGGTACCCTAAGGGTTGGAGGACGTCTAGAAGCATCTAACTTGAGCTATGACGCAAAACATCCCATGTTGCTGCCATACAACGACCTTATTTCCAGAATGACTCGTCATGCTGCATGAGAATAATCTGCATTTTGGTCCACAAGGTTTGCTATCAGTACGCAGTTCACCTAGAGGTTGCAATCGAATTGACGACCAAAACATTTATCGGAGCGCTGAAACGCTTCACGTTTCGTCGCGGACGGTGCGACACTATCTACTGTAACAATGCAACCAATTTCATAGGCGCAAGTAACAATCTGAAGGAGCTAAACGATGTCATCTTTTCAAATACCTCACGAAGAAATATCACGAGATCATGCAGCGACCGTGGAATAAACTTCAAATTTATTCCTTTCAGAGCTCCACATTTTGGAGGAATACGGGAAGCAGCGGTTAAATCCGCCAAGCATTTGCTACCACGAAGTGTATCGACGGCATCGCTGACCTACGAAGAACTCGAAACCATCGTCGTGGAGATCGAGGGAATTTTGAATTCTCGACCGCTTACCCCAATGTCAACAGATCCAGATGACCTAACAGCGTTAACTTCGGGACACTTCTTGATAGGCGAACCGTTAACTTCACAGATGGATAGGAAGGAACATGTCAGAATCCAAGGTATCCCTACAAACTAGATGGAAATCGGTGAAACACCTTAAATTCGAGTTTTGAAAATGTTGGTCACACGAGTACCTTCACCAACTTCAGCAACAACACAAATGGAAGGATCCAACCAGCACCACAGAGCCAAATACTATGGTAATCGTCAAAGAAGATAACTTACCAGTGTTCCAATGGCCTCTGGGGCAAATTGTTAAGGTATACAAGGGTGACGATGGCTTAGTAAGAGTGTGTGACGTAAAAACACAAAGGGGCATATTTAAAAGAGCAATTCAAAGACTGGCACCTTTATTCTCGGAACATGATGACGACATCGAAGTAGATCCAGAAGAGCAATCAGCGCCAAAAAGGAGAAGAATAATTAAAAGTGGCGTCAATGCACCAGAAATCATCACGTCAACAAGTACAGGCCTCAGCATCAGCCTAGCCCTCGCCACCAACCAATAAAGAATCTAATATAGGTTGAGCTGTCGCAACGCGCGAAGAGAAATGTTAATTGCATAAACAGTTGATGTGCAAACCTCATTGGGAGGTTATTTAACATTCAAACTTTTCTTTTGCATACAATTAGGCTTGTGTTAAGTAAACCTTGCCAGCTTAACGATGAAATTTGCATTGTTGACAAAAACTCCAATAATATACTACACCAGCGAAGGCATTGCAATGGATGAAATATGATATCATGTGCAATACTCTGAAGAACTCAAGTCAACGCCAGCTTGCAAATTTGTCAATAATGCACAACTCGGTACAAGCACCGCTGTTGACATTAGGTCTATCTTTAACGACACCAAGGTTTGCGTGCCTGTTGTCAACGTTTTCATCAACTCGGTACAATAACCGTTGTTGAATTCAGTTGTTAAATTTAGTTTAACAAACAGTTCGCCAGCATGATGCTGATTTTATTCAACGTTAATTTTTGTTGCATGATTAAATATTAGTGATATTTTGGACTGTTGACTTTTATTTACTGTTTGCTTAACCATTTCTCGTATCTGTTATTGGATTACTGTTAGCGCTTAAGATTGCTGTATAATCAGAAAACCTTTAGATTGTTGTATTGGGATCAGTGGGCAAATCAGACTTAAATATAACACATAAAGCATTGGACAGAGGACGCTGCTTTGTTGTACTTCAGAACATATATATTAAATAATCACCTGAGCAAAATCCATAATAATAAAAATCTTTAATTTATTTTGTATTATTTTATTCAAGCAATTCGAGCTCTCGTCAATTAAAAGATGAAAGCTCGTGTACTCTCGTTCTTTTTATGTTTTCACCGCCGAAAGCGCATGGTGACAGCGCTTCGAGGCGGCGTTGCGCGACAGCGTTTCACGGCTGAGCTTGGCGCCAACGACATACAACACATGTCTTGTCACATCCTCCGGCACCGTCTACCGTGCTCCTGCGCAGAGGATGGTAGCAGACGCCGTTGCAGCATATTTCGTACCATGCTTTGTACTGCTGCGCAAGCGCACGGCATATGTGTTGCTAACTCCTCTCCCCCTTAAGATCAGCCGTCCTCGGCTGACGGACGTCCCACCCTCGGGCACTACTACGCTATTTCTGATATAATTGAAATTATCCATAGTTTTCTTTGCCTCTCTTTCTAAAATGGTTCACGTGTGAGGACCAAAATTATGGCAACAAAGTAGGACCCATCACGCCTAGACCCTCTAGAGTTTTTAAGAAGGGACAGTAGCCGGAGACGACCAGGGAAACAAAAAGCATATTTATAGTTTTAAGCAGTTTTGAATGAGAAACACTTCCTGTTAAAAAAAGGTAATTTTAATATCATAAACGTTCTAAATTTAATCGATGTATTGCCCATATGAATTGAATGAGGTGATTGGAGTTGCTGCTGGGTTGGTTGTTTTTGTGGACTACTTATCATCCACCAGGATACTCGATCCGAGGTCTGCACCTACAGTCTTCTGGTTGTAAACTCTTGATAGTTTGTTTCCAAGTCTTTTATTTGCCTTAAAAAATACATTGTCCCCCTTTTTCAAAAATCTCCTTTTTCGCAGCCGGTTGAAATATTGGAGTTTAGTTTGTTGGATAACTCGTAATCTGCCTTCCACCTTACCTCTCATTACATCGGAAATAGAATGAACTATGTCGACAGGCCACTGATTAGTAACAGAGTGGATTGTGCGGTTATGCCTGGATACCGCTAACAAAACTAGCTCCCCTATATCCGAGGAATAGTCTGCTGATTTGAGACATCTTGCAATCTCCGTCAATGTGGTGTGAAAGCGTTCAACCTGTTCGTTAGCTGTGCTGAGAAGGGGCGGAACTGCATGAACGCTAGCATCGAACTCATTTTGTAGTAGTGACCTTATAGTGTCAGAAGTCAACGATTTTTCGTTGTCGCATACCACAGTACGTGTATCCTTAAAGACATTGAGTGTTTCCAGTAGGGGTCCTTTGAGGTCCACTATACTTCTGGATCTTATGGGTTTTACGATGGCAAACTTGGAGAACTTGTCCAGCCATTTGAGGAAGTGGTGACCTGCCGTTGAATAGATATCCAGATGCAAAATTTCGCCCGGATGCGTGGTAATACATTTTTTTCCTATTTGGGTTGCGTGCGGGTGTCGATTGTATTTGCCTTCCTCATATATGCGGCAGGCAGATGTGAGCTGCTTGAATTGTTTACGGACCCGGGGAAATATGCCCTCCCCAACACCTGACGTGTAGGTTCATTCGGCGAACGGTGGGCTCTGTTGTGCTCTCTGGCTAGGATTTCTTGTTGCTTGGGTTGGTGATATCCCTTACCCTTCTCTCACTGAATCGGAACTTCACGGATGGGAAGAGATCCGGCAAGGTGTCCTCCAAATATTGCAATGTAACTCGATCGCAACATTGACGTTAACGAACTCGTTCAGCAGCTGGGCAAGTCCGAAGGTGAGGCATAAGTTAAGACATGCCTGAGCTGTTTCTGGAATACTATGGAGGTAGTTTTCCTCGACTTCTCGCCAGCTTGGAGGATAAGCTGATTTCTGAAGCAAATGACGGGGTTTTCGACAGTCGGGATAGGTGATCCCAGCGACTTTTCAGCGTTGTTATTGGTTTCTTCATTATTGCATATATGGTCTGATGGAAGTGCTGACCTCACACGTCGCAAGGCGTCTCATGCATCCGCGTCGAGGACAATCGAAGTGTTTTTAGACTTTGATGCGCCTATATGACCATTCTTCTCCCTCAGATACCTGGTTTGTGGCTTGGTAAACTGAGCATAATCCTTGATGAACCTTCTATAGTAACCCGTCAAACCTAACAAGGACCTTAAGGTGCGAAGGCTGTGGGGCTGCTCAAAATCAACGATATCCGTCACCTTGTTTGGGCTAATTTTTATGCCCATGTTGGAGACAACAAATCCCAGGAAATCTACCTCCTTTTTAAAGAACCTAGACTTTTCTCTAGTGACTCGCATATTAGCCTGGAATAACCTCTCCAAGACCCTGCGTAGATTCGTGAGATGCGTTATCGCATCTGGGGAAAATATGATCACGTCATTCATGTAAACAACAGCTCCTTCCAATCTCCTCCCGGACTACGTCATCAATAGCTCTTTGGAAGATACTAGGGGCGTTCTTAAGGCCAATGGGTAGGCGGCAATATTCATACTTGCCATTATTTATTGAAAAGTTAGTTTTCTCCCGGTCCTCCTCTGCTAAAGCGATCTGGTAGAAGCCATTGTTTAGAACGATATTTGAGAAATATGTAGATTTTCCCAAGTTTGCGAGAATGACCGAAGTGTCGGGTATCGGTCGCTGATGAATTTATCATTTAATCGCTTAAAATCCAAAACGAATCGCAGTTTCCTGTCCCCGTTTTCATTTACCCCTTTCTTGCGTACTACCCAGGGGGACCGAGAAGGTCGTATGATCCCGTTCTCGAGCATGCTAGTTACTTCCTTATTTATGCTTGTGTGCGTCGGTGAAAGGCTGGGCTGTGCCATTGGACTGCTTATGCAATCCGGTAGGGTCACCCATGATGGAGAGGTCAGCCTGGAGACGTCAGACAAAATTAGGTACACGACTGGGTGGTCGTTAAACACCCCCCCTAAGCCGGGATAGCACGCGTTCATCGGCTTGAGGTTTGCAGTTAGGGGTTATCATACTGTATTCTAACGTCGCACCTCACTGATACCTGCCCGCCTCAGTGAGTAACCATGGGCTTACCGTGTTACTGGGGGCTATGACACGGCTACGAACCTTCTTTCCCCCACACTCGTGGGATTAAATATGGAAATACCAAATTTAAATATAATTAATAAACTAGCAGGTACACATTCTGCAACTCAACTGGCGAATCAGGTGGAACGTAATGTTTTCAATACTAAGCGCCACGTTCTAACTCCTAACCGGAGAGGACAGACGGAGGGCAAAGGTAAGAGAGAGAACAACTCTGCGCCTGCGCCACGGATGGCAACTGGACGCGAGAAACGGAAGGAAAGTCGGGGAACTGTGGGTGCTGAGGGTGCTTCGACTTCCAAGGCCACAAATACACAGCCCTCGACGAGTACTGAACAGACGAGGCAGCTTTCCGGCTGCCACCAGGAAGGCGGGTGTCAGTTACGCCAGCGTCACTAAAGGCGTTAGGCTGGCTGTAATACCAAAGTCATTCCCGGAGGTCATCCTTTCGCGTGAGGAGCAGGGTCAACTTGAAAACTTATTTATGGACGATATGTTCAAGGGTTCTGCAACCGTACTTGAATTTGAGGGCATCCACTTTCGACAAGGCTTCATCATGAGCGACTGTTCCACCGATGCGGTTGCTGAATGGGTGAAGACGACGTTACCCAAGCTATCTGGTTGGAAGGGGACAGAGCTGACGACGTGCACTGGGGATGCTATCCTTGGTGTACATCTGATGACGGTATACCTTCCGCGAGCAGCTGGGAACGACGACAAGAAACTTCTCGATTTGATGGTAACTCAGAACAAAGCGCTGAGCACCAATCTCTGGAGAATCTAAAGTAGTAAGGACGAGAAGAACGGCAAGCTGTTAACGATCGGCATTGATGACCGATCGCTTGAAGCGATCAAAGCCAAGGATTGTAGAGTGGCCTACAGATTTGGCAAGATCCCCGTCCATCTACACAAAGAACGTGTAATAGGTCCTCCAGATACAGTGGCACATCTGAGCAAAACTCAGCCGACGCAGAGGAGATCCTAAAAGAGGTGGCAGAAGAAGTGGTCACGAGCGAGAGGCCTGCAGCCGAAGTCTGCGTTCTAGCTGTCGAAAGCGAAGACATCAATGCCATCAACCTAACAGCGCTAAAACTGACCGCCGAAGTTGAAGACTCCGACAAAGTACTCCTGTCAGACATCGATGATGCCCTGGCGGAGTGCGATGCGAAGGAGAAGAAATCCAAACAATAACGTGGAGATGGCCAGCATTAGAGTTGCTCAAATGAATCTCCATCATGCGAAGGCCGCCTCGGCAGTCATCACTAGAGCAACACTCAGGTCCAACCTGAGCATTGTGCTGGCACAGGAACCCTGAGTTTTCAGGGGTCAAATCAGAGGTTTGGTTGCATCTGATCCGCAGGTAATATGGGACATCAGGTGTGATAACCCCAGAGCCTGCATAGTACTAATGAAAAATATGAAATACCTATGTCTTCCAGAGTTTCTCTCTAGAGATCTTGTAGCGGTGCAGATCCCGACGAGGTATGGGGCAGCACAGACACCAACAAGCGTGGTGAATACCTTCTTGAATTTATCATTAGTAATAAATTAGAAACTCTCTATATGGGTAACACACCCACTTTCGTAACTAGCGTACGGAAAGAAGTCTTAGACATAACCTTAGGTAATACCTGAGGCTTTAGTCTTGTTAAGAATTGGATAGTATCCAACGAATCATCAATGTCCGATCATATGATACTACGATTTGACATAGAGGGGTTGCAATTAACGCAAAGAACTTTAAGGAATCCGAGGAAAACAAATTGGGAAAAATATCTAAGCAATCTGAATGTAAACCTAAGGCAACTAGAACTAGGAGACTGCATCGGAAACGAAATACAACTAGAAACTACGGTAGAAAGTCTCAATAAAGCAATTATTGATTCATACGAAGACAGCTGTCTAATAAGCAAGGTAAGCTCTACCAAGGACGTACCTTGGTGGAACAATGATCTAACGAAACTAAGAACTGAGGTTCTTAGGCTATCTAATAGATCAAAAATTACCGGGGATTGGACTGAATACAGAAGGACTTTAACACTCTACAACAAAGAGATTAGGGAAGCAAAACGCACAAGTTTCAGAAATTTCTGCGAAAGCATTGAGCACACCACTGAGGTTTCAAAACTCTGTCATTTCAGGCCTATGCGGACGACATAGTCATCATCTGTGTAGGTAAATTTGAGGATACTCTACGTGATAGAATTCAGCTAGGACTTAAACTAACGAAGAGATGGTGCGCCAAGGTTGGGCTGAATATTAATGCAGCAAATACAACGTTAGTACCATTCCCAAGAAAGTATAAACTCGCGCATCTTAAACCTATCCGTTTAGACGGTATAGAGATAGAACTTCAGAAAGAAGCAAAATTCTTGGGTATCCTCTTAGACCAAAAATTACTATGGAAAATACACATTGAGCAAATAAAAGAAAGAAAGCTATCAAAACTTTTATGACGTGTAGAACTATTGCGGGCAAAAGTTGGGGCTGTACACCAAAAATCCTGCGATTTATATACACAGCAATTGTCAGGCCAATGATAACCTATGGGGCATTAGCCTGGGAAAACTGCACGAATCAGCAGACAGTAATTAACACCCTTAGCAAGATACAAAGACATGCATGTGAATGTATTACGGGAGCTATGCGAACATGTCCAACGGCATCAATGGAGGTACTCTTGGATCTCACTCCTCTTCATATTTATATCCAGTCCCAAGCGAGGAGGGCGATTTTGAGGTTGGCTGGAAACAACACCAGCACAGGTAGTTATCTTAATCAAAGGAAGACAGAACTTCTCGTTAAGCAACTTCCTGAAATCTCGATGCCAAAGGACTCCATACTCCCAACATTCAGCTTTAAGAAAAATTTTAAAACTGAACTTACTAATAAAAAAGATTGGGAAGGTATATCAGAAACATATAAGGTAGACCAGTACATGATGACATGGTACACTGACGGCTCACTCACTGACGATGGAGCTGGGGCGGGTGTATTTGGACCAGGGAAAAGATACTCTGAACCTTTAGGTAAGAACACCTCTATTTTTCAAGCGGAAGTATACGCGATAGATAGATGTGCGCAGTTTAATCTCGAACGAAACTATCGGAACCGCAGAAAAGCAATACTGACTGACAGCCAGGCAGCTATCAATGCACTTAAATCTCACCAAGTTACATCAAAACTGGTGATGGAGTGCATTGATAAGCTGAACATCCTAGGCCAACTCAATCAGGTGTGGATTCTATGGGTTCCGGGGCATGTAGGGATTAATGGAAACGAGATGGCAGACAAACTTGCCAGGGAAGGAACATCATCTCCATTTGTAGGACCCGAACCATTCTGTGGATTAGGATCGGGTAACATCTCCCGTATTATCTGGGAAGAAGAGGATAGACAAAGAAGATTATACTGGGAAAAATTACCGGGGTTATCACATTCCAAATTAGCGCTAGGGACATACAACCCAAAATGCAACGAGGACTGCATGAATCTAACGAAGAACAACTTGAGAATCATTACGGGCCTGTTAACACGACATTGTAGGTTGAATTATCACCTAACAAAACTGAGAATTTTCCCTGATGCTCTTTGTAGGTACTGCAAGGAAGAGGACGAGACCGCACAACATGTGTTAGGAACTTGCCCCGCCCTGATACACAAGAGAAGGAAACACCTCGGCGTATTCATTATACTCGGTGACGAACTCAGACTCTGTGAAGTTGGACCAATACCCCAATTCAGCGAGGGAATTGGGCTAAGAGAAATACTCTGGGTCCACGAAGGGGGCACAATAGATCTTATAGGTCGCAGTGCAACATCCCCTCAACGATAATAATAATAATAATGGGGTAGAGATATGATCGGGCGTAAACAGGATCATTGTCTGTAGTTCACATGGTTGCAAGGACGTTTGTATTGAACAGCAGGCCCTCTCTGGGTTCCGCAAACACGTCATTCAGATCAATCATGATTTGCTGGAATTCCGTAGTGGCCTCAGAGGGAACTTCAGTTTGATTGTTGCCGCTGCTATGCTCTACTTCTTCGTTCTCGTCTATGATGGAATCTCTGTAATTTACCCCTTCATACTCCTGAAGGAGCAGCGTTTCCATTCCCCGGGCAGCTGAGGGTTCCCACGTCTAAGTTGACACAAGCCGAGACGTCCGTTAGCAGATCAAACCCGATTATAGCATCAAAGGTGTTTAGAGTGGGAAGCATGTAAAAGGTATATGTCCTTCCCAGCACATTCATTCCACATTTTCTAGTGACATGCACACTCCCCACCACAGTTTTGACTTTAAAGGGTTTGATTCCCGGCTTTATTCCCCGCAGGCCAGGGATATCCTTGATATAATTCGTGGCAGAGCCGGTGTCCACCAAGAACTTTAACCGCTGTTATGCAAAGGTCATTTGAAGGTATGGAAGGTATTCACTCGTCGAAAGTTGTTTCTTCCTCAACATCGGCACCGACGTCACCCCGTCTTTAGTTTCAGTTGCGACGACGACCTTTACCCCGGAAGTTTCCATTGGCCCAGCCACCAGGTGGAGAATCACTCTTGTGTGTTTCGAATCGTGTGAAGGTGGTAACGACGAATGTGGGCTCTTTGTAGTTGGAGCCCTCCCTTGAAAATGCTGCCCATCCGAGTAACCCTTCCACATATAAGGAGCGCTGGTTGAAGCCCCAAACCGGCTTGCATTAAAGGGATTTCGTGAAAGAGCATCTATGGCGGGTAACGGAGATGGTTGTCCCATCGGGGTGGAGTTCTAGGGTTGGCGATACCCCAGTTCCTTGGCGACCAATGGCAAGTCGAGCTGAGTCGGGCTGATACATCCTTATAGGCTGCTGGTTGATCCTGTAATTGAAGGAGGGGTGTATTCCCTGGGGCCCCCGACGCTTCCATGACTGGTCTATATGGGTTCTGGCTGTGTTTGTTTGTAGCTGGAAGGCCAGAGCGAGGGCTGCCGACATATCCGGGGGACTAGTACAAAGAACCGATGAACTCATGGGCTCGTTGAACCCCGAACTGAACATGCTCCTTGCCACGTTCCTGTGTTCTTCATTCAGGATTTGCTTCCGCGATGCGTCACCAGAATTGCTCATGTTGTTCTGGTTGGTTAGAAGGGTAAGCCTCTAAGTAATAAGTCCTTCCGAACACATGAAAGGGCGTCAGCGCTGGTGACAGATCTCCGCCAGGAAGCGTACTGCGTCCTTCCTCCTTCAAACTCATGTAGGGCTTGAATGAGCACCCATGAATCAACTCCTTCACCGTCTCGATCGAATGTAACATCGCTATAAACCGTGGGGGGTACTGCCGGTTGCCCAAGGATCTGCAGTTCTTTTCAGAGTTCGCATATCTCGTTGCGACTCTCAGTAAATCGTCGGTTGCCTTCTTCAGTCAAACAGGAGAGGGCGGTGTTGATCATAGCCTTAAATATAACCAAATCTCCGCGGGGTTGATGCGCTGCTTCGTTATGCGCCAGGCTACAGTCTATAAGCGCACTCTACTATGCTATGAACGGTACTGACGGATTGAATAATACCGGTTTGAGGAAGTCTTAAATTCTCACGAATAAATAAATTTGGATATGGCCTGCCAAGAGACCTGACTGAACGTGGCCTGTGCTGCTCTTCCCTTGTCACAGCGGACGTCCTTGGCGTGGTGAGCCGTGCACCGTCTCTTTCGGATGCTCTCTACTTCACCAAGAATGTGCTAGAAAGTATGGTTGGGCTTTGCACCGCCTTTTTCGGTTGCATCGTGTTTAATTATAAACCTTGCGAATGGTCAATACGCAGCGAACCACCGTTTCCGGTAGCGCTAAAAATTGCATTAAATTTATTATTAATTTTGTACTTATATTAGGTTTTTTCTTTTATTTTTATTTATTTCTGATAAATACTGGAGGGTCCCGTAGGTGTCGCAGATATTAACTCAATATATCACGTGTAGGTTACAAAAACTGGAGGGTCCCGTAGGAATCGCAGATTTGTTAACCCCTCTCAAGCGTAGGGTATTAGCTTGGGCAGCGACTTTTTTGCATGCCCCACCTTTATGATACAAAAACTGGAGGGTCCTGTAGGAATGGCAGATTTTATTTTTTGTGAACCCTCCTCAAGCGTTGCGCGACAGCGCTTCACGGCAGGACTTGGCGCCCACGACATACAACACATGTCTTGCCAATTCCTCCGGCACCGAGAACCATCACCATCTACCTTGCCCCTGCGCAGCTGATAGCAGCAGACACTGTTGCGGCATATTTCGTACCATGCTTTGCACTGCTGCGCAAGCGCACGGCGCCAACAACATGCAACACGTGTGTTGCTAACATATATTGTAGCTCGCCGAGGTATAACTTTTATATTTTACTAAGCGAAAGTCTTTTTACTAATAAAGCGAGAGTCTGTACTGCTCGGACGTGTTTTTGTGCGCTCAGTGTTTGATTGGATTTACATATTTCTCAAATATTATTTTGTTGTATTAATATCATCAATTAAATCAAAATAATCTCGAGAAATTTATAACAGCTCGTTTAATAATTTAAATACATATATGAAATATAATTCAAAAAGTAAACACTAAAAATATAAACATAAACATATACACAAAGCTATGAGTGTCGCGCACTCTCCTAATAGAGAGCGTCGGCACTCAGTGCATATACCCATTGCACCAAACAATAACACTACCACAAAACAATACGGCATATTATCGGCAACAACAATGCCACTAGCAGAGTCATCATCTGTGTCAGTAGCAGCGTCGGCAACAGCAGCGACCTCAACAGAAAAGTAGATCCCAGTAACTGTCGCTACAGGAAACAGCGCGATGACTTTCGTTCAAACAACAACGAAGGCAAGGCAGCCCAGCATAGCGCCGTCACCAAACTCAGAAGCAGTAAGGAGTCCAGCAACAATGCCTCTGCAGGCGGTAATAAACAGTGAGGTAAAGAAAATAAAAAAAGGGGCGGTAGTGCAGACTGGCATTGACCGCTACATTCAAATTAATATTAAAAGAAAGATAAGTCCACAAAAGGTCATGGGCGTCGCGAAAAGGGCAAACACAACAAACTCAGGTGCTCCTCTGGAGAATAATAGATTTGCACTTCTTAGTGTAGAGAATTCTACTAATAAATCGAAAGGTGAACCTGTAGTCAGTAACGCCAGACCGCCACCAATGTACCTGCGCGATCGTAGTTCCAATCAATTAGTATTGAACATCGCAAATATTATAGGCACAAATAATTTTCACATTGTGCCTCTTAGAAAAGGTAGTATTGAGGAGACAAAGATACAGGCATGTAGTGAAAAGCACTATCGTGATATTATAAATTTTTTAACGGGGAACAAGAAAAATTATTATTCCTGTCAGCGGAAGAGCTCAAAAGGCCTTGTTATTGTTTTAAAAGGAAACGAAGCCACAGTAGATTCTGGCGATATTAAAGAGGCTCTTGAAGAGCAAGGGTTCCCCGTAAAGGTTGTGATAAATATTGTGAATAGAAATAAGGTCCCACAACCTATATTTAAAGTTGAACTGCTCCCCAACTCCACCCAGCTTAAAAAGAACGAGACGCACCCAATATATAACCTAAGATATCTTTTACACCGCAGAATTACGGTTGAAGAACCGCACAGACGTAACGGCCCAATGCAATGTATGAATTGTCAAGAATTCGTCCACTCTAAATCGTTCTGCACTCTGCGCAGTGTTTGTGTACTTTGCGGTGATCTCCACCCTACAAGTACTTGCACCTTAGCTAAAGCTGACACATCCGCAAAGAAATGTAGTAACTGTGGTGGTAGCCACACGGCAAATTACAGAGGTTGCCCTGTATATAAAGATTTAA
The DNA here is from genome assembly GCA_920105625.2 of Clusia tigrina. NCBI lineage: Eukaryota > Metazoa > Arthropoda > Insecta > Diptera > Clusiidae > Clusia > Clusia tigrina. The sequence goes on along the minus strand of OV050030.1, from coordinate 206,010,734 downwards.
AGTCAAAACTGTCGCAGAGTATACAATTAAAACGTAGCTTATCCCCAAATCCTATTTATATCCAGCCTGCCACCACAAATCCTCAGATAGGTGAGCCTATTTTGCAAAAACCTAATCCTGGTCAAGCAACCTACGCAAGTGTTCTGCAGGGTAACGTACGGCAAGTTAACAATAACAATGCATCTAATAGTGGAGTAGAATCCATGATCCTAAATCTTACTCAGTGTATGACTCAATTCATGTCTACAGTGCAAAATATGCTACAAGATTTGATTAAAGTTCAAAATCAGATGATCCAAACTCTTGTAAGTAAAAACTGAGTTTGTTAAAAATATGTTTATGGAACGCAAACAGTGTTAACAAGCATAAACTAGCCCTCAATAAGTTTCTACATGATCACGAAATTGATGTTATGCTTTTGTCTGAAACACATCTCACAAACAAATACAACTATCATCGCCCAGGCCTCAAATTTTATAACACAAATCATCCTGATGGTAAGGCACATGGCGGTACGGCTATACTAATCAGAAATCGGCTTAAGCATCATTTTATGCAATCACATTCGATGCAATGGATGCAAGCTACATCAGTATCTATTAAAAATCATGGTAAAGTCCTGACGCTTTCAGCTATATACTGCCCACCCCGTTTTACTGTAACAGAAACTCAATTTAAAGAACTTTTTCATTCCCTTGGTGATAGATTTCTAGGTGGCGGTGATTGTAATGCGAAACATAAACACTGGGGCTCTCGCCTCATTACTCCAAAAGGCCGACAATTGTACAATGCAATAACTAACAGACATAGTAAATTCGATTTTGTCTCACCAGGACAGCCCACTTATTGGCCAACAGACCCAAAGAAAATTCCTGATCTTATTGATTTTGCTATTTCCAAAAATATAGATATGTCTTTAGTATCAGCGGAAACCTGTGTCGATCTGTCCTCTGATCACTCGCCTGTAATAATCAACCTTTATGAACAACCAGAGTATACAAGCCCACAGTTTCGCCTAGGGACCAACCAAACCGATTGGTTAAAATACAAAAGAGAGTTGAGGTAAAACATGCAGATGATATAGATAATAACATTGATAGTTTCAACTCCATGCTAGCGACTGCAGCCGTAGTGGCAACGCCAAAAAATACTTCTAGAAAGTGCAAGTATGCCTGTACAAATAGCCAAATTGAAAAACTTTTAGCACAGAAACGACTGCTGCGCCGAGAATGGCAGACCCATCGCTCGCCCATCTCTAAATACAATCTTAAAGCAGCCGAAAGGGGGTTTAAAGATGCTCTTACAAAGGAGGAGGATAAAAACCTAAAAGAGTACCTGAAGAAGGTAACCCCAAATTCTACCGAAAGGTATTCCCTTTGGAAGGCATCGAAAAACGTTAAGCCTGCAATGAAAGGTGTAAAACCTCTAAGAAACCCGTGGGCTCAAAGCGATAAAGAAAAAGCATTCTGCTTTGCACGACATTTATGCAACGTGTTCCAGTCTAATATGGCTACAAACTCCTTTGCATTGCCTGCCTTACCTTGCAGTACTGAGATTGCTCAGCCTATTGAAATTTCCCTTCCTGAAATAGCCAAGCATATTAAACAACTGAATCCAAAAAAATCACCTGGATTCGATAATATTACCCCGAAAATGCTAAAACAGTTACCAAATTCTGCATCAGCATTTCTCTGTAAGCTTTTTAACGCAATTTTGGGCATCGGTTACTATCCGAATGCATGGAAGAAGTCTCAGATATGTATGATAGCTAAACCTGGAAAAGACGCAACGCTACCGTCATCATATAGACCTATCAGCCTGTTGCCTTGCCTTTCCAAATTGTTTGAGAAACTACTATTAAATAAACTATCTGCTTTTCTTCATGAACATAGCGTAATACCGCAACACCAATTCGGTTTTCGCGAAAAGCACAGCACTATTGAGCAAGTGAATCGAATTTCAAATGAAATAAGAAAAGCATTTGAACTTGGGGAGTTTTGCTCTGCAATATTCCTTGACGTGGCTCAAGCATTTGAAAAGGTATGGCATCAAGGACTGATGTTCAAAATCAAAAAGTTTCTCCCAAAAAGCTATCATAAAATTCTTTTGTCTTACTTATCCAATAGACGTTCCAGGGTAAAAGTAAACGAATTCATTTCCGAAGATTTTCCAATTTTAGCCGGTGTGCCCCAAGGAAGCGTTCTAAGCCCTACATTATATGTAATATTCACATCTGATACTCCTATAAGTGAAAGCACGCTAATTTCAATATTTGCGGATGATACCGCCATACTTAGTTGCAATGAATGTTCGATAAAGGCGTCGAGAGCACTACAAGAGCACTTATTTAGGGCAGAAGAATGGCTAGGAATGTGGCGTATAAAGATCAATGAGCAAAAAAGTAAGCACGTAACATTCTCTTTGAGGCCTGGTACGTGTCCAGCCATTTGGCCCAATAATATCGAGATTCCACAAGCTAATGAAGTCACCTATCTCGACATTGATTTAGAGGGGCGCTTAACTTGGCGTACGCACATTTCAGCTAAAATTTTAAATATGAAGTTGAAGGTCACCAAGCTGCATTGGCTAATAAACCACAAATCTACCTTAAGTCTAGAATACAAAATCCTCCTATACAATGCAGTTAGTAAGCCGATATGGTTGTACGGGATTCAAATGTGGGGTAATGCATCCGCTTCTAACATTGCCATAATTAAAAAGTTTCAGTCGAAGATACTTAGGTTAATAACAGGTGCTCCATGGTACATGCGTAACGATGATGTTCTCAAAGGCCTGAAAATACCAACAGTTATCACAGAAATAAATGCTAGAAAGCAGATATACACAGCAAAACTGGAAAATCACCCGAATCCACTAGCTAAATCACTCGCAAAACCGATAAGCCGATCCCGCCTGCAGAGAAGAGACTTTCCGGCCTTTTGAAGAGCGAAGCAGAACCGACATTTTGATGGCCAAATACAATTTGGGTTAAAACTATTTTTTAGTGACTAGTTTTAAGATTTGATATACTTATTGTTAGGCTTAATTTAAGCAGCTTCAATAAATAATAAATTCTTGTAATAAAAAAAAAAAAAAAAAAAAAAATATATATATATATATATATATATATATATATATATATATATATATATATATATATATATATATATATATTTTACTATAAACTTCCTGTTTGTTAAATGTTATGATTATTATAATTTGCACAAAAATAAATTTCTGTACAATTTGGCAGAAGTACACTAGCGACTTTGGCTTTCAGCTCTCTTGTATACTGATTTCAAAAAACAATAAAAAATATGCTGTACTAGTATTTTAACAATATATACATATTGTCGTAAACTATGCAAATATTATGAAATAGAATTAATTAAATTAGAATTTTTTTAGGAAAGTATATAATTTTTTAATATTTAGCAGCTCACTGGGGAATGTGTCCAAAAGAAGATGGCTCCTCACAATATGAAAGGGCTGGCATTGATTTTTTTTAACATTTCATTATTTATTGAATCTTCTAAATAAGAACTAACAATAAGTAAAGAATCCTTCATAACTACATTTTATATTTAAACCTTAGCCAGTGCTTAGGGTAAATAAATTGAATACACTTTAAAGAATATTGGATAAAATTCATGATAAATCCATTTAAAATTAAAGTAAAAATTATTAATGTTAATTAAAATTAAAAGATTTAAGGCGAGATGAATTTAATTCTTTGAGCAAGTCTTTAGGTAGACTATTCGGGTGGGGGTGTAATTTTAATTTATAGGCTCTTTTCAAATTTATGATTTTTTCGTGAACAGTTGGAATATTTAGATCTGTATGCAGTCTTTCATTTTTTAAATACCACGGTGCAATAACCAAATGAGTCCCAAGATATTTCAGTTGGCTAGCTTGTGGGATCATTACACCATTTAGAGATAAAGGCCCTCCTTTCTTCTTGTATTAATGTAAACGTTATGTGAACGCTTTTTGACTCGTTAACCTTAATTCTCTATTTTAGTAACAATTCTTTTACAGGTCTGATGAGATTCTTTAATTTGTATGAGGCAATGTTGGAATCTTGATGGGAATATAAAATTGCAAACGTGGATATAGTCAGCTGGTTATCTGTTGGTAAATCACTTGTGTATAAGAGGCACAAAAACGGTCCAAGTATACTTCCCTGTAGGACTCCAGCTTAGATTTTGTGGGTGTCTGTCATATGGGTTTTATGTTTGACTTTAAATTTCAGATCAAAATGGTAGGACTTCAAAATATTACTATATTCGGGAAGGTGGTTCAAAACTTTGTAGATGAGACCCTCATGCCATACTTCATCGAACACCACATCGAGAAAAACCTCAGAGCAAAATTTTTTACTGCATATGTTCTGTGGATCTGCTCTATTGTACATTCCTTCTCTCGAAATTGGTGTTGAGGGATTACTTCTTTTCTTTCCAATAGTGGAGTTATTTTATGGATAGTTACTTTTTCAAAGACTTTAGAGTGTGTTCACAGAAGGCTCATTGGTCTATATGATGTTATTTTTGTTGGATCCTTCCCGGGTTTACTAATTTTTATAATAACGGACAATTTCAAAAATTTGGGAACTAATTTATTCTTAGCAGAGCATTTAATATATGCGTAAAATGAACAATTGGTATATTTGGTAGTTCCTTCAGCATTTTGTTTGTGATAAGGATCTTTTTTAGACTTATTTCCTTTCGCACAATCTATTTTACTTCCTTAACTTTAATCTTTGGGCGTCGTTTCACCTGACGTACATTCAGAGTTGTTAAGGGTACTTCAGTGTGCATTAAATTTTGTGTGAACACATGTTGGAGATGATCTGTAAAGGTTTCGCTCTTTTCTGCATCGCTCTTTGCCCAATTATCATCGGAAAGTCTTAAAGGCGGTTCACAGTACCGGGGCCGCTTCATTTTACTTACAGCTTTCCATAGCGAGCAATTGGTATCTGCAGTCGCTGAAAGACTTTTCAGGTTACGTTGTACACTCAGCACATGTTCCCTCTTTAAAGAATTTTGCAGCTCTTTTGTGACACTCGTCAATTTTTGTTTTAGCCAAGGGGGCTCTGAACTTTTTCCAATTCTCGTCTCAGTTTCCGTTTTTTTTTATCATTCTTTGAATGTCATTTGATGTTCTCTTATATCGATTAGAAGTAATTTCAACAACTGGTGTGGCGAATTTAGCTGCAGTGGTAAGTATTTGGGTAAACGTTTGTAACGTGTACGTGCACGACATCGTGTATGGTTTTAAGGGCTACGTTTTGCTGGATGTACGAACTGAGATATTTCCAAAATTTCAACCAGTTTGTTAATCGATTGGTTAAATTGTCTGGTTTGGCTACTATTTGAGGCTGAGAGGGAAGTTGATCTTGTAATAGGGTTAATAAGTAAATGATCGTGCTTTACAAATCTTATGCATTTGTCGATGGTACTAAGATTTTTCACCGCTCGTTTGTGATTTAAACATTTTACGAGTATATACATAATATTACCTATTGTAGAGTGCGGATAGATTTTTATTTGCTCCGTATTTTCTTCATATTTTGTAGTGCAAAATCTGATGTGTGAAATATAAACTTAGCGATGAGACGCATATAAATAATTTAAACATCAGTGAGTGAAAATAAGTGCAAAATACACATTTAAATTTAAATTTGTGTGAGAAGCGGTTTCATAGCGGAAAGCGGAGGAGCGTATTGCGCTCTCGCACTCACCCAGCGCGCTCTCCAGCACAGCGCGCTCTCAAGAAGCTTATGAGGTTCAACTGGCGGTTCTCCCGTTTCTGGCTCACGTCAGAAGGCAACAAAAGTTCAATCCAATTAAAACTACAGCAACGAAGCGTGCTCCCACTCTTTCTGGTGAGAAATTTGAAAATAGCAACAAAACAGATAATAAAGCGGGTGGGCACAAAAAAGTGGCAGGACAGACTGGTATGGATCACTACATATTAGTAAAACGCAAACGCAGCCCTACACACACAAATATACAGACTTCTAAAATTTGTAAGATCAACGATAAAGGTTCTGAAAATATTCTATGCACTAATAAATTTGCATTACTCGCTTACTTCTCTACGTACGGTAGAACAACTACATTCTCGACTACAACTGCGACATCAACATGTTCTTCTGCCTGTGTGGAAATTCCACCAAAAGGCAATCGCTACCAAAGAGAGCACGAACCTCACCCACGACAGATAAAGCGAAAAGAACGCCCAACACTAACAAAAAGCAAAAAATAGCAAAAAACCCAAGCCAAAGTAAGTTATCAAACTACTGGTTGAGCGATACTACTTCAGAAAGAAAAAACAGATTTGCTGTTTTGACCGTTGATGATGGCGAACTTGCTGAACCCTCGCACAGTGGACAAGTTGATCAAAATGAGTCCAAAAAAGAAAAAACAAGTAGTCCGAAAAAGTTTAAACAAACCACCCCCTGTATACGTTCAAGGCGTAGAATGCATAAAGACGTTAAAAAATGCGCTAACCGCTGTTGCAGACAGCAACTTTATATTTTAAATATTAACAAACAATGAAGTACGAGCTCAATCGAATGACTCGGAAACATACACATGCTAAAGCAAAAAGGTACGAAGCTGTATACATTTAAACCCAAAAATGAAAGTCATTCTTCGCAATATGCACTCCTCCGCAGACCAAGAAGAAATTTAAAATTAGCTTGGTGAAAACGGTCGCAAAGTTTTAAACATAACTAACATAACGCAATGGACAACAAAAAAACCGCTACCACTGTTTAGAATAGAACTGGAAACAAATACTAACAATAAAGATATTTATAGCATTAACAAATTAATGCATTGCATAGTAGTTTTTGATGCACCTCATCATAAAAGAGAAGTCGCGAGTTACTTTCCCACCTATGGTGTCAACGATCACTACACCCTCATCACCACCACCACCTAAACCACCTAAAACCCAACCACATAAGCACTAAGAAGTTCAACGATTCCAGAATTGCAACAGCAGCATAAATAACCGAGCAACCCAACCACATAATATACTAGCAGGTTCAACAGCTCCAAAAATGCAACGACTGCATAACTGCAAGCAGCAGGCAGCGACGATATCAATGACCACATTAAACACACACACACAATGTATTTAGAATATATATTTCATTATTACATAGACATAAGGTAAACAAACTCTGTAAGCACACACACACACAATGTATTTAGAATATATATTTCATTATTACATAGACATAAGGTAAACAAACTCTGTAAGCACACACACACAATGTATTTAGAATATATATTTCATTATTACATAGACATAAGGTAAACAAACTCTGTAAGCACACACACACAATGTATTTAGAATATATATTTCATTATTACATAGACATAAGGTAAACAAACTCTGTAAGCACACACACACAATGTACTTAGAGTATATATTTAAACATAAGGTAAACAAACTTTGTAGATACATATACTTAATATATTTAGAACATATACTTATTGATATAAGCTTATAGTACACCTAGATATAAGCTTACACAGCACATTTTAAGTATAAAAAGACTTGATATTTATAATAAACTACACTTGGTACACTACACTGAAACTAAGCAGTCTTTCCTTTATCTTGGAGTAGATCGGCATCCTTTGGACGCCTTACACCTTGAAATTTGATAGAACTCAGTTCAGCTCGAACAAGCTAACAACCTACTTGAAAGGAATAAACCAGCATCCTTTGGACGCCCTATATCCTTTCAAGTTGAGGATCTAATATTATTTTTGTGTGTAGTGCCCGGCTAAGTACGTAACTCGCGCAATGCCAAAAATGCACTAAATGCCAAAAATACGGACATACAAAAAGCTACTATACAAGGGATCCAGTATGTGTGAAATGCGCTAGAAGCATCTAATAAGTGAATGTCAAAAAAAAAAACCAACTCAGCTGAAATTAAATGTGCCCTATGTGGCGGAAATCATACTGCAAACTACAAAGGCTGTGAAATATACAAAGCCATAAAAATTCAAAGGTTTCCATCTTTACGCAGAAAGGACCCATTATTACTACAGACCAAAAATATGGATGGATCAGTAGTTAAACCAGGCGTAAGCTATGTCGAAATTGCAGGGTCGTCAAATCCAAATAAAACTGAAGAAAATACAAAAAATTCAAACGATAGTGATATTAATGAACTTAAAGACATGGTGAAATCCCTAATCACTCAAATGACTAATATGATGAATATCATTACAATGTTACTAACAAGCTTAAATGCACGAGAAGTTATAGTTTAATAATTGTAGCCTGGAACGCAAATGGCCTAACAAAACATTATCTTGAGTTGAACCAATTTTTGTCTGACAAGAAAATTGATATAGCTCTAGTTTCAGAAACACATTTTATGAACAAAAGCTATTTAGTATTTCCTGGATATAAAATTTATGTGACAAATCATCCTGATGGTAAAGCTCGTGGTGGGACAGCTATCATAATCAATTCACTATTAAAACATACTGAACGGCAACCATATGCAACACCTCATATTCCATCCACTACTGTGCAAATTGAGGATACACGTTGGACAATACTCATCTCCTCAGTTTACAGTCCCCCCAGACACCTAATAACGACGGATCAATATGATGACTACATAAAGACGCTTGGCGTAAGATTCATTGCAGCTGGAGATCTGAATGCAAAACACACTGACTGGGGATCTAGGTTAACTAATAAAAAAGGACGAAATCTGATTAATGCTATATCTGATTAAAATATAAAGTGTAACCAATTAAAAATTAAAGCTTGTTTTGAACTTTCTTCAGACCACTCTCCGGTAATACTTGACTACACAACTGACATCAAACCCATAGAACCAATAGCTAAGATTTTTAACCACAAAACAAACTGGAATGAGTATAGACAGCATATTGAAAATCAACTGAATATGTCTATCACACTGAAGACACAATTAGACATTGAACGTGCCATTATTCACTTCAACGATGTGGTCCTAGACGCAGGAATCAAATCAAGCCAACAGCATGAATTTAGAAGAAATAAACCTACAACGGATATTTTCAAAAGAAAGCAAATTATTGAGAAGAGAAAGCTGAGAAAGAGGTGGCAGCTAACTAGATCGCTTGAGGATTAACACAATTTGAATATAGCCTGCAAAAAACTCCAGAAAATATTGACTAAAAGACAAAATATAGAAGTTAAAAATTACCAAAAAAACTTGACGCCTACCCAGGATACTAACTACTCATTATGGAAATGCACAATGAAATTAAAAACTCAGATAAGGCATCAGCCACCACTACGGAAAGATGACAACTCATGGGCTACTACCAATGAAGAAAAAGCAACTGCATTGGCTAAATACTTTGAAAAAGTCCTATCAAATGACGAAGATAAATATATTGAAACACGCAATGACTTAAATATAGACATTACAACCAAAATAAAGAAAACAAACACAACAAAAATAATTAATTGCATTAAAAAACGAATAAACCACAAAAATCACCCGGATACGATATGTTGACAGGAAAAGCTCTCGCTGAACTACCTATTATAGGTTATAACTATTTAAGGAATGCTATCAATTCAATGTTCCGACTACAATTTTTTCCCAAAGTATGGAAAGTTGCTGAAATTATTGCACTACCGAAGCAGGGAAAAGATGCTACAACTGCTTCGTCGTATAGACCAATTAGCCTACTTCCCATAATCGCTAAAGTTGCTGAAAAACTATTACATGATAAACTTAGCCAGATCCTTGACAATAAAAACATTATACCAAATCATCAATTCGGCTTCAGAAAATGATTCAACAATTCAACAGATACACCGTATAACAAACAAAATTGAAACAGACATGGAATATAAGCGGTACTGCGTTGCTGTATTCTTAGACGGTGCAAAAGCATTTGACAAAGTATGGCATAAACGACTGCTGCATAAACTGACGATGCTGCCACTTGACTACTATTTGATTGTTGAAAGTTATCTTAGTGATCGTTACTTTGACGTCAAATATAATGAAGAGTGTTCGTCTATTCATCTTACAACAGCTGGAGTTCCTCAAGGGAGTGTTTTAGGACCACTGCTATATGTCATATTTACCTCAGATATACCACTTCCAAAAGAACTGAATACCACAATTGCTACCTTTGCTGACGACATAATCCTCTTAGCATCTGACAAAAATCTAAATACTGCGACTGCAAATCTGCAGATATACACAGAGAATGTTAAGGAATGGTTTGATAAATGGTGCTTGAAAATTAATGAAGATAAGACTGTACAAATAATTTTTACAACTAAAACAAAATTTAACCCAATACCTATTAAAATAAACAATAAAGATATACAAATAGGGTCTAATACTAAATACCTTGGTATACACATGGACTCAAAGCTAAATTGGCACTACCACATCAAACAAAAAACGAAACAAATAAAAGAAAACTTTAGGCAACTATACTGGTTAATGGGTAAGCAATCTAAGCTCATAATTAACAACAAGTTGCTGTTATACAAGTGTACTAAGCCAATTTGGACGTACGGACTCCAAGTATGGGAAATGGCAAAGCGGTCACACATACAAAAAATTCAAAGACAGCAATCTAGAATATTAAGAGTTATCATAAGTCTGGTTGGTATACAACAAATGTAGACATACACCGCAAACTAAATATGACAAGAATTGACGAAGAAATAAAAAAGATATCCACAAAACACTACGATACACTGCATGGGCATAATAACGAAGAAATAAACGAGTTGCTACATCTAGAAGAAACCACCATGCGCCGTTTAAAAAGAACTCGACCAAACGACCTAATGAACTAGGAAATCCAGACTACACATATTAGTAATAGTATTATAAATGTAAATGTAAATAATTATTATAAACATGATTTTGATCATAAATTGTTATAATATAATTATAGTGAACTATTATAATAAATGTAAATAATTTGTGTTGTAACACTTCTTGGCGCTGGCCAAAATCTGTTTTTTATATTAATTTCCAAACAAATTGTCAAATCATGTACTAGGTGTCAATATAATGGTGACAGAAGTATGAAATAAAGGGTAATACAAAAAAAAAAAAAAAAACCGCAAATGAGCCAGACCCCAGCGACCACTCTGCTGAAAAAAGGTAAAGCTTCCTCCAATTTACCTTCGCGAGCGTAACACAAATCTCTTAGTGAAAGCGCTGACTACTACAGTCAGTCTCAACAGCTTTCAAGTTTTTCCGATAACTCAAGGAAACATACATTAAATCAAAATTCAGGTTTACTCTGAATCTGAGTATCGTAAAGTAGTAGATTAACTTGAGAAAACCAAGAGAAGTGTTTACACTTACCAAGTCAAACGTGCTAAAAGGTATAGAACCTAGCGTTGAGGCAGAACTGAGTTAATGAGTCTTTGGAATGTCGTTGGGGCACTTTTCAGACCAAACGGCAGACTCGTTTTTCTAAGGGTTCATATCACCCCGTTGAAGTTCCTTTAGAATGTCCGAGTTGAATCATGTGTGGAATACTTATATGGGCACGAATTCAGGAACCGAATTTTATTGTTGTTGATACCTATGTATCCTTCTTCCAAATTTATAATTGATTGCAGGTTTTGTCCTATTATCACATTGTGGTCGACTTCCAGCTCAAATATTTCTCTTCTCTAAATTCAATTGGAAGTCTTGTCTTAATTTTATGGGTAATATCAAGATCTCCATTCCCCCCAGGGACGAATGGAAGGATTGCATCGCCCCTCTTTTAGAAAGTGTTCATATCTACACAGATGCATCCATGTTACAGAGTAGGGTGGGAGGTGGTGTAATCTCAGAAGATTTGGACATTAACATATCCTTTAGGATGCCCGACCACTGCAGTGTTTTTCAGGCAGAGGTCGCAGCTATAGAGGCAGCACTGTCTTGGCTAAAGAAGAAGAAAGTATCTGGACATGATATTTGCATTCTATCCGACAGTCAAGCACCTTTGCGCTCCCTAGATTCGGTTATTATCAAATCAAAAGCCGTCAAGAACCGCCGCAAATCTTTAGACGAGATAGCTAAGCAGACCCGTCTGCATCTGTGCTGGGTTCCCGGTCCCAGAGAGATATTCCAGGGACTGCAAGGCGGATGAACTTGCCCGTGAGGGTACTACCATACCGATTAAGCCACATAGGTTGAACTTCGGTATTCCTATTGCCACATGTAAGCTCTTAGTAAACGCAATATCCTTAGGCACCGGGCAGGAGCTGGACTGAATTTTCAGGATATAAAATAGCTAGACAAACCTGGCCAGAGATAAATGTCAAGTGCTCTGAGGACCTAGTGGCCCTAAATAGACAAAGTATAAGTTCCGTGATTAGCATCTTAACGGGATACTGAACTCTAGTCACTCACGGGTGTAAGATGGGGATTGCCTCTAACGACCTCTGCAGGAGTTTCATGGACGAGGAGCAGGAAGATGCACGTGTCCAGCGGCGCACTTTCCTAGGCGACTACTTTCTGGATTCTTTGGGAGATATCTCAAATCAAAAGATTAGAGATTAGAGATCCATCAATTGCTTCATTAAAAGCTCCAAATGGCTGGACCTTTGAAATTGATGGGAGGACCTGATGTCTCTGCGGTATCACAAATGGTTAATGTTGGCCTAAGTGCGCTCTTCGGGCGGCCGCCTTACCTACCTACCTACCTACCATCAAAAGACATTAAAGCAAGTGAAAATGAGAAAAAAATTGTTTTTATATGCAGAATGTACTTTAGAATAAGATTACTGCAAAAACAAAAACTGTTGAATACAGCGGACGTTTTTCGGAAATTGATTTTTGGTATCTAAAATATAATTATAGTATTGTATATTAAGTTCTAACTATGAATTGCTTAAAACATTCAACACAAGAGCGGGAACACTAGTGTAGTAGGTCGATAGCGGTTTCACGATGAGTGTTACGCGCTCTCCACCATTGGCGCCAAAATAAGAACAATTGCGCGGTAGTAACAATGGCATCTTTCGAAATGTGGAGAAACCGGTCGCGGATGCAGCTGCAACTCCACACAATAAAATTGAGACTGCTCCCAGCAACGCAAGTAACCAGCGATCGCACTCAGATCAGAGACAGTGCCCAAAGAGCCACTGGCACTTTCCGCGCTTGAGCACTCTTGGAGCGCTCAGTGTTCAACACCCAGCACAACGATGTACACAACAAAAGAGTGCACCCAAATTCAATCCATCCCCTCTCTCACTCGTTTGACCGTGTTAAAGCGAAACCACCAACAGTAGCTGAGTGCACTTTTAATACTGTAAATGCTCTCACATCAACAAGTGGTTTAAATCACCCAGCAGAAAGTTTAGCAAATAACCCATCAGTGAAAAGTGGAACAACGCAAACTGGTTTGATAGATATATTCTTATAACTAAGCGTAAGCGAAGTCCACAATCAAGTGCCATTAAAGCTAACATCTCAAAAATTATTAAAACCGGTGAGACCCAAAGTGTTGAGGTTGCAGATGCACCAAAACCTGAATTTAAACCATCCTCCATGTATTTGCGTGAACGTAACTCTAATAAGTTAGTCAACAAGCTACATACCTGAGCTCATAAGTTCAAAACGTTTCCCCGCTCGTTAAAGGTAATATACAAGAAGCAAAAGTTCAAATATATAGCGAGGGAAATTATAGGGTCGTTATAAAAAATCTTCGAAACAAAAACTACTACACTTATCAACTCAAAAGTAGCAAGGGCCTTACAATTGTTGTTTGTACCTGCTCCAACGCAAAAGTCCAATCAGCAATTCCCACTAACAATGAACGCTGAATAAGTCGTACACCCGACGAGCGGTTATACAGCGTGTGAAGCCTCATCAGCATTTCCTTACACGTGCGGTCTAAAGTATTAATTTGCCCTAAGTATGCACAAACGCTGGTGCCTTGCACATAATTGCAGACACCACATATATTAATTCTGTAGATTAAGCAAAATTGTAATATAAATTCAATCAATTAATATATTAAAATTCAGATATACTTTTGAAGTCAAACAATCAACAGTGTTTTCCTTTGTCGCCAATATCAACCACAAGCTTAATTCAAGAATACTACTTGATTAGCCATAGCATTTTTTCGGTACTGTACCCAAAGAGACATCAGACTTCAAGTATTGTACTTGAAGTTATTATCACGATCCTTCAGTATTGCATCCAAGGAATCGGCAACCGAGTAGTAACCAACTAAACTATAAACAATTGTTATAAATGTATGAAATCTAAGAAGCATTAAATGAGGACTCGTAGCTCGCTCAATTATTTATAAAATTAATCGCACAAAATTCCCCAACCACTGTTTCGCGTAGAGCTTTAGCCACAAACCCAAAAGCTTAAAAAGGGGAAGTACATGACATATATATCCGCTACCTTATGCATCGTAGAATTACGGTGGAGAAGCCCCTCAAACGGAATGGTCCAGTACAATGTACTAATTGCCAAGAGTTCGGGCACACTAGATCCTACTGCACACTTCGTAGTGTATGTGTTGCCTGTGGTGATTTACACCCTACATGGAAATGTACCAAGACCAAAACTGATATTGCTACTATAAAGTGCAGTAATAGTGGCGGTAACCATACTGCCAACTACAGATGTTGCCCTGTTTACCAGGAAATTTGGAATAAAGACCCTCAGCTAAAGAACAATCGCACTCAAGTTAACTCAAATATTCCTGTCATTGCACAACCATAGAAGTCAATTTTATATTGCGACACAGGGACAACGTACGCAGGGGTGTTTGAGTCAGGGGCCAACCCGCAGATGGGTAGTGGCTTTCGCGAATATCATAGCACAGTAGAGCAGGTTCATCGAATAGTTAACGAAATAAGAAATGCATTTGACAAAAAGCAATACTGTACGCAGCCCAGGCGTATGACCAAGTATGGCACGAGGGGTTTATCTTCAAAATTAAGAAATTGTTGCCTGCAAAAACACAGCAAATACTAGAATCGTATCTTAGGGGCAGGTAATTCAAAGTGAGAAATAATAATGGTTACTCTAAAAACTATGACACCAAAGCCGGCGTACCACACGGAAGCGTGCTAGATCCCGTGCTGTACTGATTATACTTCGAATTTGCCTACAGACAAACATTTAACCACCGCAACTTTCGCCGATGACAGTGCCATGCTTAGCACTCACCCAAATCCCAAAAATTGCATCTCTTGATCTAGAAGACCATCTGGTATTAGTAGAAAATTGGTTGACGGACTGGACTGGTCAACGAATCGAAATGTACGCAGATCACATTTACTATAATAAATGGTGCATATCCTGTTATAAAACTAAATAATGTTCCTGTTCCGCAAGCAAAATAAGTGAAATATCTAGGAATTCATCTTGACAGACGATTGACCTGGAAGCACCACATTGAAGCCAAGAAAAGGCATACCTACATTGGCTTATGCACAATACATCCAGATTGAGTTCAGAATACAAAATACTCTTGTACAAAGCTATTATTAAACCAATTTGGACTTATGGAAGCCAGTTATGGGGTGGCGCAAGTAACTCTAATATAGAATTAATACAAAGAGCACAATCCAAAGTCCTCAGTTGCAAAACTGGCGCACCTCTGTTCATTAAAAATATCAACATTCACAACGACCTGAATATAAAACACCGGAAAAAAGAAATCAATGATTTCTACCGGAAATATACGCAAAAAATTAAAAGTCATCCAAACCACCTAATAGTGCCCCTAGTCGCCTAAAACAATAATTTATTATTTAAATATATATTATTTACTAGTATTCAATGGATTTAATTTATTTTAGTAACTAATATACATAGATATTTAAAATATACTAAGCACTGGCAAGGTGTATTATTGTTAATTAATTAGTTTGTAAGATTTGCCTACTTAGGATACAATAAATAAATATATGGAAAAAAATAATAATAATTAATGGAAACGCTGAAATCATGCGATGCAATTTTTTGGAAATTAATTGGAGAAAATTTATTGCTTACTAGCGGATATTTGCGTAATCAAAGGACATTAAAGCAAATGAAAAAGAGAAAACATTTTTTTTATATGTAGAATGTACTTTAGAATAAGATTACCTAACACAGAAATTTGTCAAAATACCAATGCATGAAGAGAAAATTCAATAAAAGAACAACGTAATTTGAAAAAAAAATTTGTTTCATTTTTCACTATCAAATAATTTGAAAAGAAAAATAATAAATTGTCTCACTGTCATATTTCTACAAATATTTTACTGGAAATTATTAGCTAATAGGAACACAAATATTTTCCGGAAATTATTAGCCAATAGGAACACAATTAGCGTGAGGTCATTTGTGCTACATGCCCAGAATATTTAAATTTTCTACGCGGGGTGTCGTAATCTTTGTTTCTGTCATTCTATTATTACAAATTACTTTAAGTACACGTATGCAGGTTATAAGTTGTCAGAAGATGTTTTATCATATGAAGCAGAATCTAATAAGGATGTCGACATTCCCCATACTGGTTAATAATTGTAAATAATTTGAACGACATACATACTCGTATATTACCAGGGAAAGGCGTGTGACCGTAAATTACGGTATATGTATCAACATCAGATCAACCAAATTTATATGTAATAGTGGATAATTTTATGCTTGAAAATATAATGACTGATGTCCTTGACGAAGATTATGACTATGCCTTTCAACCCAATATGTAGCAGAAACATTCAATGGAATAGTTACTGCAAAAATATTTTATTTTTTTAACAATTTATTTACGTTTTAATCAAACATATACATCTATCTGGATTAATAACTTATAAATAAAAAATTTAATTTTTAAAAAAAATTGTTCTTTGCCGCTTCAACATTTTGGAGCAGATTCAGCAATAGCAGATTTATTCTTTTTTTAATTGCCGCCATTATTAATGTTTGCTTTCTATCCATTTTATCTCGATCGAATTTATAAAATAATCAAACGAGCAATTCAGCTGATTACTTAATCCGCAATACTGTAGTCTGTCAGGGTCGAATTTTAATCGGATTCAGTGCGCCGTTAATCCGATTAACGCCGTAGTCTGTCGATACTATAAAACTCTTTCAATGTTGCCCTCAACACTGGCGGAAGGTTCCATTTTTATGCCCTTTACCCCTAAAAATGTAAAAAGAGTAATTTTGTGCTTTTGAGACGGGTTGAAATTTCAAGAAGCGGGCGTGGTAGGCATGGATATATATATATACAGATATGACTTTCTAAGTAAATTTTATTTTGTACGTCCGTCTCTCCGTCTGTAGCTTTTTTTCTCACCATTAAAGCTATCTTAATGAAAATTCGCAAAATTATAGTTTGGACAAAGATACAAAACCAGGTTGCTATATGGGCCGATTTGGAGAAAGACTACGCCTACCTCCCATATAAGGAATTTTTCTCACCTTTTTTAAAATTACTGTAACTTCGGTCCAATTGATGGGATAGTGACGCAATTTGGCAGTTTTGGAGATGTGGGTCCTACTAAATACGATGCAAAAGTGGGCGGTATTTACTGCCACGCCCACTATTAACAAATATTAATAACTTAAGATCTGGTAGAGATTTACGGACGAAATTTTACTGGAAGGAACATGTGGACATTATAAAGCTATCTGCAACAGATAGGGTTAATCAGGAAAAATACACGCACACTTTATATATAATGAACTTTCGGGTCTAAAATTAAAATTAGCCTACCTATGTTCGTATTGATGCCATCGGAATAAAATTTGGCAGAAATATACATGGAGATTAATTGTTGGCCACAATTAACCAAAAATCATTACTAGGTTTCTATTAAAGATTTATCAATGAAATTTCACAAGAAGATTGCGGGTACTAACATTAAACACCGTACAAAAAATGGGCGTGTTATTTTCAAAGCCACGCCCACTATTCACATATTATAACCTATACAATATTTTTGGACGAAATTTTGTATTAATAGTTATATTGACACTACAAATCCACACACATGAAATAATCAATTCAAGGTACCCTACCGCAGATATGCTGCCAATGATTTATGAAGAAAACATCCCCATTATTGAACTCGCACGCACAAGGAAAGATAAAGGGTATCTCGTAGTCGGTGTAACCCGACTTCAGACTTCTGTACTCGTTTTATATATTTCTGATTATCATTTTTGTTTATGAACCGTTGGAATGGTTGAACTACATTTTTCCATAGGAAAAAAATATTTATATATAGGTTATTGCATTATATACAGTTTTATTTACAAAACTTTGTAAAATAGTATATAACAAGAACATATGCTATAAATTGAAGTTCATAAAATTTACTTCAAACCTGAAATCATTTACTTTGAAAGTTCTGACAATCTGTGTTCATACATGTACATATTCATATACATATGTACGTACGAGTGGTATAATTTGTAATAGAATTTGGTTGTAGTATTTCAAAATTGGTCTTTTGTGCATAATTATTCTTTCTTTGGACACACACACAAAATGTTTGCTGCTAAAGTGAAAATATGAAATATAATTCCCATTACTCTAAAGTCAGACATGCATTTCAAATAAAAAGAACAAATAAAATACATAAAGTAAAATTAGTCAAGTACAAAAAGTAACATTCTATATAAATTTGTTATAAAAATAGGGAATTTCTAATATTGATCCTTGTTTAAAAATATTCAATGTACGAGTACATATGTACATACATCCGAATTAGTCAAAATATTCAATTATTTTGAGAGATCATAAATACTTAATTAAAATTTGTTATTAAAAAATTTTATTCATATACATACTCGTATTATATAAATTAAACATAAAAATATTTACCTTTGAACCAGGTAAATAGGGTACACTAATTTTCTGCTTTTGAGAGAGGTTGCAATTTCAAGAAACAGGCATGGTAGGTATGGACATATATATCCAGATATGATCAGAATCACTTTCTAAGCAATTTTTATTGTGTCCGTCCGTCTGTCCGTCTGTGGCCACTTTTTTTCTGCACTGTTAGAGCTATCTTAATGAAATTTTGCAACAGAATAGTCTGGAGAAAGATACAGAACCAGATTGCTATATGGGCCGATTTGGACAAAGACCACGCCTACCTCCCATATAACGAAGTTTTTTCACCTTTTTTAAAATGACGATAACTTCGGTCCAATTAATGGACTAGTGACGGCATTTACGGAGATGTGGGTATTCCTATTGGGTTATTTGTCTTTTGTAAATATTCCCATTATATCTCCCATTCTCTCTTATATTCATATGTATTATTAGTTCTTATACACGTACTGTTACATTGTTATATATTAAGCCTGTTGGAGAGCTTTTGTGACCGCCCTATGCTCCGACTAGGAGCGATATTTGACTCTTTTATAATTATGTCTTTTAGTTAACTTTGTTAGCATAAGTATAGTTTTATTGTGTCAAATGTCATGGAATTAATATATATATATTAAGCCTGTTATATATTAAGTAAAACTAAATAAAGTACAATCAGTCTAGCACTGAACTCTGATAATTAAACTCGTGGTTTATTAAGACATTACATTGGCGACGAGGAGTAAAAAAATTGTTTTTAAAAATCCAGTTTTAAATAAAACAAGTGTAAAAATTTATTATTTGTAACAGCAAGATCATGCAACAGAACGTTAACGAAAGCGTGATGATCTCAGCCGCCACCACAACAACAAATGTGCGTGAATTTAAGCCGCACATCGACAAGTGGCGCAACTGGATGGAGGTGCTGGATTCCCACTTTGTTGAAGTGGCCTGTACTGATGACCTTATCAGGAGGTCAATTTTACTTAAAACAATTGGTATGGAAGCATACGGTCTTTTGCGCGATCTATGTGATGCAGTCCTACCAGCAAAAAAAACATATGCTGAGCTCTGCACGTTGTTAGAGCAGTATTATTACACGTCTGTTATCATTTTTAGGGAGCGCCAACAATTTTTTGACGCATCCCGACGGAAGGAAGATCCAGTTTCTGAGTGGTTTGCTCGCTTAAAAAAATTTGCGAGGGACTGCAAATTCAGCACACAATTAGATTCTTTTGTGCTCAACCAGTTTGTGACAGGATTAGAAGGAAGAGCTTTCGAAAGGCTATGTGAGGAGGATGCAGACTTAACGCTGGAAAAAGCGTTGAAGATAGCGATGGAACAAGCAATTTTGAGGTTAGTGCAGTAACAAGGCGCATGGGGCGTTTCAAGGTGACAGAAAGTCAAGCAGGCAGAAGCAGCAGCGGCAGTAGTAGCATCAAAACGGTTCATAATGGCAGAGGTCATGTCAAACATAACAACACTCAAGAAAGGAGCCAGAAGTGCAAGCATTGCGGATAGCGCAATCATTTAAGCAGTAGCTGCCAATATAAAAGTTGCACATGTAACAAGTGTGGCCGCATAGGGCATTTAGCAAGTATATGCTTTGGAAAAAATGTGAACATAATAAAAAAAGAATATAAAGAAGATGGTGATGATATTATTAATGAATTTTCTATTTTTAGTTTGAACAGTGATTCTAAGTCAACATCGGTCCCTCCTTTTATCGTTAATGCTGAAATTGATGGTGTTCAGCTTCACTTCGTGCTGGATTCCGGCGCAGCCTGTTCTCTAATTTCGAGGAGTGATTACAACAAACATTTTCAAGCAACTAAACTATACAAGTGTAAGGATAATTTCTTTCTTTCCAAGTATAAAATATCGTGATCTAGAAAACAAATTAAAAATAATAGTTAGCAAGACGCGCAGTCGCCCCATTTTAGGCCGAGATTTCATGTCGTGTGTTGGTATGGAAATAAGTCCTGCGATTAGTTTAAGTGAGGTAGATTAGGAATTAAAAACCAAATTTCGTACCATTTTTAGCAGTGGATTCGGTAAATATAAAGTAAAATTAGAATTGAAAGAAAACGTAAAACTCATTTTCTGCAAGCCAAGACCCTTGCCTTTCGCATGGCGTGGTAAAATTGAATGCCAAATTGGTGAATTAGTGGAGAAAGGAGTTTTAGTATTGGCAGATGATTCAGATTGGGGACGCCGTTGGTGCCGATTTTGAAGCCAAACGGCGACTTTCGTATATGCGGCGATTACAAGTCAACTATTAATAAATATCTTTCGGAAGTGAAATACCTACTACCGAGAGTAGAGGAGATATTCGCTTCACTCAAAAGCCCTTACTTGACTAAGTTGGATTTGTCCAACGCATACAACCAGTTGGAGTTAGACGAAAGTTCCCAACTATTGTGTGCGTGGAGCACGCACATGGGCATTTTTAAAGTTACAAGATTACCTTTTGGCGTAAAGCCAGCGTCTGCAAATTTTTCAGAAAACGATTGAAAACGTTTTACGCGGTATTCCTAACGTGGTATGTTATTTGGACGATATATTGATATCGGGAGATTCGTTAGAAGAACACATTAAGACAATTGAAAGTATGCTGGCGAAACTTGAAAACGTCGGGTTATTATTAAATGCTCAGAAATGTTCTTTCTTTCAAAGAAAAATTTCGTACTTGGGATTTCACATAGATCAAAACGGTTTGTCCAAAAATAATGACAGGGCTTCTGCAGTTGTTGACGCACCTGTTCCCAAGAATATTTCTGAACTACGTGCGTTTATCGGACTAGTAAATTATTATTCAAAATTTATTCCAAACTTTGCAAGTACAATGGAACCTTTATATGCTTTATTACACTAAGACGTTAGGTTCAGGTGGACAGAATCATGCCAATGCGCTTACAGTAGTCTGAAGGAGGAAATCACTTCAGATCGCCTCTTAGTTTCATTCAATCCTAGTTGTCCAATAGTTCTAGAAACAGATGCATCCAATGTGGCAATAGCTTGAACTTTGTCTCATGATTATCCTAACGGTACTCGAAAACCTGTTGCATTTGTTTCCCGGGCACTTTCACCAGCAGAGCGTAACTACAGTACAATCCAAAAAGAGGCATTGGCTATAGTATTCTCTGTCCCAAAATTAAGACAATACTTACTAACAAATAAGTTTGTCTTACAAACGGATCACAAACCGCTTTTATCCATTTTCGGAGAAAACAAGGGTTTACCTGTGATGGCAGCAGCTCGAATACAGCGATGGGCATTGATTTTGTCAGGATTTGATTATACCATGAGGCAAGTAAAGGGTTCCGAAAACTTTACTGACAATCTATCCCGACTACCACAAATTCTCAATCTGAATGAGGATATAGAACAAAACTATATTAATTTCATTTCAGCAAATAATGAGTTACATTTAAATTTCAAAAAAATTGCTAGGGAAACTACAAGAGACCCTTGTCTATCAAAGGTGAAAGAAGCTGTGGGATGTGGAAAGTTAAGTTCATTGAAAGGTGAAACTTTTCTAGGACTCCAGAACAAAAGCTCAGAACTCTCCGTCGAGTATGGTTGTTTACCTGTGATGGCAGCAGCTCGAATACAGCGATGGGCATTGATTTTGTCAGGTTTTGATTATACCATGAGGCACGTAAAGGGTTCCGAAAACTTTACTGACAATCTATTCCGACTACCACAAATTCTCAATCTGAATGAGTATATAGAACAAAACTATATTAATTTCATTTCAGCAAATAATGAGTTACATTTAAATTTCAAAAAAATTGCTAGGGAAACTACAAGAGACCCTTGTCTATCAAAGGTGAAAGAAGCTGTGGAAAGTGGAAAGTTAAGTTCATTGAAAGGTGAAACTTTTCTAAGATTGCAGAACAAAAGCTCAGAACTCTCCGTCGAGTATGGTTGTTTATTATAAGGATTTAGAAGTATAATTCCTAACAGTTTAAGAAAACGAATTTTAACTTAGCTACATTCTTCCCATATGGCATCGTAAAAACTAAGTCTTTAGCTCGATCCTATATATGGTTGCCTAATATAGATAAGGACATTAATTTCCAATTGTGTGTCGTGCAAAAAGCTGCAACCAAGTCCAGAGAAAAATGGACTAATTCCATGGACGCCAACGACTTCCG
Organism: Clusia tigrina; assembly: GCA_920105625.2. Lineage (NCBI taxonomy): Eukaryota > Metazoa > Arthropoda > Insecta > Diptera > Clusiidae > Clusia > Clusia tigrina. The sequence goes on along the minus strand of OV050030.1, from coordinate 205,987,720 downwards.
TTTGGTCTCGAATTCATTTAGATATTGCGGGACCTATAAAAAATTGTTACTTCCTCATAGTAGTAGATTCATATTCAAAGTGGGTTGAAATTTATAAAACCAAACATATCACAACTGCTTTTACAGTTACAATGCTAAGAGAAATGTTCAGTAGGTTCGGTTTAGTTGACATTTTAGTTAGCGACAACGGTAGCCAGTTTACGGCAGGCGAGTTTCAACATTTTCTAAAAAAGAATAGCATAAAATTTGTGTTACTGCTACAAACGGGCAAGCAGAAAATTTTATAAAAACATTTAAGAAGTCCCTGATAGCAAACTTGACCAGTGACAATTGTGAAGATTTAGATGTTATAATCGATAGGTATCTTTTTGACTATAGAGCTATGAGGCATTGTACTACAGGGGAAACCCCAGCAAAGATAATGTTAGGTAGGGAACTAAAAAGTCGGTTTAGCTTATTGAAACCACCCCTAGTCAAATGTTAAATCGAAAGGAGTAATTTAACAAATTGAAGAACCATAGAGGTTCTAGAGATATGAGTTTCGAAGAAGGTGCTTCAGTTGTCATTCGAGATTATTCCGACCTAAACAAGAGTAATTGGCAAGACGCAATAGTAAAAGAGCGGCTAGAATCACGAACATATACTTGAACAATCTCTAAAACCAATAGATTGATCAAACTTCACATCGACCAAATAGTCACTAATCGTAGTTCTGACACCCTAAATAGTTCTGATCCTCCTAAAGATACGGCGGCAGGCCCGGAAACCAGTGCAAACCAAGTTTTAGACTCGAAAATCTCGGAGGGCGATGAGGATGGTGAATTACCAGAGATTCCGCAGGAACGCTTGCGTGAACGAAAAAATAAAATTAATTATAAAGAGTAGGTTTTTTTCTTTGAAATTGAATATTGTGAGGAAAAAACAAAATGAATTGTTGAGTTTTGATTAAATTTTATTTATTAAGATTAACATTGTAAAAAGGAAACAGAAAGTACTGGAAATGAAGCTATAAATTAATTTATATACATAAATTATCTTAATTGAAATCATTATACAATTAGTATTGTACTTCATCTGCTGAGGACTTTATTCCAATGTTAACTGATATGCATTATTGTTATATATGGCTAAGAATTTAAATATCTAAGAATTAAATATTTAAATAAATTAGTATACATCTAAGGTTTGTGAGTATATTTTCCATTTAGAGGGGACAGTTGTAGTATTCCTATTGGGTTATTTGTCTTTTGTAAATATTCTCATTATATACTCTCTTCTCTCTTATATTCATATGTTCGTATAAACGTACTGTTACATTGTTATATATTAAGCCTAAGCTAAGTTAAACTAAATAAAGTACAATCAGTCTAGCACTGAACTCTGATAATTAAACTCGTGGTTTATTATGACATTACACTAAAAACTATGCAAAAAGTGGGCGGTATATATCAAATTCCACGCCCACTATTAACAAATAGACAGATTATTATAATTTAAAACGTGTACAATATTTTTGAAACTACACCCTACAAAGCCATATACAAGAATTGGGGTCTATCAGAGAAAGGCCACGCCTCCCACTACTATAACCAATTCAAGGTACCCTACCGAAAATTAACGTAGATATGCTTCTAATGATGATTTATGAAGAAAACATCTTAGTTGTTTAACTCGCACGCACAAGGAATGGTAAAGGGTATTTTGAAGCCGGTCTAACCCGACTTTAGACTTCTTTACTCGTTGTATTTAGAATAGAACACATAAAAATCCGATCCGGTTTGTGTCAAATAAATATTATATAAAAATAAAAATATGAGAAAAGACAAATCAAACGTTCTTAAATATGGAAAATATAGACAACTAGAATTTTGCTCTATTTCAACACATAATAAATAAATTGCATGAATTGAATTTAATTTATAAAAACAGTTGTCATCTCTGTATACCATTCGTATATAAAGTGCCATTGCATTCATACGATCAGTGTAACACTGTCTAGCCTATCGCTGAAAGGCAGGGTAGAAATGTAATATTTTCGCATGCACTCAGTGTAACACAAATGAACTCTCAGTTCAAACGCAGGGTTGCACTTATTTGAGAAAATAACACCAAATCTACGCAGTGTAGGCCAAGTGTAATATTTTTGTAGAAAAGAAAAGGCTACAAAGTAGACATTTTTCGCAATCCCGTCAATTTCGTTAGGCACCATCTAAAATTTATGTGCAGAGAATTTGCATAGTGAGCGAATATTAGGTAGGACTATTAGACAGTATATGAAAAACAATTATCCGGGTGGATACCGTCATAACTAAAGTTGCAGGTATTCACTCAATTGCTTATAACTTTGTCATTTTTCGGTCGATTTTCTTCTAGTTGGTCTTATTTGGGCCACCCTGTATATTAGTCCCTCTTTGTCAAATGCCTGAACTATGTCTAAAAATATGGAAGTGCTATACTTTCTATTCTTTAGAGCAGACTATATTTCTGAGACAATTCTGTTTACCTGTTCAATTGTTCTGTGCTTTTCTCGGAAGCGGAATTGGTGTTGTGGGATTATATTAAGTCTCGGGATTTGGTTTCATTTTTCACAATAATTGTTTTTCAAATAACTTAGGGAGCGTTTTTAAAAGACTAATAAGCCTAATAAGTTGAGTTGGATATTTACGAGTTTTAGGTATCAAATTGATTTACGAGATCTTCCAAGCTTTCGTATAATGTTCCAGTCTGATTTCTGCATGTATATTTAGGTAAGTTGCTTGACCGCAGTTTCTGTTAGCTCCGTAATTATTTTGCTAGTGATGATATCACATCCAGGTATATTTTTGGATGTAATTGCTTGTTTATTCTATCAGCGACTACTCTTATTTTAGTTTCGTAGCGCATATAATAATATTGTGGTTAGACTAGGACTCTGCTGTTTATTGAATTTCATTTAAAAACATTCTTTAACCTACTACAATAGAAATTAACTATGTATATATAATCTCGACTGTACTGTATAATGTAATGTGTACCTATGTAATTCTATGCTAATTCATGTTATGTTCGGACCATTGGCGAAGAACATATTCATTTTAAATTAGTTCTTAAGATTCGAAAACTTATTGTGAGTTTCTTATATTCTACGAAAGATTCAATAAATAATATATGTATATGAAAAAAAAAACATTCAAAAAGCATTCAAGCAAAAGAGCTAGATTTTCTCCATCAGATCTGGCGTAATAGCAGCTATAAGTACGTACTCGAACTGTATCAGTCTTTTAATTTTTGTTTGTCGCTTTCTTCCTTTTTGCTGTGACTAGTTGTTGATTTTCAGTTCAAGATATTATTTTGTGATTAGTTTTCGTTTTTATTTGTATGCAATGTTGCCCAGCTTTTAGTTAAAACGTTGGTAAACGCTAATAAAACTTCATATATTTGTAAGTTTCTTTCGAATGGTGAGTTTCGGTTAAAGATAGTACTGAGCAATTGTACCAATTTTTTTTATTAACTCCTGTACGTTAGGTAGTCACCTTGTAGCCGTGTAGGGGCTTACTGTGGGCTGGAACATGGCTCATGAAGACGTTGACATGGTCTAGAACTGCCTCCAACGCACAGGCCGACAAAGCGGTTTACACAAGAGGGCAAAAAACATATTGACAAATTGCCAATAGTGCCCCAGCTGCCTGTCGGTTTGTGGCGAGATGAAGAAGGTGGAGACCTTACTGGGGGGCGAGCCTGCTCTCAGAAAGAAGGTACCAGTGGCCTCTGAAAGACATGGCGTGCAGCGCACCTCCTTGGAGTCTGCTCCAAAAAATTCGTGGTTATGCCTAGCAATTTCCCGGAGGGCACATGGTCCACTGAAGAAATTGGGAAGGTACAGAGATATTTTCTCGATAAGATGTTCGAGACCCGTGGGGCCCAGTGAAGCCTCACTTTGCAGGCTGCAGTTTCAAGCGTGAGTGGTTGACGATCAACTGTCTGGACGATGAACCTTAGCCTGGGCTGAGGAAAGGCCAAGATCTTCTATGGATACTTTCCTGGCACGGTGTCTTGGCAAAAGGAGCGAATTTTGGGGCAAGTGGAGTCGCAAGATTCGGGCATTAGTTGCAGTGAGTGGCGGGTGCTCCATCGTCTTCAAAAATGCGACCATATCAAGCTGTAAATTGCTCTGGACCCCATCTCGTCTGAAAGAGTCGAGAAACTGGGCATCAAGGTCTACTATGGCTTTGGCAGTGTCCAGCTTCGACCTAGACTAAAGGGGAACAGGACAACCTCTGCCGATGTTGGTGAAAAGCAACCAACAATATCCGTTGCGGCGAGGGCAAAACAGAGTAGCCAAGAGCCGAAAACGGGACCCAAGTTCATAAAGCCAGTACCGAGAGCGGAGAGAGGCACTACTCGTGCCCAACGTCCAAAACCCTCTGCTTTATCTGGTCGGCGCAGAAAATAGGAACGAAAAGACCCAGAGGCTGCAGAAACTCTGCGGAGCACGAAGAGTGGTAAGATCCACAAGGATGGGTCTGGGAAATAATGTCCCAGGCCCCATCACAAATGCAAAAATCATCTTGTAAACAGCTTCTCTCTCTCTCCAAATAAATCTCCATAGAGCTATAGCAGCTTCTTATAGACTCATTGCCTTCTTATAGGCTCAAAAGCGAGTCAACTCTTTAATAGAGCCAATTCTAATGGTGAGTGCGCATCCGATAGATGTGCCTTAACGGCCTATAATAATGAGTTGAGAAGATCTAAGAGAGACTCATGGAAAAAGTACTGTGAAGGGATTGAAACGCTCCCAGCAGCTACTCGACTCCAGAAATCATTCAATAAATAACACTTCAATGGCCTTTCTACACTCAAGAAAGCTGACGGATATTTTATGGAGAGCATGGATGATGGGACAGCTTTTGCTGACCACTCAATTTCCACGCTATGCCACTTGTGGAGAGGACAGTGAAACCATTGAGAATACTCTCTTCTTGATGCCTACATGAAGGGAACACTCACTGACTCGCAGAATCTTTACCGTCAACGAAACTAAATGGGCTATCTCCACTTTTAGACCATTCAAATCCCCAGGTGTCGATAAGATACAACCGTGCCTACTTCGACAAGGGGTTGATGTATTGGCACTTGGGTTAACAAGAATTTTCAGAATAGTTATTTGTCAGGTCAACCAAAGGATTTCCCCAGGGAGGCGTCCTCTCGCCACTCCTATGGTTATTGGTTACTGACGAGCTCTTTCAAACTCTATATGACCTCGGATACGAAGTTCAGGGCCTTACGGATGATTTGGTAATTATGGTCAGAGGCAAGTTTGACTCTACCATAACATATCGCATGCAACTAGCATTTTACATCACGCAAAACTGGTTTTAGGAGAAAGGACTATCGGTAATTCCGAACAAGACAAACGTGGTACCCTTCACCAGAAGAAGGAAACTGAATCTGGGGACCTTAAGTTTAGGGGCCACGAACTTAATAATATCCAACGAAATGAAATATCTGGGAATAATTCTAGACAATCTAACTTGGAAACACCATTCATCATACATAACTAGTAAGGCCTTAAGAGCAAACTTACGCCTGCCAGAGGCAAACAAAATGAGGACTACGACCAAAAATGATTTCGTGGTCATACAAAACTATAATGGCATCAAAGATCACCTATGCTTTTTTAGTATGGTGGCCAAAAGTAAGTTAAACAAAGGGTCAGATGACCCTTAACAAGATTCACCGAATAGCCTGTTTGAGTGTGATGGGAGCAATGAGAACGTGCCCCACACTAGCTTTACGAATGATCACTGGACAAACTGCTCTACACCTTGTGGTTAAGAGGATGACAGCCAGCGCGGCCCTAAGGCTACCTAATCTAGCCCATTTTAAAGAAGGCAACCTAATGAGGCACGCAAAGATTTTGGACACTGTCTGGAATTCTCCGAACCTCATGGTCTTTGCCAAGATGGACAGAAAATTAGACTTCTCCAAGCACTTCAAAGTGGTCATCAGTGACCGTTCAGCGTGGAGAAACAATGAAGTAATAATAAAACAGGACTCACAATTGTGGTATACAGATGGGTCCAAAATTCAGGATGGGAGTGCTGGAGAGGGAGTTGTAGGGCCAAATTTTCAAAAAGCAATTCCAATTGGAAAAACAGCTTCCAATTTTGAGGCGGATGTCCACGCCTTAGAGTGGGCAGGCAGCTCTAAAATCATTAATAAACTTCTCATTGACTGAACTTTTAAGAGGACACTGTAGACTCAATTACCATTTGAAAAAAATAAGCATGGTAGAAGACGATTCCTGCCGACTCTGTCAAGAGGAGCAGGAAACAGCAGAACACATTCTATGCACTTGCCCAGCGGTGGATAGACGCAGACATAACTACCTAGTCAGTGGGTTCTTATCTCCAAATCACATAGTTAAAATAAAGCCCACATCAGTTACAAGATATATAAATAGTCTAGTCTTAGTTGGGTACGAGGCTGCACAATATAGCTGTGTTATTTTAGCCTGTTAAATAATAATATCCCCTGTAACTGTTGAAAATTTTGGTTTTGAATTTGTACGTGTCGTTTTCTGGCTTTTCTACCATTAATTTTTTATAGTGCGTACCTAAGTATATGCATAGATTGATTTTCATTTCAACTCTCTTGTGGTTTGAGCTAACTCTACGTGGTATAGTGGTTATTTCTAGTGCCTCTTGAATTTGAGTGGGTTTAACATCTGGTTCAATCCACGTCAGCAGCAATATAGCAATACTAATAACTAGTTCAAAAACTAAATAAACACCTGCGGAGAATAGAGCAAGTTGAGGGCTGCGGCTCTGCCAGTATATATTATATAAAGAATTATGGTATAGATGAATATGGTTCTTTTTTAATATAATTATTTATAAATGGGAAATGTATGGCTACTTGGCGATCGCTTCGAGATCGCTATGTAAAGGGACAGAACAACAATAAAAAGTAGCCAAGTAACGTCTGTAAAAATGTGTACATCGATGAAATGAGTTTTTTCAAGAGTAGTATAAATATGACAGTTCTGAACCACATTTTTCAAAAAAATGCGATTCATGCTAACCTGTCTCTTTCGCACTTATTGTTTTTACATATGTTCTTCTCGCTCGTAGAATGGAGTGACGTCATAGTTTTCGGTGCAAGGTAAAAGTTTTTATGCTATGCCGTTATAGATAGCTTGTAAGCTTTACTGTAAGCATATTGTTTGGTTTGTGTCATGGCATTTTTCATGAGATTGGTGGAATTGAGTAGTGATGAAATATAAATAGAAAGGTTAAAAAAACTCAATGATAAGATAGCAAATAGAAAAATTTATTTCAATTTATTAATAAATACTGCAAATAGTTCTACATTAAATACGGTTATTTAAAACAATGGCATCTATATTAGGTTATTCTCGTATATCCTTTGCTGACGAAAGATGCAGCACTGTTGTGAGATTAAAGTCATTAGACGGCTTTGTAGGCGGGATTTATTTGATTTTAAAGTTGAAAAAATTGCTCACATAAGTATGTATTTCTGCACTCAATTTTATATAACTTTCAAAATAACTGTGGCAACCTGGCAAAGGTGACAGCCCACAATAACCAGTTGATCTGGCAACGCTTATATGAATTAATATAATTTTAGTTTTTCTGATGCAATACAGTTGTTTTATGTTTTGGATAATAAATACGCAAAGTATTAATATAAATAACTAAATTAAATATATTTCATTTATCTGGTAAAATCATGGGCTGTTACATTGGCGACGAGGTAAATATGGATGAAATAAAAACTAGCGTTTGCACGCATTACAGAAAATCTGTGGAAAGAAGAAAAAGATTAATTTATGATCATAAATGATTTCATTAATGATTTCAGATTGCCAGTTAGGCAAATAAATTCTGTGTTTTAGTTCAAGGAACTAAAATAAGAAAAAGCACGAGTGAGGTGTACAAAATCTGTGTTCCAATTTGGAAAATCCATTTGGAATAAGATCTGGGCCAGTTGGGCAAATGAAGTACAAATAAAAGTACAAGACGATCAGCCGAAACAATAACATTGATTCCAAACATGAATGAGACAAATGGAATTAGGCCATTTGTTTGTGAAGTTATTGACAAGTCGCTAGTTCGTAATGAGTGGGAAAAGTGGCTAAGGGCATTTACTTTCTACATTCAGGCGGAAGAAATATCAGTTCCAGTCAAGAAAAAGAATTAGCTTATACATTATGGAGGAACCCAATTACAGGTTGCGCATAACATTCCATGTGCTCTTACTTGTGGGAAAAAGAAGATGCTTATAAAATGTTAGTTGACAAATTGACTGATTATTTTTCCCCAGAAACAAATTCAACATTTGAGAGGCATTTGTTTCGATCACTTAAGGCAGAATCGGGTGAAACCTTTAATAAATTCTTATTGAGGACGCGGCAACAGGCTTCAAGGTGTGTGTTTGGTGAAACAAAGAATGATATTCTGGAAATCAGCATTAAAGACAAATTGATTAACTCCAGGGCATCTGCGGATTTGAAAGAGGTTATTGGAAAAAGAGCACTCCTTGAAAGAAATTATTTAAATTTGCCAAGTCCATGTGCAAATTAATGCTCAATCAAAATCAATGGAGGCTCCAGGTACAAGTGGTGAAATCAATAAAATTGCAAATAACTGCGAATGTTTTAGATGTGGACAAAACAATCATGACGGAAGCAGTGTAGATTGTCCAGCCAGGAAAATGAAATGCAACAAATGTGGCCTGTTGGGACATTTTGCCAGAAATGCCGTACTGGTTCAAACAAACGAAAATTTTCTACATTAATTAACAGAAATCCGAAGCGTAGAGATTTTGGTTATTCCAAGATAAGATATGGCCAATCCAAGTCAAAAGATGACTGCTGTTTTAAAATATTTAATAAAGGAGAATCTGCGATTGAGATAATACCGTGTTTTGTAGGCGGTAAGAAGATAAGTATGTTGATGGATTCAGGATCAAAATACAACCTCCTTTGTGAAAATGATTGGAATTTGTTGAATACCGGAAAAGCAGTCATGGAATACTCGATTTAAATCAGATCACCAATTCAGAGCATACGCTGGTAATGTGGCACTTACGATAAAAGCAGTTTTTGGAGCTGTTATTGGGATTGAGAGGAGTTCTAATTTGATTTCATCATTTTATGTTATTGAGCGTGGCGAGCAATCATTGCTGGGTAAAGATACTGCCATCAAATTGGGTGTATTGAAGTTGGGTATAGGCATCAATCATGTGGAGAAATTGAAAACTTTCAATAAAATTACTGGGATTAAAGTAAGCTTATCCGTCGACACCTCCATAAAACCGATTCAACAACCTTTGCGTAGGGTGCCAGTTGCTATTGAGGATAAGGTTGAAGCGAAACTAAATGAGGCATTAGCTCTGGATATAATTGAACCGGTTGTTGGGCCGAGTACTTGGATATCTCCATTGGTCGTTGTCTTCAAAGAAAACGGAGACATTCGGCTATGTATTGACATGAGACGTGCAAATACGGCAATTTTAAGGGAAAAATATCCCCTGGCAACTTTCGACAGTTTTATGACGAGATTGCAAGGAGCTAAATTCTTTTCAAGGCTTGATCTAAAAAATGCCTATCTTCAATTGGAGCTTGCTGAGGAAAGCCGATATATAACAACATTCATAACTGTTATTTGGGGTGAATTCAGCTCCCGAAATATTCCAAAAGGCTATGGAAAATATTTTGGCTCCATGTAAAAATGCATTAAACTATTTGGATGACATAATAATCTTTGGCGCAACTGAAAAGGAAAATGATAAACACTTGGAAGATGCTCTTACCGCATTTAAGAACTTCAATGTAGTCATAAATAATGACAAATGGTTATGGAAGGTACAGAATTTACAATTTTTGGGACATATTCTATCACCAGATGGCATAAGCGCTGACCCGAACAAAATCTATAGTGTTTTGAATTTTCGAGCTCCAAAAACCCGTGAGGAATTTCGGAGATTTCTGGGTCTGGTAACCTATTTAGGAAAATTTATACCAGATTTAATTGATCTAGCGACCATAAAAGCCAATGAAAAATTTGTATGGTCCACTAGACAGAATGACGCATTTATAAAACTCAAGGAAAAGTTAGCGGAGCTTCCAACACTAACTTATTTTTCACCAAACCGACGAACAAGATTGATTGCTGATGCAAGCCCTGTAGCTTTGGGAGCGGTCCTTATTCAATTCACTGAAGATACTCCATGTGTTGTGTCTTTTGCCAGTAAAGCGCTTTCCGAAATTGAGCGTCGCTACTCACAAACGGAAAAAGAGAGTCTCGCTCTGGTGTGGGCTGTAGAGAGGTTTTACTACTACTTAGCAGGGATTCAATTTGAGCTAGAAACAGACCACAAGCCCCTTGAAGCTATTTTTAAGCCAACATCGAAGCCGCCTGCTCGTATGGAACGTTGGGTGTTACGACTGCAGTCGTTTAACTACAAAATTCTTTACAAAGCAGGAAAGCATAATATTGCAGACTCGCTATCCAGACTATGTAATGTGAATACAGCTGTTACTTTGGACAAGCCATGCGAATTCAGCATTTGTTCTATCATAGAAAATTCAGTTCCGCGAGCCTTAACGGTTTTGGAGATTGTACACCATTGTACACCAAAGATGATGAACTTTTGATGGCAGTAGAATGTATAAATACCGACAACTGGTGTACAGCAACTAAGAACAGGTATTATACATTTCGATTTGAGCTCAGTATTTTGGAAAATTTATTGCTAAGAGGTACGAGAATCGTGATTCCAGGAAGCCTGAGACAACAAGTGCTAGATCTAGCGCACGAGGGCCATCCAGGCGATACCGTAATGAAGCGCAGAATTCGAGCAAAGATTTGGTGGCCGTTGGTCGATCGAGATATAGAGAAATACGTGAAGAGCTGTCATGAATGTATGTTGGTATCTCGACCGATACCACCTGCGCCTATGAATAGACGGACCATGCCCGATAGTCCATGGGCTTGTGTAGCAATGGACTTATTGGGTCCTTTGCCAAATCACGACTTTGTATTTGTAATAATTGATTACTATTCGCGATACCACGAACTTAAATTTATAAAGAAGATAACATCAACAGAAATTATTGACTTTCTCGAGGAGATATTTGCCCGACATGGATATCCTAGATCAATAACAGCTGATAACGGTCGCCAATTCATCAGCGAAGAATTCAAGGCATTTTGCAATACCAATAATATTGAATTGATGACATCATCGCCTTATTGTCCCCAAGCCAATGGAGAGGTCGAAAACTTGAATCGTTCTCTGGTAAAACGTCTTCAAATTGCTCACTCTCAGGGTTTGGACTATAAAAAAAGAGATTCGTAGATTTACACTCATGTCACCACTCATGGTACAACTGGGAAAGCTCCATCGGAACTTATTTTTAATCGAGTAATTAGAGACAAGATTCCATCGCTGAATGACGTTGTGGAGAATGTTATCGACTCTGAAGCCAGAGACAATGACATTGCTAATAAAGATAAAGGGAAACAAAGAGCCGATTCTGACAGAAACGCGGTCGATTGTGACATCAAAGTTGGGGATAAGGTAATGCTCCGAAATGTTCACTGTTCACTCTAATAAATTATCTACAACCTTTGGGCAAACTGAATATGAAGTAACAGATCGGAAAGGAAACATTACTCATGTTAAGAAAGTTCCAGCTGATTCAACGCTGCCATCTTTAGCCAAACCCACTAGGACTTCGGTTGTAAGTCCAGAACATCTCGAACTTCAACAAGACGTGAATTCCGCCAGTGATTGTCTTCGCGGTAATGAGCTGTCACCAGAGTTACCATCAACATCACAGGAAATAGATCCAAACGGACCCAGGCCTAAAGTGACGTTGAAGCTTAAAAATATAGGAGGGATGTGGCAACCCGCCCACAATAACCAGTTGATCTGGCAACGCTTATATGAATTAATATAATTTTAGTTTTTCTGATGCAATACAGCTGTTTTATGTTTTGGATAATAAATACACAAAGTATTAATATAAATAACTAAATTAAATATATGTCATTTATCTGGTAAAATCATGGGCTGTTACTATAACCACAGTATGAAATCAAAGAGAAGGAGCACAGCAAGAACAAACTAAGAATAGTTTCCTCTCCGCAAGCAGCCACTACACCGAGTTATTATCCACGAAGTTTCTTCAAACGGTCGCATGTTACACACACTTTCAAAGCAAGTTGATCTTCCCCCTTTACTCCATACTCCCCTCCATCCTAATTTGAGCAAGAGGTTTGATCGTATTAGCAATCTGCTCGTATGAGCTGAGTTGGGCATCACTAGACTTGAGTATAGACTCAAATCCATCAATAGCTTCACGGTAAGCTTCTTGCTTGTTTTTGGCATGGAATTTATGATGCTACCATGCACCCTAGATCATTACTCATCCAAAGCCGTATTTAACTCTGTCAGTTAAATCATTTTTATGGAAGGCTGCACTGGGTCTCCCCCAGAAAATCTTAGGTCCTTTAAACCCAAAAATGCAAAATTTGCTTTCGTCAGAAAACATTACCTGCTTCCAGAAGTTTTCCTCTTCATTTTAATATTTTTTGGCAAATTCTTGTCGTTTTAGTCTATCAACTTTTGAAACATACGGTTTTTAGCGAGCGATACGGTGTTTTGTTTATTTTGCGCACAATATCGGCACATAATTTTTTTGTGTGCTTCTCCTCAACATCCTTTGCCAGTTCCACTGCTGTTAGTCGTGGATTGGCTTTTACTTGTCTTATAAGACTCTGGGATTTATTGGTACTTAGTATTGGTGGACGAGCAGAACGTGGTTTTGAGATTAATTTACCCGTCTTTTGGAAGTTATTAATAACTGTTTGTATAGAAGAACGTGCTAGGTCTACAATTAGGCCAATTTCACGGTCTGTTTCCCTTTTTGCCAAAGATGCATCATGATCTTTCACTAGCCTTGATTTCCTTTCGTTTAGCTTCCATCACAAAAAATTATTTGAAATTGTTTTACTGTACACTTCGACGTTCTTTTCTAAAAATACTTCGTTTTCTTTGCTGAGTGAATGTTTTTTGTCTCATTTCTTTAAGAACATAGCGAAACCTAGAAAAACACATGAGACTCTCAATTTAGAGACAAGGAATGTACTGAACAATTTTAAACAATGCGCTTTAGTTTGTGTACTCAGCAGAATTTATTTGGGAAGGCAAACTCGGAAATTGAAGCATTGATCTTAATTAGAAGAAAAGCGAAAGAAGGAAAACCATTTATGAATCGTTCAAGAGTGTACAATGGAAGCAGTTAGTGAGTTGTGCCCAGAAAAGTTGAACCTTTTCAAAAGATCAATGAGCTCGTCGTAGTGACGATATTGGAAACTATATTGTGCATTACTGGTAAAATACACCGTTTCACACGGTATTCTCTCGCGATGGATGAATCAACTGATGTTAGTGACAACTCACACTTTAAGTTTTTGTTCGTGGAGTTGACGACGAACTTGATGTTACACAAGAATTAGCCACCATGCACAGCATTACAACTGGAGAAGATATATTCAAAGAACTACAAAAATCGTTGACAAAGTATAACTTGGACTGGAATCGATTGCAAGGTGTGACAATTGATGGAAGAAACAATATGGCTGGTGCAAACATCGGTGTGGTTGGAAATTTAGGAAACCTAGTAAAGGTGAAGGAGCATCAGTGCCAACTTTTCTGCACTGTATTATCCATCAACAAGCACTATGTATAAAACATTTCGATATGAGCTGCTTTTAAAACCAGTTATTTCTGCTGTAAATTTCATTCGATCACATGCACTCAATCATCGTAAATTTCGATATTTTTTCAAACAAATTGAATCCGAGCTCGTTGACTTAATGTATTATACAACAGTTAGATTGCTTACTCGTAGCTGCGGAAAAGTGCTATTGCAGTTCTTTAGGCTTAGAAATTAACTTAATTTATTTCTTGTGTGAAAAAATCGCCCCGAAACACTTTCATGGGATGGCGAGTGGCTGAAATCAAAGTACAGGACAAATTTGTCGGATAATCATTTGCAATCATCAACTTTAAAGAAATTCTTCATCACAAAACAGAGTTTCATCATTCCCATTATAGTTGTAATAATTTTCTGATTATGTATAACTGAAATTAACTGTAAAGAATAAAATTTAATGCTGCCCTCGTCATAATAAGACAAGTGATCTGGACCTTGCGGCTAAAAGTTTGGACACCTCTGATATAGAGTTAAAAATTCGATGTACATACGATTGTAATTATGAAGAATGTTTGTTTAATATAAATTCTTTTGAGTATCGTGAGTATAAAAGCGAAAGAATATTAAGCAATGGCGAAATATAAGTTGTAAAAATGATGGATTCAAATGTACACTCAGACGTTAAATTAATAAATGTAAAAAAATAGAGACAAACTTATGGAATGAGTATATCGTAAAGATTAGTTGAAACATAACCACAAAACTAACATCATAAACACATTCGTAGGCAGAGAAAGAAAATAAAAATTGTAATACGTACGAGTATAGTGAATAGTAAAGAAATAAAAAATTTTATAGAGAATTTTAAATATTGTTTACTGGAAGAACATACAAGAGAACTTTACAACATTCAACTGTTTGATTGAGAGAGTTGATGGAGAACATAAAGCGGAATCAATATATGGTGAACATTACCTTACGTCTCCATGGGCAATTTTTTATGACATGCAATTGGCAATTTCAAGCAAATTGCCAATGGAGACTGCAAATTGCTTCAAGTTGGCAATTTATGGCTTTCACTATTTCATGCCATAAATTGCCAACATTCTGTATTGCAATCAGTTGTCATTTTGTTTGTTTGACAGCCATTTTTCATTTTTTTCTGATGCTCACAGTGGCAGCATCGTAGAACATTTTAATTTTACCGCGTTTATTAAATTAATACAAACGCTAATATAGATGGAGATTGTGCATTTCCCTTCTTTGTAAAAAAGTATTCACCCAGAATTTCGGTTTCCTTCTTTTTTCCTCTTTATCGTATAATTCAACCAATTTTTCAATCGCGGGCACAGCGAACTAGATTACTTGACGACATTTTCAAAATGACGCTGACATAACATGGCAATGCCCACCATTAAAATATTGCCAACCTTTGCAATGAAATTTGACAGTTGTTATGCCATCAAAAATTGCCCGTCATCAGTTGTCCTTGGATTAATAGTGAAAAGAATCTGGGACCAGATACTTGTATGTGTTTCTTCATCATCCATAAATATTAAGAAGCTATAAAATGTATGAAATTGTATTCTAAAATTTATATTATATAAAATATTGGAAAATACATTTTTTACAACATAATTTTATTGTTTTATCATGTTTTTATTTTATTTCAACTATAAAGAAATTTTAAACATAAATAAAAAAATAAAATAAATAAAAAATTCTTGATCATAATTATATATAATCCCCAATCAATTAATAATCTCCTTTGGCGGTTGTAAATTTCCAATTCTATCAAAATTACACACTTTATTTTTGTTTTTATAGTATGCTACCCAATGTCTCCCACTACCATTAGAAGTATCCATGTTAATAATACCACATTCTCTTTGATTAGGTTTCTTTGGAAGAGCATCACGCATAAAAACTCCTCTAAAGTATGGTAAATTGTTGGCATACTTCTTCAAAACAGAGTTTGTATGCTCTCTTGGGTAGTTTTTGAATGTGAATCATAAAATAAACCGGATCCCTTTCGATATGGTTTAAGATAAAGTCTTTTGCCTATAGCAATTGACTCCATAGTTTTGTTATGACGATTTGCTTCTGCTAACTGCTCTCTAGCGGCTTTAATGTCATATATAACTTTAGCAAGAGCGCTCCATCTAGAGGCTAAACAACCAACAGCACCAAGAGCAGTTAAAATTGGTAATAATGGTAGAAAATCACCTACTTTAGATATGGAGATGACTCTGGGTAATTTAATTGACTTGTTTCGCCTTATTGTATTTTTTATAAGTTTGTTTGCAATTGTAATTGCTTTTTCAACATATTCCGGGGTTTCAGCTTTTAGAACTTTGTTTGCATTCTTTTTATAGCTGTAGTGAAAAGTTTTCTCCCAAATATCTTTTTATTATCTTCTTTGCCCGCATACGGATTGGTTTAATACGTACTCGTACTTTGTTAGAAATATTTCCCATACCAAATTTCACTTTAGTTTTCATCGTAATGCTAACTAACCAAGCTTATACGTTCTGATACACTGCTTCCTACTGATTTCACTCCTTGCCACGCCTTTTTAGTTCATATTTGATCTGCCCTATGTCGTTTGCTTATATCTTTTGTTTGAGAGTATAAAATATCATGCTCTTTACACGCTGCATCCAATGAATTAATACCATGGCCCATAAAATTGATATCCTGGTAAGTGTAGTTCAATTGGCAGAGAATTGATCAAGTTACTTACTAAGCCTCTTTGTTTTACAGATCGATTACAACTAGCAGTATTTTTATACATTACAGTCATATTTATTGCGTTTGAACTCCTTAACAGTTCAAGTAAAAATTATGTTAATCAATAAAATCATATGTTTCATAATGATTCCAATAGTTGCAAAAATGCGTTTATTCAAACAAGATGAAAAAATTATTGTTAGGAATATTGATTTTCCAACAAAAAATTCCTCTAAAGGCAAACTTAGTTCACTTTTACCGAATTCCATAAGAGCTTTAATTGTCGGCCCCTGAAATTTTGGAAATACTAATGTTATGATAAGTTTAAAAGAAAGTTCTAATGGGCTTAAACTTGAGAATGTGTATATATATTCAAAGTCTTTATATCAATCAAAATATGTTTATTCAAAAAATAATTAGTGCCGATAAAATGTAGGATTGTATATATTTTATGAAAATGATGATGTTTTACCACTGGAGAATGCAGAGGGTAATTTTTATATTTGATGATGTTGCTTCTGAGAAACAAAATAATATTCGCTCATATTTTTGCCATAAAAACATAAATAGTTTTTACCTATTGTAACGACTCTTTTTATAGCTGGGGTAAACTCAGCGGCTCCAGGGGTCGTATACAGAAAATATAATACTCCGGCGAGTTAGATTTTTATGGTGTTTATTTAAATTCAAAAATCAAACAAAACTACTTATTCCTATATAATAGACTTAACCTTTGAGTACTCGTTGTCAGTCTTTCTGTCTCGGCAAATGTATGGTCCAGTGACACAGGTACTCCAGTAAGAAACCAATTGGAAACCTGATATTCTTACTGAGTTGCTATGTTCTGGTTGTGTACGTGACCTAGTAAGAAATCGATTGGAAACCTGATGTTCCCACTAAGTCGCGACGACTCTGTATCGTGTTGGTCTTAGTAAAGTATGTGTCTCAGTAACATAGGTACCCCAGTAAGAAACCGATTGGAAACCTGGTGTTCTTATTGAGTTGCTATGTCCTGGTTGTGTACGTGACTTAGTAAGAAATCGATTAGAAACCTGATGTTCCTACTAAGTCTCGACTGCGTATGGTTCTGAAGGCTGTTGTCGGCTCGGAAGTTATTCCCTAAAGAAGAGACTGCTGTTTGGGCTACACGGCTTATATAGCCCAATTTTTCACTGCGCCTGGAGCATGTTGTTGTTGGCGGACCACCGTTTCACTTCCGTTGGGCGGCCTCGCTTTCTGCTAATCGCCTCTCTTGTTGTTGTTGTGGCCAGGCTTGTTGTTGTTGCAGTATTTTGCCCTTGGGCCACCTTCAACTTCTGACGGTCAGCTACCTCACTCCAACGGCCTCTGGTTGGCCTGCAGTATTGTTGCTTGCAAGCAGCGCTGTCCGGAATCCTGTAGTGTTGTTGTTGTTAAATATTTTATGTTCAATTTAACTGGAAGCCAGCAGTTCATTTGCATTCCTCCTTCTGCTTTGTCCCTCTTGAGCTTTGCTTTCGTTTCTTCGTGTTGTTAGTGTAAAATTACCGAGCGAGCGCACTCAGCAAATTCCACCGCATAAGTTCGTGCACTCATCTTCTCTTGTCGTGCATGTATTTGTTGTATTATTCGCCGCTGTGTTTCCTCTCTTTGAAGGCTTGGCAAGATGGTCGATTGTGCGTGTGGTTGCTTTTGTTGTACCCGTAGTTCAGTGGTAATTATACCAACTGGTATAATATGCTGCTGGTGATCTGTGTTCCTGCCACTGCTACGCTGATTGGTTACAACGTTTGTAGTTTTTCGTAAAATTTATAATGCAGTTACTTCGGTTGGTATTGTGGGCGTTTCCTTGATGCAATTATTCGGGTCTGTTATTCATGATGTTTGTGTGTATATAGCTGGGAAGGACTCCGGCACCTGTAGTGTGTGCGAAAATTTCCCACAGAAGATTTTAGTTCTTACACGCCCTCCCCACTTTGCGGGTGAAAGGAGACAGTAATATTTTCACAGTGGCGCAACTCTCGATACGGTGGTATGCTGAATCGAACCCTACCACCACTCTTTCGTACGTGGTTCTTTAATGCTTCTACCAACCTGGGTGGTAGTTGGTCACATTTAGGTCCGTCTAGCTCCGCGCTATTTTCGAACACAATTTTTTCCCACTGTGCCTCTGGTGGGCCTGGATGGTAGATACTTGTTGACTTCCGTGCTTTCGGGGTTTCTTTTTGCCGCTTCCAGACTCCTTCGTGTGAGCTGTCGGAGTCTGACGAGTTTCGTCTTTTGGATTTGGGCTTCGCCGGGAGCCGTGAGGCTACAAGTTTGTGTAGGGTTAGTTGTTTAATGATGTGGATAATTTCTCGTCTTTTCTGCCTGATGATTGCGTCAGTGTACCACTGACTCAGGTCGGCCGTTTCCCATGCTTCGCTGCCTATTGGTTGCGTGAAAAAGCTCTCGGCGTTTTGCAAACAAAAGACACCGCAGTCTGTTTGGTTGTTCTGCTGTGGTGTCTTTGGGGAATACATTGTCACGTTGTCGGCGTCAAATACGGCGGGTGGCGTAGTTCTCTTCCTGCAGATACTGTCGGATAGCTGTGGCCTCGTGTAGGTAGGACCCTTTTGCTATGGAGTCGAAGATTAGGATGGTAGTGCCTCGACATCCTGACGCGACTGCACCCGGGAAACACACTATTAGCAGATACCAATGGTGGTTACGGTTGATAGGGATAAGGATGAAATCTTTTTGGAAGATATCATCGCCTTTAGTCCATCTTCTGACACGCTGATGTTGCTTCGTGGGAGCGTCGGAGAGTTTCGTTAGATGTGAGAAAAAATGGCTACTAAAGACGTGTACCCTCCCTTGTTGTCTCCTCGGGATTAGATTGATCTGAAGCCACTTCAGATAAAAATCTATAAGTATGTCGTTCAGCAGTTTTCCTTCCTGGAGGCGTGCGACGTCCCTTTTCTGGATGGTGATTCCTCCTATACCGGGTGGAAACGTTAATAGTACTTCCGCTTGTTGTTCTTCGCCCTCCTCGTCTCCTGAACTGACTTGTAGAGTAACTAGGTTTCCTACACTAGTCAGTGGGGCTTCGACACTGATTCGGCTAACTGTTACTTTCTGTAGATATGCCATTCTGGGGTTTCCTTTCGGTTCGCTGTTGCTGCTTGGGACTTTGGTAATACTCACTCACTAATTTTCTGATGTTGAAAGAGGACTTTCCGTAGCATGCCGGTGGGTTTTATACTTGAATAACGGGAATGTTGGGTAACTGTTTATTGGGTTCTCTCTATATTCCCTCTCTTACTTTAACTTTGCCATTCCCACTCGTCGTTCAGGAGTATCAGAGCCTTCGTGAGTAACAGGCGCACAGTGTAGTTTCAACTCGCTTACGTGTGCCGTTCTTCTTCGTTTATCTCCCTGCTGTGCTAATGTCACGATGACCGGAGAAACAAAGTTTTCTACTTTGTATGGTCCTTCGTATCGCGTGGCCGAAAAGTGGTCTGTGGCCTTGGATAGATGATGCTGTTTTACTAGTACCATTTGTCCGATAGTTGGTTTCCATGGTCTATGCCTCAGGTTGTAGTATCTTCTCTGGTCCTGTGCTGCTCGCTCCAGATTACGTTTAACGAGCGTGTAGGTTTCTTTTAGCTGAGTCGTTCTTTCATTAGGACTTTTGTTTGCTTGTCCGGTGCCCATGGTGGTTTTGTCAAACAATGCGTTCGGTAGCCTTGGCTCTCGTCCTTGTACCAACAAAGCAGGGCTATATCCCGTAGTTTCCGAGACGCTGGAGTTTATCGCCAGTGTGAACTCTGGCAGCAGGTTGTCCCAAGTTCGCTGTTGTTTGTTGGCGAACTGCGCTATCATTGTTTTCAGTGTACGATTAGTACGCTCAACCGCGTTCTCTTGAGGCGTATAAGGTGCAGTGATTTGATGACACATGCCGTAGTACTGTGTGAACTTGTGAAACGCTTTACTGGTGAACTGGGATCCATTATCTGTAACTAGAACTTTTGGGATCCCGAAACGGGCCATAATGCGTTCTCGGAAAGCTCGTTGTAGGGTTTCAGTGGTGGCTTTCCGGAGTGCTACCATTTCTGTCCATTTTGTGAACTTATCATGGAAGACAACTAACATGGTATTTCCATGCGTGGAGCGAGGTAGTGGTCCCACAAAGTCCGCACAGAGAATGGCCCATGGTTATTCAGGTATCTGAGTCAACATTTTCCCTGCAGGCTGCTGTTGACTGCTCTTGTATTCTTGGCACAGTTTACACTGCCTTACGTATCGGCTAACGTCTCAGAAAAACCCTTGCCAATAATATCGGTTGGCAACTCGAGCAATAGTTTTCCTAATGCCTAGATGCCCTGCTGTTGGCGCGTCGTGGTTTTCCTTTAGGACGCGATCCCTCAGTGGTCGTGGGACACACAGCTTCCACGGGGTGCAATCTTCATCGCCCGTTTGATTTGGAATATGCCGGTAAAGCTGTCCATTTTCTATGGCGTAATCAGCATACTTTATGGGTTCGGCTAACACTTCTGCTATTCGCTTTTTCCACCAGCTGCAGTTCGGTTCTGGTTCTGTCTGTACTCGGATGCCACGCGCAGGTTCTACGGGTTGCCTTGAGAGTGCGTCGGCTAACACGTTAAGCTTACCCCGCCTGTATTGTACCTCAAATGAGTGCTGCTGCAGTTCCAGTGCCCATCTGGCTATGCGTCCCGAAGGACTCTCAATAGAATTTAACCATTTGAGTGACATATGGTCTGTAATCACGGTGAACCGGTAGCCCTCCAGATATGGCCGCATCTTTCTTATACCCCATACTATAGCTAAGCACTCTTTTTCTGTTGGTGAATAATTCTGCTCTGCTCCATTTAAGTGCCGGCTGGCATATGCTATTACCCGCTCTGCTCCGTCGATTTCTTGGGTAAGTACTGCACCCAAACAATAGTCACTAGCGTCCATCTGCAATACAAATCTTTGCGTGAAGTCAGGACAGGTGAGAATTGCGGTCTCTGTTAGCTGCTGCTTTAACTGCTCGAACGCTGTTTGCTGGGCTTCTGCCCACTTAAAGTGCTTACCCTTTTTAGTAGTGCTGTCAGGGGGTGTGTGGTTTTAGCAAAAGCAGGTACAAAACGTCGGTACCAAGATACGATGCCTAGGCACCGTCGCAGCTCTCGTATATTCTGTGGGGGTTTTAATTCCCGAATGGCTGCCACCTTATCATGGTCCGTGTGAATGCCTCTTTCGCTGACCATGTGGCCGAGATATTTGATTTCCTTGCGGAAGAAAGCACACTTTTCTCGATTGAGTATCAAGTTTGCTTCCCGTAATCTCCTAAAAACTTCAGCAAGGTTCTTCTCGTGCTCCTCCAGTGTTTTCCCCGTGACGATTATGTTATCCAAGTAAGCGAAGGCGTCGGGTTCCATGTCAGGGCCGATTACCTGATCTAGCGCTCGCTGGAAGGTTGCTGGTGCAGAGTGTAGTCCGAAGGGAATGACTTTTAATTGATAGAGTCCTCTTCCTGGTACTGTGAACGCCGTGAATTGTTTACTTCCTTCATCCATGGGTATTTGCCAGTACCCATTCTTCAGGTCCAGGCTGCTGATGTATCTGGCTTCTCGTAAGCGATCTAGGATGTGATGTATGCGTGGTAGCGGGTATGCATCTTGAATAGATTTCGCATTAAGTTGCCAGTAGTCGATGCACAACCTCCAGCTTCCATCCTTCTTCCGTACGAGCACAATTGGCGCACTGTGAGGGCTCTGGGATGGGTCTATGCAGCATTTTGCCAACAGATCCTTTATTTCCGCGTTTATTACCTCTTGCTGTGCTGGATTTCTGGGACCCTCTGTACCTCTGTTTAATCGATCTATCGTAGCGCATCACGATTTTGTAACTGGTGATGTGGGATACGTCTGGTTCTTCATTGAACTTGCTCAGTTCGGTAGCCAGAAATTCTTCGATCCAAGCCTTCTCCGTGAGGGCCTCCACCCGGATTGTCGTACACAATGTAGAATCTCGGGGTTGTACGGCGCCGGTGTGGGGTCCTAGTATGACTTCTTGATCCCCGCATCTTATTGTTGTGCCTTGTTTCATCATGAAGTCGAGACCCAAGAGTAGGTCGTCTGTGGAATCGGGCTTCATTAGGAGGTCCAGCTCGCAGTTTTGTTTTCCTAGCTGTATGGTCATTCGGAGTGCTTCTGTGATTTCTCGAGTGAGCCCGTCTGCCATACGTGCGCGTATTTGTGTGGGAGTTACCCCACCTGTGATTGCACGTAACTGGCGACTAAGGCGTTCGCTGATGAAGCTCCGCGTAGCTCCGGTATCGATGGTGGCTGTGATTTGGATGGTGCCGATGGTGACTGCGGCACATATACGCTGCCCATCGCAACGCAACGCACTTAATGGTTTTGAGGACTTTTGCCTGTGGTCTGCGCCCTGCCTCGCTCTTGATGGCAGCCCCTTTCGTTCCCCCCTGTGTCCGGCAGCATTCTATGGTCCGAATTCCACGCTTCCCGCAGTCCCAGCAGAATAGGACTTGCGCATTGCGACAGAAGCGTGCCACGTGTCCAGTTTCCCCGCACCGTCGGCAGGCGGTCCGTACATCTATTACTGCCTCGGCTTTAGTGCTATTGACTAGAAGTATTTGTCGGTTTCTTGTCTCTCGGGGTATAGTACGGTCGACTCTGGGTGATGCCGTGGGTGTCCTAGATGTTTCTCTGTTGTTTCGTATGTCCTCCAGGTCTTCCGCCATTTCTATCAACTCGCCCAGCATCGTGAAGTCTTTCCGACGTACGTACCATTGGTACTCCTCCAGGCTGTTCCGAAATATACGCTAAAGTTTTTGTTCTTCTGTATGCCCGGCATGTCGCATGAGATTTTGGAGTTCCACAACATATATCTTAAACGATTCTCTAGGGCGTTGTAAACGTTTCCTGATCTCATCCTCCAACTTCTCCCAGTAAAGAGCTGGCAAAAAGAACTTTAGAAAGTCTTTTTGAACGCAGTCCACTCAGTCCAGCTGCAATTGTTGTTTCGGAACCAGAGTAACGCGCGGTCTTTCAGTAGTTCCGGCATCGTCTGTGGGAATAGATTTGTATTTATCCCGTAGACATCTGACAACTCCTCTATGCGATCAATAAACGCCAGTGGGTCTCGTTCTCCATCTAACTTCACTGACCACTTCCTTACATGGTCAATCACGGTGGAGTACGTGGTAGTCCCACTTCTGGGGAACTCGGGTACTGCTGTGGGCAGTCACGTGACATCCCGGCTTGTTCGTCTCTCGACGGTAGTAGCGACTCTCGTCTCGTACTCAGGTACTCAGCGGATACTCCTGGTCGTTCCATACTGTACAGAGTTCGGGGTTGCCTGACTGGTGTAGGTGACAAACTCTTTATCAGGCGAGCCTGCAGTTCGGCCACACGACGCTCCTGCTCTAGCGTGAGTTCTGTGGAGTTCAGGTACTCCGCGAGTTTCTTCCGTAGTTCGTCTACTGTTCCTGAGGCCTCTAATCCAAACTCGGTATTAAAAATCACCAGCTGCTCCTTTCGAAGTGTATACACCCAATTTGTCTTCGCCATCCTATGTTATACTCGGACGATGGAGAAGGCAGTGGAAGCGTCTACTTGTGTGTAAAGGCCTAGTGTTCAGGATTTTCCTAGTGTTTACAGTGTAGTGTGACTGTGTGTAAGTTAGCTAGCTACTCCTTGTGCTCATACGTTTTAGACCGTGATTTTCAAAGCGTCTGATGCGCTGATTTTCTTGCGATTTATAGTTTTCCAAGTCCCTGCTCGTGCGCCACTGTAACGACTCTTTTTATAGCTGGGGTAAACTCAGCGGCTCCAGGAGTCGTATACAGAAAATATAATACTCCGGCGAGTTAGATTTTTATGGTGTTTATTTAAATTCAAAAATCAAACAAAACTACTTATTCCTATATAATAGACTTAACCTTTGAGTACTCGTTGTCAGTCTTTCTGTCTCGGCAAATGTATGGTCCAGTGACACAGGTACTCCAGTAAGAAACCAATTGGAAACCTGATATTCTTACTGAGTTGCTATGTTCTGGTTGTGTACGTGACCCAGTAAGAAATCGATTGGAAACCTGATGTTCCCACTAAGTCGCGACGGCTCTGTATCGTGTTGGTCTTAGTAAAGTATGTGTCTCAATAACATAGGTACCCCAGTAAGAAACCGATTGGAAACCTGGTGTTCTTATTGAGTTGCTATGTCCTGGTTGTGTACGTGACTTAGTAAGAAATCGATTAGAAACCTGATGTTCCTAATAAGTCTCGACGGCGTATGGTTCTGAAGGCTGTTGTCGGCTCGGAAGTTATTCCCTAAAGAAGAGACTGCTGTTTGGGCCACACGGCTTATATAGCCCAATTTGTCACTGCGCCTGGAGCATGTTGTTGTTGGCGGACCACCGTTTCACTTCCGTTGGGCGGCCTCGCTTTCTGCTAATCGCCTCTCTTGTTGTTGTTGTGGCCAGGCTTGTTGTTGTTGCAGTATTTTGCCCTTGGGCCACCTTCAACTTCTGACGGTCAGCTACCTCACTCCAACGGCCTCTGGTTGGCCTGCAGTATTGTTGCTTGCAAGCAGCGCTGTCCGGAATCCTGTAGTGTTGTTGTTGTTAAATCTTTTATGTTAAATTTAACTGGAAGCCAGCATTTCATTTGCATTCCTCCTTCTGCTTTGTACTTGCTAGTCGTTGGCGTGGTCGCTCTGTCGTTGTTCCTCTTGTACTTTGCTCTCGTTTCTTCGTGTTGTTAGTGTAAAATTACCGAGCGAGCGCACTCGGCAAATTCCACCGCATAAGTTCGTGCACTCATCTTCTCTTGTCGTGCATGTATTTGTTGTATTATTCGCCGCTGTGTTTCCTCTCTTCGAAAGCTTGGCGCTAGTTGGCAAGATCGTTGACTGTGCGTGTGGTTGCTTTTGTTGTACCCGTAGTTCAGTGGTAATTATACCAACTGGTATAATATGCTGCTGGCGATCTGTGCTCCTGCCACTGCTACGCTGATTGGTTACAACGTTTGTAGTTTTTCGTCCAATTTATAATGCAGTTGCTTCGGTTGGCATTGTGGGCGTTTCCTTGATGCAATTATTCGGGTCTGTTATTCAGGATGTTTGTGTGTAAATAGCTGGGTAGTGACTCCGGCACCTGTAGTGTGTGCGAAAATTTCCCACAGAAGATTTTAGTTCTTACACTATGTCAGACATATTCTTATATACCCAACCATTGAATACGTGATAGTGCGAATATGATTGTTATGTTTCAACAGGATGAAATCAATATGAAGCATATATATAATGATCATGTTGGTGCTGATATGAATTGAATAAATTTGACAAAAATGTGTAGTCTATATTGCGAGGATAAATATAGCTTTCTAGTCATCAGTAAAGATGATCCTTTACATTGCGGTCGTTATAGGAAGGGTTTTTGATTCAGATATAAAAGAAGATACTATTATATGTTTAGTATGATATCTGCAATCAACACTTGACAAGGGCAATAGCTGAATAGGAACAAGAATGAAAGATATAATTAGGGCAAGAAGCCTATTAAGAAACTAAATTTAAGAGTATTAGGTTAGGAGAATCAGATGCAGAAAACCTTTTAGAAGATACATTCAAACCTATTACCAAACCAATAAATGAATTAATTGAAAATACCAAAGCAATTGATACAAATAATAAAAAAACAAATGGAAATGAATATGCTTTTAAGGTTGATAGGAAGACAAGCACTCCAATCAAAAGAAATCTATCAAATTTGTTGAGTAAAATCAAAGTTTAAGATATTGCTGACAGTAATGCAGATGATACTTTTTTCAGTCAAGGAAGCAACACAAATCAAAATCAGTCAATAAGTAACACAAACCAAAATCAGTCAATATTACAAACAAATTTAATACATTTGGAAAAGAGTAGTAAACTAGATTAATTATATGGAACACATGAAGATTTAAATGGTGCATGGAGATTTGGTGGTAATGCTTTGAACATTTCTGATGATAAAATACAAATATCAGACCAAAATTGGGTGATAACACGCGATTTGATTGAATTATTATTCTATGAAACACTAATGAATTATGATGACAATGAATTATGAAGACAGTGAATTAGAAATGAAATTTTGATGCAAATGAACGAGGCAAAGGCACTAGATCATACAATTATAAACAAATAATAAAGAAATTATTTACTGAAAAAAAAATCATTATTAGTGCATGATGGTTCTGGTCTAGGTTCCAGTCTTATGAGATTAAATACACAAAATCCTATTTACATGGGATGATCCTATCGAACTGGTTGATCGGCTGTGGTTGTTAATGTCATCAAAATCAGCTGGTCACAATAATTATAATAATTAAATCATTTCAATTGTTGAAGAATTGAAAGAAGCCAACATAATTATATAAATATATATAGTAAACAAAAAATAAATTTTTTCAATCTGAGAAGGGCCGTTGATAAGTTTGGACACTATTCTCAGCAAATCCATAATATACGATATTATTTGAAAAGAAAAAGTAAACATTTGGATTCAGTTTGGATAAAGGTAAGAACTTGAACTTGATTGGAGACGAATTAGACAAGCGGTCAGCCGATCGAAGAAGATGATGCTACTAACTCAAGATTTACTCACAATTATAAAGAAATCAAACAATGATATATTAAATAAAGTTTTTGCTAAATATGAACTCATTGAAGATATGAATGTTAAAGCAGAAACTTCTATAAAATTATATGTGTTTTAGATTCTCAAAGACAATATATGGAACAGAGTCTTAGTAGACTTGAGAATTATATTTTTGATTACATTACAAAAATTGAAAAAATACCAATTAAAACAGTTCTAAAAATAGGAGGATTAGTTAAGGACGATGAATAAGAAAAGTTTAGTAGATGAAGTGCACAAACAGGCTCATAAAAACTTGAAACGACGACGAGTAATAACAAAGGGTATATATGATTGGTGGCAAATGCAATAGTGGCTACCGCTTCCTCCTAACAATTAGATACATTTTCAAAATTTGCCTTGGCTGTACCTCTTAAAACGAAAAATGCTGCTGATATCACTGAAGCTATGAGAAGTATATTAGTATTGAGAAGAATACCAACAAATTTACAAACAGACGACGGAAAAGATCTCTTCAACAGTAAATTTAACAAATTGATGAAGGAATATTGCATTAATCATTACCATTTTAAGGGCATCAATCGTAGAACGTTTTAATAGAACTCTCAAAGGAATGATGTGGAAAACGTTTAGTTATCAAGGGACATATTAATGAACTCATAATTATAAACATTTAATTAATGAATATATTAGTGAGATTCATAGTACTATAAAAATGACGCCCAATAACACTTTAATTCCTCTAATCCAAACTTAAAATTAAAAATATCAAAAATTAATACAAAAATTTTCAAAATTAAAACCATACAAAATACACATATAACTCCACATATTTTGGATGATTACCAGCTCCCGTCATACTTATCTGATTGAAAAAATTAAGAACACTAAAGGTATGTTAAAGGTTTATGTCAAATGGTTAGGGTCTTCAAGCGAACACAATTTTTGGATTATTAGGAATGAAATATTGTAAAGTCAATGTAATCGACATCTTGAGTGATAATGTTTACATGAAATAAAAATTATATTGTTTATATTATATTTAGTATTGTTAATTTTTTAATTTTATATATATAATATAAACAATATAATTTTTATTTCATTTAAACATTATCACTCAAGATATCGATTACATTGACTTTAACTGGTAAAACATCCGTTCTGTCTGCAGATTATTTTCCACCAATAGAGTTAAAATTATGTTTGTGGCCTAACTGATTTTCATGCATATCACTGAATTCAAAATATTGATGTTGGAAAGAATCTATTTCACAAAGGTAAAAACATATTTGAAATTCCTATTGGTTCTTACAAACTTACCTATGTGGTAAATATAAAAATTTAAACCTGGAAGGAGAACTTGATATACAAGCGAATCATAATTCACTTGAAATAGAAATTTTCAGCAACGAAGAGATTTACTTTAATGAAGATCGAGAAATTGGTTCATTATTAGGATTCAGTCGAAGAGAGTTGGAAGCAGAGAAACAGCATACATCAGATCTCCCATTAAATATAACAAACATTAACGTTACACGTATATAATGTAATATATCAGTTGGTTCATATAGTTATGATTTGCCTGCGCACATTATTCACGAGTTTTCAATAAACTTTAGTACTAGTTATAAAATAGATGGAGTGTAGTGTAGATCGCCTCCTCGTGGTGCACTATGGATAGCGCTAAATGGTCTATATCCCCCTCCGGCATCCGGTGCAACCTCCCTGTGGAGAGCATCTGATGTCAGACGGCACGACCCTATTCGTCCACGGACTACCCCCCAACAATCTTTGTATTTGATTACTCCTGGGCTGGCGGGTGTGGCTTCTGGACCAATTACCACTGGGGTGAAACCCAGTGCGAACGGCTCCAGTTTAAGGTCACATCCGTCTCCGTCCCGTTAAAACCTTGGCAGGCCTCAAAGTACATTCGATGTACGTCGTCATTTGGTTGACGGTGTAGGTTCGGTTGAGACTAGCTCCCAATTAGCACTGGTCTGGCTCTGAGCACTCGCACCCATAAGGACTTGTGCCAACCCTCGCATGGCCTCCCTGCATCTGCATAGATAACCGTGGGACCAATAAGGTGACTACACATTCGTACTGAGATAGCGGCTTTGAGAGGGGACCCTTTTTGCCTGGACACTTAAAATCCCACAAAAAACCAGCGGCCAACCCACAAGGGGAGTCTAAGCCAACCACAACAACGAGCTTAAACAGCCTTAAGGGCAAAAAACAGCCTTAAGCGCAACAACAATTTCGTACGTCCAAAAGGCCAGCCCCCTCCCAGCCACAAGCACATCCTCACAGGGTAAAACCCCTGCTTCGGGCCATCCCAGCATCAGGGCAGCTAGGCCGGGTGCTAGGGTCGCTCCTCCGTCCGTTCCTCGGGCTGGTACAGGGAGAGCTTCGGCAAATAAGCCGACCACCTCCAGCATGGGCCCCAGCACCGATCTCCCTTCAGGTGCTCGCACGCATGCGAATGCGTCTACACGGGCGTACAGGACCCGGAGGTCCGCCTTCAGGATTCTGCAAAGGTTAGAATCTGCCGACCCCGCTTCACTGTCTGATAAAGACAAGGGAGCGCTTACATGGGCACACCAAATTGTTGGTGCTCGTCCTCAGCCACCCCCTGAGGGTGCTCAGAAACGACAACGGTCGACTGAGCATCCCTCCTAATCAGTCGTGCGGGAAACTAAACGCCCACGACTGGCTTCCAAGCCGAGACTGACTCGGCCATTTAATGAGGTAGCCAAAGAGGGCCTCATCTGGGCAATCGTTGACACTGGAAACAGTGACGGTACCATTTCCCCAGCGAACTGGAAAATGGTGGAGAAGGCTCTCTTCAGGATCTATAGAGACATTCTGAGGGTCAATCCTGGCCCATCACCCGTATGCCGGGACGCGGGATGGTATCAGGGGCACGTGAAGCTCATCGCGTGCTCAGATGAGCGCTCTGCTGAGCTTTACAAGATGGCCATTTCAATGGTTGGCGAAATCTGGCCGGGGCCAAGCTTTTAGCTGTTCCCAGAGACCAGATCCCGAACCGCTCGCGTTCTAGAGCCTGGGTTCCGGTAGAGCACTCCTCGCCGGAAGAAATTCTGGAGTTACTTAGGCCTAGCAACTACGACCTCCCCACGGATGACTGGAAGGTCGCTAAAATAAGCGAACCCAAAGGCAACTCCCGCGAGATCCTCATTATTCTTAATGAGGACTCTCTAGCCCCTATCAAGGCCAAAAAGGGAGAGATCAACTATGGCTTTAGTTCGGTCTATAGGAGCGACAACCAGGGACCATACAAGCCCCCCACTCAGGCCGAACCGGACCTCACCTTGGATGATGGAGAGTTACGCTTCGGCCTCAGAATCGGTAGGCAGCTTCTGCGGACGTCCGATAACAAATATTCTACTCTGTCAGAAGAGGAGGCAGCCAGCGTGACGATGATGGCCACCTCCGTGAATGGTGAGGGTATTACAGATTAACCTTCGACATTCTATGGCTGCCTCGGCAGCCCTGATCCTCCACCTGACTCAAAAAGGAGAGGAACTCACACTGGTCCAAGAACCGAGGGTCGTAAATGATCAGGTTCGCGGACTCACCATAAGCGGATACCGCACATTATTCGTGAAGGATCAACGTAAAGAGCCTGTATTCTTGTTAAGAACAACATTAACGCTCTTCTTCTTCACAGGTTCAGCGACAAGGATAATGTAGCCATTGCTATTTCCACCAACACCGTGGCTACATGGATCGTCAGCAGCTATATGGCGCACGACCACGGGCTGACGACGCTTTCGGATACTTTAAAGCTGCTGGTAGCGGAGGCTAATAGAAAGCGCATCCCGGTATTCATCGGGGCCGATGCCAATGCCCATCACGAGGTGTGGGGCAGCACGGATACCAACGAGCGGGGTGAGTCACTCTTTGATTTCATTCTTACTAGCGACTTAGTAATTGCTAACAGGGGGAGAGAGCCAACCTTCGTTACCTCAAATAGAAGGGAGGTTCTCGATCTCACCCTTGGTAATAATCGCTCCTCTCATCTTATTTCGAGGTGGCGCGTTTTGCAGGAATGCTCCTTCTCGGACCATTGTTACATCTGTTTTAGAATGGCGATCTCTGATACGTTAGATACGGCAGAGCGCAAAATGCACACTAACAGGAAAAGAACTGACTGGACAAAGTTCCAGACCATTGTGGAGTTCGGCCTGCAGTCGACTCCTACCATTATCAACAATCACCTCGATATAGATCGAGCGGTTGATACCATTTCAGCACTATTTAACTCTGCTGCCAAATCAGCCTGCAACTTCCCGAAGCCTAGAGGGAAACCCAAACCCCCTTGGTGGAATTCGGAAATTGCTGAGCTACGAAAAGAATGCCGCAAGCTCTTCAACAGAGCTACAAATGACTGGCTCCCTTTCAAAGACAAGCAGAGGGAACTCAAGTATATGGTTAGGAGATCCAAACGAGCGTCTTGGCGAGACTTCTGTGGCAACATAGAAAGCTCGTCCGAGACAAGTAGACTCCCTCGAGCTCTTGAATGTATTCAGAGATCGGACGCTACCTGGACTGACTCTGAAAGCGACACTCTAGACGCCCTAATAGAAACACACTTCCCGGGGAATGAAATCTTTGTGGATTGCAGGTCTCTTGACACCAACCACTCCTTAAGTCACTCAACCCAATTCCAAATGACCAACACGCATATTCATTGGGCCATCAACAGCCTTAAGCCTTTTAAAACAACCGGGTATGTTGGCATCATTCCCGCGGATATTCAGCACACTGCAAGTGCGGTTGCGCCTTGGCTACTGCATATTTATAATGCATGCCTAAGATGGTCGTACATTCCCAAAAGCTGGACAGAAGCTCGAGTAGTATTCATCCCTAAAGCGTAAGTATTCACGCCTAAGGACTATAGACCAATTAGTTTGTCCAAATCACAACATGCCTATACTAAAGGCAAGTCTGTGCAAACAGCGCGTCACGTGCTCATTGAGCAAGTAGAGAAATCTCTTGCCAACAAAGAATATACTCTTGCAGTATTTCTCGACATAGAAGGGGCATTCAACAATATTTGTCCCTCCGCCATTACTAAATCCTTAGTAAACCTGAACCTGGACCCCAGCCTGGTTAGGTTAATCGAACAGCTACTGAAAATACGCGTCATTAGCTCCTCAATAGGAAACGTGCATGCTAAAAGGACTGTCAAGAGAGGTACTCCACAAGGCGGTGTGCTCTCACCCCTCATCTGGAATCTGACGGTGAACACACTACTTAGGAGATTAGATCAGACCGTCTGTAACTCTATAGCTTATGCGGACGACATTGCTATCTCTGTTTCCGGCAAGTATCTTTCATCACTATCAAAAAAGCTAAGCTATGCTCTTAGCATTTTGTCCCAATGGTGTCTTCAAGTTGGCCTAGATGTGAACCATTCCAAAACTGAACTATGCTCTTCACCAGGAAGCACTAAATACCAAGTTTTGACTTACCCAAACTTAATGGAAATTCGCTTAGCCAAATCAATAGCGTCAAGTATCTAGGTCTGATCCTGGACCCTAAGCTCCATTGGAAGCAAATTTGGCGGAGAGGGTAGGAAAAGCCACGTGTGCTCTATACTATTGCAAGAGATCCATGGGAACAATCTGGGGCGTCCAGCTTCGAATCATGTCCTGGCTCTATGCGGCGGTGGTTGAGCCGTACTTTCTCTATGGCGCTGTCTTCTGGTGGCCCGCAACTGACAAGGCGGTGAACCTGAAACCTCTTGACAATGTCAGAAGAACAGCTTCTGATATCAGGGGCTCTGCGTACCACCTCTACCATAGCTCTATTTGCAATCCTACATTGGTTGCCCACTAAGCTTCTGGTGAGGCAACAAGCAAAGTGCTCGGCAACCAGACTGAATGCTATATCGCGCTGGACTAGGCTGAACCGGGCCATGCCAATATTCTGATGCAGGACACGCCCGCACAGACGGACGTTGACTAAACGTGCTCTACACTTAATCTAAACCACGGGTTCGACACTTACATTCCTAGTAGAGAGGAATGATCCAACAATTTAGTGGTCACTGGTAGTTCCATTGACATATATACGGATGGCTCCAAACTGGAGAAAAAGGTCGGTTGCGGCATCTTCTCCAGAAAACTTGGCATCAAGCTCTCCTATCGTCTCCCTGACCATTGCAGCATCTTTCAGGCGGAGGTAATGGCAATATTCCAAGCGTCCAAGTGGCTTATTCGCAATGAAGTATGCGATGTGATGATACGCATATTCACGGACAGTCAGGCTTCAATCAAGTCACTAGCTGATGTATTCACTACCTCTAAGCTTGTACTCGATTGCCGCTCCTCCCTGAACGTCGTCTCAGGTAACTGACAAGTTCACATATGCTGGGTGCCTGGACATAGCGACATTCTAGGAAACTGCGAGGCCGATGAATTGGCCAAAATAGGTACGCTGCTCCCTGACATCTCCCCCTCTTTTGATGTAGGCACTGGCCACGGTCAAATGGGCCATAAAACATGACTACCTTGAGGCAGCTAAAAGAGCCTGGGTAAATGAACATACCTGTAGTGTTGCCAGACAAACCTGGAGCACTATCGACATTAGGCGTACTAGTCAGCTACTCAATATTAGCAGGCCATCGGCACTATAATAAATGTGCTCACGGGACACTGTCTGATCGGGAAGCATGCTGAAAGACTAGGACTGCCCCATAACGACTTCTGTCGCATCTGTCTTCCATCAACATTAAGGACATAACCAGGTTCATTTCGGATTCACTGTGGTTCCCAAAATTCTAGACGGGGGAGTCGCGTCGTCTTAGTGTGGTACCACAACGAGCCATTGTATGTGCTTAAGTGTGCTTTTTGCGTCAAAGGCTGCCAGTCCTACCTACCTACCTACTTATAAAATAGATGATATTCCGAAAAATATTTTCTATTTACCAGTTAAAACCAAACAGATAAGTTCCATCACAGTGAAAATTGTTGATCAGTATGTTAACTTAATTAATTTCCGAGGAGAAACAATAATACTAAAGTTAAATTTGAGACCCAGGACCAATGATTATTTATAATAAAATCGTAGGGCGAAGTGTACCCTTTATCCTTTGAGCCAATAGGAAGGAAGGCTACCAATAGGGTTATTAAAGGTAGGGACATAGGTAGATAGGAGTGGCGTCTTAGTTTGCCATAAGCACACTTGAGCACACATAATGGCTCATTGTGATATCACGGTGTGGCACCGTTCAAGCACTGACTAAAAAGTTCTCTTACTACAGATGGTGATAGTCAGCGCAAGGACAGCGCCGGGAAAGGCACGACTCCCCCATCAAGTTCCAGGAAACCATCCTGATTGTTTGATGAACCTTGCTATGTCCCGAATATTAAAGGATGACAGCTTTATCAGGCTAGTAAGAAATGGGGCACCAAAGGTGCGAATTCTTCTTCTGCTCAAGGATGCGCAGTGGCATAAGAAGTGGAAACCCGTCTCGTCCTCGTCCTCGAAGCCACAGCCTCGGCAAAAATCGTTTGAGGGTAGGCCCAGTCTTTCTGCGTGCTGTCCTAGTATAGAGTGGCCGGTGAAAACCAAAACAGTTGTCGACAGTGATACGCGATCAAGTCGAAGAAGTTGATTGGTTCTGTTTTTGTCCATTCTTGCCCAAGTTAGTCTAGCCGTGTGGCAGGATATTTCCGCTTGATTTCGAGCTTGGCTGTTGCCAGTGGGATGCCGATATTTACGGATGGCTGACAAGCTCTACTGCCTGCCTTGGCAAGCTCGTCCGCCTCGCAGTTACCCGTGATTTCGCTATTTCCGCGACCCCAGACTAGGTGCTCCCGAGAGTAACTTGCGAGCTCATTTAAAGATGTTCGACCGTCATGAATATAATTGATGTGGCCGTGAAGCCAAAAAGAGATTTAATATCGGCTTGGCTGTCTGACGTCGACTGCGCCGATTTCGCTACTCAGCATCCATTTAGCTGCGTGATAAATGGAGATGACCTCAGCCTGAAAGACGCTGCAATAGTCTGGGAGACGTAGGGAGATGTTTAAGTCCAGTTTGTCGGAAAAGATACCGCTGCCGACTCTACCTCCAAGTTTGGAACCGTCGGTATAGAATTCGACCGTTTAACCGACGATTAGGTCTTTTGAAGTCCAGTCATTTCTGCTTGGAATAGTGAGATCGAATTCCCTGTTCAAATCTGGATAGATCGACATGTACTCGATTAAGTTGGGGACAGGTGGATCCTGATTCAGAATAGTGGCTTGCCCCGTCAGGTTTATGCGTCAGTGCTAAAGAGCAGTAAGTCTAATCGCTGTCAACTTGGCTTGTTGC
Source organism: Clusia tigrina (assembly GCA_920105625.2). NCBI lineage: Eukaryota > Metazoa > Arthropoda > Insecta > Diptera > Clusiidae > Clusia > Clusia tigrina. The sequence goes on along the minus strand of OV050030.1, from coordinate 205,952,282 downwards.
TTAACCAGGAGCCCTGAAGGCAGCGAGTGCAGCATGGCAAAAAGGGCTTTCGTAGATGTGGTACGAAGAGCACCAGTAATCAGTAGAGCAATGGATCTTCTGATTTTATCGAGAGATTGCCATCAAAAGACCGACCCGTACAACAGGTAGGGTTCGACGATGGCTGTGTAGAGCCAGAGCACGACTCGAGGACGAAGTCCCCATCGTGCTCCAACAGCTCTTCTGCAGAAGTATATAGCGCATATTGCTTTACGTGCCCTCTCAGCTAGATTGGCTTTCCAATTAAGCTTTGGGACGAGAATCAGGCCTAAGTACTTATTAAATGTAAATACGTAACAATTGCTAATAACGAATTTTTAAAGTCAATAGGATTTAAATTAAAAACTAAATCATAAGTGATATAATTGATGTTCTACAAAAACCATTATATGATGAGAGCATTATAAGGAAGGAGTACCATAACTATTTACAATCATATAAGAATAATGATGAAATAAGAATATCAATTCAAAATCAGGATATCTATGTTTTACCCAGCGATAGTTTAATATATATAGAATGTTATGCTGCCTTAATTGATGGTGCAATTTTACATAATATTAAAAAAATAATTGTATGGCATATTTGTTTGATGAAATTCGATATGAGTTTATTGGTTTGGAAAGCTATCGATTCACGTCACTTGGGAATAAGTACAACAATTAAAAATTATTTGTCTTTAAATAAAAGCGAGAGTAATATGTTAAAAAATGCTCGTTGGATATCAAGAAACACTATTCAATTATTATGGTTACTTTAATTTTTGTGTACCACTGAAAATGTTAGTAGGATTTGCTGAGGAGGTAATAAACTCTAAACATGAATAATATTATTACGTTAAAAGAACGATCAAAATGTTCTGGCATCAAGTGATTCAAAGGAAAAGATAATGCTAAACTTAACAAATATCACACGGAAAATCTCGCATGTACAATTATCTGATCTATCCAAATTAGGAATGTTTAGGATGGTGGGCACCGGTAAACTATTAACATTATCATTTCGCAGTTGGGATTGTCACTTTAATCCCATGCTCTTTCAAGGAACAAATCACTTGTGGAATGTTAAACATTCAACACAGAATGCAAGTCCGCGCAACATATTGATCGGATTCCAAAATGGAAACAAATTTCAACATTGTGATCTAACGGATTTGAAAGTACTCCTGAACTCTTGGAAATTTAAAATGAATACGTACAGTCCACAACAACGCATTAAAATTATCGAATTTTATTATTCTTCTCAACGATCAATTGTTCTGACGCAGCGAAATTATCGCCGTTTTTTTTCCATTTAAGTGGTTATGTGAATAAACAAAACTGTAGGTTGTGGGGCTCCGAAAATCCAAGGGCAATACATCAGCATCAGTCACACCCAATCATATGCACTGTGTGGTGCGGTGTTATGGCCACAAAAATCATCGGCCCATATTTCTTTGAGAATGAGGATGAAACGCCAGAAACGGTATCCGGGGCTTCTTACAGAACAATGATCGACAACTTTTTGCGGCCAATGGTGGAGCAACATCGTAATTTGTGGTTTCAACAACATGGAGCCACTGCGCATACTGCTAGGCAAACTATTGACATGCTGCGTGAAATTTTTGGTGAACGCATAATTTCAAGAAATTCAGATTTCCCTTGGCCTCCTCGTCCACCAGATTTAACAGCGCCCGATTTTTTTTTATGGGGATATTTAAAAGACAAAGTGTATGTTAACAAACCACAGACACTTGGACAGCTCAAGCAGAATATTCGAGATGAAACACGGCGCCTGCCACCAGAAACATTACGCCGTGTAATGCAAAATGCGCTAAAAAGAGACAATGCCTGTATCGAGCAAAATGGTGGTCATTTGTCTGATGTCATATTTCACACACAGTCACGTTAAATTTCCATAAAATGTATTTAACATATTAAAATAAATCATTTAAAAAAAACCCGTTATTACAAGAGTTACACGTGTTTAACATCACTAGGTCTCATTTGGGCCACCCTGTACAAACATTTAAATGGCTTCAGATAGTCATATAACATTAGATGTGCAAGGACCAACCAAACTTGAATATCAAAAAGAATCAAATTGGCAAAAAATCATCTGAAAACATACATTTTGTCATAGAATACTTTATTCTGAAGTAAAAATTTTTTATAATCGTTTATAATCAGTGTCGATAAAAACAGTTCTACCCACCTTTTGAATTCTCTACTTCATTAGCGTCTAAAATAATAATATTATATATTGTCGAGTAATTATTTAATATAATTTAAAAGTATAATTTAAAATAAATTAAAAAATTGTTGATTTTTTCACTGTTTATTTTATAGTGACCCCATGCAAAGGTCTCAACTCCATTTACTCTTATCATCTAAAAACTTAATACTAGTTTACAAATATGTGATGTATATACTTGATGTAACTTAGATCTAAAAATGTATATTGAATCAAAATATAATTTTTTTCTAACAAGCACTTTCTAAAATCATCAATAGTAAGTTTATTTGTGACAGATTGCTTTACACTTTTGAATTTTTTATTTCTTTTTCATCCTAATCAAGTTTACAAAAATACATTTTTGCTGGCAAACCATTCCTTCATTATTTTCCCATTACATTCATCTTTAAACATAGCTAAAACTTTTTTGTTTACCAATGGAAAATTAAAAACATTCTGTATTGGATATGCAGAAATATCAAAATGTGAATAAATATCATCACGAATATCATCATAGAAATCATTTGTCTTTATATCATAAATAAATAATGAATCAGTTTCGGTTGATATTGTTTTGATACTTAGGTTTCATGTAATCATAATGAAAAATATACATTTTCCATTTTGATACCTCTAAAACCACAAAACCAACATAAATTGGTTTATGGTAAACAGCGCTGACTTTATTCATTTGAATTGTCATCATGACATCAGAAAGCTTTCACTACGATAATTAAATTTGCTATGAGAGCTCTAGCACCTAATGTTTTACCTCGACTTTCCCATTCACATACTAATTTTATATATTTTATCTACGTTTTCCATAGTTTCACCATAAACTGCATTATTTATTAACTTAAACAATTGTTAGCAATATCAATTTTTGCTAACGTTCTATGATGATTATTCAAATCAATGTATTTTTTCAACCAACCTGATTGATTAAATTTAAGAATTTTATGAATTTTTTCAAAACTAAGCCATAACTAAGACATTGGTGAAGAGTTCTATAATGGATTATATATCTTTCTTTATTATTTAAATCTGTTATTAGCTTAACATGTTTCATATTTCCATTTTTCTTCTTTTCAGAACAAAATGGCAAATCATTATGATAGTCATGTATTTGTTTGATAGTCTAAATCAACTTCTAGTATCCAATAACCAACCGATGAATCATCTTTAAATAAAAATTTTCAACATCTTTACCCCACTCAAATTCACCATATGAAAGATATTGTGATATACCATAACCATATACATTTTTAACATCTAATTTATTTAATTATACATGTTAATATCTGTTAATAATTCTAAATTTATTTGGGTTGTTTTCAACATTGCATCACAAAATAAACCAGGTGTAGTATAATATTGACAAGGATCTACTGATAAATATTTAAACAAAACATTCTAAAATTTTCAAAATATCACATAGTAATAAGACATCTACTTTTAAATATAATAATAAATAGTGTAATAAGCTTTCACATTTTAATGTATTCCATACTTTTGGGAATGTTCATAGTTAGCTACACGAATTATTACTTAGTTTATTGAAGAAAAACGAACGATGTGGTAATTGGGTTTCCTTGAGACGCTCTATCGAATCAAGATAATCATAGAGAAAGACACCCTTATGTTCCATTATATTAAATTCATTATCATTATTATAAACCGATTTTACAGAATTTAAATATGTATCGGTTAAGTAACCTGCTATGGTCTCTAAACTTGATGGCATAAACTTATATGAATCGAGAAAATGAAGTTCAATTGCACCTTTATCATTTACATAAACTTTCCTAAAAAAAAAGACTCATACAACTCCTTATTTAATGGAATAATGTTTACTAGTGGAACCCAGGGGCCGAATTTCGACCGCACTCTAGGGAAATTAAAAAATTTGGGGTAAGGTATTTGGTTTAAATAGATAATAATCAGCCATCGACTTAAAAGACCGAACAAAATTATTGCAACTGTTAATTCATTCGCTAATTATTGTTAACATTTGCTCCTTCGCGCATTCTGTATCTTTTCCACATCATAAAAATATAACTGTGCATAATACGGCTGACGACCATATTCAGAACTTAACGCTCCAGCACGATGATAAAATATGTCAGCACCGTTTTCAGGGTACGCCTAATATGGGTTTTGGGACATAGGGATATTGAGGAGAAATGAAGGGCTGATGAGTTAGCCAGAGGATGCACTAAACTTCCTTTATGCTCGGCTGATGCGAGGTTGGAATACCAATTGCCTCCTGTAAACTGATGCTGAAGATAGGGTCGTGCGTGAGACAAATGGGTCTTGGGCACACGAGGGCACTTGCTTAACGACTAGGCGAATGTGGCCGGAGCTTAATAGGATGAAATCTAGAGACTTGCTTGCCATGGCCAGAGAAGATATCTCTAATGTCGTGGCTTGTGTAACTGGTCATTGGCTATTCGGGTGACATGCTCTCAGGCTGGGAATATTCTCTCATTACTACTGCAGAAGCTGTGGGGATGAGGAGAATACTGTGGAACATCTCTTCTGTAGGTGTCCCGCTCTGGCAGAGCGGTCTCTTTAGGCAAATACGCTTTTAACTCTTTTGCAGTCTGGGGCGAAGGTCAAACAAATCCTGCGCTTTATTAGCGCTTCAAAATGGTTTGACGAGTAAATCAGAGGTGCATTGTTACACGGTGGTATCACAATGGATCCATGGTGGTCTGAGTAAGTATAATAAATGAGTAAGATAACCTGACCTAACCTAGGCGCATATTTTAGGCACAGCGTCATTATTTTATATTCACGATTTGATTATAAACAAATTAAATATAAGCAAAAATATATATATTCTGCACATCTGCAGGACAAATGCTATAAGATGAGGCAAATTTCCACAAAAAAAACGGATCAGTAGTTTTTCTATAATCGGTACGACAAAAAAAGGCTTAGCCGATTAATGACAACTTGAAAAGATGCAAACTCCTTTGCAAACAAAAGACAATCGTAGGCCGAAAAATTATGAAAAAATATTGGAATGAACTTAGCAATCTGATGTTCTAAATTGCACTGGTTGTGTGCAGGTCCTCTATATTCGCCAGTTAAATAACAATGGTCGGCTACTCTATCTTCAAAAGACAAATGATTTCCAAATATATGACAAATTTTATCTTCCTGTTGCCGATCGGTTGAATAGGAGTTAAGGAGTTTATTGGTTTGACTTCACTTAAATAATTATTATAAATGTCTAAACTATCCTTAACTAAACTTTGGAAAAAATTCTTTGATGAATCTTCTCCACTATATATTCTAAATATATCTAAACTAGAATCGAAAATAAAATTAATATAATAACTATAAGCAAAAGGAATATGCTTTTGCACTGATTTTACTTTTGTTGAATTTTGAATTTTTACTGATTCCAAAATACATTCAAAATCAGCGTACACAACAAAAAATACATCCAATTTTATTACATTCCAATCCTGTCGATGTTGAATAAGTGCATTTTCATTGTTGAAAAAGATTAAGCATCTATTGCACATGTATGTTTGTCCGTCATGCTTTGTTATTTGCCTTGTGATTTATCTGTAATTATATAAAACAAAGTTTTTAATTAGTGTTTTCTTTTTTTACATACGAGTATATATTGTAACTTACCTTGAAATATTTTTAATCCATACATAATGTGAGCTTTCATTATCTTCCAACAACAACAAATTGATGTGAGGGATTTTTTCTTATAGTGTAAAATAGTATTTTTAAAATTTGCGTTGCTTCATTTTAAAAAGTCTTAAAGAGTCAATTAAATTTTATTTATTTTCAAATGTAAACGTTTGAATGCGATTATTAAAACACGATGTAATAGGTTTTAAATTGCTATTAACCTTTACACCAAAATTTTCCTTATTTCTATTGGCGCGTAAATGGTATGACCAATGCTTTAATTGAATATATCGATCACATACAATACAATGCTGTGCTTCTTTATTAGTATTATGTATTAACCGTTGATGTTTTAAAAATACACTAGGATGTAAAATTTTTGGTTACAAGAAAAACATTGTAGATTATTTTTGTGAGTCAGAATCAAGATACCTGCGCATAGTTGATTCACAGCACCGACTCCTAATAGACACTACACATTTGGTGTAACATTTATAATATTATAATTAAACTAATTAAGAAAGCACATATTTTTAGGGTGCGTTGATTATTTTTTCATTCATTATGTGTACTTTTAGGGTGTCACAGATCCGAAATCAAGTTGATCAGGAATGCACCATCGATATTTTTATATCGAGTAGGTCTGTTGGCTTAACCAACTGACACCAATCAACAGGTGAGTAACTGGAACACCAGAAAGTTGCTTACCTAAGTGCTTGTAAGTGCTCATTGTAAATAGTTTATAAGACTTACGAGTTTAAGAATAAAGTTCTTGGCTTGTCTTGTCTGGTATCGAAAAGTTGTTTGCTTTATTTGAACCACTAGGTAATCATCTACGCCGCGCCTATTACCGGCAGCAAAAGGGCGTAACCACCACTAGCGACGACAAGCACGGACACCAAAATTATCACGATTATTATATGTGGCGACACCACTACCCCCACCCAGTTGCCGGGTACGCCAACGCAAGCAGACGCTAGTTCCGCGCGCCATCTATTAACACGCTGTCGTTGTCGCACAGCGTGGTTATGAAAAACCGGAACTAGCCTGTGTTGGCTGCTGAACAACACACTTCGTGTTTCCGGCCTTTCATTCAACCTCTTTCTCTTTTTGTGCTGAAGCTGTGGTGACGTGTTATAGCGCGTTTTGTACAATTAAAGGTTATATTAATTACTGGACTTAACACAATCACTAGAAATTTGTAGAAACGTATCCATCATATATTATATGTACGATATAAGAAATAAATTCACAGGAACGTATTTTATTGTATGTTATAAATACGATATAACAAATATTTCTGTTTTTTATTGGCAACGCAACGTTGAGCACGCGAGCAGCGTATATATATATATATATATATATATATATATATATATATATATATATATATATATATATATATATATATATATATATATATATATATATATATATATATATATATATATATATATATATATATATATATATATATATATATATATATATATATATATAAAGTGAAACGTGATTGCATACTTTTAGGATCCCATCTGGAGTTTGAGAATGAGTGCATCACCCTGTGTGTATATAAGTCAAGACACAATCCGTGCAAATAAAAACTTCCTTCGTTGAATTGATAATGGTGTATGGAATGTTCTCGTTCAAGTTTTATATAAGATTTGTGGTGAATATAAGATTCTAGAATGATCCAGAACCTTCTACACTAGTGTAGAAGTTTCTACTTCAACCATTCGAAAGCTATAAAAAACACCACACTATTCAAAGTCGAACCCAATCGAGCGGAGATCATAACAGTATGTACATCGTGCATTTTAAGCATCAGTATTTGTAATTGTGATTTTGTAAAGTGATGAAATTAATTATTAAATAAAGTGATTAATGAATTGTGAAATAAGGTGCAAATGGCAATAAAGTAAACTTTAATCCTAATCTTAAATATTTAAATTGCAATAATTTAATAAAGTGTAGTATTGGGTTATTTATCTTTTGTAAATATTCCCATTATACGAGTATACTCTCTTCTCTCTTATATATATTATAAGTTCTTATATATGTTCTGTTACATTGTTATATATTAAGTTAAAATAAATAAAGTACAATCAGTCTAGCACTGAAGTCTGATAAGTAAACTTGTGGTTTATCAAGTCATTGGCGAGGAGGAGTAAAAATTTTGCTTTCAGAACCAGTTTTAAATTTAAAAAAATGTAAAAAAAATATAATTGTTAACAGCATGATAATGCCAGATAACGTTAAGGAAATGATGATTTCTGCAGCCACCACAACAACAAATGTGCGTAAATTTAAGCCGCACATCAACAATTGTCGCAACTGGATGGAGGTGCTGGATTCCAACTTTGTTTAAGCGGCCTGTACTGATGACCTTATTAAGAGGTCAATTTTACTTAAAACAATTGGTATGGAAGCGTACGGTCTTTTGCGCGATCTATGTGATCCAGTCCTACCAGCAAAAAAAAAACACATGCTGAGCTCTGCACGTTGTTAGATCAGCACTATTCCAAGCCTTTTTATCATATTTAGGGAGTGCCAAAAATTTCTTGACGCATCCCGACGGAAGGAAGAGCCAGCTTCTGACTGGTTTGCTCGCTTAAAAAAATTTGCGACGGACAGCAAATTCGGCACACAATTGTACTCTTTTGTGCTCAACCAGTTTGTGACAGGATTAGAAGGAAGAGCTTTCGAAAGGCTATGTGAGGAGGATGCAGACTTAACGCTGGAAAAAGCGTTGAAGATAGCGATGCAACAATCAAATTTTGAGGTTAGTGCAGTAACAAGGCGCATGGGGCGTTTCAAGGTGACAGAAAGTCAAGCAGGCAGAAGCAGCAGCGGCAGTAGTAGCATCAAAACGGTTCATAATGGCAGAGGTCATGTCAAACATAACAACACTCAAGAAAGGAGCCAGAAGTGCAAGCATTGCGGATAGCGCAATCATTTAAGCAGTAGCTGCAAATATAAAAGTAGCACATGTAACAAGTGTGGCCGATTGGGCATTTAGCAAGTATATGCTTTGGAAAAAAACATGTGAACATAATCAAAAAAGAATATAAAGAAGATGGTGATGATATTATTAATGAATTTTCTATTTTTAGTTTGAACAGTGATTCTAAGTCAACATCGGTCCCTCCTTTTATCGTTAATGCTGAAATTGATGGTGTTCAGCTTGACTTCGTGCTGGATTCCGGCGCAGCCTGTTCTCTAATTTCGAGGAGTGATTACAACAAACATTTTCAAGCAACTAAACTATACAAGTGTAAGGATAATTTCTTTCTTTCCAAGTATAAAATATCGTGATCTAGAAAACAAATTAAAAATAATAGTTAGCAAGACGCGCAGTCGCCCCATTTTAGGCCGAGATTTCATGTCGTGTGTTGGTATGGAAATAAGTCCTGCGATTAGTTTAAGTGAGGTAGATTAGGAATTAAAAACCAAATTTCGTACCATTTTTAGCAGTGGATTCGGTAAATATAAAGTAAAATTAGAATTGAAAGAAAACGTAAAACTCATTTTCTGCAAGCCAAGACCCTTGCCTTTCGCATGGCGTGGTAAAATTGAATGCCAAATTGGTGAATTAGTGGAGAAAGGAGTTTTAGTATTGGCAGATGATTCAGATTGGGGACGCCGTTGGTGCCGATTTTGAAGCCAAACGGCGACTTTCGTATATGCGGCGATTACAAGTCAACTATTAATAAATATCTTTCGGAAGTGAAATACCTACTACCGAGAGTAGAGGAGATATTCGCTTCACTCAAAAGCCCTTACTTGACTAAGTTGGATTTGTCCAACGCATACAACCAGTTGGAGTTAGACGAAAGTTCCCAACTATTGTGTGCGTGGAGCACGCACATGGGCATTTTTAAAGTCACAAGATTATCTTTTGGCGTTAAGCAAGCGTCTGCAATTTTTCAGAAGACTATTGAAAATGTTTTACGCGGTATTCCTATCGTGGTATGTTATTTGGACGATATAGTGATTTCGGAAGATTCGTTAGAAAAACACATTAAGACAATTGAAAGAGTGAGGGAGAAACTTGAAAACGTCGGGTTATTATTGCATTCTAAGAAATGTTCTTTCTTTCAAAGAAAAATGTCGTACTTGGGATTTGACATTGATCAACACGTTTTGTCCAAAAATAAAGACAGGGTTGCTGCAGTTGTTGACGCACCTGCTCCCAAGAATATTTCTGAACTACGTGCGTTTATCGGACTAGTAAATTATTATTCAAAATTTATTCCAAACTTTGCAGATACCATGGAACCTTTATATGCTTTATTACGCAAAGACGCTAGGTTCTGGTGGACAGAATCATGTCAACGCGCTTAAAGTACTCTGAAGGAAGAAAATCACTTCAGATCGCCTCTAAGTTTCATTCAATCCTAGTTGTCCAATAGTTCTAGAAACAGATGCATCCAATGTGGCAATAGCTGGAACTTTGTCTCATGATTATCCTAACGGTACTCGAAACCTGTTGCATTTGTTTCCCGGGCACTTTCACCAGCAGAGCGTAACTACAGTACAATCCAAAAAGAGGCATTGGCTATAGTATTCTCTGTCCCAAAATTAAGACAATACTTACTAACAAATAAGTTTGTCTTACAAACGGATCACAAACCGCTTTTATCCATTTTCGGAGAAAACAAGGGTTTACCTGTGATGGCAGCAGCTCGAATACAGCGATGGGCATTGATTTTGTCAGGATTTGATTATACCATGAGGCAAGTAAAGGGTTCCGAAAATTTTACTGACAATCTATCCCGACTACCACCAATTCTCAATCTGAATGAAGATATAGAACAAAATTATATTAATTTCATTTCAGCAAATAATGAGTTACATTTAAATTTCAAAAAAATTGCTAGGGAAACTACAAGAGACCCTTGTCTATCAAAGGTGAAAGAGGCTGGGAAAGTGGAAAGTAAAGTTCATTGAAAGGTGAAACTTTTCTAGGATTCCAGAACAAAAGCTCAGAACTCTCCGTCGAATATGGTTGTTTATTATGGGGATTTAGAAGTGTAATTCCTAACAGTTTAAGAAAACGAAATTTAACTGAGCTCCATATGGGTATCGTAAAAATTAAATCTTTAGCTCGATCCTATATATGGTGGCCTAATATAGATAAGAACATATAGACATTAATTTCCAATTGTGTGTCGTGCAAAAAGCTGCAACCAAGTCCAGAGAAAAGTGGACTAATTCCATGGACACCAACGACTTCCGTTTGGTCTCGAATTCATTAGACTTTGCGGGACCTATAAAATTGTTACTTCCTCATAGTAGTAGATTCATATTCAAAGTGGGTTGAAATTTATAAAACCAAACATATCACAACTGCTTTTACAGTTACAATGCTAAGAGAAATGTTCAGTAGGTTCGGTTTAGTTGACATTTTAGTTAGCGACAACGGTAGCCAGTTTACGGCAGGCGAGTTTCAACATTTTCTAAAAAAGAATAGCATAAAACATGTGTTAACCCCACTAGGCTTTCCTGCTACAAACGGGCAAGCAGAAAATTTTATAGAATCATTTAAGAAGTCCCTGATAGCAAACTTGACCAGTGACAATTGTGAAGATTTAGATGTTATAATGGATAGGTTTCTTTTTGACTATAGAGATATGATGCATTGTACTACAGGAGAATCCCCAGCAAAGATAATGTTAGGTAGGGAACTAAAATGTCGGTTTAGCTTAATGAAACCACCCCTAGTCAAATGTTAAATCGAAAGGAGTAATTTAACAAATTGAAGAGCCATAGAGGTTCTAGAGATATGAGTTTCGAAGAAGGTGCTCCAGCTTTCATTCCAGATTATTCCGACCCAAACAAGAGTAATTGGCAAGACGCAATAGTAAAAGAGCGGCTAGAATTACGAACGTATACTTGTATAATCTCTCAAACCAATAGATTGATCAACCGTCACATCGACCAAATGGTCACTAATCGTAGTTCTAACACCTTAAGTAGTTATGATCCTCATAAAGATACGGCGGCAGGCCCGGAAACCAGTGCAAACCAAGGTTTTCACTCGAAAGGCTCGGAGGGCGGTGAGGAAGGTGAATTACCAGAGATTCCGCAGGGACGCTGGCGTGAACGAAAAAATAAAATTAATTATAAATAGTAGGTTTTTTTTAAAATTGAATATTGTGAGTAAAAAACAAAATGAATTGTTGAATTTTATTTATTAAGATTAACATTGTAAAAAGGAAATAGAAAGTACTGGAACTGAAGCTGATTAAAATTCAATCTACATACCTAAATTATCTTAATTGAAGTCATTATACAATTAGTATTGTACTTCATCTGTTGAGGAGTTAATTCCAACTGATATGCATTATTGTTATATATGGCTAAGAATTAAAGATATAAATAAATTAGTATACAAGTATATCTAAGGTTTTTGAGTATATTTTTCATTTAGAGGGGTGAGTTGTAGTATTCCTATATGGGTTATTTGTCTTTTGCAAATTATATACTCTCTTCTCTCTTATATTCATATGTATTATTAGTTCTTATATACGTACTGTTACATTGTTATATATTAAGCCTAAGCTAAGTTAAACTAAATAAAGTACAATCAGTCTAGCACTGAACTCTGATAAGTAAACTCGTGGTTTATCAAGACATTACATAAAGTTAGTTATTTTAATTTAACCAGCGATTGTTTAATTCGTATCATTGGATCGTGTAGTATGATATAGTGATACGAATCCGATACAGAGTGTTATAGTAAATTATCAAGAGGGAAATTTCGTAACAATTGGTGTCAGAAGTGGGATTGTATGTCAGTAAAAACAATGGTTAAATTTGAAAAACTAAGATTGGAGCAGCTCAAGAAGGAGCTTGAGCGCTTAAACTTGCAAACACAAGAGTTGAAAGCAGAGCTGCAGGTGCAATTAGGAAGCGCTTTAGAGGAGCAGGGTATAGACGTCGATGAGCATGAATTCCAATGCGAAGAACCAACGACATCTCGACAGGAAGAAAAACCGCAAGAAACTAATATGGGTAACTTCGACATGAGCGAACTCCTCGGGGCAATAAACTAACAGCTACAGCAAAATGCTGAAACAGTCGAAAAGAGTGTAGCATCAATAAAAGATGTCTAAGAACAGTTACTGCAGAATGAAACACGACTTACTCAGCTAGCGGAACAGAATTCACAACAGATGAAAGAAATGTCCGAAATGGTAGACAGGAAGGTTTGTGAAATTGATGGCAGGAATCGTTCGAAAAATCTGTAGAACAAACATTCATTGCTGACGAGCAAAAGCAGAACGAATTTTAGCAACAAATAGAGCAATGAATTCACCTACTACAGGAAGGTGCATCGCCTATGCCACCTTTATCCTCAATAAAACTGAAGCCTCCTACCTATGATGGAACCACGACATTTAGCGTCTTCAGAATGCAGTTCGAGAATACCGCTCGCACAAATGGTTGGAGTGCTCGCGAAAAAGTGGCTGCATTAACCGTTTCGTTGAAAGGTGCTGCTCCTGATGTACTTCAAACTATCTCAGAAAGTGAGCAAGTATGGTAGTGAACACAGGAAGCAGATGTACCAAATAGAAGAGTGGTGAGTCTCTACAACAGTTTGCGGCGGAAGTGGAACGCTTGGCCCATCTTGACTACCCAGGAGTGATTACTGAGAGGTGTATGAGGACACCTTCGTATATGGCATTCGCGATGCCGAGATAAAGCGTTCAGCGATAACAAATCCGAAAGCTACATATATGGAGACAGTAGCTATCGTTTTGTTATCAGAGACAGCAGCTCTATTATGCCAGCCAGTATGCAGAGCCCGTCAGGTAAGAGTCCAAAGCGGAGAAAGTTTCACGGGCAAATGCTTTTCCTGCGGTGATGTGGGCCACATGGCTCGTAATTGTCAGATGAGATGGAAACGCTATGCAACACACGCTCCGGTAAGATTGCCAACTGGGAGAAGCAACCGCGAGACACGAAACGCAAGATACGAGCTAATAAAAAGGTACCCGATGATCTGGCGACAGAATGGACTAAAGAGTCATCTACAGTACTGCCATGCAGCAGTTTTATACCTGAAAAATGAGAACATGTGAATGAAATTCATGGAAACAGCAGAAATCGTACACAACTTATTAGTGATACAATGAAAGTCAAATATGATGTACGAGCAAACTCCAGGCGATTTCACAAAGAGCAGCTAGTTATGCCTCATAATCCGCAAAAGAAAAAGGGATTATCGGCAAACCTGCAAACACAAGGTCCTTAAATGGTGATAAAGCGGATCAACGATGTAGTAAACCGCATCCAGTTGGCGAGAGATGTCAGGAGCAAACGAAATTCGTTCATCTGGAGAGGCTCCTTATAAAGGTTGCAGTACTATCCTTGTTCGGGACAAACAAGATTAAGCAGAGGGCACTGAAACATAAAGTGAAACGTGATTGCATACTTTTAGGATCCCATCTGGAGTTTCAGAATGAGTGCACCACCCTCTGTGCATATAGGTAAAGACATAATCCATGCAAATAAAAACTTCTTTCGTTGAATTGATAATGGTGAATAAAATGTTCTCGTTCAAGGTGTATATAAGATTTGTGGTGTATATAAGATTCCAGAATGATCCAGAAACTTCTACACTAGTGTAGAAGTTTCTATTTCAACCGTTCAAACGCAATAAAATCCACCACACTATATTATAAGTCGAACACAGTCGAGCAGAAATCATAACAGTGTGTACATCGTGCATTTTAAGCATCAGTATTTGTAATTGTGATTTTGTTAAGTGATGAAATTAATTATTAATTAAAGTGATTAATGAATTGTGAAATACAGTGCAAATTGTAATAAAGTAAACTTTAAACCTACTATTAAGTTTGTAAATTGCAATAATTAAATAAAATTAGTTATTTCAATTTTATCAGCGATTGTTTGATTACTACACGATCCAGTGGTTCGAATCCGAGTACAGAGAGTTAGAGTAAATTGTCAAGAGGGCAATTTCGTAACAGAATACATTGTCAAGAGGTCAATTTCGTAACAATATATTTTTGTTATGTATTTACTTTAAACAAAAAGCGAAGGAATACCAATTATTTTTCAATGGAAATGTAAAAGTATAAATCTTCCATCATCAGCGCATATCTTATACAATTTTTCAATCACTAATTCTTATCTAAGCACGAAGTGTATTGTATCATACAGCACACGGCGCCCAGCGCTCAGCTACTTAACGTCTTAAGTCTTTTCTTATTTAATTGTTAGAACTACATATTTTTATACCCTTTACCTTTAAAAAAGGTAAATATGGTATAATAATTTTGTGCTTTTGAGAGGGGTTTCAATTTCAAGAAAGAGGCGTGGTAGGTATGGACATATATATACAGATATGATCAGAATCACTTTCTAAGCAATTTTTATTTTGTCCGCCCGTCCGTCTGTGGTTACTTTTTTTCTACACCGTTAAAGGTATCTTAATGAAATTTTTCAAGAGTTGTTACCGCACCACTAGTATGATGCAGTGTGGTGGCCGCCACACTACATATATACTTAATAACTTAAATTTTAAACTACCATATACTTAGCTTTATCCTTAGTGAGGCGGGCGGCAGCTCCCTTTTCCTCCGGTATCAAAAGAGCCCAGACACGTATTTACACATATTCTTCTCCAGAAATTAAACGCGTGAGCACCGAACAGATAGCGAGCTCAACTTATCGCACAAAATAAACCTCAAATTGTAGTCAACCCCCGGCGTACGATCACTAACCTTTTTATTAATTCCACTTTTTTCTATACACGCTGCACTTATTTACACTTTATTTTCTTATATTTTGCCTCAAGTATCTTTAAGTTTTGCTTTTGATTTGATACTTCCAAACAGCAAAAGCCGGACTTTTTGGTAATTTGAATATTTTCAGTACACGAATGTAAGCAAAATTATTTTTCTCTCTCAAATGAGCCTAATTGAAATATGTAGTTCTATTAAAACACTAAAAATCAATTTATAATATTTTTTTCTAACAACAGTCACACAATCAACAAATAATCAGAAAACATAAACAGTAAAAACGCAAATTTAAATGCGCGCGGCAACAAAAAATTGGAAACAACTTTACTCCCAAATACTTTAACACTGCAAAGAGACCGTTTTTCCCTACCACCGTTTAAGTGTCCCTTTTTTCCCTTTTCTCTTAAATCCGTATTTTTCATTTCCTCGGCCACTTCCGCTATTCCATCATTGACCGCTCCAGCGGTCAAGTCGGTCAGTTACCTCACTTTCGAATTTTGACTATTCTGAGGCAGCGCCATCTCTACCTCAGAATCGTCAGGTAGGTTTTTGACTAGCCGCATTCACTAGAAAAGCGGACAAGTGGAAGCAAGAAAAGAAGGAGAGAAGCAAAACAAACAAAACGAACATACAGACGGTGGCGGCCAAAGGAACGATCGCAACAAAACACACGGGTTACCAGGATTACAAATTCCGCCGGAACACGGGTGGAAGCGTCGATCAGCATTTAATGCTCTACCCTGAGCTAGCCGGGCAACTATACCTACATATACATAAACATATAAACTAACAATACTTCCTTTTCAGAACCACCACACTGATGATGATTACGGATCCCAACACCTAATTGCACGGTAATTATTCACAAAACAACGTGAGTAATAAGCGTGTGGTAAAAGTGTAACTAAACGATATTCATATTACCGAATCTTATAAATTATAAATGATGGAAGCAATGCAGCATGCTACGTGGCGTCACAAAAATATATAATATGGCAATAGAGTACATTAAAGGCATATAATAATGTAGCATAAAATTCAGAAGAGTATCGAGAAAGCGTTGAATTGGAGTTGGACGTGTTTTTGGAAAGGATTAAATATTATTTTTCTAATTTAAAATGTGCATATTTTAGAGTGTTGGATTCAGCTGACCTTTAAATGGAAATTTAAGGTGCCCTTGAGTATTAAAATCGAACAGTGTATGTGTTTGTATATTTAGAAAATTATAAAGCGATTGTGTAATGTGCTTTATGTTCAACAACAGAGAGTACTGAGCCGAGGCATTTTACAAGTGCAAGATAGATAGACAATGATAGCCATGTAATTCAATTAGTAGTACTAAAAAAGTTGATCATTGGCTGCCATTTTGGAAGCTGTTTAAAGAGCAATACTTGACAATAATCTGCTTTGTACAGCAGCAGAGTTTAATTTTGTAAGTGAGTTTTAGTTGACAAAGCAGTCGCAACTATTTCTGGATTTGCCCCAACAGAGTAATGTTATAGTGAGACCATTTGTATCCTACAGGGAGCATTATAGCAACAAAGAGAATACAGTGGAGACTAATGACTATACTCAATAATTATATACTGTATTCAAAGGCTTATAACCGTGAGATCCTCCACTAATATTAGCGGACTTCGAAACTTTACAACGAAGTGAATGCAACTATTATATCATTGCATGTGCCATCGTTACAAGTACATAACGATACCATGGTGAAGTTCATTCTGTTAAAGTATCTACTAAAAATTATGGCCGTGGTATCCCATAGAGAAAGGGGAAGGGATTATTTTCAAGTACAACTTTATAAGACAGTAAAACGACACTGGGAGCCAGTGATAATAATGATCAAGTGAAAAGCATTCTTGCATTATTAAAAGAAGAAATCGAAGCCATAGAAAAGACACAGCTGTCAGACCACTGTAAAGGTGGAGAGCAGCGGTCGCGAAAAGAAAGTTGATATTCATTAGGCACTGTTACGAGTTTGCTGACATGCCAAATGGAAAAAGCAATGTATTGTATGTAAAACGATTGGTCACCTTACGAGTAGTTGGTGTTTTAGACACATTAAAAAAACCGCAACTTGAAGTTGTGCAAAGCCCAATGGATTAAATGTGAACCATGCAGTGGCTGTTATTTAAAGGAAATGTGTCAGCGATTAACAAATTGTGATAAAACCAAGATCACGGAACCTATAAACATCAGAGAGAGAGAGAAATGAAACCGATGTCTGTTACCAAATTCTTTACATTATGAATCTGTGATATTCTCCTGTTTAGTACCAAATTATTAAATGTTGCTTAATTGCAGGAGAGACAACAAATGTTGACAAGCTATCATTTTTCATTACTTTTATATTTAGATATTTTTTTTATTTTTGCGATCTTTCGCTTTTCTTAACGAAAACGTTTGAACCCTCTTCAAAACTTACTTTTCACATTCGACAAGAGGCTTTCACACTAAAAGGAACTGTTATATACATTAGGGTGACAGTTAATTTCGAAAGTCTTATTTTCTTTGGTCTCATACTTTTTTTGGGTTGAGTTTTATAAAAAAATAATCCCTGTAAAATTTCAGGGCCCTAGGTGGAGGTTTAGGGGTCGCGTCGGCCCCCCAAAGTTACACAAAATGCGTTTTTTTTGTTCTGTTGTGTTGACTTTGTAAAAAATTGTTGTTGACTTTGTGTTTACATGACTTTGTGTTGTTCATTTATGTGTTTACAACAACTTATTCATACATCATTTTTATCTAATGCCAATATTTACTGAAATAAATTTAAAAATGCTCACAATCACCTTTTAAAAAATTTAACATGAAATAAATTAACAACTTTGGTTAGAGTGCATGTTTTTATTGATTAAGTCTAAAGAACTTGGGTCAATGTTTTTTTATTACAATCTGGAAACCGATTCCGATAATCACTCACAATTTTAATAACAAATTGCTTTTGACGTTCATTTTTTGTGAACAATTCATTGAACTCCTCCATCAATTTGACCCCCCTTTCTGCACTGTCATTTACAACTTTAAGTTTGTTCATCACTTCAACCACTTTTTTATACGACTGGTCCTGATGCCATTTTGCAGGATTAAGTTTTAAAAAATTAGTATTTATTTGAAATCTTTCAAATAATGCCTTTGTTGCGACCGAGACGAACTGCTCAATTCCGCCATTGAATATTTCAGCTATTTCTCTACCATTTACATTAACTCGTTTTGTGTTCTGCTCTAGTTCACAATCGTTTTCCAAAGCTGCAACCATTTTTTGTTTTGTAGACACTGGTACGTTATTATCAAAAAATGCAAGACCAACCGCCTCAGGACTTAAGTACCACAAATGGTTCTTAAACTTTTTCAGCGCAACGAGCGATATTTCAGCATCAATATTCTTAAAATTTTCCAGTTTGCGCAAAAATACAAAATCTTGGTATGGCGCTTCAACAGCCAAAGGAGCAGAAAACCACGCTTCAACATAGACTTCAACAATAAAAATACAAATTCGACGAAGTCCATTTATTTCGAGTGTTGACAGCTGGAACTCGTTGCGGAATAAAAATATTTTAAGACAATAAATGGCTTTTGCCATCCATCTGGCATGGTGAACAGCTCCTGGTGAGCGAAACAATAGGCTGTTTGGGTGTGACTTGTTAGGTTTTTCACCCAGAAATAGTAAAGTCAGTTCCAGAAATTCCTTATAGTCTTCCCTGGGTTGTTTTACCTTTAAGACAGTATTTACAGCATTAATAATTCGCGCAGCTGATTCGTTCACGTAATTCTTCACAAGGGGATCTAGAAGGCCATACTCAAAGTTGCTTTTATTAATTTTAGCCCAAGCATTTTTAAATTTCTCAAATAATTTAACGTTGGGACTTCCGTAGTAGCTTATTTTTTCGTCGAAAACGCATTTAAGAATTATCTCGTATATATGATGCCGGCATGGTAACCACAAAAGTGGTCTTTGCAAACTGTTTTCTATTAAGGTACAAGTACCATTGAATCGCCCAGTATTGACCGCTGTTGTGTCAAACACTAGAGCTTTAATGTGATTTTGTAGGCCATATTCATAAATTGCATCGCACACAGCGAATGCCTGTTCTTTTCCGGTACCAGAATTCAATGCAGGTATTTTTAGAAGCTGTTCAACTTGCCCGCTCGTTATTATAATAGGCAGCCTATCAACTTTATCATTTCCCGTCAGCGCTGGCAAAAGTTTTCCATCCCAATGTAGGCAGATTGTATCCAGCTCATTTAATTTTAGCTTCTTTCTCAATGTTGAAACTCTTTCTTCGCGGATTTGTTCCCTTGCCTGGTGCAAAGACGTTCGGTTTAAAACATACTCTTCGATATTGTGGCCCAAAGATTCAGCTACTGCACTTATTATATGAACTGCATATCTGTCACTAATTTTACAGGCGTCCAATGCGGCCGCAAGTTTTGGAGTTATTATTTTATTCTTTCCTCTAAGGTTTTTGGCTGGAGGTTGACTACAACATGGTTCACATTCTGCACTTGTAAAACTATTATCCCCCCCTGATTCAGATGAGAGCAATTCTGCAGTTTCATCTAGGAAAAAGGATTAAGTCTTAAGAAAATAAAAATAAAAAAAAAACAATAAAATACAACGAACCAATTAATGCAATTTCATGATTATTTCGTTCCACCTGTTTCATCAAATTTTGTTTACGTTTCTCAATTTGGCGCTCTCTTCGTACTGCCTCGTAATCAATGCCATACATAAAGCCTGGGCGTCCGGGGTGCCGTTGACTTATCAAGAAAGCTCTATCTTCTTCAATAGACATCATTTGCAATGCATTGGAATGTGCCACGTCAAAAAGCTGATCCAACTTTTCTATCCACGCTTTCACTTTGTTGTTATGAAACTCAGACGTCTTTTTACAATCTTTTTGCATACTTTGCCATTCTTTGTATAATTTCTCAACCTTACTTATGCAGTGTTGTTTATCTCTGGTGGGAATGCGGGCTTTTTCCCAGAATACAAATAGTTCTGTCACAACTAAATTTGCACTTTCCCGTAAGTTCTTTTTCACTATACGTAAATTAAAAAACAAAACTTTCAACAACTCTAAATTTGATGGAAGTTTATTTCCTGTTAATGAATTTGAACAATATCCGATTAAATAAATTCGTTCACGTAAAATTGTAGAAGACATTGTCGACTTTTCACTCTCAAGTATTCACTGCAAATAAATAGAGAAAAGTAAATGTTATTAATAGGTTTCTTGAACCAACGATATTTTTCGATGGTTTTATATGCCAATTATTATACCGAATAAAGAAAAAAACGCACGGGTTTAAAATTGAAGTACAAATTATATTTGCTTTATTTACAACAACAAGAGAGATTTTAACTGAAGCCGAATGCTTGAGAAACGACTTGACAGCGAGATGAAAGCTAGATAACAACTGAACTAATATCGAAAATCAAAAGGCAATTATGCTCAAGTAGCTTGTTATGTTAACGTTAAGATCAAAGAGAAGGAAAAAAGAGAGTAAGAAAAGAATGTAAAGGTTAAATAGTAAATGTATAAGAGAACTATGGTTTGTTTAAGAGCAATGATAATGAAAAGAGATTATTGAAGGCTTAGATCACAACAAGGTTATTTAAATTTATTTCAGTAAATATTGGCATTAGATAAAAATGATGTATGAATAAGTTGTTGTAAACACATAAATGAACAACAGAAAGTCATGTAAACACAAAGTCAACAACAATTTTTTACAAAGTCAACACAACAGAAGTTACAAACAATCAAAGTGAGATTTTACTTTAAAAAACGCATTTTGTGTAACTTTGGGGGGCCGACGCGACCCCTAAACCTCCACCTAGGGCCCTGAAATTTTACAGGGATTATTTTTTTATAAAACTCAACCCAAAAAAAGGATGAGACCAAAGAAAAGTAAAAAAAAAAAACTTGCCCATACATTTAATTGTCACCCTAATATACATATATGATTTAAAGCATGAAAGAGACAACAAATAAAATAATCCCGGTTGTGTGTGTGTATTGTTGCCACAGCGGACTCTGGCCATAATAAGTGATTAGAGTTACCACACCAACATTTTGTTTTTCGTGATATTTTACATACTTTATAACAATAAATAAGATAAAAATATAGCAAAAATATTAATAAATAAAATTTTAAAAAACTAATAAACAAAGTATAGTCTGTAATCGCCATGAGTGTGCAGCGCTCTCCCCCGTGGGAGAGAACGAGATCCATGAGCGAGTCAGAACAACCTATTAACACTATTGTTCGCTCTTCGTGGAGTGCACATGGCAAACCTCCAATAATGCCCTGCTCCAGTATAGCAGTGAATTGTGCGCCAACTAGAACAAATTCATCAGCAACAACAACATCTGCCTTCTCTACGTACGGTACAACAACTACATTCTCGACTACAACTGCGACATCCACATGTTCTTCTGCCTGTGTGTAAATTCCAAAGTAAGTTATCAAACTACTGGTTGAGCGATACTACTTTTGAAAGAAAAAACAAATTTGGTGCTTTGACCGTTGATGATGACGAACTTGCTGAACCCTCGCACAGTGGGCACGTTGATCAAAATGAGTCCGAAAAAGAAAAAACAACTAGTCCGAAAAAAAAAGTTTAATCAAACCACCCCCTATATACGTACAAGGTGTAGAATGCATAAAGATGTTAAAAAATGTGCTAACCGCTGTTGCAGACAGTAACTTTATATTTAAAATATTAACAAACAATGAACTACGAGTTCAATCGAATAGCTCGGAAACATACACAAAAATATTCAAAATATAAGAGAGAAGAGAGTATATAATGGGAATATTTACAAAAGACAAATAACCCAATAGGAATACTACAACTCTCCAATCTAAATGAAAAATGTACTCAAAACTAATATATACTAATTTATTTAAATATTTAATTCTTAGATATTTAAATTCTTAGCCATATATAACAATAATGCATATCAGTTAACATTGGAATTAAGTCCTCAACAAATGAAGTACAATACTAATTGTATAATGATTTCAACTAAGATAATTTATGTATATAAATTAAATTATAATCAGCTTCAATTCCAGTACTTCCAGTTTCCGTTTTACAATGTTAATCTTAATAAATAAAATTCAATCAAAATTCAACAATTCATTTTGTGTTTTACTCACAATATTCAAATTCAAAGAAAAAAAAAACCTACTCTTTATAATTAATTTTATTTTTTCTTGGGGAATTTCTGGTAATTCACCATCCTCACCGGCCTCCGAGATTTTCGAGTCCAAAACTTGTTTTGCACTGGTTTCCGGGCCTGCCGCTGTATCTTTAGGAGGATCAGAATTATTTAGTGTGTCAGAACTACGATTAGTGACGTTTGATCACTCTATTGGTTTTAGAGATTGTGCAAGTATACGTTCGTAATCCTAGCCGCTCCTTTACTGTTGCCTCTTGCCAACTGCTTTTGTTTGGGTCGGAATAATCTCGAATGAATACTGGTGCACTTTCTTCGAATATCATATCTCTAGAACCTCTATGGTTCTTCACGTTGTTAAGTAGCTTCCTTTCGATTTCACATTTTACTAGAGGTGGTTTCAATAAGCTAAACCGACTTTTTAGTTCCCTACCTAACATTATCTTTGCTGGAGATTCCCCTGCAGTACAATGCTTCATAGCTCTATAGTCAAAAAGAAACCTATCGATTATAACATCTAAATCTTCACAATTGTCACTGGTCAAGTTTGCTATCAGTGACTTCTTAAATGTTTTTATAAAATTTTCTGCTTGACCGTTTGTAGCAGGAAAGCCTGGTGGGGTTAACACAGGTTTTATGCTATTCTTTTTTAGAAAATGTTGAAACTCGTCTGCCGTAAACTGGCTGCCGTTGTCGCTAACCAAAATGTCAACTAAACCGAACCTACTGAAAATTTCGCGTAGCTTTGTAACTGTAAAAGCAGTTGTGATATGTTTGGTTTTAAAAATTTCAACCCATTTTGAATATGAATCTACTACTATGAGGAAGTAACAATTTTTTATAGGTCTCTGTCCTTATCTATATTAGGCCACCATATATAGGCTCGAGCTAAAGACTTAGTTTTTACGATGCCCATATGGGAAGAATGTAGCTCAGTTAAAATTCGTTTTCTTAAACTGTTAGGAATTATATTTCTAAATCCCCATTATAAACAACCATAATCGACGGAGGGTTCTGAGCTTTTGTACTGGTATCCTAGAAAAGTTTCACCTTTCAATGAACTTAACTTTCCACTTTCAACAGCTTCTTTCACCTTTGATAGACAAGGGTCTCTTGTAGTTTCCCTAGCAATTTTTTTGAAATTTAAATGTAACTCATTAATTGCTAAAATGAAATTAATATAGTTTTGTTCTATATCCTCATTCAGATTGAGAATTTGTGGTTGTTGGGATAGATTGTCAGTAAAGGTTTCGGAACCCTTTACGTGCCTCATGGTATAATCAAAACCTGACAAAATCAATGCCCATCGCTGTATTCGAGCTGCTGCCATCACAGGTAAACCCTTGTTTTCTCCGAAAATGGATAAAAGCGGTTTGTGATCCGTTTGTAAGACAAACTTATTTGTTAGTAAGTATTGTCTTAATTTTGGGACAGAGAATACTATAGCCAATGCCTCTTTTTGGATTGTACTGTAGTTACGCTCTGCTGGTGAAAGTGCCCGGGAAACAAATGCAAGGTTTTCGAGTACCGTTAGGATAATCATGAGACAAAGTTCAAGCTATTGCCACATTGGATGCATCTGTTTCTAGAACTATTGGACAACTAGGATTGAATGAAACTAAGAGGCGATCTGAAGTGATTTCCTCCTTCAGACTACTGTAAGCGCGTTGACATGATTCTGTCCACCTGAATCTAGCGTCTTAGCGTAATAAAGCATATAAAGGTTCCATTGTACTTGCAAAGTTTAGAATAAATTTTGAATAATAATTTACTAGTCCGATAAACGCACGTAGTTCAGAAATATTCTTGGGAACAGGTGCGTCAACAACTGCAGCAACCCTGTCATTATTTTTCGACAAACCGTTTTGATCTATGTGAAATCCCAAGTACGAAATTTTTCTTTGAAAGAAAGAACATTTCTGAGCATTTAATAATAACCCGACGTTTTCAAGTTTCGCCAGCATACTTTCAATTGTCTTAATGTGTTTTTCTAACGAATCTTCCGAAATCACTATATCGTCCAAATAACATACCACGATAGGAATACCGCGTAAAACATTTTCAATAGTCTTCTGAAAAATTGCAGACGCTTGCTTAACGCCAAAAGATAATCTTGTGACTTTAAAAATTCCCATGTGCGTGCTCCATGCACACAACAGTTGGGAACTTTCGTCTAACTCCAACTGGTTGTACGCATTGGGCAAGTCCAACTTAGTAAAGTAAGGGCCTTTGAGTGAAGCGAATATCTCATCTATTCTCGGTAGTGGGTATTTTACTTCCGAAAGATATTTATTAATAGTCGACTTGTAATCGCCGCATATACGCAAGTCGCCGTTTGATTTCAAAACCGGCACCAACGGCGTGCCCCAATCTGAATCATCTGCTAAAACTAAAACTCCTTTCTCCACTAATTCACCAAGTTGGCATTCAATTTTACCACGCCATGCCAAAGGCAAGGTTCTTGGTTTGCAGGAAATGAGTTTAACATTTTCTTTTAATTCTAATTTTATTTTATGAACATTATATTTCCCTAACCCACTGCTAAAAACGGTACGGAATTTGTTTTTTAATTCCGACTCTACCTCTTTTAAGCTAACTACAGGGCTAATTTCCATAGCAAAAATTGACATAAAATCTCGGCCTAAAATGGGACGACTACGCGTCTTGCTGACTACAATTTTGAATATTTTTTTTTTATTACCATATGTTATGCTTGCACAAAACTCACCCATAGTGTCAATTGCATCGCCCTTGTATGCAAAGAAATTACCCTTGCACGGGTATAGTTTCGTTGCTTCAAAATGTTTGTAAAAATACCTCCCCGAAATTAGAGAACAGGCTGCGCCAGAATCCAGGAGAAAATCAAGCTGAACACCATCAATTTCAGCATTAACGATAAAAGGAGGGGGCGGTGTTGAGCTAGAATCACTGCTTAAACTAAAAATAGAAAATTCATTAATAATATTCCTTCTTTATATTCCTTTTTAATTATGTTCACATGTTTTTTTCCAAAGCATATAGTTGCTAAATGCCCTATGCGGCCACATTGGTTACATGTGCAACTTTTATATTGGCAGCTACTGCTTAAATGATTGCGCCATCCGCAATGTTTGCACTTCTGGCTCCGTTCTTTGATGTTTTAGTTGTTGACATGACCTCTGCCAAGATGAACTGCTTTGCTGCTACTACTGCCGCCGCTGCTTCTGCCTGGTTGACTTTCTGTCACCTTGAAACGCCCCATGCGCTTTGTTACTGCACTAACCTCAAAATTTTCTTGTTGCATATTCTGCATGTTGCATGCACTTTGGCCTCCGTCATTATCGCTATCTTCAACGCTTTTTCGAGCGTTAGGTATTCATCCTCCTCACATATCCTTTCGAAAGTTCTTCTTTCTAATAATGTCACAAACTTGTTGAGCACAAAAGAATCTAATTGTGTGCTGAATTTGCAGTCCCTCGCTAATTTTTTTAAGCGAGCAAACCAGTCAGAAACTGGATCTTCCTTCCGTCGGGATGCGTCAAAAAATTGTTGGCGCTTCCTAAAAATGATAACAGGCGTGGAATAATGCTGCTCTAACAACGTGCAGAGCTCAGCATATGTTTTTTTTGCTCGTAGGACTGCATCACATAGATCGCGAAAAATACCGTACGCTTCCATACCAATTGTTTTCAGCAAAATTGACCTCTTGATAAGGTTGTCAGTACAGGCCACTTCAACAAAGTTGGAATCCAGCACCTCCATCCAGTTGCGCCACTTGTCGATGTGCGGCTTAAATTCACGCACATTTGTTTTTGTGGTGGCGGCTGAGATAATCATGCTTTTGTTAACGTTCTGTTGCATGATCTTGCAAATAATAATTTTTAAACTTGTTTTATTTAAAACTGGTTTTTAAAAAAAATTGTTTTTACTCCTCGTCGCCAATGTAATGGCTTAAGAAACCTCGAGTTTACTTATCAGAGTTCAGTGCTAGACTGATTGTACTTTATTTAGTTTAACTTGGCTTAGGCTTAATATATAACAATGTAACAGTACGTGTATAAGAACTAATAATACATATGAATATAAGAGAGAAGAGAGTATATAATGGGAATATTTACAAAAGACAAATAACCCAATAGGAATACTACACTAAAGCAAAAAGGTACGAAGCTTTTACACATTTAATCCCAAAAATTAAAGGGGTTTCAAAGTTATTCTTCGCAATATGCACCCCTCCGCAGACCAAGAAGAAATTTAAAATTAGCTAGGTGAAAACCGTCACAAAGTTTTAAGCATAACTAACATAACTCAACGGACAACAAAAAAACCACTACCGCTGTTAAGCATTGAACTAGGAACAAATACTAACAATAAAGATATTTATAGCATTAACAAATTAATGCATTGCATAGTAGTTTTTGAGGCACCTCATCATAAAAGAGAAATCGCGCAATGCACTAAATGCCAAAAATACAGACATACAAAAAGCTACTATACAAGGGATCCAGTATGTGTGAAATGCGCTAGAAGCATCTAATAAGTGAATGTCAAAAAAAAAACCTACTCAGCTGAAATTAAATGTGCCCTATGTGGCGGAAATCATACTGCAAACTACAAAGGCTGTGAAATATACAAAGCCATAAAAATTCAAAGGTTTCCATCTTTACGCAGAAAGGACCCATTATTACTACAGACCAAAAATATGGATGGATCAGTAGTTAAACCAGGCGTAAGCTATGTCGAAATTGCAGGGTCGTCAAATCCAAATAAAACTGAAGAAAATACAAAAAATTCAAACGATAGTGATATTAATGAACTTAAAGACATGGTGAAATCCCTAATCACTCAAATGACTGATATGATGAATATCATTACAATGTTACTAACAAGCTTAAATGCACGAAAGTTATAGTTTAATAATTGTAGCCTGGAACGCAAAGGGCCTAACAAAACATTATCTTGAGTTGAAGTAATTTTTGTCTGACAAGAAAATTGACATAGCACTAGCTTCAGAAACACATTTTATGAACAAAAGCTATTTAGTATTTCCTGGATATAAAATTTATGTGACAAATCATCCTGATGGTAAAGCTCGTGGTGGGACAGCTATCATAATCAATTCACTATTAAAACATACTGAACGGCAACCATATGCAACACCTCATATTCAATCCTCTACTGTGCAAATTGAGGATACAAGTTGGACAATACTCATCTCCTCAGTTTACTGTCCCCCCAGACAATTAATAACGACGGATCAATATGATGACATAAAGACGCTTGGCGTAAGATTCATTGCAGCTGGAAATCTGAATGCAAAACACACTGACTGGGGATCTAGGCTAACCAATAAAAAAGGACGAAATCTGATTAATGCTATAAATAAAAATTACTGCAAATTTTTAAGCTCAGGTGAACCCACATACTGGCCAACAGATAGGAAAAAGATACCAGATCTAATCGGCTTCAGCATAACAAAAAATATAATGTGTAACCAATTAAAAATTAAAGCTTGTTTTGACCTTTCTTCAGACCACTCTCCGGTAATACTTGACTACACAACTGACATCAAACCCATAGAACCAATAGCTAAGATTTTTAACCACAAAACAAACTGGAATGAATATAGACAGCATATTGAAAATCAACTGAATATGTCTACCACACTGAAAACACAATTAGACATTGAACGTGCCATTATTCACTTCAACGATGTGGTCCTAGACGCAGGAATCAAATCAACCAACAGCATAAATTTAGAAGAAATAATCCTACAACGGATATTTTCATAAGAAAGCAAATTATTGAGAAGAGAAAGCTGAGAAAGAGCAGCTAACTAGGTAGTCTGAGTATAAACACAATTTGAATATAGCCTGCAAAAAACTCAAGAAAATATTAACTAAAAGACAAAATATAGAAGTTGAAAATTACCTAAAAAACCCTGACGCCTACCCAGGATACTATCTACTCATTATGGAAATGCACAAAGAAACTAAAAACTCAGATAAGGTATCAGCCACCACTACGGAAAGATGACAACTCATGGGCTACTACCAATGAAGAAAAAGCAACTGCATTGGCTAAATACTTTGAAAAAGTCCTATCAAATGACGAAGATAAATATATTGAAACATGCAATGACATAAATATAGACATTACAACCAAAATAAAGAAAACAAACACACCACAAATAATTAATTGCATTAAAAAACGAATAAACCACAAAAGGAAAGAAGAATTATTGAAAAATTTTTTTTTGGCAGATCTTCTTCTTCTGAAAAATTATTACGGTGGCATAACCACACATACGCAATTGCAACTACTGTTGTAACTTGTCTTGTCCAAAAATTCCTTACAAAAATAATCTTCATATTCACAGAATTGACGACTATCGACTTACTCACATTTACAGGATGAATACTGTAGAAATAGGTGACATCTATGTCTCTGACGAATCTTCACAAGAAATTGTAAACTTTATAGAATGGATCCAAGAAGGTTAGTGTGATCAGGCTTAATTAGCCTGCCACTAACAAAAGCAATCTACTATGACACCATTGAAATGTAATAAAAAAAAACAGAGAGAGAGACCTAACGGAACAAAAGTGGGGTAATAATGAGACAGAGATGATTAGAGTGTGTGGTGGAGTGAGGCAGTACATGAACAGAATTTGGTCAGTCAGTTCACCACCTGCAGTTAGCGTAGTTGTCTAGATGGACAGATTACAACAGCTGTAGACCCAGGTTCGATTCCTGGGAGGGTTCATAATTGGTGTGCTGTTGATTTCTGAGACATAATAAAAAATGCTTGGGGAAAAATTGCCTTTCTTTGAAAGTTCTCTGATGAGGACAAGTGGCGTGTCCGAAATAGCTATAAGATCTCCCAAAAAAAAAAAATGTTTCAATAATTCTTCTTCTTCTTCTGACAAATTATTACGGTGACATAACCACACATACGCAATTGCAACTACTGTTGTAACTTGTCTTGTCAATAAATTCGTTTCAAAAATAATCTTCATATTAGTATTAATATTATAAATGTAAATGTAAATAATTATCATAAACATAATTTTGATCATAAATTATTATAATATAATTATAGTGAACTAATTTAATTAATGTAAATAATTTTTTTCGTATCACTTCTTGGCACTTGTTTTTTTAATATTAATTTCCAAACAAATTGTCGAATCATGTACTACGTGTCAATATAATGGTGACAGATGTATGAAATAAAGGGAAATAAAAAAATAAAAAATAAAAATTCATTATTGGTATCAATAAAATTTACGTAATCTCAATGGTCCTCACCGCGTAAGGTTTCATGTTGTGGTAGGCGTGACAAAAAATCAGCAGAATTTGATACAGGTTTTATGTATTCAATTGTGTACTTGAACCCTGACAAAATTAAGGCCTAGCGCTGCATTCTCGCAGCCGCCATTACAGGTATACCTTTCTGCCCACCAAAAATTGAAAGAAGGGGCTTGTGGTCTGTCTGCAGTATAGAGCGGTTACCCAAGAGGTAATGCATTAGCTTGGTAACGCAGAAAATGATAGCCAATGCTTCCTTTTGAATCGTACTGTAATTCTTTTCTGCTTTTGTCAACGCTCTAGAAATAAAGACTTGGCTTCTGAACTCCATTTGGAAATGACTGAGCAAGAATTCCTCCCACTGCTACATTAGATGCGTCCATGGACAAAATTATACTGATTTTGGGGTTAAAATGTGTCAACATCAGGTCGGAAGTAACGTCTTGCTTTAACATTTCATAGGAATTTTGGCATGTCTTCGTCCATCTAAATTCAATGTTGTTCTTGAGCAAATGGTACAAAGGGGCCATCTTATGTGCAAAATTAGGGATAAATTTCCAGTAATAGTTTTAAATGCCCACAAAAGCTCTTGGTTGGTTGGTTGTTTTTGGTGGTTGATCCTAGTCAGTCCTCACATGGATCACAATTACCGTCGAACAAAATAGCAACAGTGCTCTTCTGCACTTCTCTAATGTGGTGGGTGATCTGTCGACATGGCTCTCTGATTGCGAGGTCCATTTTCGACCCGTCCGTATAAATGGGTATATCGTACTCCATTGGGAGTTTTCTTCTCGACCATTCTTTTCTTGAGGGAAATCTAACATTGAAGTCCTTTTTGAAGTCCAGTTGTGGTACTATGTAATCTGTCGTCATTTGTGTTAATTCCATACCATGACCGTACGCTCGCTCAAACCAGCAGTTTGTCGTTTTTAACCTTAGCGCACTGTTGCAGGCTACTTTCTTAATGTACATGTCGATAGGGAGGATGTGTAGTATTACGTTGAGTGCCACCGCTGGACATGTTCCCAGGCTACCTTCAATGCCAGCGGCAGCTGCTCTTTGAACTCTACTGAGTCTCTGAACGTTATAACCCTTATCTAGAGCTGGCCACCAGACTATTGAACCGTATGTTAGTATTGCATCAGTTAGTAGTACATCCAGTGAGTGCTATGGGGGCGTAGTCCCCATTTTTCCCAAACATTTTCTTGCATGCGTAGAAAGCTATGTAGGCTTTCCAGACCCGTAGCTCTACATTGGTTCTCCAATTTAGCTCAGAGTCCAGTATAACTCCTAAGTATTTCGCTTTCTCCGCTAGCTGCAGCTGTTGTCCATTAAGTGTCGGAAGTTTAAAGATCGGAATCTTGGTCTTGTTAGTGAAAAGCACCAGTACTCTCTTTTCTGGATTCACACCTAGTCCACATCCTGTGGCCCAGGTATTCAGTTTCTGCAGCCATTTTTGCATAATATCAGTTATTACACTGGGGGACATTCCTGATGCAGCTATCACTACATCGTCCGCGTAGGCTACCGTCATAACCCCCATTGAATCTAGTATACCGAGAATGTTGTCAATTACCAGTAGCCACAATAGGGGTGCAATCACCCCACCTTGTGTGTTCCTCTACTGACGTGTTTGATGAGAAGCGTGTTACCCAGCTCAGACTGAATGATCCTAATCCGAAGAATTGTGACTATCCACTCCCTAAGAAATTCCTCAACCCGTACCCTGGTGTGAGAGCCTAGAATTGCTTTGTTACTAACATTGTTAAAAGCCCCTTCTATATCCAGAAAGGCCGCCAACGTGTACTGTTTATGGTGGATTGTCTTTTCTACTGATCGAATTACCTCATGTAAAGCTGTTTCCATAGATTTACCCTGAGATATGCGTGTTGCGACTTCGAGAGAGGGAACTGATCCACTGTATGCCAAAAGTGGATTTCCAGAGCCCTCTCTGACTTCTGACAAGTTTTGTAGCACTCAAGAAACACTATCACCGTTTTTGTGCAAACCCTTTTTATCAATCGTAAAGCCCAAATACGAAACTTTTTCTTTTAAAAACTCACATTTATTAGCAAATAGTCTTAAACCGACCATCTCTTATTTTTATAAAACTTTTTCTAAAGTTCTGATATGTTCCGCTGTATTACCTCATTTTATAATAATGTAATCTAAGTAGCTACCCACGTTAGGTATGCCATACAGCACAGTTTCAATAGTTTTTTGAAAATTTCCTCTGTCGGCTTCACTCCGAAAGCATCAGCGAAGCGGAAAGCTCATCTATGCGAGGTAGCGGATATTTAAAATCTTCTAAATACTTATTTATAGTTGTTTTATAATTTCCGCAAATGCGTATATGACTATTAGGTTTCAATACCGGCACTAAAGGGGTAGCCCACTCGGAATTGTCTACCGGAACTAAAACGTTTTTATCTACTAAATCTCGCAACTGTGCTTCTATCTTAGACCTCTATGCCATTAGTACAGGTCTTGGCTTACAAAAAATCGGTTTCGCGTTGTCTAGAATACTAAGTTTTATTTTATTCCCATTGTAAGTGCCTAACTCTTCAGCAAAAACATTTTTAAATTTTCTTTTTATATCTGCAATAATATCGTGATACTGCGTTAAAAAATTTACTTGTCAAAGGCCCATAACGAATAGAGACTAAAAACCGCGTCCCAAAATAGGTGGACTGCATATTTTGCTAATTATCAAACGTAAATTTCGCGATTGTCCATGAAATTTTACAGGAGCATTAAACTCACCTAAAATTTCGTTGTAAGCGCCGTTATAACCACATGGTCTCAATTTATTTTGATATAAATATTTGTCAAATGTTACTTTAAGTTCGAGTGAATAGGCTGCTCTCGTATCCAAAAGAAAGTCTAGTGGAGTACGATTAACTTCGAGAGTAAGTATGGATGGGGATGGCACCCGCTTAACAGAAACACTGAAAACGGAGTAATCTGAAACCAAATTAAAATCATGTTTGTTATTACAATACTTATTTACTACAGTTTTCTCGGATACTTCCAGTAAATTAACATGCTTGCTCGTAAAAATATTTGCTAAATATCCCACGCGTTTGCATTTATAGCACCAAATGTGTTTATATCTGCACTTGTCGCTCTCATGCGTCTTCCACCCGCAATGTTTGCACTTCTTCTTCGTTTTATCATTGTTGTTATTTTGACCACCATGAAACATTGATCGTTTATCTCCTCCATTTTTAACATAACCTCGACGATTTTGCTTTGCTACCAGGTTAACCTAACTTTCAACACAGCTATGGAAAATCAAAGAGCCGGCTCTCCTATGAGTGCGTTCCCTATGATAGTCAATAGCGGTCAATCTATGCCGGACACTCTCAGAGAGCGATCTTCTCCACAAAAAAATCAAAAGGTTGATTGTATAAATATGCAAGGTGCCCTGTCCTCCTCAAACAATTTCTCCGATGCCCTAACGACCACTAACAAAATAATTACAACTCTAGCTTCATCAAATGCAACAACAAATACAACCGTTTCGTACACAAATTCAATATGTGCAAGCAAACTCACTACAGCTTCGGCTCCACCTCTAATTACTGAATCTTGCTCAGCAGCAATTGCCCGTTCAACACATAACAGCATTAACACACTCCCAATTAAGCACCCACTAGGAAATACACAAAATGAATCACCATATAAAAGCCGTGTACTTACTCCTAAAATTCACTCAAGAACAATAACCACTCATCAGATAAATATATTGATTCACTCACAATAAAACACCCAGTAGGAAATATTCAAACCGATCCATAATCTAAATGTCATGTAAAAATTCCTGTAGTGAAAACAAACCAAACCCCTAAACGCGCTAGATCAAGCCCAGAAAACACAACACAAAATAAACAAAAACAGTCAAAGCTAGGGGACTACTGGCTTGATTTGCCAACTAGTTCAAATAGATTCGCGATACTATCAGCTGCAATCGACGGTACCAGTCCACAAGAAAGGGACCAAAGAGTACCGAAACCTCCTCCAATCTACGTCTCTGGAGTAAATAATGCTCAACCGTTACTAGATCTGCTAAAAAACATTGCCAAGAATGAATACCAGCTCAAATTCCTCAAAGATAGCGAGGTTAAAATTCAACCAAAGTCAGGAGAAGGGTACACAACTATTACAAAAGCTCTGGCTGCAAAGAACACAGAATTCCATACATATAAACCCAAATAGGAAAAAGACTTTAGCGTAGTATTAAAAGGGCTACACCACACAATATCAACAGAAGAAATAAAAGAGGAAATAACTAGGTTGGGATTCGATGTTACAAACGTTTCAAATATAAAACAAAGAATTACAAAGCATCCGTTGTCGATGTTTTATGTCAACTTAAAACAAAAATAATACAGACATTTATAAAGTTGAAGCAATTATGCACACAAAAATAAAATTCCAACCACCAAATAAAAAAAGGGAAATAGCTCAGTGCACAAAATGTCAGAGGTATGGCCACACTGGAAAATATTGCAACCATGCTTCTCGATGTGTTAAATGCGTTGGCAATCATGCAGCGTCAGACTGCCCTAGAAAAGCAAAATCACAGGATGTGAAATGTGTGCTATGCGGAGGAAACCACCCGGCTAATTACAGAGGCTGTAATGTGTACAAAGAATTACAGCAAAAAACATTCCCCACGCTAAGGCAGCAAGTGTTTGAAAACACTAATTTTAACAAGGCCCCAGATTCCGAAAGACAACCAGGTTGCACATAGGCGCAAATCGCCAAACAGAGCACGCAACAAGAGCAAACTCTAAACCAGCAATGTGAAAATCAATTCGCCTCACATCGATCAAATGACATGAATGAATTAAAGAGTATGCTGAGAACCCTTATGGAACAAATGGGAACAATGCTCAATTTATTAACAACAGTGATCTCGAAACTGACTTAATGGAACAAAAACTTATAATTGCAGTATGGAATGCGAACGGGCTTTCTCGTCATAGTAATGAAGTCAAAACATTTATGGAACAGAACAACATTGACATAATGCTAATATCTGAGACACACTTCACAAGCAAAAGCTTCTTAAAAATAAATCAGTACAACATATATCACACAAATCATCCAGCCGGCACAGCACGCGGTGGTACTGCTATCATCATTAAAAACAAAATAGAACACACAGTACAAGACAATTATGAAAAATCTCACATTCAAGCAACAAGCATAACAATACAGGACCAATATGGACCGCCAACCATAACATCAGTGTATTGCCCTCCGAGGTATTCCATTAAAAAAGAGCAATATTACCATTTTTTTTCAAACACTTGGTGTGCGATTTTTGGCTGGTGGTGATTACAACGCTAAACACCAATTTTGGGGTTCTCGGACAATCAATCCGAAAGGAAGAGAGTTACTAAAAACAATGCAAGACCACAACCTTATACACGTATCAACAGGTCAACCCACATACTGGCCATCTGATAGAAACAAAATTCCAGATGGCATTGACTTCTGCGTGATGAAAGGTGTTCTCAGAAGCTGTGTTGAGATATCCCCGTCGCTGGATCTGTCATCAGGACACTCTCCTATTATTGCAACACTGAACTACTCCGGAGCCTAAAAATCAACTGAACAAGCATCCTTCCCATCCCGTTATTATGGAGATGGTTGATAAAAAATGCAAATTAAGAAGGGCGTGGCAAAGTACCAGGTATCCGAAAGACAAAAATAATTTTAACAGAGCTACAAAAAACCTTAAGCGGTACTTGGCGCAGAAGCAAAATGAAGAAATACAGCACTACTTGTCCACTTTATCAGCAAATACGACCACAGATTACTCACTTTGGAAGGCGACAAAAAAGCTGAAGCAACCCACCACCCGTGCTCCTCCTATCAAAAGCTCAAATGGTTCCTGGGCAAAAACTGATAAGGGGAAAGCAATTACATTCGCCAAACACCTTACTGGGGTCTTTAAGCCGTTTCCACCAACTTCACAGCAAGAGGAAGACGAGGTATTTAATCTTCTCAATAGTCCAGGACAATTAGAGTTACCTATCACGCCATTTACAAAAAAGGAAATACATAACGCTGTGCACAAAACACTGAATGTGAAAAAGGCACCGGGCTACGACCTGATAACAGGTAAAATATTAAAGGAACTACCAAATAAAGGAATAAATTCCTTACCTATCTCTTCAATGCAATAATTAGATGTGGATATTTTCCGCGTCAATGGAAAGTGGCCGAAATTATTGTCATCCCAAAACCCGGAAAGCCCTTGGAGGAAGTCACTTCTTATAGACCAATTAGCCTTTTACCAATTGTTTCCAAAATGTTTGAAAAGCTCCTGTTAAACAAACTTAAACCAATTCTGCTCAAAAAGGAGATAATACCCAATCATCAATTTGGATTTAGGGAACACCATGCCACAACAGAACAAGTGCACCGAGTGTATAGCATAATAAGAAACGCTTTTGAGGAAAACCGTTATTGTACAATTGCTTTCCTATATATAACACAGGCGTTCGATAAAGTATGGCACCCTGGCTTACTATTTAAACTGAAAAAGCTACTACCTCAGACATTTTATGATATCTTAAGATGATATCTGGAAGAGCGGCATTTCAGAGTAAAGACCAATGAAGAAGTCACTGAACTGTTCTCTATAAAGGCGGGTGTACCACAAGGCAGTGTTCTAGGTCCTGTGCTCTACACTATCTACACGGCTGACCTTCCACTGACGGAGAATACAAAAATCGCAACCTACGCGGATGATACAGTCATAATGGCTACAAGCAGCAACAACATAATCGCTGCAAATTATCTCCAAGAAAGCTTGGATAAGCTCCTTAAGGTGAACGTAACTAAGTCTGTGCAAGCAACCTTTAGCTTAAAACAGAAGACTTGTCCTTCAGTAATATTAAATGATTGTCAACTGCCCCAATCCAAAGACGTTAAATATTTAGGGCTACATCTTGATCGACGTCTGACATGGCAGAAGCATATTCTTACGAAGAAAAAACAACTTGGAATAAAGCTTACTTCCTTATATTGGCTCTTGGGATATAAATCCCAGTTGTCGCTTGACAATAAACTGCTCGTTTATAACACAATCCTAAAACCCATATGGACATATGGTAAACAGCTATGGGGTTCAGCGGCAAAAAATAATATAAAAATCATTGAGAGATTCCAATTAAAAATATAACGCGTGATAGTAAAGGCTCCAACTCCTACGCTGGGTAGTCACCTTGTTGCGGTGTAGGGGCTTACTGTGTGCTGGAACATGGCACATGAAAGACGGTGACATGGTCCAGTTACGCAAACTAAGAACTACTTTCAACGCACAGGAAGAAGGTGGCGAGTGTCTCTGAAAGACATGGCGTGCAGGGCGCCTCCTTGGGGGTTCCCTGCTCAAAGCCTACTCTAGCGGAGACAGTCTGCTCCAAAAAGATAGGGGTTATACCTAGCAATTTCCCGGAGGGCATATGGTCCACTGAAGAAATTGGGAAGGTACAACGGTGTATTCTTGACAAGATGTTCGAGACTAGTGGGGGCCCAGTGAAGCCACACTTTGCAGGCTGTAGTTTCAAGCCTGGATGGTTGACGATCAACTGTCTGGACGACGAAACCGTAGCCTGGGCTGAAGAAAGGATACCAGCCATGAAGCCATGGGAGGGGGCTGAGTTGAAGGTGGTGGACGAGGCAAATGTGTCAAAGGCCAAGATCTTCGTTGGCTACTTTCCCGGTTCGGTGTCTTGGCAAAATGACCGAATTTTGGGAAGTGGAGTCGCAGAATTCGGGCATTAGTGTCAGCGTGGCGGGTGCTTCATCGCCTACAAAAAGGTGACCAGGTCGAGCTGGCAATTGCTCTGGACCCCATCTCGTCTGAAAGGGTTGAGACACTGGGTAACAAGGTCTACTATGGCTTTGGCAGTGCCCAGCTCCGACCTAGACTGAAGGGGAACAGGGCAAAATCTGCTGTTGGTGTTGAAGAGCAACCAACAACATCTGTTGCAACGCGGGCAGAGCAGAGTAGCCAGAAGCCGAAAACGGGGCCCATTTTCACAAAGCCAGTACCGAGAGCGGAGAGCGGCAACACACGTGTCCAACGTCCAAAACCATCTGCTCTCTCTGGTAGGCTCAGGAAATGGGAGAGAAAAGACCCGGAGGCTGCGGAAACTTTGCGGAGCACAAAGGGTGGTAAGATCCGCAAGGATCGGTCTGGGAAATAGTGTCCCAGGCCCCATCACGAACGCAAAACTCTTGGAAGCAGCTTCACTGTCTCCAAATAAATCTCCACAGGGCTATAGCA
Organism: Clusia tigrina; assembly: GCA_920105625.2. Classification (NCBI taxonomy): domain Eukaryota; kingdom Metazoa; phylum Arthropoda; class Insecta; order Diptera; family Clusiidae; genus Clusia; species Clusia tigrina. Next base: position 205,913,805 of record OV050030.1, on the reverse strand, counting down.
ACCTCTTACAGGCTCAGTGCCTTGATGGAACACCAGTGTCTGGACTTCGTAGCCATTCAAGAACCATGTGCCTCAAATGGGCGCATAAATGGTCTGCAGACAAAAACATGTAAGTTGATCTATGATAATAATGTTGACCGACCGAGGGCAGCGATCATGATCAACAAAAATATTAAATTGCTCCCAATTTCAGAGCTTCTACAACGCGATCTGGTGGCAGGACAGGCAGAATTGCCTAGTGCCAAAGGGAGGAGAACGGTAGTCCTGGCCTCCATGTACTTACCTGGCGACACAGAAGACGCGGTATCGCGCGAGCTCCAGCAGCTTAGCAGTGGGTGGTGTGCTGCGACGCAAACGCGCACCACACGGTATGGGGAAGCACGGACACGAACGGGCGAGGTGAGTCACTTCTCGATTTTATTACGACAAACAATCTGGTGGTGGTGAATAGGGCTGACGAGCCTACCTTTATGAATGCGATAAGGGGGGAGGTGTTAGATCTCACCCTAACTAGCGCATTCATATCAAATAACATTTCTAATTGGAGAGTGCTTAATGAGGTCTCCTTGTCGGACCATAGGTACATTTGCTTTGATCTGGGGGGGGGGGGAGATTGGAGGCACCTTCGAAATGAGAAATGTTAGGAAGACCAACTGGTCGATATATAACTTTTACTTAGTGCAAAATATTGCGTGCCTTAGAGAAAAAATAATCTAGGCTTTTGAAAGTAGTTGCAATTTAGTTGTGAAGAAATGTTCTAGGAACGTACCCTGGTGGAGCGGGGAGCTAAATATGTTGAGCAAAAACGCCCGTCAACTCTTTAATAGAGCCAAGTCTAATGGTGACTGGGCATCTTATAGAAGTGCCTTAACGGCCTATAATAATGAGTTGAGAAGATCTAAGAGAGACTCATGGAAAAAGTACTGTGAGGAGATTGAAACCCTCCCAGCAGCTACCCGACTCCAGAAATCACTCAATAAAGATCACTCAAACGGCCTTTCTACACTCAAGAAGCCTGACGGAAATTTTACGGAGAGCCTGGAAGAGACGGGACAGCTTTTGTTGGACACTTACTTTCCAGGCTGTGCCACTAGCGGAGAGGATAGTGAAATCATCGACAATACTCGTTTCTTGATGCCTACACGGAGGGAACTCTCACTGGCTCGCAGAATCTTCACCGTCAATAAAACCAAATGGGCTATCTCTTTTAGACCATTCAAATCGCCAGGTGTCGATAATATACAACCGTGCCTACTTCAGCAAGGTGTTAACAAACATTTTCAGGATAAGCCTGGAACTAGGCATAGTGCCTAAACCTTGGACGAAGGCTAGGGTGGCTTTCATACCGAAAGCAGGCAAAAAGGCGGACCACATGCCAAAAGCCTATCGGCCCATTAGCCTAAAGTCATTCCTGCTAAAAGTTATGGAAAAAATTCTGGACCAATATATCAGGGAAACTTATCTTAAAGATTCTCCTCTTCATATTGAACAATACGCTTACCAATCAGGCAAATCGACTGAGACAGCCATATATAGCTTTACGAGCAAAATTGTAAAGGCGTTTGAGGGCAAAGAAATAGCTCTCTGTACATCGGTTGACATTACGGGGGCTTTTGACAATGCTACTTTCAGATCAATTGAGGAGGGGATGAACAGGAAAGGTATGCAAAGACTGATCATAACATGGGTTCTCAATACGCTGAAAAACAGAACGACAATCTTTGAAACAGGGACAGCAAAGCAAATTGTCAGGTCAACCAAAGGATGTCCCCAGGGGGGCGTCCTATCGCCACTCCTATGGTTATTGGTTATCGACGAGCTCTTACAAACTCTCAATGACCTCGGATACAAAGTTCAGGGCTTTGCGGATGATTTGGTAATTATGGTCAGAGGTAAGTTTGACTCAACCATAACAGATCGCATGAAACTAGCTCTTGACATCACTCAAAACTGGTGTCAGGAGAAAGGCCTATCGATAAATCCGAATAAAACAAACGTAACCACGGAAGGAAACCAAGGTCACCAAAGGAAGGAAACTGAATCTGGGGACCTTAAGTTTAGGGACCACAAACTTAACAATGTCCAATGAAATGAAATATCTGGGAGTAATCCTACACAAAACTCTAACTTGGAAAAAACACTTATCATACATAACTAGTAAAGCCTTAAGAGCAACCTATGCTTGCCAGAGGTTGTACGGTAAAACATGGGGACTACGGCCAAAAATGATGGCGTGGTCATATAAAACAATAATAGTACCAATGATTACATACGCGTCGTTGGTATGGTGGCCAAAGTAAACCAAACAAGAGCTCAGATGATTCTTAACAAGATTCACCGTATAGCCTGTTTGAGTGTGACGGGAGCAATGAGAACGTGCCCCACACTAGCTTTGGGAGTGATCACTGGACTGACTACTCTACACTTTGTAGTTAAGAGGATGGCGGCCAGCGCGGCCCTAAGGCTACCTAATCTAGCCCATCTTAACCCTCCGGCGGGTGAGAAGGTCACTGGGGTCCCTTTTTCATTTTCAAACTTAAATTACTCCTTGATGGTCCATGGGAAGTATACCCGACACCCACATGTATTCCAAGGAAATTTTATCTAGAATCGTTTAATTTCAAAGCGATCCGACAAATAGTTTAGTTTCTATTGAGATTTAAATGTGTTTAGTACGGGAACGTGTGAAGAGGTCCGCTGGGATTTTTTCATTTCAAAGATGGCACCAAATGGACTAAAAATGCACTACCGACTTCCCGTACTCGTGCTCATAACGTGGTCGACTACACAAGGAGGAATCCGGGACCAGTAGGAACCCCATATGATCCCTTTACCATATTCCGCTCGCTCATCACCGAAGACATGGCGTACATCATAATACGCGAATCAAATCGGAAAGGCAGGGAAGTGAATGCTGCATGGAATTTGGCAAATCCAACTAAAACAAAGGAATGGAAACCAATCACTTTGAAAGAGTTCGATGCTTTTTTGGCTATTATTTTGTATGCTGGACTCACTCACAGAATCTCTTAAACCTGTCAATAGAAAAAACACGAACTGGCCTCTTTTCCGGCTCAAACTGGGGTCATGCTTAGCAACGACTCCCCCTATTATCCACAACTGTCCCGACATTGATCGGGCGGTCGACGATCTGTCCACAGCTTTTAAAAAAGCCACTCACATTTCTTGCATCACTCCCGAACCACGGGGCAAACCTAAACCTCCGTGGTGGAACTCGGAAATTGCAAGTCTTCGCAAAACTTGTAGAATGCTTTTCAACAAAGCTAAAGTTACAGCTGAGTGGGCCCCTTTCAAAAATAAACAAAAAGAGTTGAAATACGCCATTAGGCGAGGGAAACGAGCGTCATGGAGGGAATTTTGCGAAAGCATTGAATCGACGTCCGAGGCTAGCCGTCTTCGTAAAATTCTCCACTCCTCTAACAAAGCCCTTGACTGTATCCAAAAACCAGATGGCAGCTGGACTCACTCAAGCGCCGAAACCCTTGATATCCTGCTGGACACCCACTTCCCAGGGAGTTTAGCCTCAGCGGATCAAGCACTCTACCAGGTGGAGCAGGCTTCCCATGATAGCCCCACATTCCAAGTGACAAAAAGTCACCTTGAATGGTCCATTCAAACCTTTAAGGCATACAAGTCCCCCGGACCGGACGGCATCATTCCTGCCGATATCCAAAATGGGGAAGAGATTATCCTTCCATGGATGCTTCAAATATATAATGCAAGCCTCAGATTGCAATACATTCCCTTACGCTGGCGCACGGCTCGGGTCGTCTTCATACCAAAAGTTGGGAAGGCCCCGCACACCAAACCTAAGGATTACAGACCCATAAGTCTAACATCCTTTCTTCTTAAGGTTCTAGAAAGAGCTCTTGACCTACATATCAGGACATCGATCAACCCTTCTCTTCTCTCTGTATCTCAACACGCTTACTCTAAAGGCAAATCGGTTGAAACAGCACTTGATTCTCTCATTTCTCAAGTTGACAAATCCTTGGCGTACAAGGAATTCACACTTTACGCCATATTTCTGGACATCGAGGGAGCATTCAACAATGTATGCCCCAACGCTGTCATCTCCGCACTCTATAATCTAAACCTGAATTCAGGTCTTCTTAAATTTATAGAGCTTCTACTAAAATCTAGGATCATCACTTCCACGATCGGCAGTGCCCAATCCAGGAGGGTGGTTAACAGGGGCACGCCACAAGGGGGTGTTTTATCACCCCTCCTCTGGAACCTGGCAGTTAACACACTACAGGTGAGATTGGAATCTACTGGATGCAAAGTGATAGCCTATGCGGACGACATAGCAATCGCGGCATCCGGCAAATTCCCACAAACACTTTCCGAAAAACTTAACTATTCACTCTCTATTGTGTCGAACTGGTGTCGCGAATTCGAACTTGGGGTTAACCCATCCAAAACCGAGACTATGCGTTTCACTAGGAAGTACAAAATTCCAAAGTTTACAATGCCTAGTCTAAACGGCACTCCGCTCTCTTTGAGCACACACGTTAAGTACTTAGGCCTGATTCTCGACCCAAAGCTTAATTGGAAAGCCAATCTAGCTGAGAGGGCACGTAAGGCAACATGCGCTATATACTGCTGTAAAAGAGCAGTTGGTGCACGATGGGGACTTCGTCCTCGAGTCGTGCTCTGGCTCTACACGGCCATCGTTGAACCAAACCTGTTATACGGGTCGGTCTTCTGGTGGCAAGCTCTTGAAAAAGCCTGTAATATCAAACCCCTTGATAAAATCAGAAGATCCATTGCTCTACTGATCACTGGCGCTCTTCGTAGCACACCTACGAAAGCCCTTTTTGCCATGCTGCACTGGCTCCCCTCGGGGATCCTGGTTAAGCAACAAGCCAAGCTGACAGCGATTAGACTTAATGCTCTTTCGCACTGGCGCATAACCCTGACAGGCCATGCTTCAATTCTGAATCAGGACCCACCTGTCCCCAACTTTATAGATTATATGTCGGTCTATCCCGATTTGAGCAGGGAATTCGACCTCACTATTCCAAGTCGAAGCGACTGGACCTCAGAAAACCGAATCGTCGGTGAAACAGTCGAAATCTACACCGACGGTTCCAAGCTTGGAGGTAGAGTCGGCAGCGGTATTTATTCCGACAAGCTGGACTTAAACATCTCCCTACGTCTCCCAGACCATTGCAGCGTTTTTCAAGCTGAGGTCATGGCCATTTACCACGCAGCCAAATGGATGCTGAGTTGTGATATCGGCGCAGTTGACGTATCTATCTTCTCAGACAGCCAGGCCGCCATTAAATCTCTTTTTGGCTCCACGGCCACATCAAGACTAGTTCATGAATGTCGAACATCTTTAAATGAGCTCGCAAGTTACTCTCGGGTGCACATAGTCTGGGTTCCCGGACACAGCGAAATCCCGGGAAACTGCGAGGCGGACGAGCTTGCCAAGGCAGGCACGCTAATGCACGACATTCACCCCTCTGTAAACATCGGCATTCCACTGGCAACAGCCAAGCTCGAAGTCAAACCGAAATATCTGGCTGACGCCTACAAATCCTGGGCTAACGAGGAATCCTGCCACACGGCTAGACTAACTTGGGCAAGCATGGACAAAAACAGAACCAATCAACTTCTTCGACTTGATCACGTATCACTGTCGACAACTGTGTCGGTTTTGACCGGCCACTGCATAATGGGACAGCACGCAGAAAGACTGGGCCTACCCTCAAATGACTTTTGCCGAGGCTGTGGCTTCGAGGAGGAGGACGAGACGGTTTTCCACCTCTTATGTCACTGCCCATCCTCGAGCAGAAGAAGAATTCGCACCTTTGGTGCCCCATTTCTTGCAAGCCTGACAGAGCTGTCATCCATTAATATTAGGGACATAGCCAGGTTCATCAAAGTATCAGGATGGTTTCCTGAAACATGACGGGGGAGTCGTGCCTTTCCAGGCGCTGTCCTTGCGCTGACTATCACCATCCCAAGTATGGGAACCTTTTTAGTCAGTGCTTGAACGGCGCCACACCGTGGTATCACAATGGGCCATTATGTGTGCTCAAGTGTGCTTTTGGCAAACTGGGCGGCCACTCCTACCTACCTACCTATCTCACTAAATCGAATAGTGAACCACTTGAAGAGTTATGGGGCCTAACGCTCTGTCCAATATATTAAGGTGCATTATCATTAGATCGTATGAAGTGCATAAAACAATGCCTTAGATTCGACAATGGAAATACGCGACAGCAACGACTAATCAACAGCAAAACTGCGGCTATTGATGATATTTGGCAAATTTTGCAGTCTAACTTGGCAGCAGCTTACACTCCGCATGATGCAGTGACCGTTGATGAGGAGTTATTCCCATACAGAGGCCGCACCCGCTTCACACAATACATTCCATCGAAGCCTGCCAAGTACGGTATAAAGATATGGTGGTTGTGCGACTCAAAATCATTTTATCCTGTCAAATTAATGATTTACTCTGGGAAATTGCCTAACCAGGCACGAGAGGTGAATCAAGGGAAGAATGTTGTACTTCAACTTTCGGAGAGATATTTGAATACAGGCCGCACAATTTATGCCGACAATTTTTTTACAACTTTGGATTTGGCGCGTACTTTGATCAGATAGAAAACCGCATATGTTGGAACAGTGCGCTCGAATAAGACATGTGTGCCTCGGGAATTCCAAAAAAAAACATACGCGTCCTGTCAACAGCACATTGTTCGGCTTCAACGAAGGCGATATAGCATATGTGCCCAAGAAGAACAAAGCGGTAATTTTGCTGTCGACACAACATTATACTTGCGGTGTGGACATGCAAACTGAAAAGAAGAAGCCGTTTGCTATTGTGAATTACAACGCCAACAAATCGGGCGTTGATACAATGGACCAGATGCTTGGCACATATACATGCAAGCGCTCAACAAACCGCTGGCCATTGGCCATGTTTTATAATATGGTGGACATTGCTGCATTAGCTGCATTTATTTCATACAACGAGATGAAGCCAATAAAAAGAAGTGACAGACGACGGTCATTCCTACTGATGCTGACAAAATAATTGGCACTACCAAACATAGAGGAACGAGCGCTGAACAACCGCATAACCGCATATCCAAGGATACGGAACGCAATGGAAGCATTTGATGTAAAGGTAAGAAAAAACAATTCTAATGTTCAAAAGCAGAATAACTACATAATTTTGTTCTTTTTAGATATTATCAAGACCGGCAAAAGGAGCTGCACAGTCGTTTGCGTCTAGAACGAACAGACCGTCATGTCGCCTATGCCGTTCTGAGTACGGATGGCAGCGGAAAACAAGGGCCTATTGCCATTCCTGTAACAATCCAGTTTGTGCAGAGCATTCAACACTTATGCATCGATGCTACACCTGCACAGAAAATATGTTGGACGAGGGACAATCTACACAACAATAGTTTTTTAGGCTTTTTTCATTAAAACTCATAAAAAATTAATAATGTTATATATAAAAAAAAAAATTTTTTTTTCTAACATTCATTATACATATATAATTAGTAAATAATAATAAATCAAAACAAAAAAAAATGTAAAAAAAATGCGTTTTCATATAAAATTCCATACAAATAGAAATACCTGGACCTTGTACTTCGTATAAGGGCAACGGATGACTCAACCGTCGGAGGGTTAAAGAAGGCGTGCCCCGAAAGCACGCAAAGATTCTGGACACTGTCTGGAATTCTCCGTGCCTCATGGTCTTCGACAAAATGGACAGAAAATTAGACTTCTCAAAGCAATTCAAACTGGTCATCAGTGACCGTTCAGCTTGGAGAAAGAAGGAAATAATAATAAAACAGGACTCACAGTTGTGGTATACAGATGAGTCCAAAGTGGAAGATGGCAGTGCAGGAGCTGGAATTGTAGGGCCAAATTTCCAAAAAGCAATTGCAATGGGAAAAACAGCTTCCATTTTTCAGGCGGAGGTCCACGCTTTAAAGTTATGTGCTAGAGAATGTCCACGCAACACCAAAATATGCATACTCTCAGATAGCCAGGCAGCTCTAAAATCATTAATAAACTTCTCATTCCAATCAAAGCTGGTCTGGGAATGCTGTAAACTTCTCAATACCCTAGCAGCGAGAAACTCTGTTACGCTAATGTGGGTACCGGGACACGAGGGACATGAGGGCAACGAAATGGCAGATTCTTTAGCAAAGAGGGGTGCAGACACTGCCTTTATAGGTCCAGAACCCTTCTGTGGGGTAAACAGTAGCTTCACAAATAACTTGTTGTGCGAACAGGAAAAACGAGGTCTGCTAAACTACTGGAGAGCCCAAAAAGGCATGCGGCAGTCGAGACTACTCATTGATCCTGAACACATCAGGGTAGATGCTTCTTTAAACCTCAGCAGAAATGACATCAAACTCTACACTGAACTTTTAACAGGATACTGTAGACTAAATTACCATTTGAAAAAATAGGCGTGGTAGAAGACGATTCCAGTCGACTCTGTCAAGAGGAGCAGGAAACGGCAGAACACATTCTATGCACTTGCCCAGCGGTGGCAAGCCGCAGACATAATTACCTAGGCAGTGGGTTCATATCTCCAAATCACCTAGTTAAAATTAAGCCCACAGCAGTTACGAGATTTATAAACAGTCTAGGACTGTTTTAGTTGGGTACGAGGCTGCACTATAGATCTTTTAGGTCGCGGTGTTCTTTTAGCCTGTTAATAATAATAATAAAAGGCTCCATGGTTCGTCAGGAATGATATAATACGTCACGACCTAAACATCCCTACTGTCGATGAGGAAATAGCAAGATACAGCAATAAATACCTGGAACGACTAAGTAAGCATCCTAACATACTAAATTTATATAAATAATTTTTTCTAACGCAATAGTTCTGAACTAACCTTATGGGAGATTAGCACTGGCTCCTCTTCCTCATGTTGATTTAAATAACTATTTTAAAAAATTACTTTGTGTATTGATTTATGTAGTTGTTTAATATTGTTATTTAATTTGATTATTGCCCCAAGGCGCAGAATGCAAATAACACTGGAGCTAAAAAAAAAAAAAAACTTTCAACACGTTACGCAGAAATTTTTGCTTCTGCTGCCATGTGCTTTTGTATGCTTCATCAACGCCTTTTCCAATGTTAAGTTCTCCTCTTCCTCACAGACCCGTTCAAAAATTTTGCCGTCCAAGCCCGTCCCGAATTTGTTCAACACAAACGCGTCTAACTGTGCACCAAATTTGCAGGTTTTTGCCAGTTTTTAAACGAGAGCAAACCAAACTTCTACTGACTCCTCGTGTTTTATTTTTGTCAAAAAGCGCTTGTCTTTCTCGAAAAATTATAACTGGTTGAGAATAGTGTCACTGTAATGAATCTTTATATTTCTTTGCAGCTGGCAGTACGGGGTCGCACAAAACGCGAAGTAATCCGAATGGTTCAATAACAACCGCTTTCAGTAATACTGAGGATTTAATTTTGTCATCCTCACATAACGTTTCCACAAAATGTGAATCGAGCAGTTCTTGTCAATTGCGCCAATTATCGACGGCTGGGCGAAATTCGCGAACTCCCGGGTCAATAGCTCTTGCTACAATAATGGTATCATTACCTGCTTATTGGCTAACCACAGAATCATCATTTGGCATTGTGATTGGTGCGGGTTTATAATTTAAAACAAACTGTATATTAGTCCTTTATGGATTTCGATTAAACTTCAGAATCTGAATTGTAAAAAAATTTTTTTTTTTCATCGTAGCCACTTTAATAAATTGAGTGCTTATTACTTGAAGGTTAAACAGCAACTGCTTTATTCACTTATGTATGATTACAATGTATTCTTAAATCTAGTTTGACATAAGTCTTATGCGAGAAGTTGCTAGGTGGCGTTTTACTTTAAGGTGTACTTACAGAGCAATACCAAGGAAGAATAAGAAAAGCCGTTCAATTCTTTATTTATTTACCGGTCTGACCATTTTTTTTGGTCGCACGTACAGTGTATGTGAATTTATTGGGTTTGTTGTAAAAATATTCCATATCCCTGTAGTGAAAATTATAGGCAGTCTTCAAAATATACTACTAAATTTAATAGTAAAAAATCAAGTGGTTACTTTACTAGTTCAAAACTTATCTATAAGTTACTTACTGACTTCTGCGGCACTTCATTGCCGTGTATAGTAAATTTTTCCTTTCTTGTCAATTTAATAAAAAAGGAAGTAAAGACAAACATTGGAATTTGAAGAAAAACAGTTCTTTTTATAATTTGAACCACTTTTTGTAATTCCTCATTTTAGAGATAAATCTTCAAGATAACGCGTGCTTTAAAATATCCGCAAAGTGTTCGCAAAGAAAAGTGGAAATGCGGCACCCATGCATTAACATGCTGAATTAATATACCCCTCTTTTATGCACAAAAAATATTTTACATGTCGAGTACACATTATTATATTTTGTACATACTAATATATGAATATTACATACATATAAAAGTGTTACTAGTATTTTAAGTAGTTGACTTCACTGCTGGGATATTGTCGAAAATAGCGAATATTCGGAGAAAAAAATCAGAAGAAACCAGGGCTACGTTTAAGTTAAACTTTTAGAGGGTCACTTCATTTGTATTTTAAAAAGAACTGCGAAACTTCTAAAAAGAAAAGATAATAAATCAAAAAAAATGGTGTTATTTATTTTGGAGTTGAAAACTCAAATGTTAACAAGTTCTTTTAATAAATTTTAACTATTCTTAATGTAAAATCTGATCCAATTGCTTTCCATTTACACTTATGTTCACTGTAAATTCACCATAGTAATCATAAGATGTAGAATAATAATTATTTGGTTTTTTGCCGTAATATTATACTACTAAGAACTAAAATAATTAATAAAAATTCTTTTATATTAAAATGTGGTCCGACTGCCCCAGTAGTACCCCAAACGTGTTTAAATATATTCGTACATGGCCATGAATGAATGAAAGTGCACAGGGGACAGTTAAAAAATTAGAATTTGGAACAGAAGGAGACCAAGATTCAGAAATTGCCGGTCAAAAGAGACGTTTTAACAGTATTCTCACATATAACAACAGTTTCAATAATCTCAGAAAAATCTTCAAAAAAGGTCAAAAATGCAGCTAAACGAATTAAGTTAACGGCTCTGTGCTTTTAATTAAACAGAGATAGTGTTTCTTTCTTTAATAATGAAGAAAACAATGTTTTTACTTAAACGCAACTGGAATATTTCGACTTGTGGATCTTGAGGGTTTATTGACAATGAGAAATAATCAAAGAAATTTTATGTTTTCGGTTATTTTGAGAAGTTAAGTGAATTGAGAAATGACGATAGTTAAAGTATTTTTACCACTACATACATCAATTTTAAAACCTCCTCTCAGTAGCAGAGCCCGCACAAATACATTCAACTGTCTATTCTTGTATGTTCTTTGGCAATACTCTGCAAATAAATATATATATATATATATATATATATTATAATTATTGAAAAAGCTTTAAGCTACTTTATTAGAGAACTTATTATAACAATGTTGTAGTTCACAGGAAGTGAAAAGAAAGAGAAAGAGATAGAGATGACAATCTAATAATAAGAGTTAAATGTCAAAAACAGATGTTCAGTAGAGTTACCATATTGGCCAACTTAGAATGTAACTGCGATTACATTTTCAATACCCCTTCTCATTCTAAATTAGTAACATTATTTAGTTTTGATCTCATCTCTTTGATTTTATGTGGAGGAAGTGGTTTTGTGAGTAGATCAGCCTGCATATCGTTGATAGGACAGTATTGACATCTTATTACTCTTTTCGCCACGTAATCTTTTACAAAATGATATTTAATATCAATATGTTTTGTTCTGTTGTTCAATTTAAAGCCTTCAACAATTTTTATGCAACTCTGATTGTCTTCTTGGATGATGATGGGTTCAGCTATTCGCTCACCAAAATCTACCATAAGCTCCTTTAGTCACAATGCTTCTTTGGCTGCTTCAGCAAGTGCCACAAATTCCGCTTCGGTTGAAGATAAAGCCAAGCACGTCTACTTGCGACATGCCCATGACACTACTGCACCATATACCTTGAATAAATATCCACTATTCGATTTTCGATTTGATTTGTTTTCGCCCCAATTGGCATCTGAATAGCCGGATAGAATTTCATCGCTATTTGGTGCTATATGCAATTTCATATTTGCGGTTCCTTTGAGGTATCTTGCCACCCTTTTGAGTTCGGTCCAGTCTTCTTCATTAGGGTTACTGACCTTTTGACTTAATATGTTTACAGCTGCCGTTATATCTGGTCTCGAATTCAATGCTATATATAACAAACTTCCGATGAGTTTTTGATATTTTTTGTTGTTGGTTAAAACATTTTGCTCAACGACTGATTTTCCGTAAGATACTTCCAAGGGAATTGATGAGGGTTTGCGATCTTGAAGACCGGATTCTTTTAAAATTTTGCCAATGTACTCCGTCTGTGAGATTGAATAGTTACCATCCTTTGAACATTCTACTTCTAAGCCGAGATATTGCTTTATTGGTCCCAAGACATGAATCTTAAATGAATTTCGAAAAATATTCTTTACTTTATTTTTTATTGATTCTTTTTTGGAAGCAATTAATATATCGTCGACGTAAATTAATATAAAAACAGGGATCTAAATTACTTTGAATAAATTTTGATTTAGTTAAAACATCATGAATTAATTGGTTCCATGACCTCGCAGATTGCTTAAGTCCATATACTGATTTCTTAAGAAGACATACCATATTTTCTTTATTCTTTTCCTTAAAACCTTTCGGCTGTTCCATAAAGATTTCTTCTTGTAAATTGCTGTTAAGAAATGCGTTTTGAAGTCAATGTGATGAATTTTGAGATTTCGTTTTCCGCTAATAGCAAATAATGTTCTTAAAGTGGTATGAGATACTACAGGCGCAAAAATTTCCTCATAGTCAATGCCATATTGCTGCAAGAAACCACGGGCTACAAGCCTGGCTTTGTATTCAGAACCATTCTCGTTCACCTTTTTCTTAAAAACCCATTTGCATCCAATCACATTGCGATCTTTTGGTCTCTGTACAAGTATACAAGTTTTATTTTCTTCCATGGATTCGATTTCCTTTTTCATGGCCAAAAGCCAACCTTCGCTTTCATTGCTTTGAACAGCTTCATCATAAGTTGTCGGAAGATCGCTCCCCAATATATTTAAAAAACGTTCAGGTAGCTTACCTCTATTCTCACGTTGGGATCTTCTTAAATCTGGTTCAGAATCCAACTCAAGTTCTTCTTCTGTTTCTGTGACGTCATCTATGGAATCAAATGTCATGAAATTCATCACCGCTTTTTTCTTCATTTATTTCGCCTTCATTTTCTTTCTCTTTACTTAAGTAATATTTAAAAATGATTTCAAGTTCATTTTTATTAACAGTATCTTCATTTTCGAAACCTTCAAGTTTTCCAGTGAACTTCACATCTCTGCCTATATGAACTTTAAAATCTTTATCGACCATTCGATAAGCTTTAGATTGCAAATCATAGCTGACAAAAATCATCTTTATTGCTTTTTCAGAAAACTTTTTTCTTTTAATTTTTGGAATATGTACAAATGCTGACTCACCGAAAATTTTTAAGTGACTCAGATCCGGAGCTTTGCCAAATAATCTTTCATACGGTGTAACCCCTGTTGTTCGAGTAACGATTCTGTTTTGTAGATAGTTAGCAGTTGATACGGCTTCACCCCAGAGTTTTCTTTGTAATTTCGCTTCAGTCAACATGCACCTTACCATTTCAATGAGAGATCGGTTTTTGCGTTCAGCGACACCATTTTGCTCTGGACTATACCCTGCAGTATATTGGACCTGAATACGTTCGTCTTCCAAATACTTTATGACTTCTTTGTTGATATATTCTTTTCCACGATCGGATCTGATCATTTTTGGTTTCGTGCCGAAATTAGTTTTGATTAACGAAATAAAATTCTTTAATTTATCTGCAACATCAGATTTATACTTTAGTAAATAAATATAACAATATCTACTGAAATTATCAATGAACGTTAATATATACCGGCTTCCACTGGGCGTATCTATTTCCATCGGTCCACATAAATCGGTGTGGATTAAATCAAAGATTTTTTGAGAACTTACCCCAGCCTTGGGAAATGGTGTACGTGTCAACTTTCCAATTGGACAAATTTCACAACAGTCACTGCTGCCGCAAGCCTTTATTTGTATTCCTGTTGCAAGTTGATTTGACTGCATAAGCTTAATGGCATCCGTATGTCTATGCCCCAAAATTTTGTGCCAATAGTGAATACAATTAATGCCACACACATTTACCAAATTTAAATGTTCCTTATTTTCACATTGATATAAACCACTGCTTATTTCGGCATACAGAACAATTTCATTATTTTTTCGCACGATGCACTTATTTTCTTGAAAATCAACATGGCAACCTTTTTCAGTCAACTGCTTTACAGACAGTATATTCATATTTACTGGTGGTGCGAACAAAACATTTTCAAAAACTATATTGTTGTAATCATGATCATTCTTTTTAAATTTTATTTTTATTGAGCTCTCGCCATGCGATACAACATTTTCCCCATTTGCAAGAACTATTTCCTTTTGTTTGTCTCTGTTTAATTTTATGAAATACTTTTCATCATTGCAAATGTGGCATGAGGCACCGGAGTCGATAATAAATTTACCAGAATTATCAGCTGCTATCAAACAAAAATCTGTTGCTGTATTTGCCTTTTGTTGATGTTGTTGTTTCTTCTTCCACTCATTGTATCGTACACAGTTCTTTTTAAGATGACCCCGTCTATGGCAAAAATAACACTCAACGCTGGAACTATGTTTTTTGCTTGTTGCCATCATCGCCTTTTGGTCATCCGCTCCATCGCCGCCTTTACGTCTGTTGTACTCCTCTATCAATTTGGACTCAACATATGACCTGTGCAGTTCTTGCTCTGAACGTGACTCAAACGCTGTAATCAAGTTGTTGTAACTACTTGGTAAACTACTAAGAAGCATTGCGATGATCCATTTTTCATTAAATGACACTTCTAAATTTTTTAGCTTTAAAAACAAATCTCGCATCTTACCAATGTGTACTCTGATGTCGTCACTTTCTTCCAAACGCATACTGCATATCTGCCGCATTACACTTACTTTGTTGCTCAACGATTGCCTTTCGTGATAACTTTTTAAGCTCTCCCACATGCTAGCTGCTGTCTTGCACTGCCTTATAAGATGTAATTGATCATCCTCCACCGACAATGATATTGTTGCTCTAGCTGTGTTGTCCAGCTTAATCCAACTTTCCGCATTTGAAGATGATTTTTCAGTTGTTAAAATGCTCCAGACACCTTCTTTTGTAAGAAGCATCTCAAGCTTAAACTTCCAAGTGAAATAATTATCACTGTTAAGCTTAGCAATTGATGTCTTAATTTCTGACGCCATCCTTCCTTAAAATTTATTGGATAACGATTAAAATTGCTTAAGCTATGCTTGCTGGGCCCATAACCTATTGAAAAAGCTGGGATCTTTAATATAAAGATGGATTAATATTATACTTTATTAGAGAACTTATTATAACAATGTTGTAGTTTACAGGAAGTGAAAAGAAAGAGAAAGAGATAGAGATGACAATCTAATAATAAGAGTTAGATGTCAAAAACAGATGTTCAGTAGAGTTACCATATTGGCCAACTTAGAATGTAACTGCGATTACATTTTCAATAATAATACATACAGAGCTGAAGGCTCTATATATAAATATATATACGAGTATACTCGTATATTATAATACATACAGAGCTGAAGGCTCTGGCGGCTAGTTTTAATTTTGACACAAAATTACTGCTCTACAAATAAATATAAATGTATATAAAATAAAATCTTAATAACAGTTAACTTTCGTTATAAACTTCACCAAATGATATGGGAGACACCTTCTGGTGCTTTTTCCTGCTTTATTTTTCTTCGCCCTCTCTTCCAACTCGCCTCGGCTTCACTTTCCACTATTTTTTACTTTTTTATTACTCAAAATAATTTAATTCAATAAGACTAGCTTACACCGAAAATGTACATTTGATGAGAGATGACTTTTCTTATGTATTTTCATCTGCTGAATTCGAAAATCAGGTGAAATTTTTTTTCATGGAATAGTTTTTGAGATATTGTAATTTTTGTATTTTTTCGACCTTTTTTCACGTGACAAATCATATCTCGAGCTAGAAATGTCCGATTGGGTCGTTCTTGGTACATAATGAAAGGTACAATGGTACAATATATCGATGGTACAATATATCGATGAAAATAGGGCACATTTTCAAAAAAATTATATTTCATAGTGATTCTGTGCCGGCGGAAAAGTACAAATCGTTGAAAAACCTTCTGGTTTCTCTTCATGTACGTAAAGATGATACTTTAACGTAAGAACTAAGACTAACTAGTAGAAAAATGACAAAGTTATAAGCAATTGAGTGAATAAATCCAAATCCCATATTTTCCGAATATTTTATTTTTTTCGACAATTTATTGGGTTTAAACGCTTGCAATACATTCTTGACATTTTTGTGTGTTAGAAATAGTTGTGGATCTTGCTTTGTCTCCGGGATCCGTTTCTCTAGTGAGAAACCATACATGGATTTTTAGAGACATATTTACACCTGTAAGAAATAAATAAAATGGTAAAAACAATACAATAGAAAACAACCAGGAAGGAAATTAAATAATGGCATTCCGTACCCATCTTGTTGTAGTTCTTCAGCAAATCGGTAATAATTCCCTCGTAGTTAGGGCTTTTAGTGTTCCCAAGAAAATTGGTAACAACCAGCTGAAATGAATTCCAGGCCTCGTTTTCGACGGGTGTTAATATTTTGGAAAATCTGTGCTTTTTAACAATTTCTTTATGTGTGGACCATCGAAGACGCCTTCCTTGATTTTTGCAAAAGAAAGCTTCGGGAAAAGGGTTTTCAAATAGGAAAATGCCTGGCCTTCCTTGTCTAAGGCCTTCACAAAATTTTTAATTATTATAATAGATGTTCACTTCTCATATAATAATCTCATTACTGTCACTATTTTTGCTTTTCTCTTTTTAAATCTTAAAAAATACCAAGAGCTTCTCACTAAGAATGGGAAGTAAAAACAAAGTCCCGTTTTGTTATTGTTTCTCCCCTATGTACCTTCTCATACCTATGAATTTGCCCGCTACCCTACCACATTGTATCTCACTCCTACCCCCTCTACTCATATGACACATCCAGTCTTTCATCCTCCATTATGGTTCGCCACACTCAGCAGTGCCATAGCATCAGATCCACTAAGTAAGTCAACAATCTCTCTATAGTCCGCCATTTACCCACATTGCCACTTACCACTCTCATTCTCCCATACACATTCATTCACTTCTCCCAAATTTACTCAAACACATACCCACCCATTCACCATGATTCAAACACTCGATAGACAGCTTTCGATCGAAAAATCCGATTCCTGTACCGGCTGCGATATCGGTACGAAAGCTCCCTATCGTTCCACTGTTTTCCAATATTCCGATCAAAACATTGGATAGGCTACCCACTGACAGTTTATAAAATCAAACTCCAAACAAAAGTAAAAAAAAACAATTTATCTGTATTTGTTTGTTGTTACCAGTGGAATTTATGGGGCCAAATAATTTTATTGTTGTAAGCTAAATTGTGTTTTAAAAAATATTTAATATCATTTGTGTTGAAGTTGGGAGTAGTGGAGCATTGGCGGCCAATTTCGCACCTTCATCCTCAAATTCATTTCTGCAAATTTGGACGAGATCCAAATTAGAATAATGTTCGAGTACGTTTTAATAAGGGTAATTTCTAATTGTTCATTTCTGAATAGCATCCCGCAGCCGCAGAGTGGGAATCTTCTCGAATAGCTTTAAAATAACTGTTATCCTGCCATTTGAACTGCATTTTTCGGCCTGATATCGCTTCGTGGATACGGCAAAGACAATATACAACAAGACTATGCAAATCACTCTTTACCAAACAGGGGAAAAGCCACGCATGGAATCGCCGTAGAACTGTGGTCAAAATGTAACGTTTGGTGGTGGCGTTATAACTGTCCAAGTTTGGCCAAATATTTCTTCATCGTTGAAGTAACTTAAATAAAAAAAAAAATAAAAAATAAAAAAAAATGTTACGTTTTTCTGCTAAAAATAATTATAACAGGGGCATGTTAACAGTGAATTTAATAAGATATTTGAAAAAATTTAATTTCAATCACACATTTATAAAATTTTTAAATTATTAAAATGTTTTTTTTGTACAAATATTTATTGCTGTATACTATATATATTTTAATAAATAAATTACTATTATTACATAAATTTCATTTTGAAAATTCCTATATATGAAACTGCCTCGTGGTCAATGGGCAAAGGCACACAATTCAATAAACGTTCTGCTGTTGGATTAATGAATTAAAAACAGTTTAACGCCCTAAAATGTCGTAAATTTGCAAACATCACTAGCGCCAGTGGTAAAGCGTTAGTGGTCTTTTTGCCTTTACGGTGCCGCGTTCAAATCGGGAGAAGAATACATTTTTATATTTTTTAGTTGTTAATCTTTTTTTAAAGTAAATTTATAATTATTTTTATAATCTTGCTTATGATCTCATAATAAATCTTACTGAACAACATTTAATTGCTGCTGCCAGAAATGAAAAAAATTTGTTAAATTTTGTATTTCGTCATACTACATCGCTATCAGTGTTTTTCTATAGCAGTCATGAAATATTTGAAATGTTGTTTTTGATATTGGTTATAATGTGGTTCTTATAAAAGTGTGAGCGAATGGTGTGAACGCAAGCTAGGCTGTCAGTGCAAACTACGAATTTCCCCTGGAAATAACGAGCGAAGTTGTTGCGTGTAGTATGGCTACAACTTCAGCAGTAAATACTGAGCAAAAATTAAACAGCAATCCAAAGTTGATAATCGAACCATCTTCTCTGACCACAGCGAATGATATAAAAAACCAGCCAGATATTTTGTATGGTTGACTTATATGAAAAATTAAATGTCTATATGTAGAAGTGTGTGTTTGTTCTCTTGGATAGTGGGTTAAATTTAAAACAAGGGATGATGAATTTAGTTCCCAGGCTGGAAAAGATCCAGATCTAATGGTCTCCGGAGTCATGTACTTCACTTCATAATTGTGGATGGTATCTTGGGTATCCGTTTGCGGGACAGCATGTTTTGGACTGTTTTGTGTATCAAAGTATTCTCTGTTAAAAATAGTTTAGGGAACATGCGGTAGGTGATCGAATAAACTCTTTCTGCAATATTGGGCATTCCTGTCTCTGCCAAGACATTCCTAATCGGTTTAGTTGGGAAAGCTCGAATGCTCCTGCGGACCGCAGAATGATATGGAGCGGCAAGTTGTTTTATGTGTGTATTAGCACATTGAGCATATATCGATAGACCGTAATCAATCTTGGACAGGATATGCGCCTTTGTAACATTCAGCAATGTGGTTGGATGGATGAAACAGTGTGCAGATGAGAGATATTTTATAATGTTGAGTCTTATAACTAAACTATTTTTACCATATTAACAGTGTTCTTTAAAAGTATATTTGCTATCAATATTTAAGCCGAGTATATTTAAGCTATTTACATTTTTGATATTTACATTACTAAATCTTATATAAATTTTTGGGCAGTTAATTTTTCGACAAATATGAAGGGTATTACATTTATTAAAGGAGTTATTAGCCCCAGAGTGTGTGGACCAAACATCTAAATCATTAAGTATTTTTAAAAAGGTGTGGGTTGCAGTTGTTAAATTTGTGTTTTTTTAATATAATATTACATCGTCAGCATTAAGAATATGATCCATATTACTATAATTGTTTATTATGCGACTTATCTCATCAAAACCTATTATAAAGAGAATTACTGAAAGCGGAGAGCCTTGTGGCGTTTCGTTGGCAAGAGATTTAGTGTCGGATATAAAGCCATTTACTTTTACTCTAAACTTTCTGTGGACAAAAAACTTTTTACAAAATTGAAAATTTTTGGTCCAACTTTCCACTTGACCAATTGTCTCAAGACAGCATGTGCGCCAATCCCATCGAATGCATTTACAAAGTCTAAGGTTAGGACTGTTGCGTGGTTTTTGTTGGATAGTGTGTTGGCAATGAAATTATCTAGAAGAAGAAGGGCTTCTGTTGTACCTTGGTTCTTCTTAAAAGCAACTTGATGTGGGCTAATAAGATTATTTTTGTTTGCAAACCACATTATTCTTGTTGCTAATATTTTTTCAAACGTTTTCCCCAAGCAACTTAGTAGCGAAATGGGGTGATAGCTATTAACATCAGTTTTGGGTTTGTTTGGCTTAGAGATTGGAATGATGTAGGCTGTTATCCAACATTGTGGATGTATTGCGTTGTCAAAAATACTATTGTATAAATTTAATAATCGAGAGACCAAGGAGGCTGGGAGATTTTTTAGCATTGTGTAAGTAATTTCCATCGGCTCTTTTGAGGGCGTTATCTAGTTCTAATTGGTTATACTATTTATTATTTTTGCAGGTTTGGACAGATTTTGTGTATTTGGGTAGGGATAAACAAAAAAGTAGATTTTTCATCTATAAAGGCTTGGGAGAAGCTTTCATCAGAAGCAGCTGATTTCCAGTGATCTGCTAAAAAGTGGGCAATGTCAAGAGAAGACGTTAGTATGCCGTTTGGAGAGCTGATCTGTCGAATGTGGATATGTTTGGAAGACCCAACTAGAGTTCTGATCTCAGACCATATCTTTTGGGGTTTAGTAAAAGGGTTTATTTTTTCAGAAAATACTTCTAAGCTTTTCCTTTTAGCTTCCTTGGCTTTTTTTCTAAAGATGGCATTGGCTTTCCTGTATTTTAAAAGAGTTGACTTAGATCGGAATTTTTTTAAAAATTGCCAAGTTCTCCCTTTTTCTTTTCTCAGATCTCTGAGTTCAAGGTTCCACCAAGGTACAGATTTCTTAATCTGCTTGTTTCTACTTTGTGGAATTTAAAAAGAAGCGGCTGTTAATATGATTTTGTGAATTTGTGCAGCTTCTTTATTTATTTTATCTGAAGGGGTGCCTATATGTAGGAGTTCTTGTATTTTTAAATTATATTTTTCCCAGTTTCCGTTATCTGGTAAGAACTTATGTTTTTGTTTGAAATAAATAAATGTATTAGAATAATGAATTTGAGTGGAGATTGGGAAATGGTCGCTTCCATAAGGATTATTACTAACAGACCAGTAACATTTTGGAGCTAAACTTGCTGAGCAAAGAGTAATATCAATATGTGTTAAGGTATTGTGGATAGAGAGATGGGTTGGTGAGCCATCATTAAGGATGATAAGATCAGAAGATAAGAAAGCATCTTCAATAATCTTTCCTCTTAAGTTTGAATTTGCAGAGCCCCAGAGTTTGCTCCATGAGTTGACCTCGCCAAGTAGAAGGCCAGGTCCGGAAACTTATGGATGCTTTGAAAGAAATCGGTATTGGAAAAGTTTTGGTCTGGAGCAGTGGTTCCCAAAGATTACTGGATTCCGACCCATCTAACAAAAACTTAAAAATTTCCGACTCACCTATTGGCTGCTTTAGAAATAGAGGACATAAATACTGGTAATACCAGTTTGCAATATCAATGAGGAAAAAAAACTTAAATATATTAATATTTTTTTATTTAATACTAAAATAGCCTACAAACAGTTTATTTCAATGGGAAGGATGTATTTGTTTTCTATTTTTGTCATTATATTTTTAGCATCAATTTCAATATTAGTAACTTTTAGTCGCAGTGAGTTTGATACGTCCAATTTGTTTCGGTATTTAGTTTTTATATTGACCATAGCTGAAAATCCGGCCTCACATAGGTATGAGGTAGTAAAGGGGAGGAGGACTTTGATAGCTTCATTAAACAGGCAAGGATACTTCCCAGCAACCGAGATCCAGAATTTCGTTAATTGCTTGCGATTGAAAGTATTTTTCAGTGATGTATCTTCTGATAAATCAATGAGCTCTTCACTTGCTTTTGTCGACATATTAGTTGGTAGTTGGTCCTGAAATGGGTTACATATCCAATTCGACTTTTCGAGCTTTTTCATCTCTTCCCCGAAATAGGTGTCAAAGTTATTTCTTAACAATGATAAATGTGCGGCAATTGCAGAAAGTACGTTCATCTTTGGCTGCGCTTGGTTTTCTACAATTAAGGTTTCAAGTGTTTCAAAACAATCATATTTACCGTTCTTAATACAACTCTCCCACAAAAGTAGCTTTTTCATGAACGCTCGAATTTTGTCGTGAACTGCAAAAATGTCGGATTCGTTTGAACCTTGCAGATACAAGTTAAGTTCGTTTAACTTGGAAAAAATATCCGCCAAATATGTTAACTTAAGCACGAATTCTGCGTCCTGTAGATAGTCAATATATTCGGTTTTTCCTTCTAAGTATATTGATACTTCATGCCGTAGTTCCACCAATCGTGTCAGTACCTTTCCCCTGGATAACCAACGTATCTCCGTATGGAGAAGAAGAGATGTATGAAGACTACCCATTTCTTCACACAACTTCTGAAACAAACGTGCTTGTAAGGGCCTTGTTTTGATGTAATTTACAATTTTTACAGCTGTATTTAGCACAGTTTTTAAATCATCGGGTAATGCTTTTGAAACCAGTGCTTCTCTGTGAAGACTACAATGAGTCCACAAAGCACAGGGACTTTTTTCAAGAACTCTTGTAACCACACTGCTATTTGTCCCGCACATAGCCCGCGCACCGTCAGTGCATATACCGACACAGTTCTTCCATTCCAACCCTTTTCCTTTTATATACGAATCAATTGAACTGAAAATCTAGTTGTACAGTGTAGTATTTACTACCAACTACTCTTCGTAATATTTCATCTTCTGCCCACTCAGCCATTTCGTCAATTCGTCGTGCAACAGTGTTATTGGATAGAGGTATGCGTTCGATTTCTTTTACTTCTTTTTCGCCAAACATTGCTCCAACAGCATCTTTAATCGATGGTAAGACTAAGTCTTCGCCAATTGTATGAGGTTTTCCCGCTCTGGCAATTCTCAAGCTTATGAGGTACGAGGCATGTACAGCATTTTCATTAATATTAATGAAATGTGAAACAATATTTTTTGAAGATTTCATATCCAACAATTTTCTTTGAAAAAAGTCTACTTGCTTGTCTTTTAAATGAGAATGCTTAGTTTCTATATGACGCGTTAACTTACTTGGACGTAAACTTTCATTCGCTAAAATTTCGAAGCAAATCACGTATTGAGGACGCGGATCTAACGCGTCATGATTCCAAGTGAATCCTAATTTCAAATATTCTGAGTCATATTTTCGTACAACTTTCCGGCGCTTCGTTTCATGTGTACTCGTTGAGGGAGCTTGAAAGTCAGATTCAGTGCCAATTTTGTGACGTAACAGAGCATCTTCTTGGTTTTCCTTACTTTGTTCGTCATTAACTGGCGTCGGCGATGAAGTTTTTGCTCCGCGTTTCAACCACTTGTCCATGATTATCTTCAAATGTTAATAATTGTTTTTAAAAAGGTTACAATGGTGCTCGGTAAATAATACATACGGTAAAGAAATCGAAACCACACAAAAATAAAAGACGTCCGACTAGCAATCACGACTTATTATTTAAGTAGAAATTAGTACGACAATTTTCGTATTAGTAAGACAATTTATTAGTCAGGTAGAAATTTACACTTGTTCCGTCGTTCACAATCAAATGATTAATGATGTTTTTTCATTACTGAGTCTATCTATCAACCAAGATCATGTCACAAGTGTATACATTTTGTTTCTATGCAGCGAGTGGCATATGTTTTGTTGTTATTGCTATTTGTTTCTTTGTTTTACCGTTGCAGTTTGGTGTTTGTCAATTGGAATGTGATTCTGCGTAACAGAATGACCGTTTAAGTTTGTTGTTATGTCATATAGTGTGCGTTTCTGTGTAACAGAATGGCGGCTATAGGTTGTTGTTTGTCTTACTTTCCTAAGCTTTTACATACATACATATGTGTGTGTGTTCTTGCATTTCCTATGAATAAATGAATACGAGAGCATATTAGCAGACAAAATAAGGTGGCGTGAGTGTTGTTGTTGTCAGGGTGGGTATCGTAACTCGCTACTTACAAATAAGCAGGCTAATATTGCGCATTCAAAACTTGAGCTTTTTTGGAATGTTGGGGGGCGGAGATTTTAAAAACACAGAGGTAGTATTTGCGCTTTCGGTTGTGTGCAGCTAAACAAGGTTCTAATCCGTCCCACATTTCTGGGCCCACTCAATATTTTCTCGCGACCCACTGGTGGGTCGCGACCCATACTTTGGGAACTACTGGTCTGGAGGGATATAAATACATATCAGTGTGAATGTTTGACTTAAATTTCTTTTAATTCCTAGGACGCAGATTGATGAATTAATAGCTAAAATTTTATGGGGGATATCTTTTTTTATTAAAATAGCTATGCCTTGTTTGTTCCTTAAAATTTGTGGAAGATTATGAAAAAATTCGAAATATTGATTTGGAATAACTGGACAGGAATTTATGACTTGAGGTGTTTTCTGGAGGCAGATTATATCTGGAAAAAACTCTTTCGTCAAAAGTTGTAGTTCATGGAAATTATTATAATATCCGTTGATGTTCCATTGCAAGACAGTTATCATTATATGACGAGTTTGTAAAAGCACACAGTTGCAGGTTGATATCAGAAATCAACCAGCCAGAGCGAACAAACTAGACAAAGTGCCGCTCGTCATTTCGTCATTCTTCAAAAAAGAGTTATTTGCGTGAGATGAAGGAGTAGATTGCTGTGAGTGAATAGGAGAGCAGGTGAAAAGAGCAGACACAATATTTTGTGCAGAGGAGAAGGATGAGTGTGTTTCTATGTTTTTGTTTTTTGTTGTGAGATTGTTATTTAAATTGAGTGATGTGGTTTCTATGTTTTTTTTGGTGATTGTAAGATTTTTGGTTGGATTTTTTGAGTAGGAGTTGGATGAGTGTATTTTTATGTCTTTGTTAGTTTTTGTAGGATTGTTCGTAGCTTTGGTGTTTGTTGTAATGGAAATGTTAGTATTAACTTTGGTGGGTTCTTTTATTTGATTATGGATTTCATCATGAGTTGATGAAATCAATGAGGATTTTTCGGCAAATGCGTTTATGTGATTGTCTTTTGTGGTTTATGTGTTCTGGAACTTGATAGCAGAAGCAAAAGAGATAGTCGATTTTTTTTATAGATAGTGGTTGCTTCTCCTATTGTGCACTTGTTAATGGTTTTTATTTTTAATATTTCTTTTGCTTGTAAAAATTTTGTGCAGGTATTTGAATATGCGGGGTGATTTTCGCTGCAATTGGCGCAGAAAGTTCGGGTACAAGCATCGGGAGAATGTGGTGGAAGATTGCAGTTGCAACAAGCGGGAACACGTTTGCAATATTTTGTGGTATGTCCAAATAGTTGACAGCCTTTGCAGCGCATGGGACTAGGAATATATTGACTTACTTTTGCTGACCGCCATGAAATATCAATTTTATCTGGGAGGTGATACAAGTCGAAACCAAGTAGAACCACTCCACTGGTTGATAACCTACCTTCAATATTCTTTTGGAATTTGTAGGCAGACACGACACCTTGTGAATTAAGTTCCCGTACGATTTCTTTCTCTGAAATAAAATTAAGGTATGGTGCGTACACTGAGGCATATGCCGTGGAGAGCTTTGGTGGCTATAAACTTTTCAACAACTTTTTTGTTTTTAACTAACAGTAGTAAATTGCCATCGCGGAGCTATGGAAATGACATCTTTACTAATAAGCTGAATCGATTTGTACACGAGAAAACATGAAAATTGGGATAATGATTTTTCTTCGTCAACTGAAGATAAAACCAAAAATTTAGGGTCGGCTTTTTGTGTCGAAGTCAGTTCAAGAAACGATGAAAGATCACTATAAGTAACTATTTTTTTTTCGTTTTGGTTCAGCTGAGCAACGCAAAACGGTTCCCCTCAAGTTGAGGTGGCCCAGGGCCCATTATTATTTCTTTATTTTTGCAAGATAAAAAATACGATGCCAATGAATTTGTCTGTAAGAAAAAAAATAAGCGTTTGCAAGAAAGAATGAGAGAAAAACAGAAAAGTTAATGTTATGTTCAAACACAAGATATGATTAACAGCAATTAAATATGGTTCACCAAAATTATTTAATACTGGATAATTTATTTAACTTTTTTGCAAATTAATATTCATAATTATATTAATTTACTAATTATATATACTATATACACAATTCATTAAATAAGTGCACACACTCAGAAGAATGAAGCAGTAAGAAGTTTTTGCACTTTTCTATTAGTTTCCATAGCCCAAGCCTCCACGTCAAAGTGAGTGATATATTGAGTTGCCGGTTGGAGTATTTCGCATGGCATTTGCGAAAAAAGATGGAAGCAAGTCGACTTGGGTAAGCCCTGCACATATCATGTAGACATTTTTTTACATAAATTTGGTCCGTCCGTCTGCCCGGCTGTGGCCGCTTTTTTTCTACACCTTTAGAGCTATCTTAATGAAATTTTTCAAATGTATCGTCTGGACAAAGATACACAATCAGATTGTTTTATGGGCCGATTTGGATGAAGACCACGCCTACCTCCCATATAAGGAACTTTTCTCAACTTTTTTAAAATTACTATAACTTCGGTTCAATTAATGGAATATTTAAATATCCATAATTTCATTACAAATTGAATTCTGCTCCACTTTATATTTAAAGAGGCCACACCGCACATCATACAACAAAAAATCCAATCCAGACATGAAGCCGCTTTGTTTTAATTTCATGCATCTTATGGCACAATTCGCTACCTGCTAAAATGATGAAAACACAAATATGTACTTATGTATGTAAGTGATTTGGCAAGATTGAATTTCATAATATTCTACAGTTTCCAGTCTTCTTCTATATCAGACACTAAATAATTCTTCTCTAGTTCTGGTCCAGTAAAATGATATAATACTGGTTAATTTATGGAAAATAGTAAAATACTTTTATTACTATTTAAAAAATTTATTGTTAATTTAAAAAAAAAAATTGTATAGAACAACAGCCTCTTGTTGGGCTGGAACCCTAAGCCACAAAAACTATAGACAAACGCGCAAACCCTTGAGCCAAAGACAGTCATATTAGCTTTGTTGATTTTGGAGTATATTATAATGTTAAAGTATTTGCTGGTGCAATTCTTAATTAACTAAAATTCCTACAATTCGCCGTGGAACCGCTAACAGATGTTAAACATAACATTTTTCTACTAAAAACGATTCAGTACAGAATCATAATAAAGGGTGTCCCAACAAGAACGCAATTTTTAAATCTGGTAACATTCGAAGTGTCATTGTTTGACATTTGAACAATTGTTATTGTTTGCTAGTAGAAGGTACGAGGTTAGTAAAAATGGAGCACTACACGAATGAACAACGCATTCTCATTGTGAAATTGTTTTACCAAAATGGTGAAAGTTTTGCGGCTACAGTTCGCAAATTGCGATCAATTTGGGGTCAGAATAATGCTCCAAAAGAGTCAACTGTAAAGAGATTAATGGATAAATTTGCCGAAACTGGGTCTGTTAGTGATGTAAAGACAACAACGCGCCATCGACCAGGTCGATCGACCGAACATGTCGCAGCTGTACGTGATGATGTCGCTCAAACTCCATCCACCTCAATTCGACACCGAGCTCAGCAAATTGGTGTCTCCAAATCCACTATGCAGCGAATTTTGACGAAAGATTTGCATCTTCATGCATACAAAGTTCAATTGACTCAGGAACTGAAGCCAGCTGACTATGGACAGCGAAGGGAGTTCGTTAATTGGGTATTGGAGAGACAACATGAAAATGCTGATTTTGCCGCTAAAATCATCTTCAGTGACGAGGCCCATTTCCATCTTGATGGCTTCGTCAATAGGCAGAATTGTCGCATTTGGGGTGAGGAAAATCCTCGAGTGATTCACGAGAAGCAAATGCATCCTCAACGTGTCACTGTGTGGTGTGGTTTTTGGGCTGGAGGAATCATTGGACCTTTTTTTTTTATGAAAATGAGGCAGGTCAAGCGCAAACAATGGTGTTCGGAAACGTGAAATGATAACCAGTTTTTTCTTGCCTCGATTTGAAGAAATGAATGTGGAGGGCATGTGGTTCCAACAAGACGGCGCCACATGTCATACAGCCAGAGAAACAATTCAATTGCTGCATCAGTAATTTCCCGGTTTGCGCTCTTGTTGGGACACCCTTTAGATTTAATGAGTTTAGGAAGGAATGGTTTTTATTGTCATTATAGGAAAATGAAGAAATTCTGTAGATTTAATAGTTTTGTTACTTATTAATTAATAGTATATAGACAACAGAAAAATTCAAATAATTTATATTAATAAGACAATAATATCAAATCTAAACAAAACTCTTTGTTCATGGTTATCGCTGTGGAACCGCTGAAAAAATGTTAAAGTTAACATTTCCACGGCTAAAAGGATTCATTTCAGACGCATATTCATAGTAAATTTAATATGAAATTTCTAAGAATTTCATTTCAAAAAAAAATTTTTAAAAATTCTGAAAAATTGTAAACTATTTAAAATATGTTATTTTGCACAATAATTTAATGCAATTTACAATATATATTTTAAAAAATTTATAACTTTGTAAATATTAGTACTACTATATGTGAGTTAATTGCATTTAAATAATTACATAGGTAGGCATGCATATTTATATAAATAATTATGGGAATATTTTTAGAAGTTAAGTTGAAAATTAGTAAAAGAAAAGAAAAATTTGGTGTATAAAATTAATAAATAAATTTAATTTATTTCTTTATCCCAAAAAAAGCCACCATCTATCTACACAGCAAAACTTCATGGCTTCACAGCAGAACACTCTAAGTGATTTATTGCAGAATGTTATGCACAGAATTGAAGAAATTTTCAGCGTTAGATTTAGTTAATTCAGAATTGCACCAGCACACTTTGACTCCTATTATCTTCCAAAATCAAAAAAACGGTCATGTGTCCCATTGGCATAGTGGTTTGCGCGTTTGTATAGAATTTCTATGGCTGAGCCCAACGAAAGTTTGTTTTTATACAATTTTTTTTAATTAGTAAATTAATCATTTTTATAATAAAAGTATTTTACTATTTTCCATAAATTAACCAGTATTATATAATTTAACTGGACCAAAACTAGAGCCAAATTATTTATCGTCTGTTATAAAAGAAGACTGGCAACGGTGGAGTATTATGAAATTCAATATTGAGAAATCATATACAATCATATATATGTACATAGAAATCATATATATGTACATATGTACATATGTACTCGTATGACCATATCTGTGTTTCGATCATTTTGGCAGTTAGCGAATTGTGCATTAAAAATAATAGTTGGTTTATTTATTGAATTCTTTTATAATAAGACTGACAAAAACAAACTATTCTTGTCTTATATCTAATAGCAACATTAACCCGCAACCAGTGTATTGGAGTTACTAAGTACCTAACATAAAATATTTAAGTATTTAAGTATAACAGTTTAATCTACTGAATGCAATTCAATTAAGTAATTTCAGTCTAGCCTTCGTAACCGTGTGTGTATTTTAGTTTGAAGTAAATGCCTTCCCAAGTAATTGGGATGATGTCGGAGTTTGAGTTTATATTTACAATTAATTTTTGTTAGCTCAGTTTTTACCAGTGGTATATTAAGATCGCTTTGGATGCTATCATTTTTAATTTACCAGGGGGAGCTTACAATAGTTCGAAGAATTTTCGATTGTGCACCCTAGATTAATTCAATGTTATATGACCTAGCATTACCCCACAGCTGGGCTCCATACGTCCATATTGGCTTTATGATTGCATTATATTTACAATAGAACTTTGTGTTCTGGGCACAGTCTTGATTTTTTTTTAAGTAACCAACTGATTCCTTATGCTTTAAATTTCATTTGCGTACGTTTTGCTTCGATGTGCTTGCTCCAAGGTGTATATACAATGTTGGTGCAGATAAGTGACGTTTCCTAACCTAT
Source organism: Clusia tigrina (assembly GCA_920105625.2). NCBI lineage: Eukaryota > Metazoa > Arthropoda > Insecta > Diptera > Clusiidae > Clusia > Clusia tigrina. The sequence continues at coordinate 205,883,670 of OV050030.1, read as the reverse complement.
TCTGTTTTGTTGCTCTCTTTCGATCTCGGTTCTGTCAAATTATGAAAACCGGTGCCGCCACAAAATTGAACGCGCTATATTTAAATATGCGAAACACGTTTGTGTTGTTGTTTAAAAATTCCATTTATTTATTATTAAGTGAAAATAGCAGAATGGACAAATTTTGTGGAATGCTGCAAAAGTTGGGCAAAGAAAATGTGAAATGCTTTGAAGTGACGAGAATAGGCGTCAACGTTGGAACAAAGCTGCTGGTGTTTCTTTACTCCAACAATCGTACATTTGCCAGAAACATTTTTTTAAGAGTGATTTTAGAAATGCTCCAGGAAACTCCTGGTGCGAGGGAAATGGACTTGGGTTGACAACTATCTAAAGGAGCCATGAAAAAATCTTCTGAAAAGTTTCTAAGTGATATAAAATCCTTAGAAAATACATTTAACATTGTGAATGGCGCTAAAATACTCCATTGTAAAAACGAATTTATTGGAAAAAGTTCCGGAAATAACTTCCAAGAAGCAGTCTTTTTTTCAAATGCAGAATGCATTTCCGAATTAAGCATTTAAATCATCGGATGAAAATTGAAAAAGCAAAGAAGAAAAACAGTTATTCATATATTTTTATATTACATATTTTTTATATTATTATTATATTTAAATATTGTTTATATTTATATTATATTATATTTATGAATATAATTTGAGGAAGTAATAAATAATAGGTTTTTTGCTACATTTTTTCCACTAGCAACAAATATTTCAGCCGTTATAAAACAAAAATTTCAGCCGTCAGAGAAATTTTTCACCCGATATTACAAATATTCTCATGCCCCGGAACACGCCTACTGACTATTTTGACAGAAGCAAGAACCGAGTTCTCTCAAAATTTATCAGTACCGTTGCATCAAGGCTTGCGCCAAGTCATTCTAAGATTGAGATGGGTCCCTAGGTACCTTCCTTTACCTGTCTTGTGGAATAGATAATCCATTTAATGTGAACAAATAAAAAATAGAAGTAATGTATAAGCATAAAAAGCAGTTCGTTTCTATTTATTAATTAATAATAGTAAGCAGCTTTTGTGGTTTTCTTTGCTTTTATTCTTAACAAACATTCTCATCATAGAAAACATGCATATTTCAACTGGTCATATATATGATATCTTAAGAATTTCTTAAAACTAATACATTGGAAAAATACATATTTGCTGTTTTCCATATTGATCTGTTGAATGTTCTAAATGACATAGGCGGTTCTGACTCACATTTGATAATAGAAAATTTGGCTTTAGATGTAAAGGGACGTATCGATATCCTCCTTACAAATAAATAACGCTACATTTCATTTATAAACATTTGAATGATTTAAAAAAAAAAATCTGCTTCATTGATTCAATCAAATGTATGGAAATTAGTTTGGATACCTTTCCATCATCCCTTACCACATTTCCAATTTTAAAACCCCAATTTCAAGATTTATTCTATGACCAGTTAAGTCTGCTAACTCGTAAGGGTCGTATTGATCGATGTACTGGTCCTATCACTAGGAACTTGGTGCGATGTATACTCGTCGAACGATGCTGGATGAAAGAGATCTTACTGCCCGGGCCACTCTGCTTATAAAGCAAAAGCTGCCAGCGGAATCAGTATATTATATTGTTGAGAAGTGGCCCGTGGTGTGGTCCAATCGCCATTCAGTCGCTTCGCCGGCGTTCATTTCTGTTGTAGCCGAATTGTCCTTGGGCCACCCTCAAATACTGCTGGTCATCCACCTCGCTATAGTACCTCTAGTTCTCCAGCAGTGTTGTTGTCTGCAGTCAGTGCGTCCGCAGCAGTTGGTTGTAGTGTGGTTGTTGTCGTTTTGTTGTTGTTGTTGTTGTTGTTGTTGTTGTTGTAAATATTAAATTTATACTGGCTGCTTGGTACTTTGTGGTCGGTTGGCCTGTGTGCCGCTCTCTCGTGTTGTTTTCGTACACCGCCTTCGGCCGCTCTATTGCGAACAACAAGTCCGTGTCCAATTATGATGCGACTCACCCTTGATGTACCTCGACGTCAATAATCAATATGATTGGGCTATGTCTCAATATCTTCCCCATAGTGAATTTAATTTGGCTGAATATATAGAAAATTTCAAAGTTGAGGATATATATCTGATGATTCGGATGTAGGGTATATCCTTGAAATAGACTGAGAATATCCAGATTATCTTCATGATCAACATAATGACCTCCCCTTAAGCCCCTTAAGCCCAATAAGCCCCGAGCATGCTACACCTCGAAGTTCTAACCAGAAACAAATTAATGGGCACTTTGTATAACAATAAAAAGTACATACGAGAGCGGATTGATATTGAAGCTACCTAGCGCTAGATGGCAGCACAAACACAACAACTTTTTTAGAAATTGCGAAAGTCGTTTGAAGTAAGCAACTTTTGTGTTTCTTGAAAAATGGAAAAAAGCGAATTTCGTGCAGTGATTAAACACTATTAGTTGAAAGGGAAAACCGCGAAAGAGACAAAAGAAAAGCTCAATAAACATTACGGTGAGTCTGCTCCATCAGATTACATGGTAAAATATTCGATTGCTGAATTTAAACGTGGCCGAACAAGCACTGCAACAATACCATCAACAGGAAGGCCAAAAGAGGTGGTTACTGAAGAAAATATCAAGAAAATCCTCGATATCGTTATGAATGATCGCCGAGTCAAGTTGCGTGAGATTTTGAAATGGTAAACATATCATATGAACGTGTGTTCAACATTTTGCATGAACGTTTGAATACCAAAAAGCTATCGGCAAGATGGGTGCCGCGTTTGCTCAGTGTCGAACAAAAACGAGTTCGACAGACCATTTCACAGCGGTGTTTGGACATGATAAAGCGTAATCCTGTTGATTTTTGGCGTCGATTAATAACTGTTGATGAAACGTGGGTCCACCACTACACACCTGAAAGCAAAAATCAATCGAAACAATGGGTGGAAGCTGGTGGAAGTGCTCCGAAGAAGGCGAAGGCAGTGAAATCGGCTGGCAAGGTTATGGCCTCTGTATTTTGGGATGCACACGGAATATTGCTCATCGATTATCTTGAAAAAGGATCCACAATCACAGGAAAGTATTATCGTGTATTATTGGATCAATTGATTGATGCAATCAAGGAAAAACGACCACATTTAAAGAAGACAAAAATGCTCTTTCTTCAAGACAACGCACCGGTTCACACAGCATTAGATACGATGCTAAAATTACGTGAAATACACTTCGAATTGGTTAATCATCCACCTTATAGTTCAGATTTAGCTCCTAGTGACTTTTTCCTGTTTCCAAACTTGAAAAAATGGTTCGCAGGAAAAAGATTCATCTCTAACGAAGAAGTGATTACCGAAACTAACGCGTATTTTGAGGGGTTCCCGATATCGTATTATTCAGATGGTATAAAAAAGTTGGAATATCTTCTTACTAAGTGTGTCGAAGTAAAAGGAGACTATTTTGAGAAATAAATGGTTTTTGAAAAAAAAATGTTTTTTTCCTACTTAGGTAGCTTCAATATCAATCCGCCCTCGTAGTCCAGTACCGCAGCCTGTAACAGACTTTAAAATATGGCCTTAAATTGTTTAAAATTCATAAAATTATTTAATTTAAGCAATCTCTTTGGTTCAAATCATATATTGATTTGGAGGTTTGGATTCAGAAGTACTTACAAAAATCTGTGCTTTTTTGAAGGTTTCAAATATAAACTATTCTAACTTTGCAAAATGAATAGCATATCTTGGAAATAGAAGTGGGAAAATTACTGGTTTTTTACTCGTATTTTTAGAGCTGAAGCACAATGCATAATATGCTTTCAAATTATTTAGAAGAACACATAGTACCATATTGAAAGGCATTTTAAAACATTTCATGCAGACTACATTGCTGATAAGACAGCTGTAGCTCAAATAAATATCCTTTGATTCACAAGGAAATTTCAAGTTTGTTTTCTACGTTTGGTAGCATACGAGTATGTATTTGTGAAACTGCTTTTTCAAATTTAAAATTAATAAAAAAAGGCACAGATGCAGAATAAGCAACGAAAATTTGGAGGTTTTATTGGAAGGATCGTGGAAATTTGTGATAAGTTGGTTTCTTCATTACACATCACTTTTAAGGAAATGTAATTTCCTTTTTTTTCCAGTGTACGTTTTCAAATACATGTTTCCCCTTTTTAATACTAAACTTTATATGTATTGGTGTTTGCACTACCATAAGAAACTTTTGGGCATCCCTGCTATAGAGCTACACAAGACTGAAGTTTTCTTTAATAAGCCCATATATTAGAGTACGAGCTAAAACAACCATTTACAATTTTCAAAATGGTTATATGGTTCCTAAATTTACTACCGATTGTTCTTTTTGCTACACTGATACAGATTCGCTTGTATATGAAGTAATTTGCCCTGACTTGTATCAAATCATAAGGTGTGATTATGCTAAACATATTGATACAAGCGACTACCGTATTGGAAACAGATGAGGTATCTCTCACATGAATAAAAAAGTTTTGGGTCTCATGAAAGATGATTATAATGGCCGCAAAATGACAGAATTTGTTGGTGTCAGATCAAAGATGTACATAATATGGGTAGAGGGTAAAGATGTGACCAAAAAGGGTAAAGGAGTGAAAACGCATATGATGAAAAATAGGATAACATTTGATGATTATGTTGATTGTTTTAATATAGTATTAATAAAGTAGTTGAACAAAATTTATTTCAATCGCAGAAACATGAAGTTAATAGCGTCACTTAAACTAAGATCGCATTAAATCCTTATGATAATAAGTGATTTTTAATATCTGGTACTAATAATACGAATGCGTGGAGGCACTTTATAATTATGAGTATAGATTAAAAAATAGTATATATAAATTAAAAATTAAAATAAGTAACTATGTGGTATAACTCATTACATTAATGGTTGAGCTTTCCAGTTCGAAACATTGTTTTCCATACCTGCTGACGATGGTCGCGCAAATATGTTCATGGATAGATCTTTGACTAATAATTATTATGATGATTGATTATAATCAATTATTATAATATTCCAATATTTCTATATATCAAACATGTTAAATTATTTTGAAGAAATAAAAAATAAAAAAAATTTTTTTATAAATTTTCATGTGTTTTTATTTAAACTATCATATTTAATTGGTTGCTGGTCGTATTGGGGTGGATGCATACATTTTGTGCTTGTTGTGGTTGTGTAAATTTCATGTTGTAAGCTTTGATATTTTTCAAATGCATTTTATTTTAATAAAATGTTTCACCTGATCGTAAAGTTTGAAACCTACAGCTTTAGCACTCGTAACTCTTTGATATTTATCAGAAATTGAATTTTAATCAAATGCTCTACCCGGCCGTAAATCTTGAAACCTAAAGGCCCGAATACAATAATGCGAGACACCGAGACGAGAGCGAGACCGAGTCTCAGCCGAGATGTCAAAAAGAATTTGTACCAAAGGATTGTATGTGGCAATATACAATAATGCGTTATGCGATACGGCGAGACGAGACATTTCTAATATATATATATTAATTCCATGATATTTGACACAATAAAAGTATACTTATGCTAACAAAGTTAACTAAAAGACATAATTATAAAAGAGTCAAATATCGCTCCTAGTCGGAGCGTAGGGCGGTCACAAAAGCTCTCCAACGGTTTCTATCAGCAGCCAGGTGTCTTATTTCGTTCCAGGTGGCTCTGTGGTGACTTTCGGCGTGGATAGTGCGTACACATGTTTGTCGTGGGCGTCCTGCTTTCCGACTACCATGTGGGTTCCATTGAAAGGCCATCTTTGCAATGTTGGTGTCTTCTCTACGCAGAATGTGCCCTATCCAGCTCCACTTGCGTCTTTTAACTTCTGTGTCAATTGGCTCGCTATTGGTGAGGCGCCACAGGTCTTCGTTCATGATTGTTGTCGGCCAGAAAATGCGGCAGATTCTTCGTAGACATTTGTTGACAAAAGTTTGAAGTTGTCGAGTTATTTGTTCTGAGACCAACCATGTTTCAGACCCATACAACAGAACAGGTTTTATGCTGGTGTTAAATATTCGTATTTTTGTGCGCAGCGATATCACACGAGAACGCCAAATTCGATCTAAATTCCGGAATGCAGACCGTTCTTTGTTTATGCGTGCTGCCACATCAGATGTTGCACCCCCTATATTTTGTTATATAGCTACCAAGGTAGCAGAAGCTGTCAACGTCCTCAATGTTGATGGTGGAGTTATCATTTGTCAGTACAGTGAGTGGAGATGTATTTGCAGTTTGCAGTCGCAAAAGTTTAGTTTTGGAGAAGTTGATTTTGAGGCCAGCTGCATGAGCGTTTACGGCTAGTTGGCGTATTATTGACGAGGCGCTTGCTAACGTGTGCGTCATGAAACAGATGTCATCAGCGCAGTCCAGATCGCTGAGCTTTTGGTTTAATCTCCACTGCAACCCCTCCTCCGTCTCCGCATTAGTACGCGTAAGGACATCATCCAAGACCACTATAAACAACAGTGGTGACAGAACGCACCCCTGCCTAACGCCTCTGTTTATATTAAAGTTGGCACTATTTTTACCTTTATAACGCACACTAAAGTTCGCGTCTTTATATAGGGCCTTAATGAGTTCGATGATCTTGTCCGGAACTCCGCAATTTTGTAGAGAGCGCCATATTGCGTCTCTGTTAACCGTGTCAAACGCACGTTCGAAGTCCACGAAAAGGAGAAATAGTGGCGATCTCCATTCGACAGATTGCTCCACAATTATGCGTAAAGTGATGATGTGGTCCACGCAAGATCGGTTTGGTCTGAACCCATTTTGTTCACGCCGCAACTGGCTCTTGAGTACACCTGAAACTCTATCTAAGATGATAAGAGCTAGGATTTTCAGGTAGGAGTTGAGAAGTGTTATGCCCCTCCAATTTTTACATTGGCTGAGATCTCCTTTTTTTGGAATAGTGATTATGATTCCTTCTTTCCAGTCAGTGGGGATGGTGTTAGTCGCCCAGATGTTATGCATGATAGGGTAGAGTGCGTGAGAGATTATACCGCGTTTTTCAATAAGAGCGCTACAAAAGTTTTTTTAAATAAAACAAAACCGGTTTTAGATATCAATGAAATTCTTTATTCCTGTGAAAGTACGTTCGATGCCATTATGTATGGAACTCGATTTCTTTTGCATGGCCACCACGGGCACGCTTGCATAAGTCCAGACGCTGAACCCAATTTTCAACGGTTTTCTAGCATAAATCGGCCGATACTGCTGCAATCGTCGCTGGCTTGTTGGCATAGACCATAGACTTGACGTAGCCCCACAGGAAATAATCTAACGGCGTCAAATCGCACGACCGAGGCGGCCAATCGACTGGGCCATTTCGTGAGATAACACGTTCACCAAACTTTGTTTGCAGTAAATTGATTGTGGCATTCGCTGTGTGGCTTGTGGCGCCGTCCTGTTGGAACCACATGTCCTCCAAGTCCATATTATCCAATTGAGGCCAAAAATATTCGGTTATCATTGAACGGTAGCGATTCGCATTCACAGTAATGTGCCGGTCTTGATCATCACGGAAGAAGTACGGCCCAATGACGCCGCCGGCCCATAAACCGCACCAAACCGTAATTTTTTCGGGATGCAATGATGACTCATGGAGTACGTGTGGATTGCTGTCTAACGAATAACGCATATTTTGCTTATTGACGAAGCCATTCAGCCAGAAACGAGCCGCATCATAAATTGGAAGTAGCGCTCTTAAAGTTGAGGCGACTGACTCCGAAATTCGGTAGTAAATTTTAATAATTTCGACTCGTTGTTGGCTCGTATATCTTTGCATGATGAAATAGCAAACCTTACTGAAGAGAAATGTCAAAAGAGCGGGAAAAAATATGGCGTCATTTGCTGTCACTATCGATTTACTTTTGTAGCGTTTCTTTTGAAAAACCCTTTATTAGCGCCATACTTCAAGAGTTCAGCAGGAGGTTCGTCAGGTCCAGCAGAGCAGGAAGTTCGTCAGGTCCACGAGGCATTTCTAAAAAATTAGAAATTCCACGCACTCTCGTCCGAGACAAATTGTCAAAGTAATCAATGTAATACGCATTTGTTTATTTCTTTCGTATTAAACTATGTTGTTAAACTATGAAACTTTAAATGTTTAGTAATAAATATAAAAGAAAAAAGCAACACAATTCTGTAGCTATATTTAATTAATTAAATAATAAAATATACGTTTTTGTTTTGAAACAACTATTTTTGAGGGCATTTTGATTTCAGCTCACAGCTAAACCTAATGAATACAAAATATATTCCAGGCAAACTACAATGTATTAGTCAAATTATCTAATTCCAATACAAAAAGCAGTATTTAAATATATGACTTATGTGGGTTTTTGTGGATGAAAATCCATATATAATGCTCCTGCGAACGCGTGTCTACATTCAACAATGTATTCAGTATTATTTTAAATACTAATTTGCATCTAAATAGATTTGAAAGTTTATATAATTACTCTATTTTGTTTATTATTATTGAGAATTCATTTCACAAACATCCAATTAGCTATGTTCACTCCGAATCCTAACGTTCAGGTGGCTTCCGCCTGGTACCTGGGGCACCATGTTGTCGGCCTATCTCTGCGTTCCATCGTTCGGTACGGTGCGAAAGCACGTGTTGTGCGGTGGAGAGCGAGAGAACAGTCGAGGCAGGTGCATATCGTATTTGTACGGAAGCCATCTTTATCTGCTGGCATATTTTGGCGCGAGGCTACGAAGCAGCGGCAGCTGCTCTCTTTGCGCGGTGGTCAGTTAGTTTTGGAGTTGCGGCAAGTGTGGATCGGCGTCCAACAAATATATTTAAAGTAAATTAAGCACAATTTATGAAGAAGTTGAAAATACTTATATTTTTGTATAAAATAAGTACAACCGAAAAGAAAGCAAAACAAAGTTCTATCTGAGTACAACATTTTGGTCCTTCGAGCCGGATAAGAATCCGGTTTTTGGTAAGTGTTTAATCGAATTAAAAATATTATTATTATAAATTAATAATAATTTAAATTTGATTTATACACAAATTGATTATTTTTTGTGTTTCGGTTGGGTTTGCCGTGCGTTCGGGTGTTTGTGCTCTGTCGGCGCTGCTGACTATTAAAACCATTGCGCTGTTGTTGTCTTCGCTGCATTATCGCCGTTTTTAGGTACTGGTGGCTAATGCAGAAAGCAGAATAAGAAAAGTAGTGGCTCGTGCGATCAGCTGCTGTCTCTATTTCTTTTGTGAAGCAGGGCCGGTTACGGGTAGCAATTGGTTTCCTGAACATTGTGGGCCCTTCTGTCGCAGTGCGTTTAAACGATAAGTGTTGGGCGTGGTTTCAGTGCGGTTGCGTTCGGAGGTGCATATAAGCCAATATTGAGCTGCGTTCGCAGGCGCATAAGTTCCGCAAAATGGTGGACTCGTATATTTCGGCGGCAGATGAACTTCTGATGTTCATAAGTCGTTTTGAACGGTGCTCGCCGGAAAGTCACTCCATTATATCACTTCAACTTGATGAAGCAGAATTGGATGCTCGGTGGGCTTCGCTTAAAACGGCAAAAATAACTGCCATGTCCGAGGCGCGGGTCATGAAAGACGGTGAATCACTGTTAGAGTCAATCGGACAGCGGTTCGAGTCAAGTTTTGATACTTTTAAGCGGGGTCGTATCTTGATCGCGGAAGTGAGACAACGTTTAGAGCAGGCAACTCCCGTTCCTACTACAGGGGAGCCATTTTTATCATTGGCGCACAGCATCCACGTACCCCCTTGTGATATCCCTGCCTTTGAAGGGAGTTATGTTGCATGGCCAACGTTCCGTGACATGTTCACAGCACTATTCATTAACAACACGCGGCTGTCTAATGCGGAGAAATTCTACCATTTGTCCCTTAAGACCCGGGGAGAACCACATGAAATTGTCTCCAAAATTCCAATTACTGAGGCGGGTTTTCAGCAAGTGTGGGAAAACTTACTGGAGCGTTACGACAACAAGCGCATCCAGATCAACAACCAATTGAAGACACTGTTGGGTCTTGACCCGGTTAGAAGAGAAGATGGTGGGGAAATGAAACGCCTACAGCGTGACATTTGTAACTGTATCGCTGCACTGACATCTTACGGCATCGACGTTGCGAGTTGGGATGCCATTTTAGTATACTTGTGCTCCATGCGGCTGCCTGAGCTCACACTGTCCCTGTGGGAACAAACCATGGGGGGCCGCGCAGATATTCCAGAATGGAAGGCGATGGATGACTTCTTGTCCTTGCGGTTTCATACACTCGAGGCGATTTCGGATCTCCGGTCGCAAGGCTCCAGTTCATCACAAATAAGGGTTCAGCCGAATCAACCGCGAACAGCACGGGTGCAAACCCATCCAGTAAGTGTTACCCCGGAAGGGTGCAAAGTGTGCAGGCGGTCTACACACTCGGTGCGAAATTGTCCTGCGTTCCAGGCCGCCACCGTATCAGCTCGGTGGGGCTTGGTGCGCAAACACGGGTTGTGTGTGAATTGCTTGTCAGCTTCACATAGAGTGGCAAATTGCCCCAGCTCCTTTTCGTGCTCCACCTGCCGGGAGCGGCACCACACTCTGCTGCATACGGACTCGCCACGGGGTCGTCCAACCGCTGCGACGCCAAACCCACCATCCACATCGGGGAGGGGACGCTCCAATTCAAATGGACGCTCCTCCCTGGTCCATCCACCCGTACCCAAGTCTTCTTACCACACTGCGCAGTTATCGCGTCCGGCAGATAGGGCGGGGCCGAGTCCAAGTCATCCAAGTGGCCGCCTCTCCAATCGTGTTATCTTGGGTACGGCCTTAGTCACGATAAAACATCAAGGAGTATGGTACACAGCCCGGGCTCTGATAGATTCTGGTTCTGAGGGGTCCTTTGTTTCGGACCGCCTCCAAAAGCGCCTTAAGCTGCCGGCGCACGCAGTACATGCCCAGGTATCGGGGGTCAGCAATACCCTTGCTGGCACCGTTACCAAAGCATGTCATATCACCATCGGGTCGCGGTACGATGCCACTGTGCGTCTCCAAGTATCGGCTTTGGTGTTGCCTACCCTGACAGGTGAACTGCCGCCGCTCCTATTGAGTAAAGGAGAGCAACACAAACTGAGACATTTCAGGTTAGCCGATTCAAGCACTTCACACTCCACCCAAGTAGATTTGTTAATCGGAGGGGATCTTTACCCTCAGGTCTTGCTTGATGGGTTGCGGCGCAACCTGGTGGGGTCACTAATTGCCCAAGAAACGGTATTCGGCTGGATCCTTACACGGCCTCTGCCGGATAAACGGATATCCACTTTCACAACTCGCGTGCAAGTGTCTGAAACTGCTTCGCTCGACCACCTTCTACGACAGTTCTGGGAAATCGAACAGCCTCCGCAAGATCGAAAGCTGTCCCAGACTGATCAAGACTGCCTTAATTTGTACTCCCAGACTACTCGTCGGGATGCTACGGGGCGATACATAGTCTCTCTGCCGTTCAAACAAGGGTTTGTTCCGGAGAAGTCTCTAGGAGCGTCGCGCTATATTGCCCTTCGGCAATTTGAGCGCAATGAGTCCCGGCTGGTGAAGAGCCCGGCCGATAAGCGACAATACGACGCGGTGGTACTTGAATACGTGACGTTAAATCACATGCGCAAGGTTCCACCGCCGTCAGTAACTCCTGTGCCTCATTATTACTTGCCACATCATGCAGTAATTAAGCCAGAGAGTACAACCACCAAACTTCGCGTGGTGTTCAATGCCTCACAGGCGACTTCCAACACGGTCAGCTTGAATGACGTGTTACACACAGGGCCAGTGTTACAAGCCGATCTGACCCGGCTAATAATCCAGTGGCGTATGTTTCGCTATGTCCTGAACGGGGACATACAAAAGATGTATCGTCAGATTCTGGTTGAGCCAAGCCAGGCTTCATACCAGAGAATTGTGTTTAGGGAATCTCCCGACAGCGATATCTCTGACTATGAATTGAAAACGGTCACCTTCGGGGTGAATTGTGCTCCTTATCTTGCAATAAGGACACTTTTGCAATTGGCAGACGACATGGAGAGCAGGTTCCCATTGGCTTCTCAGGTGCTACGTAATTCGATGTACGTGGATGACGCTCTAGTGGGTACACATGATATTGCTACTGCCATTCGCACTAGGGATGAGCTGATTGAGAGCTTGGATTCAGCCGGGTTCTCAATGCGAAAGTGGGCAGCAAATTCTACAGAAATTTTATCCGGTTTGCCTCCAGGGCATCTGCTTAGGGAAGATTTTCTCCAATTCGAGGAGACCAGCACCACTCGCACTTTGGGCATTCGATGGAATGCGCGGGGGGATTGGTTTTATTTCCACGTGGCAGCTTTGCCAATCGTTGCCGTATACACCAAACGTAAGGTCCTGTCGGTCATCGCACAGCTGTTTGACCCAGCGGGATGGTTGGCTCCTATTGTCATCTCCGCTAAGATCTTGATGCAACAGATATGGTTGGATCAAATAGGTTGGGACGAGCAACTTACTCCTACCACTTTAACAAGGTGGACACACTTCTTATCGCAGTATCAGGCAATCTCCCAAGTACGCGTGCCTCGCTGGGTACGATCTGCACCTGATCGCGATATTGAGTTCCACGCCTTCTGTGATGCTTCTCAGCTAGCATATGCTGCAGCCCTTTACGTTCGGTGTAAAGGTGAAAATTCCATCTCTACCCATTTGCTAGTGGCGAAATCGCGGGTGGCCCCATTGAGAACTATCTCTCTTCCACGTTTAGAACTATGTGGGGCAACACTTTTAGCAGAGCTGATTTTCCCTCTCAAACCTCTATTAAATATTTCAGATGACAACTTGTTTTGTTGGTCCGACTCTACGATTGTGTTGGCATGGCTGCGAAAGCCACCCCACGTGTGGAAAGTCTTCGTGGCGAATCGAGTCACTGCTATTACCAGCAAAGTAGGTGTGAACAACTGGCGCCATGTCCGCTCAGAAGATAACCCAGCAGATTTAGCTAGCCGTGGTGTGGCACCTGATGCACTACTCCACAACAGGCTCTGGTGGGAAGGCCCGGCCTGGCTGCAGCAGGAGCGGAAACGGTGGCCGCCTCCGTTGGACGAAAACGTGTTAGCAACCGATGAAGAGCAACGACCTGCAAAGTGTCATGTAGTATATGTGTCCTCTGCGGACGACCCAATGTTGCGCTTCTCCTCATTTTCTAGGGCCCTCCGAGTGTTGAGTTTCGTGCGCCGCTTTATGCGCCACTGTTCGGTGAAACATCGGGACACGACTCCTGACAGGGGGTCCCCGCTTACTCGGGGAGAAATCGCTGAAACGACCACTTGCCTTATTGTGCTCGCGCAGAAAATGTATTTCCCAAAAGAATACAGCGCACTTGTGGCAAGGGAGCCGATATCCAGCTCCAGTTCGCTTTTGGCTCTGAATCCGTTCGTGCACTCCGATGGTACTCTGCGCGTAAATGGTCGGTTGGCGCTCACTACACATTTGCCATTTTCGGAGAGACACCCGATCATTCTGCCATACTATGGTCATTTGACTCGTCTAATAGTGAAGTTCATCCATCAGGTGTCCCTACACGGGGGGAATCAACTAATGTTGCGGCTAATCCGGACCCAATATTGGATTCCAAAAGCGAAAACGCTCATTAAAAGCACAATTCTCCAATGTAAGACATGTATTCTGTGGAAGAAGCGTCGACAACAGCAGCTCATGGCAGCTCTTCCGGTTGAACGTACCACGTGTTCACGTCCTTTTACCCATACTGGAGTTGATTTCGCGGGGCCGTTTGATATCAAGCACTATAAGGGGCGGGCATGCCACGTTACGAAGGGGTACGTCTGCATCTTTGTATGCTTCGCTACGAGAGCAGTTCACCTTGAGGCGACTACCGATTTGAGTACTCCTGCCTTCCTTGCGGCATTGTCTCGGTTTATCGCCCGCCGGGGATGTCCTTTGAAAATGCACTCGGATAATGGTCGGAATTTTGTGGGCGCGGAAAAGGCGTTGAGGCTTGATTTCCAGCGGGTGCTCCGCGAAATCCGTGACCGAACCGTGGTGGGTCACTTTCATACTCAGATCGAGTGGGATTTTAATCCCCCCCATGCTCCACATATGGGGGGCCTTTGGGTAGCGGCGGTCAAGAGTTTCAAGCACCATTTCAAACGCATGGCAGGGCAACTTAAGTACACGTTTGAAGAATTTGTGACTCTCTTAGCGCGCATCGAGGCGTGTCTTAATTCTAGGCCTATCAGCGCTCTGTCGGAGGACCCCACGGATCTCCAAGCGCTGACGCCTGGTCATTTCTTGGTGGGTGCGCCACTGTTGGCACCAGCTGAGCCTCCGGATACAACACCCTTTCTCTCAATTTTGAACCGATGGCAAAAACTGAAGGCGCTGGCCCATCAATTCAGCGTCAGGTGGAAAAACGAATACCTTCTCGAGTGTCAACGGCGGAGTAAGTGGCGAACGGCTCAAGTGAATGTCAAGGTGGGTGAGTTAGTGGTTGTGCGGGAAGACAACCTAGCGCCTCAAGAATGGCGGCTGGGCAGGGTCACCGATACGCACCCTGGTCCTGATGGAAAAGTGCGTGTTGTGGATGTGCGGACCGCACGTGGAATGCTAACCCGACCTATCACGAAGATGGTGATCCTACCGGGAGAAGAGCCGCCTCCTACCAGCGGAGGGGTATAACGTACCTTGTACTTTTTTAATTTATAGTTTTTATGTTTTCTTTTATATCTACTCCCTTCTTGTACTAATTAAATTTTTGATATTTTATCAGATTTCGGCCCGCGCGGTGCACAAGACCCGCTACTCGTTTTCTGACGGATGCTGCTTTTTGTCTGCCAGTTGTTCGAGTGTGTCCGTGCTACCACCTCCACTCTCCATGGCGGTGCCACCGGACCCAACAGCACCTCGTCGGGCCAGGTCAACTAAATTCGACTTCCCATCGAGCTCCACCTCTCTATTACCGGCGCGCCACCTGGCTGCGTGGTTCCGAAAGCGCCAAACCAAGGTCTGGAAGAGACCAGGCGGGAACCATCCCGCGCTGTTCCGCCCTTTCTGGGTATTACGAAGAGACCGGTGCAGCTACGCCCTACTCCGCAGATCATCTGCACTATGTGTTAGCAGATGGGCCACCGCATTGAGGGGTGCGCATGCTTCCTGAAGTTGCGCCCTCGGGCACCAAACCACCCTCCATTGATGAAGGGTATGAACGGGATCCGGCGTGGATATGTTCTTCTCTTGCAATAATGCAAGGGGGGCGGCATGTTCACTCCGAATCCTAACGTTCAGGTGGCTTCCGCCTGGTACCTGGGGCACCATGTTGTCGGCCTATCTCTGCGTTCCATCGTTCGGTACGGTGCGAAAGCACGTGTTGTGCGGTGGAGAGCGAGAGAACAGTCGAGGCAGGTGCATATCGTATTTGTACGGAAGCCATCTTTATCTGCTGGCATATTTTGGCGCGAGGCTACGAAGCAGCGGCAGCTGCTCTCTTTGCGCGGTGGTCAGTTAGTTTTGGAGTTGCGGCAAGTGTGGATCGGCGTCCAACAAATATATTTAAAGTAAATTAAGCACAATTTATGAAGAAGTTGAAAATACTTATATTTTTGTATAAAATAAGTACAACCGAAAAGAAAGCAAAACAAAGTTCTATCTGAGTACAACAAGCTAAATTATAATAAATATCATGTAGCGTACAAAAATTTTATCTACTTTGAATTACTCAACACCTTGTCAAAATTGATACCATTTAATGAATCGCTCAACACCGTATTTGCAAGCAATACTATTGTTCGCGCCGGAGCCCTCCTGACAATGGCTGCTGCCTGCTCACAGTCACCATGCGACTCTGAGCGGTACTCAGTGCGTATAGAATTACCCTCATTGGGTCCGGCCAAAGTCGTGCGGAAGGCCGCAGCCATCTTTATTTTTGCCCTACGAAAGTGCCGACTCAGGCAGAGGAGGAGAGTCGG
This sequence comes from Clusia tigrina, assembly GCA_920105625.2. Taxonomy (NCBI): domain Eukaryota; kingdom Metazoa; phylum Arthropoda; class Insecta; order Diptera; family Clusiidae; genus Clusia; species Clusia tigrina. The sequence goes on along the minus strand of OV050030.1, from coordinate 205,867,645 downwards.
TCGGCAATACTGCGTGCCGAGGGCAGTTGTGTTTTAGCTCTCAACCAAGAAGGTTGCTGAACATCCAATAAGTTCAAGTTATAATCAGTTATCTGTAAATTATATATTTGTGTAATATAAATTACGTTTTGAGTATTATTATTTTGTACCCAAGACAAAATATAAAATAAAATAGTGTACAAAATCTAAAATCAACATCAAACCAATAATTTTGCTGCAATTATAAACATGGAATCTAATTGACACTACGAAACATGGTCCTTCGAGTCGGATCACATCTGCGTCCGGTAAGTCTTTAATACTTATTTATATATATCGTAGAGTCTTGAATAATTTTTATTTCATTTTTAATATTGAATGCATATTTTTTGAATTGCCTTTTTTATCGCGTAATTCGGTTGGGTACGGTCGTCGCGGTAAACGGTACATTTCCGTATCGTCACTCGTGTGAGTGTGTGTGTGTGTGTGTGGATTCGTGCACAGCGGCAGGTACTGGAATTTACATTTTTTTAAATAAATTCTCAGCACGGCCGCTGCGTAATTCGGTTCGCAGTCTGCAGCTCAAAGCGCTGCCGACGCCGGTTACCATAAGCTGTGTACAGCTGCTTGTGCGCAGATTTTTTCACAGCCGCTGTGCATGCTCTTGCTATTGCCGCTATCCGCTGTTCCGTTGTGCATTCGGTGCCCTAGTTTTGCGAGTTGCTTTGTTCGTTGATACGATTTAAGGCGGGTGTCACACTCACAACTCTTGTGGGTCAGCTGTTCGGGTTATCTGTATTGCGTGCGTATAGCGCCGCGTCGAAGTGGTATCGGATTGCAAGTAAGTACTAGGAGCATATTGTTTTTGCTTCTACATTGGCGTGGGGGTCTGCAGCTCACTGCGCTGCCCAGAGCCTTTACTGTACGATGTGTACCGTTGTTGGTGAACCGGTAACTTACACCGTTGCCGGTAGTTTTCCGTACTAACGGGTCAACAACTGTTAACGTGGTGGATGATCAACATTTTCAACACGAGTGCGGTGTAATTAGGTTCGCAGTCCGCACCTCACAGCGCTGCCGACGCCTTTTTACAGCAAACCGTGTGCCAGCGGTGCTTGAACATCCCCATATTACTACGCTGAAAAATACGTATACTCGTTGATCTCCGTACATCACAGTTTTCGCAGCTCACAGCGCTGCCAACTTTTTCTGTCTTTTTGTCTTTGATATTACCCTGTATCGGTGTACCCACGAGCGACGCAAGGTCCGGGTCGCATACAGCAGCTCATAGCGCTGCGGTGGGTATTTCAAGTTGGGGTTCTACTTAAATTTTTTTCGATTGTAGTTGCTCAGTGCTGTCGTCACTGCCTGGGCTTCGCGTAGTTCATTCCTCCTGGGGATTGTCTTTTACGTTGTGTGGACTCTTCAGTGATAATAAGGCGGGTGTTATATCGGTCACGTCAGCGGGTCAACTGTGTACACATATAGCTGGGTAACTGGGTGTATCGACGTGAAGGTGTAGTGTTTTCCCGTGTTTTGCTTGCGTTTTGCCATCATTGAGCTGCGTTCTCAGGTCAAGCGGTCTGCAACTATGCTTACTCCGCTGATAGATGCGGCTGATAGCCTGACCGCGTTTGTTATTGAGTTCGAGCGAAAATATTCCGCCTCCCAAAACCTTGAATATCTTCGCCTTGATCTGACTGAATTGGCAGACTTATGGCAGGCGTTGAAGGAGGCGAGGCTGCAGCGGTCATTGAAGCGAATTTAGACGAAAAATGCATAGCCATTAAAGAGTCTATACGGCAACGATTCGCAGCAAGTTTTGCCATGTATAAACAGGGTCATGCTCGGATCAGTGGACTAATGCAATCCCTGACCGTCTCTCCAGCGGTGCATTCCGAGGCGTCTGCTGGGCTGTCTTCTCAATCCCATAGTATCCCGGTGCCTCCCTGTGATATTGAGATTTTCGGGGGGGAGTACTGCAAGTGGATCACCTTCCGTGATATGTTCACGGCGCTGTTCCTTCGGAACGCTCGGCTATCTAACATCGATCGGCTGTATCACCTAAGGGCAAAGACTAGGGGGGAGGCGCAAGAATTCGTGGACCAATGCCAACTGCCCAATAGCGGTTTTGATCAGGCGTGGGCGAGGCTTACTGCCCGGTACGAAAATCGGCGCAAGCTCATTAATTGTCAGCTGAAGTCCCTATTCACAATGCGTACCATAGGTAAAGAAAGTGGGTCGGAGCTAAAAAGGCTGCAGCGGGAAGTTAGCAACTGCATTATGGCGTTGCAGGAGCTGTCGGTGGATGTAGGCAGTTGGGATCCAATTTTTATATACTGGAGTTCCATTCGGTTGCCGGAGAGGACCCTTTCTCTTTGGGAGCAGTCCCTTGCAGATCATGCGGATATACCGACTTGGGTGGCAATGGAGGAATTCCTCTCGAAACGGTTCCAAACTTTGGAGGCGGTCTCTGATGTCTGCCAGACGGATCACGCGCGGGAGCCTGGGGGGAACCGCTCAACACCACTCCGTAATAGCCACGTGCAGGCTCATCAGGCGAGGGTCAATCCGGAAGGGTGTAAGATATGTACACTACCAGGCCATCTGGGCTCCCACTGCTCTACTTTCATCAACGCTGATGTATCAGAACGATGGGGATGGGTAAATCGCTTCCACTTGTGCGTGAATTGTTTGAAGGGGGATCATCGTGTGTCAAATTGCACGAGTAAATACCGATGTTTTACATGCCAAGAGCGGCACCATACTCTGCTGCACCGAGAGCCGCTCCCGAACCGGAGCATAAGAGCCCCACCACGCACGACGCCGCCTCGAGGCAGACGATCATCCAACGGACGCAACGCGGCCACCACGTTGGCTCAACCTGCTACACCTTCCTTCGCCCACGCTGCACAGGTGGTACCCGCTATAGTCCAGGGACGATCTGGTCCATATCGAGCTCGAGGTCGGCTACCCAAACGTGTGCTTTTAGGTACCGCCATTATTCAAGTATGGTATCAGGGAGTCAATTACATGGCCCGGGCATTGATCGACCCTGGGTCGGAAGGGTCTTTTATCTCAGATCAGCTCCAACGACGCCTGCGACTCCCTACGCGTACCGTGCATGCCCAAGTGTCCGAGGTAAGCAATGTGGTGGCTGCTAACGTGACAAAAGCGTGCGATCTAATGTTAGGGTCACCTCTCGACAGTACTGTGCGTCTCCCGGTGTCAGCATTAGTACTGCCCACCTTAACCAGCGAATTACCCCGACTAGGGGTATCAACGCAACAATATGCCCAATTGGCCGGCTTACAACTGGCTGATCCAAGCCTTTCAAACTCTTCACAAGTTTTGACATTTTGATAGGGGGTGATTTATACCCGATGGTGTTGCTTGATGGGTTGAAGCGTGACGTTATTGGGTCATTAATTGCACAGGACACTGTATTTGGGTAGATCCTCACAGGACCCATGCCTGAGAGCTCGACACAGACATTCTGTGCCAGGGTACAAATTGAGACCGGCCACCCGGTCGAAGAGCTCTTGCAGAGATTCTGGGAAGTAGGGGAACCACCTAGGGAGAAACGGTTGTCGCCCGGTGACCAGGCTTGCCTGGATTTGTATTCCCGGACCACTTACAGAGAATCTTCTGGGCGGTATGTAGTAGAACTACCGTTCAAGCCAAGGCACCTTCCTGAGGAGTCACTTGGGACTTCTAGGCACATTGCGTTAAAGCAGTTCGAGCGCAATGAAAGCAGGTTACTTCGTAACCCTGAGCAGAAAACCCAGTATGAATTCGTTGGACAGGAGTATTTGACTCTTGATCATATGGTCAAAGTCCCGCCTCCACCTCCAGGCGCTCTTGCTCACTATTATTTGCCTCATCATGCGGTAATTAAACCCGAGAGTACGTCCACCAAGTTGCGAGTGGTGTTCAATGCGTCTCAAGCAACCACCAGCACCCTCAGCTTGAATGTTGTCTTATATACGGGTCCCACCTTGCAGGCTGACTTGACACAACTTATCGTGCGATGGTGAATGTTTCAGTTCGTCTTTAATGGGGATCTGCAAAATATGTATCGGCAGATTAGAGTAGCTCCAAAGCACACCCCGTACCAGCGAATTGTTTTTAGGGCCTCTCCTGCAGTGCCAGTCTCCGATTACGAGTTACAAACGGTCACCTTCGGAGTCAACTGTGCACCTTACTTAGCGATTAGGACATTAGAACAGCTCGCGACGGATGTCGAGGAGGATCTACCCCTAGCAGCCCGGGTATTGCGTGAATGTATGTATGTGGACGACGCCTTGGTCGGCACACATGATGTGAACGCAGCGATACAGACTCGAGATGAGTTGATCCGTGCACTCGACTCTGCCGGCTTTTCCATGCGAAAGTGGACAGCAAATACGGAAGCCATGGTCTCTTCTTTGCCTCCGGACCACCTTCTCCGAGAGGACTTTCTGAAGCTGGATGAAGCTAGTTTAACTAAGACATTAGGAATCCGGTGGAACGCAAAGACTGACCATTTCTACTTTCATCTTCAGCCCATTTGCAAGGTGCTATCGATTATAGCTCAACTGTTTGATCCAGCCGGATGGCTGGCACCTGTTGTGATCGTGGCCAAGATCTTGATGCAACAGATTTGGGGGGACAAAACTGACTGGGACGAATCGCTGACCCTCGCCTCATCCAGTCGTAGGAGGGAATTTTTAGGGGCATATGACGACATCTCGCAGATTCGAATTCCGCGTTGGGTGGGGTCTGCACCGGGTAGATATCCAGTTCCATGCGTTTTGCGATGCTTCGCGGCGATACTGTCACGTCCCACTTATTAGTGGCTAAGTCGCGGGTAGCACCTCTAAAGACGTTGTCCTTACCTCGCTTAGAACTCTGTGGCGCGGTATTGTTATCCGAGTTGGTGGCGGCACTTCGGACAAGGGTGGGAGTCACCTCCCGCAACTTGTTTTGTTGGACGGATTCGACCATAGTTTTGGCTTGGCTCCAGAAATCCCCGCATACATGGAAAACCTTCGTAGCTAATCGGGTTACCACCATTTCAAGTAAAGTAGGTGTGGAATGCTGGAGACATGTCAAGTCGGCAAACAATCCAGCTGACCTTGCCAGTCGGGGAGTAACTTCAGCAGCGCTTGTTCACAACCATTTGTGGTGGAGCGGTCCGGGATGACGTACCCATGACTCAAATTCCTGGCCTCAGCCTTCGAAAATCGCTAGCCCGGACGCCCTGGAGGAACAGCGCAACGTTGCTACGCATACAATCCAGGTCAAACAGCATGATGACCTGATGCTGCGTTTCTCATCGTTGCCGCGAGCACTGTGGGTTGTGTGCTATATCCAGCGCTTTTCTAAATACGCTATGCGGAAGTTGTGTGAACACGCCCCACCGCCGGGGTCGCCTATCACGACTGCCGAGATTGTTGCCGCTACACTTCTCGTAACGACCATAACGCAGCAGATGTACTACCCCGAGGAGTATGGATGCCTGTAGAACGGGCAACCCATTTCCAATTCGAGTTCTCTGCTCACCTTGAACCCCTTCCTTCATTCAGATGGGTCGATTCGAGTGAACGGACGCCTAGCCATTCCACTCAGATCCCGTTCTCCGAACGACACCCACAAATTTTGCCGTACCACGGACAGTTTACACGACTGCTCGTTGAGTTCACCCATCAAATCTCGTTGCATGGGGGAAATCAGCTTATACTTCGGCTCCTTCGAACTCAATATTGGGTTCCACGCGCAAAGGTTTTAGTCAAGGGTACCATTTTACGGTGTAAAACTTGCCTGGTAGAAAAGAAACGTAGATTGAGCCAGATCATGGCGCCTTTGCCCCCTGAACGCATCACCCTGTCTCGTCCTTTCGCCACCGCGGGGGTTGATTTTGCGGGTCCTTTTGAAATGAAAACATTTCAAGGGCGGGGGCATAAAATGACAAAAGGCTACGTGTGCATCTTTGTGTGTTTCGCCACCAAGGCCGCTCATTTAGAAGCTACCACGGATTTAACTACCCAGACCTTTTAAGCCGCCCTGTGTAGATTCATTGGGCGACGGGGGTGCCCAGCTAACATTTATTCCGACAATCGAAAGAATTTTGTGGGAGCAGAGAAGATAGTGCGCATGAAGTCCGCACGTGTGATTCGAGAAGCTAAGGACCAGGCAACCACGCAGCATTGGTTTCACCAATTGAAGTGGCATTTTATTCCTCCAAACGCTCCCCATATGGGAGGACTGTGGGAAGCCGCAGTAAAAAGCTTCAAACACCATTTCAAACGAATGGGTGGGCAGATCCGGTATACGTATGAGGAGTTGGCAACGGTATTAGCCCGCGTCGAGGGATGTCTGAATTCTCGACCGATTAGCGCACTCAGTGACGATCCCGACGACCTCCAACCACTTACACCAGGGCACTTTCTAGTAGGGGGACCACTTCTTGCACCAGCCGTCACGGAGGAGACCACCCCTTTTCTTTCCATTCTTAATCGATGGCGTAGGCTTCAAGTCTCTCCCAACAGTTCTCAGTACGTTGGAAACATGAGTTTCTTTTGGAGTGCCAGCGCAGGACAAAGTGGAAGACCATCCAGGAAAATGCAGCTAACGGAGATCTGGTGGTACTGCAGGATGACCACGTTCCACCCAACGAATGGCGATTGGGAAGGATCACTGAGGTGCACCCGGACTCAGACGGTAGAGTGCGAGTCGCGAAAGTGCGGACAGCACGCGGAATCGTTAGAAGGCCCGTCACCAAGATGGTTGTACTCTCTCGAGCGGGAGTGCAGGCTGAGTAATCCCGGCATCCAGTCTTTTGGCCGTTTCCGTAGCTAGTCCCATTCTTTGTAGCCTCTAGTTTGTAGCCTTTCCTGTTTGTGTATATACCTCGGTTCTTCCATGGAATCCTTAGTCTTCCTCGTAAAACGGTAGCAGTAGATCTCGCCTGGCTATGCCACGGGATATAATTGTAGTACTCTACGTAGTCTTGAAGCCGTTACTTCTCCTACTATTAGCATCCTAACTTTTATTATTAGCCTTCTCGTAAGCCCAGGACTAATTATAAAATTTGATTTTCCACAGACCTTCCCATCGTGCCGAGCGGACTGGCGTGGAAGACGCTATATCGGGCCGTGTCTTACTTGTGCTCCGATGGTACAGTTGGTGTTCCCAGCCCCCGTGATGCTACAGGGGTCTGCAACATACCACAATCTGGGGGCAGCGGCGCCGTCTCGCGCCCACGATGTCACGACAGCATCCAGCACCACAGCGGCAGTTACGCCATCGCGCACCCGAGCCCGGTCTGCACCACCTGCAGCGCGTTCGATATCGACGGGGCCGATGAGCGTCCGCCGCCTTCCCAATCAGGGGTCCACGCCAGGGAGCGTTGCACCACGTGCTTCCCGTCGGATGTCCCGCGCCCCAGTGGTGGCTGCGGCATCCCGCGCCCCAGTGGTGGCTGCGACATCCCGCGCCCCAGTGGTGGCTGCGACATCCCGTGCCCCAGTGGTGGCTGCGGCAGCTCCAACAACATCCTCAGCAACGGCAGTCTTGCACCCGGAAGCGGCTCCACAACGCCCGTGCGAGATGTGTAAGCGCTGGGGGCACACCATCGCAGTATGCCGGGCGTTCCTTCAATTATCATCGCGGCGCAGGAGAGAGGCGGTCGCGAGACGGAAACTTTGTTTCGTGTGCCTGGGGGTGAAACACTTCACCCACAGCTGCGAACAGCCGGGGTGCTCCCGGTGCCACCGGCGACATCACCACCTCTTACACTGAGGGGTGCATCAGGATGGGAGCCGGCGGGAATAGGTCGTCATCTCTCTTGCAATACAACAAGGGGGCGGCATGTTCGTGCCGGAGCCCTCCTGACAATGGCTGCTGCCTGCTCACAGTCACCATGCGACTCTGAGCGGGACTCAGTGCGGATAGAATTACCCTCATTGGGTCCGGCCAAAGTCGTGCGGCAGGCCGCAGCCATCTTTATTTTTGCCCTACGAAAGTGCCGACTCAGGCAGAGGAGGAGAGTCGGTCGGCAATACTGCGTGCCGAGGGCAGTTGTGTTTTAGCTCTCAACCAAGAAGGTTGCTGAACATCCAATAAGTTCAAGTTATAATCAGTTATTTGTAAATTATATATTTGTGTAATATAAATTACGTTTTGAGTATTATTATTTTGTACCCAATACAAAATATAAAATAAAATAGTGTACAAAATCTACAATCAACATCAAACCAATAATTTTGCTGCAGTTATAAACATGGAATCAGAAAGCTACTTGACACTACGAAACAACTATAATAAAGTATAATTCCAATACTACAGTCTTACAAAAAACTTTTAATTAAATATGTTGGCTCTATTTATTTAAATATTGCTTTAGATATGTAATGTATAAAAGAAACTAACTAACTGAATTAATATATATATGGAGATGGAAGAAATAAAATAATTTAAATATTGTCGCATACAAGTTTTTCTTATTATTATTATTCTGTATTCTATTATTATTCCATTTTACTAATAAAAAAATACTTGATTATATTCTGATTGTTCCTTTTTTTCTTTTCCTACTACAATTTCGTAATATGAAATTTTTAGTACAAAGGCACCCGTTTTTTCGAGGTGAACTCACATATACTGTATATGTTTTTGTTTCATACGGTAAAAAAATTTGATGTTTAAGTTACAGCCCTATGATATTTAGTAAGATAATGCGCAACATAACGCATGCTTTCATATTTTGCAAAGAGAATGTACAGTCTGGCCCCAAAGTGATTCCCGCCATGTGCTTTGTTTAATTTTTTATTTAATTTTAATACAATTTTTCACCTGGTCATAAAACTTTGATATTTAACAAAGACACAACCCAAAATCAGGCGTGATGAGGTCACTAAAAGCTGTGAACTTAGAATAAAAAAAGTTACTGTTTTTCGGTGAATTTGGTCCTCCATAAGAAAATACATGCACATTTGGGCGAGAACAGACATTCTTATACTACTCCGCACCAGTAGTAAAAGGTGTTGCAGGCTTATCAGAATAACATGTTGGGAAAAATCAAATATTTTAGAAAAATATTTATACACTTTGTTCTTGTGGAACGCCAAATTAAAGGAAATTATGTATTTTCTTATTTAATCCGTCGTATATTTTGATTTTGAATAATTCAATAATGAAAAATTATAAAAGAAAGAACAATAACTATTAAAGAGCATTTTCGATTATAAAAAATACAATTACCTTTATTATATTAGCTAATTACTTTGCTTACATATTTTTGAAGCATACACAAACATACAAGGTAGCACGGTAGGGTGCAATATGCGGAAAAACTGGGCTACGCTGCATATCAAAAGTCGACACGTCGGTTGCCACATATCTCCAATGCGTTGAGTCCATTTCATTTGCTGTACTACTTTACGGTGCACTTTACGCTGCATTTTGCTTGGTAATGAATTTAAACACCGTGTGCCCTCGTCGCAACAGTACGATAACCCGAATTTACGCTGCATCGACAGTTTCGGCGATTCGCAAACGGAAACTGTCTGCACGCGCGACCGAACTCACGGGCGCATTGGGATGCGGCAAGCTTGAGCACCGTGTGAAGACTTTTGGCCGGGAAGTTTGGGAAAGTGCAGCATATGTGGACGATCGAATAGGGCAATGGGGTTTGAGGCAACGGAAGCGTCGTGTGCAAATTTTGTCAAGTTGCACCAGGCCAGCTAACTTGGGTAGAGGGCAGGTTTAGTTTAGTCAGTTCGAGTTGGGGTTTCTGATCCAGTGGCAGCTAATAATAAAGCCAGAAGGCGAGCGTTGAAATAAAGTGAAGGTGCGGAATTTTAAAAATAAATATTAGTCTCCACCTGAATTAATTATTGAATCTAAAATATGTGTATTGAAACTGAACTAACTATTGAATTCAAAATATTTGTACGTAAACTGAATCGTGTTTATTTGTAATATTGAAAAACCTATTTAAAATAAAAAGATAGCAAAACCAAATAGTGATTAAGAAGAAATTTATAATTAATGAAATCTGTTGGGTCACAGATTGGGAGTCGCTGGACTTGCCATCGCGTGAGAGCAGCTGTATATATATTAACTCATACAGATATAGGTGTTCTTATCATGCACTGTCATAACATAAATATGTAAAATAAATCAGTCTAACCGTTGACCAGCTCGCAGTCACATCGTTCAAATTTTTATTTAACTGCACAGCCCAACGTACTTACATTCGCTACAGTTTCTTGTAATTTTCGTGGTTGAGGAAAATTGTCCGAATCGTACATTTTTTGGCGCCCGAGCAGTGACTAGTGCTTTTAGATAAATTTTAATTTCTTAAAATATAGGTTTGTTGTTCGTGTCGCGCACGTATGTGGTGGTCAACGTTAGACTCTGGAGCATCATTTAATACATTTTATTAATACAGCCGATTTTTGGAAATCCAAAAGAAACCGTTTTTTTGTTCATCACCACTGCTTTGCTACCGCTGTGATTATTAGCAGTTGCCGCTATCTTGCTACGTCGCTGCGTTACCGCTGTTGTGCCGCTGTCGCCTACTGCATTCTACCAGTTGCGCTGTTTTTGTATTTTCGTACTCTCACCTACGCTCTGCTGCCGCTGCTTGACTTCGCTCCGTTTTCGCTATTGTGCTTAATTCTGTTGCGCTGCCCATCTCGCTGCGCTGGATCATCGTAACCCAACAAACATTCTGTAGGTGTTTTTTGCTATTTGTCGTTGCTCTCGTTCGTCGCATCGTTAGCAAGTACTTTGGTTACACAGTTTGGGAGTACGGTATTCCTACGCTACATACCTTATTTTTCTGAGCTGTCCAATAATTTGGCTGATTATGATCGCTTTGTGATTTGTGGCGATTTCAATGTGAATCTGCTGTGTGATAGTAGTGCCTGGAATAAATTATATGAGCTTGTAGCAACTGCTGGATTATTTGTAGTAAACTCGGGGGTACCTACTCGTTATGGAAATAATGTCAACCCTAGTTTGCTTGATTTCTTTCTGGTATCTGATGTCTCATTGATTAGTTTTTTTGATCAAATCTCTTTTATTTCCGATCATGATTTAATTTTTTGTACCTTAAAGATAACACTGTGCCGTGATGCTCTGCCGGATTTTTTTTTATATTGTGGCAGGCTAAATGGAAAAATAAGCCTACTGTGGATAATTGGAATCGATTTAGGATTGCTCGAAATAAAACTGTATTTATTGTTCGTCAATCCAAAAGAAATTTTTACAATTCCAAGTTGAAAAGTTGCCTTCCTACGAAGGTACTTTGGAGGAATTTGAGGAACCTTGGAGTGCGTAGTAGTGATAATACTATCTGCAAGTTGGATCCCAGCATTACGTGTGATGCCTTTGCTTCTCCGGGATCATGTGGCTCGGATTCTCAGCCTGCTCTTGGAATATTTTGTTCTGCCACGTCAACTTTTCAGTTCTGCTGTGTCCGTGAGTCTGATGTGGGGCGATGTCTGATGAGGGTTAAGTCAAATGCAATTGGTGAGGATGGCTTGCCGGTTAAGTTTCTTAAGATTATATTACCATTTATTCTTAGTCCCTTGACCCACATTATTAATCATTGCTTTACGACTTCGTGCTTTCCTAGTGCTTGGAAAGTTGGTATCGTTATTCCAGTAGCTAAGAAATTCTCTGCATTGGAGCCAGGTGATTTTAGACCTATTAGTATTTTACCTTCTCTATCAAAGGTTTGTGAATCACTCATGGCTGAGCAAGTTTCAGGTTACTTTCATCAAAACAATCTTTTCTCTCCTTTGCAGTCTGGTTTTAGATCGGGGCACAGTTGTGCGACTGCTATGCTTAAGGTTATGGATGATGTTCGGGAAATGTATGACCAAAGTTTTCTTACTTTTCTATGTCTCCTGGATTTCTCCAAGGCTTTTGATAGCGTTAATCATTCGTTGCTTTGTTTAAGATCAAAGCGGTACTATGGGTTTTGTGACAGTGCGGTTGGCCTTATAAATAGTTATTTAACAATGAGAATGCAGCGAGTAAAGGTGGGCAGTATCTATTCTGATTATAGGCATGTTTTTTCGGGTGTTCCTCAGGGATCGATTCTTGGCCCACTCCTGTTTACTATATTTTCAAATGACATATTCTCGGTGTGTAAATACGTAAATATACATGCATATGCTGATGACCTACAGACTTATCTTTCTCGGTGCATGGAGTATATTGATGACCTGAGTCTTAAAATGAACCCTGATCTACATTCTATATTTGATTGGTCAAAAAGAAATGGACTCTTCCTAAATCCGTTAAAATCCTATGTTTTACCAATCTCGAAGAAGAAAGTAGAATTGGACAAACTTCCTTTGATATATATTGGTGTAGCTCAGCTGAAATTCGTTGAGAGATCATGTAGTTTGGGCTTTCATATTAATTCTTCTTTCACTTGCACTGATCAAGTAAATAGTATTGTGAAAAAAGTTTTTTTTGTGCTGAGACAGTTACGGATGTCAGCAGAGTTTACCCCTGTCGAGACTAGGAGAATGTTGGTTAAGCAGCTGGTTGTACTGATAATTTGCTATTCAGAGCTTGTATATAGTAGGTTGGATTCAAACTCCCTACATAAAATACAAGTTGTGTTTAACTATGCCACACGATATGTGTTTGGATTACGTAGGTTTGACCATATAACTTCCTGGAAGACAAGTGTTCTTGGATGCAGTATTGAGAACTACTTGCGGATCAGAAATTGTATTTTTCTTCACAAGCTGATTATCACGAGAACTCCTAATTATCTCTTTGAGAAACTTCAGCAGAGCCAATCAAAAAGAAGTCGGTACATGATAATACCTAAGTTTGCCTATTCTAATTCAACTCGATACTTTGGAGGAATTAAAACAGCAACGCGCTAATACAAAAAAAAAATACTACGCGCATAAAGAACATTGTGGAAGCTAGCCAGCGACGAGGTGGTAAGTTGCTGTCCGTGTCTGAATATCTATGCAGATTGGGTATCCTTGAGCCGTACTTCAAGCAAGTCCTATCAACACAAACGGAAATTGAAAAACAAGACTGTGAAGATGGTGGTCGTGCTGACTTGGAGGAATTGTACATTACAGCGAAGCTTGCCATTCAATCACGGCTAACTGAAGATCATAATTCAACTTTGTCAGATATTAATTGCGCCATGCAATCTAGTTCAAAGCTACCTAAACTCAAACTTCCTTCGTTCGATGGAAAATATTGTGAGTACCATCATTTCATGACGTCTTTCAAGCAAATAATCGATCGGGAATTTAACTTGTCAAATATCGAAAAGTTCAACCATTTGCGAAATTGTTTCCAAGCTATGTTAATTTACCTTGTACTGCAGAAAGCTGATGAGGAGACAAATCGCAAATGGAAGGAGTCGTTGGCTTTCAAAACGTTACCGACTTGGGATGACTGCTCAAAGATTCTAGAGAGACACTGCCAATATTTGGATTCAATCGAACATAGTCATACTTCAACGCGAGTACATCAAGCTGAAAACAAGGCTCATAAATCAAGAAACCAACAAAAAGGATATTCGTTTGTTTGCTCTAATTCTACGTGTTTAATGTGTTTAAGTGGCAACCACAAGATTTTCAACTGCGATCGCTTCAAGGCCCTTACTGTAGCTCAACGTATGGACTCAACTGCTTGTCGAAGGGGCATCAACTTTCAAACTGCTCATCGTCGCATAAGTGCAGGGTTTGCTCTCAACAGCATCATAGCTTGCATCGTGGTTCTGCGCCAGATTCGTCGACTTCAATGCTGCCTTCAACCTCGAGGGAAGCTGCTGTACACACCCACATAAACAATTCGTCGTTTGATCAAATAATTCTTGCGACTGCTATGGTCTTAGTTCGGGATGCATCTGGTGGATACCGGTTGGGAAGTGTATTGTTGGACTCTTGCGCACAAGTGAATCTCATGACGGATGAGTTCTCACAGAAATTGTTGTTACCACGAAGCAAGCACAACATTCAAATTCAAGGTATTGGTAAGTCAGCAACAAATATTAAACTAATACTAATATAGGATCGTAAGCAACTGAGTTTGAGTTACCGCTTTCATTTTGTATTACATCGCATATCGCATACCAACCGGATCCAGACATAGATGTCTCATCTTGAACATCCCACGGAATATTGTACTGGCAGATAGTCAATTTAACAAATCAAAGAAAATCGATTTTCTGCTGGGAACAGAGAGTTTTTTCAGTCTTCTTGCGGTCGGCCAAATCAAACTCGGACATAATTTGCCAATGTTACAGTAAACATTGTTAGGTTGGGTTATTTCAGGTCGCTATCAAGCAACCACTACGAAGCTCTCTACCACTACATGTCTCCTGAAATGCGATCAGTCCATAGAATCCAAATAGGAACGACTGTGGGTGCTTGAAGAAGTGAACAACACAGTTATGAACGCCTATACACTGACACAATCTCCCGAGATTTAAGTGGCGGAGTAATCGTCAAACTGCCATTCAAGGATGATCCGGCTTGCTTGAGTGACTCATACACAACAGCATTGCGAAGGTTTAACTCGTTGGAACAGTGATTGTCACGGTCGCCAGAGCTCAAAACGCAATACGTCGGCTTCATGGAGGAATATGAAGGTCTGGGGCACATGAGCGTAATTCACACTCCCGAATGGAACGAGCCACACTATTATATTCCACACCACTGCGTCTTGAATCCAAATAGCCCGTCGACGAAATTGAGGGTAGTTTTCGACGCAGCATGCAGAACCATAACGCAGAAGTCACGCAACGACATACAAATGGTGGGACCTACATAGCAAATCGAGCTCGTAATCCTACTTCTACGTTTTCGCCTAAATCGGTTTGCGCTTACTGCAGACATCGTTAAAATGTACCGACAGGTGCTAGTGAGTCCAGAAGATCGAAGGTTCCAATATATTTTATGGAGAAGTTCACCTTATAAAAACATTCGAACATTCCAACTCAACACAGGTACGTATGGAATGGCAGCTGCACCGTATCTCGCCGTTCGAAGCCTGGTATATCTCGCCGAATAACACGCAGCACAGTTTGAAGTTGGATCAAATGTTGTAAGGTCATCATTGTGCGGAGCTGACACGCTTGTGGAGTTATCACGCATAAAAAATGAGGTAACAGCTCTTTTAAAATTGGGCGTCTTGATTTGGCAAAATGGCATTCCAATCATCTACAATTTAGAAGTGAAGGTTTCTTAAAAACTTAAACATCGACACGTTTGTTACGAGTACACTTGGCATAAAGTGGGATCAAACTCACGATTTATTTTTATTTTCTTTGGAATCTAGGCAATCCCTCAACGGACGAGTAACGAAAAGAACTATCCTCTCAATCGCATCCTCATTGTTCGATCTATTTGGTCTCTTGGCATCAATTATCATCACCACTAAAATCCTTCTTCAGGAACTATGGCTGCTAAACCTCGACTGGGATGAATCTGTTCCTCAGAATGTTCAGTTCGCTTGACTAAACTTCGTCGCCAGTTTATCAGAGCTTTCATCAATAAAAATTCCACGCTATTGCCTGTCAACCAATTTAAAAACCCTTCAGCTTCATGGATTCTGCGATTCATCGATTCGTGCTTATGATTGCGGAATTTACGTATTGTAGATAATACTGGAGTTATTCGCGTTAATCTTTTTACTGCAAAGTCGAGAGTCGCGCCTATCAAAAAGCAATCATTGCCAAAGCTGGAGCTCTGCGACGCACTTCTTCTTGCTAGATGTTTTGCAAAAATTAAATCACTTTTTTCTAATTGCAATTTCGATGTATATCTTTGGCTCCGTGTGGATTTGCATGCCGTCCCATCGGACGCGTCCCCAGGTGGCGAATAGGGGGACCCTAGGTAGGCAAATGACGTTACTTCTGAACCTCTTAGGAGGGGCGGGAGTTATGTCTGTTTGTCTATCACAATGATGGTATAGAGAATGGGGAGCATCCGCGGACCAAACTGGCTAGGGAGGAGTCCCGAACAAAAACCACTGTCTGGCGATGGACAACATACAGGATAATACTCCAGGTGGAACCCACGCATGTGGCAATCCACCCGCTTCGGTGGCAGGGGCACAGATTCTGAAGGCCCCAACCATCGCTAAAGACTCTCGCTTTTATCAGCGAGAGCGCATCCTGGAGGAGACGGGGGTTGTTACCGCAATCTCTTCTTCTTCAGAGACGGAGGAACGTACCCTGGATCCAGAGGGCCTGCGTCGGGAAGTCACCACAGTGGCGGAACGACCGACCAGTGGTCCTGGGGCAACGAGAACTCAAGCGAGGAGGAAGAGAAAGAAGCGGCTTGCTAGGCTCGTGCAGGAGAAATCCTCACGTGGCTCTGCCGGCCCTTATGTGGCAACTCCCTCCAAAAGGCCCAGGTAGGCGGAAGTGACACCCACGGAAGCCACCGAGCCCGCGGAGGGATTGACCGCTCGGAAATCTCGCTCGCGAGGTAAGCGGCGGAAGATTGTTGGTGAAAACAGCATACTCACCAGCCCTGCAGCTGTTACTGATGGTGGCGCCACGACCCCAAAGGTTACGAGCGAATCCTCGGTGGCGCCTAATGTGCCGGGGAAGAATGTTGCCAATAAGCTGCAGTTTGCCCAGCCTCTCGAATCCAGCAAAACCATCTGCACGGCGAAATCTTTGCCAGTGGTGGGGGGTGAGCTGGACCTTCGCCCAAGCACTTCCAAAGATGCAGCCAAGCCATCGTACAGCGAGAAGGCTACCGGCCCGCAACCAATGGCGGTGATTGGGAAGCTGGGGCCTGACCATCGGCTGACTGATGCAGAGATAAAATACTGCAAAGGTCATCTGATGCGTCGCGTCATTGCCTCCGGTCCTGAAGCTAATGCGAAGGTTTATGAGACAAAGGACGGTACTCTACAGGTGTCGTGCGCGTCTCAGACCAACTTGATTGGCTCAGGGGTGTAGGCAATGACGTGCCCCCCATGGGGACCACTCGCTTCGCGGTCTATAGCGAAGCAGGCGTGTCCCTCAGGAAGGCCATCTGCTGGATTCCGGATCCAGATCTGACGACCACAGATGTCCTTTCCTGTCTGCGTGCTCAGAACCCTGGCGTCAACACGAGGCTTTGGAGAGTTCTTTCGCACACCAGGGGTAGCAACCGGGATGGTAAAGAAGGTGCTAGTCTTGTGGTGCGAGTGGATGAGGCCTCTGTTGATGGCATGGTTTCACGGTACCGGAGCCGTCTGAGTCTCTTCTTTGGGACTGTAACTTTTCATGTCTTTCCCAGATGAGTGGCTCGGACGATTCTCGTAGCTATCGTCCTTTGACGGTAACGCAGATCAACTTGCAGCATTCTAAAGCCGCTACTGTACTCCTAAGTAGACGACTCACCCAGCTGCACACATCACCCCACATAACAACATTACAAGAGCCCTGAGTCTTTAGGGGTCGGCTCTGTGGGCTTGGCTCGTTGAAAGGGGCCACGATATTATATGACAGAAACTCTATTAGAATTGCGGCAGAGATTAGATTTAAGAGTATGCACGGGTGGTCCAGATTCGTGATTGCATCTGCTTACTTTCCTTACGATGCTTTGGAGGCGCCACCATCTGGGAAGGTCGCTACTCTCGTAGGGTTCTGTGAGCGGCGCAGTCTTGGTCTCGTTCGTTGTTGCGATGCTAATGCCCAGCATACGATCTGGGGCAGCAGCAAGTGCAATGAGCGGGGCTCTCGACTTTTCGAGTATATTGCCTCCTCCAGCCTGCACATTCACAATGTAGGCCAGCAGCCTACTTTTGTGACTACGAGAAGGCCAAGTAATTGACGTCACCCTGTCAAATCCAAGACTAGGGTGGTTGACAACTGGAGGGTCCTCGCCGAAGACTCGTGCTGGGACCACAGATACATTGAGTTTCAGTGTGGCGAGCGGGCGCAGATGCCATTGCCCACCAGAAACCCAAGAAAAACAGACTGGCCAAAAATTCAGGGAGGCACTGCGTAGCAATTACGTGACGCCACGGAAACTTCGCAAGGAGCAGAACATTGAGGCGGCTGTTGAACATCTCAACACCGCTCTAACAAACAGCTTCGAGCTTAGCAGCTCCTGTTCCATGGTGGAATCGATAGCTTCATGTGCTGAGGCGTGAGTCTAGAAAACTCCTCAACCGGGCCCTCAAGACGAATCTTAATCAGGACTGGGAACGTTATCGACGTGTTCAGAGGGACTACAAGAAGCTAATTCGGGACTCGAAAAGGGCTTCCTTTAGAGATTTCTGCAGTGATATCGAATCCCTGAGTGACACGGCAAAACTGGTGAAAGTCCTGAAAAAGGACCAAACCGCTAAGCTGGGGTCGCTCAGGAAACCTGATGGCTCCTATACGGAGAGGCAAAGTGAGACACTCAGCTTGCTGTTGGAGTCACACTTTCCGGGAAATCAGGTAAGCATAGCCCGTCAACAACCACCTTTGGTCGGAACTGTTGTCAGGGCAGCTACACCCTCTCGACATGATTGGTATGTCGCCAGAACTGTGGCGAATGAGGCTGCCATTAGATTTGCTATCAAATGCTTTGACAGCTTCAAGTCGCCCGGACTGGATGGCATATATCCGATTGTGTTGAAGAAAGGCATTGAGTTAGTGTTGGCAGCACTGAAGAAGATCTTCACTGCATGTCTCGCGCTGGCCTATGTACCATGCTCTGGGAGGATGGTGAGGGTTGCTTCCATTCCTAAGGTTGGAAGAGACGACTACACCAATCCCAAGAGCTTCAGACCTATTAGTATGACCTCGTTCATGATAAAGAGTTTAGAACGGCTGGTGGAGCTTCGCATGCGTAGGGAGTCTCTGAAGACGCATCCACTCTCTCCATTTCAGCATGCCTATCAAAGCGGAAAATCCTGCAAGACGGCTCTGCAAAACCTTGTTGGAAGGATAGAGCGAGCCATCGACAGGAAAGAATACGCAATAGGCATCTTTGTGGACATAGAGGGTGCGTTTGACAATGCTACTTTCGACAGTATGTGCGGCTCTGCTAGGCGGCATGGCGTAGACCGGGCTCCAGTAAGTTGGATACGTTCAATGCTGGCCCAGAGAATCATAACGGTGCAGGCGGAGGAAGATTTGCTGGTGTCGTCTGGGGTTAATAGAGGCTGTCTCCAAGGTGACGTACTGTCTCCATTGCTCGGGTGCATGGTAATCGATCCCCTGCTTAACGCCATTAATGACTCGGGTGTCTACGCTCAGACATATGCGGATAATGTTGGCTGTCTTGTGACAGGTCCATCCCTTATGATTGTCTGCAGAAGGGTGCAGAGAAATCTGGATATGATTGACACTTGGTGCAGTGCGAATGGGCAATCGGCTAATCCTGTCAAGACTGGTATTGTCCTCTTTACCAGAAGGAGAAAGCTTGATGGACTTATTCTACCTACACTAAAATTAGTCACTATCCAGCTATCCAAGGAAATCAAATATCTTGGAGTCATCCTTGATAACAAACTTCTTTGGAAAACACATGTCGAACTGAATACATCCAAAGCACTGTCAGTTTTCTGGCAGTGTAAGGGTATTTTTGGTAAGACATGGGGTCTTTCCCCTAGTAAGGTCCTATGGATCTATACAACTATTATCACCTATGCATCGATGGTTTGGATGAGCACACTCCCTCTTGTAGGGGTCAAAAAAGCTCTATCAAAACGACAACGTGTTGTGGCCATATGTTGTATCGGAGCATTTCCGACTACTCCAGGCCCGGCACTTGATGCTTTGGTGAATCTCCCGCCACTAGATGTCTTCATCCGCGGAGAGGCCGTTAAGACCATCTGCGGAGTGAAACATAGTGGCCACTGGTATGGGGTGTATTCGATAATGGACGACGGCGCAGGCACTGACATCGATTCTGCCCTCCTGTCCATGCCCCCGGACTCCATGTCATCAACCGTTATACTAGAAAAGCGGTACAATGTGTTGCTGCCAGAGGCTCGTTCATGGTAAGATCCCGAGAACGATCCAAGCAAACACTGCTGCCGTATTTTCACTGATGATTCCAGGACTGAAGACGGTTCAGGCTCTGGTGTCTTCGTGGAATCTTGTGGGACCCGTCGGTTCGTTGCCCTTGGTCTGCATGCGTCTGTGTTTCAGGCGGAGGTGTATGCGATACTTGGGGCAATGGATTTTGTTGTGGAAAACAGGTGGAAAGGCAAATCTATTTGTGTCTGCAGTGACAGCCAAGCTGCGCTCATGGCCTTGGATAGTCCTACCACCAATTCCATGATAGTCAGGTCCTGCAAATCCAGGCTAAATTATGTTGGAAAACATAATAGTCTGACGCTGACTTGGGTACCGGGACACGATGGCATTGCGGGTAACGAAACCTCTGACTCGTTGGCCAGGATGGGCTCTGAGGCTGTTTTTATTGGCCCTGAGCCAGTTCTGGCACTCCCTTCTGCTGTCATCAAAGCCACTGCAAACAAGTGGGTTGTTTCGACCCACAAGCGAGCATGGCGGGCTGAGAGAGGCTGCGGATGGACGAAAATTATGCTACCTGCTATCTCTGACCGATGGTCACGGTTCCTTCTATCTTTAGGTAGGAGGGACTGCAGGCTGTTGGTTGGAGTGATGACGGGGCACTATCTATAGGCTAGGCACATGGAAAGGATTGGCATATCAGATAGTGCGCTGTGCCCAGCCTGTGGACAAGAACACGAGATGGCGGACCATTTTCTTTGCGTCTGCCCTGCCTTTGCTCGAATCAGTTTTGGGAAGTTTTCTTCATAAATCATCATTAGGAGTATATTCATGGTAATTATTGGTGGGGTAGCTCGAATTGATTATATCGACCCCATTTCTTTTGTATGGCTTTCTAGTGTCAATATAACCACTAATATAAAATTATGTACAAAAATATTGTGTAGGTCCCAAGTTATAATAATATGTCAATAGTGGGCGTGGCCGTAGAAATAACTCGCCCATTTTTTCTGTGGTGTTTAATATTACTACCCGCAACCTTCCTGGGAAATTTCATTGATAAATCTTTAATAGGAACACAGTAATTGCCATATTCTGCACACACACTATTATGGACCCCATGTATGTTTCTGGCAATTTCTATTCCACTGGCATCAATACGAGCATAGGCTAGCATAGGCTAATTTTAATTTTAGACCCGAAAGTTCCCTATATCAAAAGTGGGCGTGTCTTTTCTCTGATCAGCCCCATTTGTTACAGATAGCTTTATAATGTTCCTTCCCGTAAAATTTCGTCCGTAAATCTCTACCAGATCTTAAGTTATTAATGTTTGTTAATGGTGGGCGTGGTAGTTAATATATACCGCCTACATTTTGCACAGTGTTTAGTAGGACCCACATCTCCATAATTGTCAAATAATGTCACGATTCCGTCAATTGGACCGAAGTTATAGTCATTTTAAAAAAGGTGAAAAAAGTTCCTTATATGGGAGGTAGGCGTGGTCTTTGTCCAAATCAGCATATACAGCAATCTGGTTCTGTATCTTTGTCCAGGCTACACTTTTAGAAAATTTCATTAAGATAGCTCTAATGGTATAGAAAAAAAGTGGCCATAGACGGACGGACAAAATAAAAATTGCTTAGAAAGTGATTCTGATCATATTTGTATAAATATCTCCATAGCTACCACGCCTCCTTCTTGAAATTGCAACCCCTCTCAAAAGCAGAAAATTAGTATACCCTATTTACCTTTTTTAAAGGTAAAGGGTATAAAAATGTATCAACAAATAAAAAAGGAAGAAATGATAAAATTGATTGTTATTTTTATTTATTATTTTATTTATTTTATACCATCTTGCCCATCAAATTCAATACAGCCTACGTCACAGACGCGACTTGAACAGGTTTTGACAGACAATAGATATGAGTACTTGATGGGCAACAAAATGAACGTGAGGCCGCAGTGTAAAGTATTGAATATAACTATTTTTTAAGCGATTGGGCATAAGTGTGCGTTTTTCGCACACATAACAAAAACTATTGAAATTCAGACATTTATACCATTTCTGTTATCTTAAAGCTTTGCTTTGCTAAATTACTTTGACAAGCCGATAAAAATGCATATCAAAATTAGTAAACCACGAAATACCGGTGACAAACATCGTAGTAGTAATACCATAGTACAGTTATATTGTATTGTATTTTCTAGGTAGAATGACAGTCATAACCTAATATTTTATTCATTTATTTTAAATATTTTTATTTCAACAGCTCTTAAAATAAAGGAAACCAAAATAAATAATGCATAATATTGGCATATAATGTTCAAAAACTACAAAATAATACAAAAAAATATCATATAGAACAGGCAAAAGATTTCGTATACTTGCATTTGGAAGGAGAATAAAAAGAACGAGGTCTATTTGTAAAATGTAAATATAATAATAAAAGCTTGCTGTATTTTACATAATAATGGACAGAAAATTACATTGTTGGAAAACATTTTCCTGTAATTTCTACAAGTGTGAGCTGTCTAGTAGAATACCAGGCAAATACTATGAAACTCGATATACTATTTTTACTAGGAAATTATTTAATTCCTCACGTAGTATTTGCCTGGTGTTTAATTCGGTTTGTAACAATACTTAATGTCTGTCATGAAATAACTTTTCATAAAAAATATTAAAGTGGCGTGAAAATGCAAAATAAGTCCAGCTATGCCATCTGTTGTAAAATGTCTGAAACTGAAAATTGTCCGAAACTGCAAAAATTGTCTGTTAAAAATATTTTTTCGTAATATTGAATAATGTTTTAATTCAGGTTATATTCGGTAGTCGGGTCAGCAGCCACTCCAGGAGATCAACATACTCATGAAGTATGTTACGTAATAGGGTATTCTGATTATAGTGCGGAACTATCACCTCCCCTGGGCAGAGGGAGCAAACCGTCTTCAAGTAAAAACCTCCCCTAACCCACCGACCCTTGCTTAATGGGTGAGAGGTATAGTATTAGGCTATCTTCGTATGGAACCTCTCCGATATCAGGCCGCCTAGGTGTTAGTCGGTGGCCTTACTATGGTATGGGGTTTTGTCACGGCTGACCTTTTCCTTCCTCTTTTCCTCATAGGTTTCCATGCATTCTGACTTGTTAGGATGCACAGCCTCGTCTGGTCTGAGACCAGGTGGAGCGGGAGACCGTACGGGGATTATGAACAAATAAAACACAAAACCAATTTTGGATAACGACCCACAAACGAGCAGACTTACGAACATGGAGCTTGGTATAAGATCCGAAGATGAACTGCTGGCTTCTAGCCAGGATTCCGTTACCGTTGATAGCAGCCGCTTCAAACAACAATTCCAATTGGTGGAAGCAGTAGCAGTATACCCTTTTTAAAAAAAGAGTACGGAACTTGGACGGAAACATCGGTGGATAAACTTGACATTTTAATAAATACACACTTTTGAGTTTGCTCGGGCAATATGAATAGCTCGAATTCGTCCGTAACGGATTATCTATCATCGCCAGTGAGCGAATCCATAGTTACAGAAGAGAAAAAAAATACTCAGTTAGCATTATCTCTCCTAGGCACAATACCGAATCCCTGGGCACGGGAACAACAGATTACATGATACCACAACTGAGTTTCAAAACTGAATTCTAGGTAAGACTGCCTATACGGGCCCAATGAAAAGGAAACAGTTTTCTTAAAAACTACGATATTCCCATATTAACGGATGGATCTAAGATAGATTCTGGGGTGAGTATGGGCGTGCACTCACCACAGGTGGCCATAAACTTATCCAAACGTTTATCTTAATAATGTCACGGTACTTCAGGCGGAAGTTCTGACTATTACCTATTTTTAACCGAAGTCCAATCTAGTCAAGGAGTGCAGAGAGGTGTTGACCGAGCTAAGTAATCATGTTGCTATTACTCTCACCTGGATTCGCGGCCACAGGAACATTGAGGGAAATGAGAAAGCTGATAAGTTGGGTCGCTCAGGGGCTTCTCTTGACGAATCTTTTGGGGTGTCGGTCCCCCTGGGAGTCGTAAAGAGAGGCACTTACCTGTATTATGTTCGGCTGGCAAATAGGAGGTGAAGGTTACTAAAATCCGTACTATCTCTCGCGCGGCATGGCCCACAAACAATGCGGGCTGAACTTTCGAGTTAATTAACAAGGATCTCACTGAAATGGCAGTTTACATTGGGCATTGGTGCGTGGGGATTCATGCAGAGAGACTGCGTCTCCCCTTTAACACCAACTGCAGAAGCTGCGGGAACTTAACCCAGGAAGAAACACTCTCGCAATATCTTTGTGAATGACCGGCAAGGTATAGGTTTCTTGGCGCGTTCTTTCTTGACAACCTTTCGGACTGCTATTACTGATTCTTTTTCTTTTTTTTTAACAAACTATATTAATTATATTGAGACAATAAGTAATTATATCTTCAAATTATACAATAATATATCATCCTCCTTACCACTGTACGGAGAAGAGTTTATTGAACACTTATTATTTGAATAAAACAATAAAAACAGAAATAAGATGATCTGCAAAAATTACGATGATGGTAGATCTGCTCTCTTCAAACGAGACGTGGGCATGGTTTGTAGTAGTTTCCTTGCTAGTATTATTGGGGTGAGTCATAAACTTTATTTGATAATTCTTTTTGGATGTTTATGTTTTTCACAGGCCCCACTGATCGTCCGTAGTATTTTTGACGGATGCACCGCAGCTGAATTCCTTATGTCCAGATGGGTGCTATTATGGCTTTATATAAGAGGACTATGTAATCCAGGCTTAGCTTTGAATTTTATTGAAAACCCAGTTAAGACTTGCAGCTTTTAATTTAATATGCGTTCTTTTCTTCTCAATATGAGTTCTCCAGGTAAGGCATCTGTCAAGGTGGACACCTATATATTTCATATGTGTCTCCTGTGGAATAGTTTTGTTGTTGAGTGTGATAGCAGGGCAATTTGTTTTTGTTGAGTGTAAATGTTATATGTGTGCTTTTTTGTTCATTTACTGCGATGCGCCCGTTTGAAAGCCATTTTTCAACTGCATGTAGATGTTCATTGAGATCATGCGATACTATGTGATGGTGCTTTTGCCAAGATGAAATCGCAGTGTCATCGGCATAAGTTGAAATGAGTAGGTATTTGTTTGTTGGTAGATCTGAGGTGTGTATTGGGTACAGTATCGGACCAAGAATACTTCCTTGTGGTACTCCAGCCATTATGTCCATTTCTGGTGAAAGGTAATCTTCACACTTGAAAACGTCTACCCTTTAAGTATGATTCCAAGACACTATGAATATTTGAAGGCAGATGATTTTTTATTTTATAAATAATGCCCTCGTGCCATACTTTGTTAAAGCTTGTGCGATATCAAGGAACACTATAGAGGGGTTCTCCTCGAACGCCTTTCTGATTTGGGACACTAATCGCCAAGCCAAACTGGTTGTGCGGTATTTTTTGTGTCGTAATATATATGGGGTTCATTTTACTAGCAATATCTTCTCGAATAGTTTCGAAACGACGGATAGCAGGCTTATTGGTTTTTATGACGAGACTTTTGTTGGAGTTTTGTCTGGTTTCGGTATCATATGTGGGATTGTTTCCACACTTGTGGAAAGCAGCCTTGTCTTAAAATTTAATTAAATAACATAGTTAAATGATTTATTGCAAGGGGTCAGGTCGTGGCCTGCCGCTTACTTTTTTTCCAAATGAAATGAGATGAAATGCCACACTTCTTTCAGTCTCAACGGTAGGTCTATCCCACTAACCTGTGCTCTTGCCATAATCATCTGAGCCGTCTCTGTGCCTTTATCAGTCTTTAAATTTCAAATGAGCACATTGATTTCTGTTAGACTTGCCTGTTTGGGGATATAGCGTGGATAGCTGCTGATACAAGCATATAGTTGAATGTGTTTACTGCAGAGTCTAATTCATCTCGGTTTTTAAGACTACATTTATCAGGAAGGTGGCTCCTAATGTATTTTCGGAATTTTAGACAATTTGTTTTGTTCGTTGTTACTCGAAAAGGTTGGTTTATGACTCCTGCCTATTGTTTTAACTGTAATATGACTGGAGATTGGTCTGAACTCAGTTCATAGCATGATTCTGCAGGCATTAGTGTTTGGTTAAGGCCTTTCGTTATTGCAAAATCCGATAAGACCGGGATCTTCCGTTGGTCCGAGGGCCAATATGTGGTTTGACCAGAAGAGACATAATTAATTTTATTAAGCCGATTCGTCAGGGCATAATATAAATGTTTACCCTTGGGATTCATACGGCGTGAGCCACAGTGAGTGTGCTTATCATTATAATCCCCAGCTACTATAAATTTTTCTTCTAACCAGTTGAAAAAATTTGCAAACTGAGCCGTTGTGACAGTGTGTCTAGGTGGGCAGTATACAGATGTCACCGTTATGTTGATTTCTCAACATTGCAGGCAAATGGAGGTAGTTTGGATATATTACTTGTCGTAGTCTTCAATTGAGTGGTGTCTAATTCGATATTTAATGAGAATGCCTGTCCCTCTACGAGCTTTGCCATCCGAATGTAACTTTTTATAAAAGTTATAATCCTTTATTTAAAAATTTTTTTTTAGAGTAAGGTGTGCTTCAGAAATGAGTAGTACATCTACATATTTTGTTATTGAAGAGGAAATTTTGGATTTCAAGTTGGTGTTGGCTAATACTTTTCGAGTTCCAATAAGAAATCTTTAGCGTTTTCATTTGTTTGAAAGCATAGATTTCATGAATTGGTTTTTATTATTTATTAGTTTTTGAACCATTGCTTGTATTGAGGACATAAATTGTGTCATACATTGCGTTAAAGTTAAGAGCACTGCCTCAAAATTTTACGGTTGGGTATTGGTTTGTGAGTTCTTAGCTAAGTTAGATTTCAGTGCATTAGAATAACTGATAATAGACGGAATATGGTTACCGCTGGATATGGTCTGGGTTAGGTGTTGAGGCGCGATGTTAGTAACTTCGTGTCAACATCTATCGTTCTTTTGGCGCATTTTCTTTTTATACACTGTGGAACCTCCATATATCCAATAGAAATTAATTAATTAAAATTACATAAATGATCTGAATTTGATAAAAATAATATTTTTAAGCTATTTTGATCTAGACATTTGAAAGAAAAAAAAATTGAATATTTTTCGAAAAGCACCATTGAATTTAGTGCCCTTTCGCAAATTTTCATTAAGATAACTGTTATTGATTAACATTTACTTAGATTATATCAAACTATCGTTCCGCGAATTTCAATTTCATAATAATAAAAATGTTGGATTTTTGGTTTTATGATTTATGATTTATAAATATATGGAATATAAATATCTCATTATCTAATATGGAATTGATGATCTGATATACATTTGGAGTTTTGTTTTATTTGGTTCATATTTGGTAGTACCAATATTCTGCAGCTAACTCTATTTTGCACGCAATGAAAGCTCACGAATTTTTTGGTTCCCCTTTAAATAAATTCTCTTGTAAGAATATCTACATACAAGTAGACAATTTTGGTGAGGTGGGTTCTTTCATTTGCTACTTTTTTCCTAAAAGATCATAATTTAGAACATTTTTACTGTTCTCACATCGTCTTTGACAAAAGTTTGGAACTGCAGTGCTAGTGGGAGTTCGCGTTGATAAATTTTACAAACTGATTATTAAAATTAATTTACCATCAAAACAAGTTGATAATTTTGTGTACTATACGAAAAGTAACGTACGTCCTATAAGTGAATGGCACAACAAATTGGCGCATCAAAACTTAGATCACTGTAAACGATTTCTTAAAGAAATTGGCATGCCTTATTCCGATGAAGACGATAATTTTTGTGATGCTTGTGTTTTAGGAAAACTGCATCGAACGCCCTTTCCAATCAGTAAGAGCAAAACATCAGATGTTGGAGAAATTGTTCATGCGGATGTCTGTGGACCGATGGAGAAGATTTCAGTTGGTGGATCGAAATACTTTCTTTCGCTAAAAGATGATTTCTCGCATTATCGAACAGTATACTTTATTGAAGAAAAAAGTAAAGTCTTAAAGTACTTGGAACGATACAGTGGCGACGTTCAAATTGAAACGGGACGAAAAAAAAAAATACTTCGTTCGGATAATGGACTTGAATTTATAAACAAAAATGTGGATTCACTACTGAGAAAAAATTGTATAACTCATCACAAAACGGTGCCATATAATAATAAGTTCACGTACGTCAACAGAGACGGTCGGTCAGAAATTTTACCAAATCGCGAGTTAAAATTTCATTCAAACCAATCGAGTCTTCTACAATAGTGCAAAAGTGTAGTGATCGGTGAGAACCTAGTTCACGAATACTAGCTGGGACACATAATTTAAATATATTTTTAACAATAATTAGAAAACAAAAATACACAATTGAAATACAAACAACAAAAAACAACAACATAACTAAAATGAGTGTCTCTGACACTCACCAGCAAAAAACAGTAACAAATAGAAATGCATATTTCTCATATGTGTCCACATAGGGTAACGGCGGCAATTTGCCAGTCGAAGCAGCAGAGAGCAGAGCCAGGTCCTGCTCTCCCGCTCTCCTAAACGACACCACTACGAATGCTTCACTACCTTGGAGTGTCCAATGCGCGACACCCTCTACAATTATGGAACATTATCCACCAAACACAACATCAGGAAGAACAACAACAACACAAAGCGCTTGTACTGTAACCATAGCCGCGACAGCGACAAGTAGAATCCAAAATTCGAGCGCAATGATCATGTCCAACAACGCCAATTACAACAGCAACAATTAACACGCAAGTACAAAACTCAAATAATAGAAACACTAACAAAACTTCAGCGGAGAGTAGCCGAAAGCGAAACCGCGAAAAGCAATCGCCAAACAAATTAACGGACCAAAATAGCAACAACAAAAGACAGAAAAACAAACCAATGAGCGCGACACAAGCAACACTAAACGAATATTGGCTGAGTAAGTCAATCGCTCCAAATACACCAAACAGGTTCGAACTACTAACACTAAATGACAGAACTGACGAACAAAATAAAAGTGGGACAAAAACAAATTCAACCATACAGAAACAAATAACAAAGCATCCTCAAAAACCACCACCCATATATATACAAAACGTAGAAAATATTAAAGCACTAACTAAAGCTCTAAATCAGCTACCAAATACAAATTACGAGATGAAAGCTCTGAACAAAAAGGAAGTCAAAATACAGCCGACTGAATCTGTGCATTACACAAGAATAATAAAATTGCTTAAGCAAGAAGAAACCAAATATTATACATTTAAGCCAAAAGAACAACGTGGACTTAAGGTAATTTTACGAAATATGCATTACTCAACGGAAAAAGAAGACATTATAGCTGAATTGGCAGAGTTAGGACATGAAGTACTAAACATTCACAACTTGCAAAAAAATAGACAACCACTTCCTTTATTCTATCTGAAACTTAGACCAAACGATAACAACAAAGACATCTATTCCTTAACCCATCTTCTACACTGCAAAGTAAATTTCGAACCCCCACACCCAAAAAGAACTATTCCACAATGCACAAATTGCCAAAAATATGGACACACTAAAAACAATTGTACTAAATCAAATGTGCACGCAACCACAGCACAATTAAATGTAATATCCAAAGCGATATGAAACAGCAAATTAAATGCGCTCTCTGCAATGAAAACCACACAGCTAACTACAGTGGCTGTATGATTTACAAATCACTACAAATTAAAAAATGTCCAACTTTACGTAAAAAAGAAATCCCTCAAACTCAAGAACAAAATTTTACTGAACTATCTATAATTATACCCACAGTACAAACACATAAAAACTACACACCTGGAATGTCATATGCTAAAGTAGCAGCGATAAATACAGCAGCAGACTTAACTCAAAACCTTAACGCAGAAGCAAACAGCATGACACCAACACAGAATAACGACGATCTATCAGATTTAAAAATAATGATGAAACAATTAATAACTCAAATGACAAGTATGATGAACATTGTGACACTGCTTGTATCAAAACTAGATGGGTTTCAGAAATAAAATAACTTTTGCTTAGGGGTGTAATGTAGACCGCCTCCACGCGGTGCACCCTGGGTTACGCTAAATGGTCTACACTCCCCTAGGTGCTGCTGTTTTCTTGCACGGGAGTTCAGTAGCACCAGTTGGCATGACCCCTAACCTTCGTCCCCGGACTTCTCTTTGGACCATTGTAACCGTTCTGATTGCCCTGGGCTGGTAGCTGTAATTTTCTGGACCTAGCTGTCTTTTGTCACGGTAGCACCAAGGTGAAACTTGAGTGTGAACGTCTCCAGTCTAAGGTTGCAGCTGCCCCGTCCCGTTAAAACCTTGGCAGGCCTCAAAGTACGTTCGACGTCTGTTACCGTTAGGTCGGTAGTGTGGGTTCGGTTGAGTGGAACTCCCGATTAGCACTGGTCTGGCTCTGAGCACTTGACCCCATAAGGGCTTGTGCCAACCCTCGCATGGCCTCCCTGCTTGCACAGATAACCATGGGACCATATTTAGTGACCACACGTTCGGACTGAGATAGCGGCTTTGAGTGGGGACCCTTATTGCATGGACTCAACAAAAATTAAAAACACAAACACAAACAAAATTTTCGCGCATATCCCTTCAGGGACGCGCAAAACCCTGGCTAGGCAAATGCCCACCAGCAACACCCCCGCCCTTGGTTCGAAGAGAGCAGCATAAGCACTGCCCCTTCAACAAGCACCACAGCTTCGGCTAATAAGCCACCCAAGAGCTCTTCGCTGTCCCCAGGCTCTTCAGCGGCTGCTAGGGTATTGACTCACAAACCAGCAGCAGTCGCTCCGCCTAAGCCCTATTCAGCAAACGCCTCGATATTGCCTCACAAGTCGATGGTAACTGCTCCCCGTACCGCTCCTCCTTCAGGTGCACCTACCAACGTGAACCCGAGTACAAGGGCGTACAGGACGCGTAGAGCGGCTTACCGTATTTTGACGAGGCTCAACGCTTCAGAACCATCTCAACTGTCAGAATACGACAAGGGCAAGCTTGAGTGGGCAAAAGCACACGCTGATGTGCGTGTCCACTCCTCCACTGCACAACCAGCCGGTAACCCCAAGAGGCAGAGATCAGCCGATCGCCCGGGCCAATCCACCCAAAGCATCCCTAAGCGAGTAAGGCTGGCTACTCCCAAGCCTAAGCTCTCCAAACCGCTTAGTGAGATTGTGAAAGAGAGCCTCACATGGGCTGTGGTCGACTCTGCCAATGCCGATGGGACCATTACTCCTGCCAATTGGAGACAGGTCGAAATGGCACTGTTACCAATATTCGTTGAGGTTATGTCCCTCAACCCTGGTCCTTCACCCAGCTGCCGTGACGCAGGGTGGTATCAAGGACATATTAAGATCTTATCTTGCTCGGACCAACGCTCGGCGGATCTATACAAGGTAGCGATCAATAGGGTAGGTGAGATATGGCCGGGTGCACAGCTCAATGCTGTACCTTTGGACCAGGTTCCCCAACGCCCTCGCTCCAAAACATGGCTTCCTGCCGAGCCCTCTGAGCCCGAGGCAATCTTAAAGATCCTCAAGCTCAGCAACACCGATCTTCCCACCGATGGCTGGAAGGTCGCGAAAGTTGGTGACCCCAAAGGCACTTTGCGTGAGGTCACCATCATTTTGAACGAGCAATCCCTTGTTCCCATCAACTCCCGCGAGGGGTGATTAATTATGGCTTTGGAGCCATCACTCTCCGCGTCTACAAGTGCGATGCCCAAGCCCCCCAACAGCCTCCCCCAGCTGGTGCTGTCCCACAAGCCACTGCCAAAGAGCCTAGCTGCTCGGGCCCGGCTCTTACCCCTTTATCGGGTAGTGACAATGAGAGTATGTGCTCGGTTACAACCAGAAGCAGCCGCTTCTCAACTTCCGAACTGGTCGGAGAATTCTTCGACCACATGGACACGGATGCGGCTGGTGGATACATCTCTCCAATGTCCGAAGAGGAGGAGTTGAATTCCACTATAATCACTCTTCCAGACAGTGCTGAAGGTACTACAGATTAACCTTCAGCATTCGAAAACTGCCTCGGCAGCCCTGCTTCTCCGCCTCTCGGATATAGGGGAGGAGCTCATTCTCGTCCAAGAACCTTGGGTCATAAATGACCGGGTTTCTGGACTCAATGCATACGGATATCGTATGGTATATATCGAGGATCAAGGTAAACCAAGATCCTGCATTCTGGTAAAAAACAGCGTTAACGCTCTTTTACTCCCTAGATTCAGTGACAAAGACAATGTTGCCATGGTCATTGAAATGGGTCCACGGACTTTCTGGATCTCCTCGAACTACATGGCTCATGACTATGGCGACTCCCCGCCACCAGACATACTGAAGCAAATGGTTGCTGTAGCCCACCAGAAACAGATTCCGGTAATTATCGGCACCGATGCCAATGCCCATCACGAAATATGGGGCAGCTCCGGCACAAATGATCGAGGTGAGTGTCTTTTCGACTTTATCATTTTAAATGACTTAGGCATTGCTAACCGGGGAAATGAGCCGACCTTCCTTACATCCGTAAGGAAGGAAGTGCTTGACATCACCCTCGTCAGCGATAACTACTCCAACATGATAAGCAATTGGTTCGTCTCACAGGAATGCTCCTTTTCGGACCACTGCTATATCACCTTTGACATTGACTTCAGGGAGACTACAGGCAATACAGAATCTCTTAAACCAGTCAATAGAAAAAACACGAACTGGCCTCTTTTCCCTCTCAAACTGGGGTCATGCTTAGCAACGACTCCCCCTATTATCCACAACTGTCCTGACATTGATCGGGCGGTCGACGATCTGACCACAGCTTTTAAAAAAGCCACTCATATTTCTTGCATCACTCCCGAACCACGGGGCAAACCTAAACATCCGTGGTGGAACTCGGAAATTGCAAGTCTTCGCAAAACTTGTAGAATGCTTTTCCACAAAGCTAAAGTTACAGCTGAGTGGGCCCCTTTCAAAAAGAAACAAAAAAAGAGTTGAAATACGCCATTAGGCGAGGGAAACGAGCGTCATGGAGGGAATTTTGCGAAAGCATTAAATCGACGTCTGAGGCTAGCCGTCTTCGTAAAATTCTCCACTCCTCTAACAAAGCCCTTGACTGTATCCAAAAACCAGATGGCAGCTGGACTCACTCAAGCGCCGAAACCCTTGATATCCTGCTGGACACCCACTTCCCAGGGAGTTTAGCCTCAGCGGATCAAGCACTCTACCAGGTGGAACAGGCTTCCCATGATAGCCTCCCCACATTCCAAGTGACAAAAAGTCACCTTGAATGGTCCATTCAAACCTTTAAGGCATACAAGTCCCCCGGACCGGACGGCATCATTCCTGCCGATATCCAAAATGGGGAAGAGATTATCCTTCCATGGCTGCTTCAAATATATAATGCAAGCCTCAGATTGCAATACATTCCCTTACGCTGGCGCACGGCTCGGGTCGTCTTCATACCAAAAGTTGGGAAGGCCTCGCACACCAAACCTAAGGATTACAGACCCATAAGTCTAACATCCTTTCTTCTTAAGGCTCTAGAAAGAGCTCTTGACCTACATATCAGGACATCGATCAACCCTTCTCTTCTCTCTGTATCTCAACACGCTTACTCTAAAGGCAAATCGGTTGAAACAGCACTTGATTCTCTCATTTCTCAAGTTGACAAATCCTTGGCGTACAAGGAATTCACACTTGCCATATTTCTGGACATCGAGGGAGCATTCAACAATGTATGCCCCAACGCTGTCATCTCCGCACTCTATAATCTAAACCTGAATTCAGGTCTTCTTAAATTTATAGAGCTTCTACTAAAATCTAGGATCATCACTTCCACGATCGGCAGTGCCCAATCCAGGAGGGTGGTTAACAGGGGCACGCCACAAGGGGGTGTTTTATCACCCCTCCTCTGGAACCTGGCAGTTAACACACTACTGGTGAGATTGGAATCTACTGGATGCAAAGTGATAGCCTATGCGGACGACATAGCAATCGCGGCATCCGGCAAATTCCCACAAACACTTTCCGAAAAACTTAACTATTCACTCTCTATTGTGTCGAACTGGTGTCGCGAATTCGAACTTGGGGTTAACCCATCCAAAACCGAGACTATGCGTTTCACTAGGAAGTACAAAATTCCAAAGTTTACAATGCCTAGTCTAAACGGCACTCCGCTCTCTTTGAGCACACACGTTAAGTACTTAGGCCTGATTCTCGACCCAAAGCTTAATTGGAAAGCCAATCTAGCTGAGAGGGCACGTAAGGCAACATGCGCTATATACTGCTGTAAAAGAGCAGTTGGTGCACGATGGGGACTTCGTCCTCGAGTCGTGCTCTGGCTCTACACGGCCATCGTTGAACCAAACCTGTTATACGGGTCGGTCTTCTGGTGGCAAGCTCTTGAAAAAGCCTGTAATATCAAACCCCTTGATAAAATCAGAAGATCCATTGCTCTACTGATCACTGGCGCTCTTCGTAGCACACCTACGAAAGCCCTTTTTGCCATGCTGCACTGACTCCCCTCGGGGATCCTGGTTAAGCAACAAGCCAAGCTGACAGCGATTAGACTTAATGCTCTTTCGCACTGGCGCATAACCCTAACAGGCCATGCTTCAATTCTGAATCAGGACCCACCTGTCCCCAACTTTATCGATTATGTGTCGGTCTATCCCGATTTGAACAGGGAATTCGACCTCACTATTCCAAGTCGAAGCGACTGGACCTCAGAAAACCGAATCGTCGGTGAAACAGTCGAAATCTACACCGACGGTTCCAAGCTTGGAGGTAGAGTCGGCAGCGGTATTTATTCCGACAAGCTGGACTTAAACATCTCCCTACGTCTCCCAGACCATTGCAGCGTTTTTCAAGCTGAGGTCATGGCCATTTACCACGCAGCCAAATGGATGCTGAGTAGTGATATCGGCGCAGTTGACGTATCTATCTTCTCAGACAGCCAGGCCGCCATTAAATCTCTTTTTGGCTCCACGGCCACATCAAGACTAGTTCATGAATGTCGAACATCTTTAAATGAGCTCGCAAGTTACTCTCGGGTGCACCTAGTCTGGGTTCCCGGACACAGCGAAATCCCCGGAAACTGCGAGGCGGACTAGCTTGCCAAGGCAGGCACGCTAATGCACGACATTCACCCCTCTGTAAACATCTTCATTTCACTGGCAACAGCCAAGCTCGAAGTCAAACGGAAATATCTGGCTGACGCCTACAAATCCTGGGCTAACGAGGAATCCTGCCACACGGCTAGACTAACTTGGGCAAGCATGGACAAAAATAGAACCAATGAACTTCTTCGACTTGATCGCGTATCACTGTCGACAACTGTGTCGGTTTTGACCGGCCACTGCATAATGGGACAGCACGCAGAAAGACTGGGCCTACCCTCAAATGACTTTTGCCGAGGCTGTGGCTTCGAGGAGGAGGACGAGACGGTTTTCCACCTCTTATGCCACTGCCCATCCTTGAGCAGAAGAAGAATTCGCACCTTTGGTGCCCCATTTCTTACAAGCCTGACAGAGCTGTCATCCATTAATATTAGGGACATAGCCAGGTTCATCAAAGTATCAGGATGGTTTCCTGAAACATGCCGGGGGAGTCGTGCCTTTCCAGGCGCTGTCCTTGCGCTGACTATCACCATCCCAAGTATGGGAACCTTTTTAGTCAGTGCTTGAACGGCGCCACACCGTGGTATCACAATAGGCCATTATGTGTGCTCAAGTGTGCTTTTGGCAAACTGGGCGGCCACTCCTACCTACCTACCTTTGCTATTTGGAACGCCAATGGCGTATCACGCCACTTACTAGAACTTAAAACGTTTATGTGCGAAAATCAATCGATATTATGCTTATATCTGAAACGCATACTACTGATAGAAGCTATAATGACATACCAAACTATAACATTTATTATACACACCATCCTGACAATCGAGCTCACGGAGGGACAGGAATTATCATAAAAAAATCCATTAGGTGCCTAGAACTAGAAGGATATAAATCACATCATATCCAAGCAACCTCAATAGAGATAAGTGACTTGAGAGGGCCAATTACTGTGTCAGCTGCATACTGTCCACCCAAACATAACAACACAAAGGCTCAATACATAGACTATTTAAAATCATTGGGTAGTCGTTACATAGCTGGAGGAGACTATAATGCAAAAAACTCCATATGGGGCTCAAGACTGACAAACGTGAAGGGCCGCCAACTAGACGCTATAAAAGAGAATAATAGTCGCTTTATTAGCACGGGAGAACCAACTTATTGGCCAACAGACAACAAACAATTACCTGATTTAATTGATTTCTGTGTTACAAAAAACATATTGCACGACCACTTAATAATAAAAACATGTCTAGATTTATCATCAGACCATTCTCCAATTCTATTGACCCTTCAAAGCACACCGGATACAAAAATAGCTGCTGGCTTATATAACTACAAAACCGACTGGAACAAATTTCGCCACTTAATGGAAAATGACATGACAACAAACATTTCATTGAAATCTGATAAGGAACTTGATGGCAATAGCATACCTAAATGACAACATCGTCAAAGCAGCAACTCAATCAACCCCAATTCTAAGCCCATCCCAAATTACTACTGTCCCAGCTCACATTAAGCATAAAATAAGACAAAAGAGGAAACTCAGGAAAAGATAGCAAAGCACTAGACACCCAGACGACAAAGCAAAATTCAACAAAGCGGCAAATGAAATGAAGATAATATTGAAACAATTTGAGGAGAAAACAATTTGAAAGTTACGTAAAGAACTTAGGAACGACAACATCAACGAACTACTCATTATGGAGGGCAACCAAAAAACTAAACAGTGCAATACCACATAAACCCCCCATAAAAACACTAGATAATACTTGGGCAAAAATGAATAAACACAAAGCAAATACTCTTGCAAAATATTTTGAAACGGTATTCAGAAACGATATGGACAATCAAATTACCGAGCTTACCAATACCGAAAGTACCCGAAACACTGCAATAAAAATGACAACGATATCAGAAATCAAGAATCAAATCAAGAATTTAAAAAACAAAAAGGCACCTGGATATGATCTTATTAACGGAAAAATACTGAAAGAACTACCTGACATAACAATAGTCTATATTAGAAAAGTATTTAATGCTATAATAAGGCTTAACTATTTTCCAATCTTGTGGAAGGTAGCACAAATAACAGCTATCCCAAAGCCAAATAAGGACGCAACAAGAACCAGTTCATATCGACGTATCAGTCTCTTGCCAACTCTTTCAAAGATATTTGAAAAAATATTATCTGACAGAATTGAGCCTTTCTTGATACAACAAAAAGCTTTGCCAAGCCATCAATTCGGCTTTAGACGAAACCACTCAACTGTGCAACAAGTTCATAGAGTTGTGAACAAAATCATGGATGATATTGACAATAAGAAGTACTGCGTGGCTGTATTCCTGGACATTGCGAAAGTGTTTGACAGAGTGTGGCACAAAGTACTTCTGAATAAACTAAATAATATTCTACCTTTAAACTATTATTACTTGCTAAGCAGTTATATCACCAACAGATACTTTTACATTAAATATGAAGATGAATGCTCTGAGATCCTAACAATAACAGCGGGAGTGCTTCAAGGCAGTGTGCTGGGTCCACTCCTATACCTAATATACACTGCAGACATTCCAACCCCAAAGACACAAGGAACCATGATAGCAACATTCGCGGATGACACGGTCCTCTTAGCATCCAATCAAGACGAAAAGCGGCGACAGACATACTTCAACAAATAATAAAAAATATAGTCTCGTGGTTCGAGAAATGGGGAATAGAAGTTAATAAAGAGAAAACTGTCCAAGTAATATATACGAATAGAAACTCTGCTAAACACCCACTCACAATAAAAGACGAAATTATAAAAATTTGCCCCAGCGCAAAATACCTTGGCATAGCAATCGACGCAAAACTTACATGGAGACAACATATATTAAATAAACGAAATGAAATAAAAAGTAGATTCAAACAATTAAACTGGTTACTAGGACTTAGTTCAAAGTTATCACTGTATAATAAAAGAATGATATATACATCAATGATAACACCCATCTGGAAATATGGGATCGAAGTATGGGGGACAGCAAGCAAAACGAATATACAACTGATTCAAAGAACACAATGCAAAATACTGCGGACAATAACAAAAGCCGACTGGTATATAAGAAATGAAGACATACACCACGATCTCAACATTGACTCGGTGGAAGACACTTTTAAAA
Source organism: Clusia tigrina (assembly GCA_920105625.2). Classification (NCBI taxonomy): domain Eukaryota; kingdom Metazoa; phylum Arthropoda; class Insecta; order Diptera; family Clusiidae; genus Clusia; species Clusia tigrina. The sequence continues at coordinate 205,829,343 of OV050030.1, read as the reverse complement.
AATGTAGCAGCAAATACACAGAGCGCCTAAAAATTCATCAAAACGGAGACGTGCGCCAATTGCCGGCAATGGAAAAAACAGAAAGAAGACTCAAACGAATTGAACCCACAGAACTTCCACATAGAATATTTTAAACAACACTTTTCGTATATAAATTAATTATATATAATTAAATTAAATTATGTTCTGTGGTAATGACTAAAGAACATATAAAGGACCATAGTAGCTGTTAAACTAAAATTAACAGCTGAATTTCAACAACGGTTCTTGTACCGAGTTGATTATAAAGTTGATACCAGGCACGTAAACCTTGGTATCGTTGAAAAAGGACCTAATGTCAACAGCGGTGCTTGTACCGAGTTGATGGTGGGTTTGACAACAGGCACATAAACCTTGGTGTCGGAGAAGGAGAATCAATCAATGTTAAGTTAAAACGAAAAGACTCACAGTTAACTCTTACTGATTGACTGACTTTTGGATGTGCCAATCGTGGGTATTTATTCATTTTTCTATATACATATATTACATATAATTTGGCTATACATATTAGGTATTAATGAATTGACAGCATAACCATGAAATGTGCATTATTGACAAATTTGCAAGCTGGCCTTGAATTGAGTTTCTCAACGTATTGCACTTGATATCATGTTTCATCCAGTGCAATGCCTTCGCTGATGTAGTATAAGTTAACAACAATAATATGCGACGCTGCAGTTCTCACGATAAACGGACAGCGAACCCGATACCTGTGCAAAAACAACAACCTTTGCCTACGTGAGGAAAAACGCTGACGCAATAGTTAACAACAATAATATGCGACGCTGCAGTTCTCACGATAAACGGACAGCGAACCCGATATCTGTGCAAAAACAACAACCTTTGCCTACGTGAGGAAAAACACTGACGCAAGCCCAGACTGGAGCTCTTTTTGTTTTCTTTAGTTTATCAAAAAATTGTTAAGTTTAGTTTTTAAGTGGACATGAAATAAAACGGACTTTAGTCCGAAAAAATATTTCTTTAATAATATAAAATAAAAATTCGTTAACTGGCGCCCAACGTGGGGCATGCGCGAGTGTTCCAAAATTCTTTAAGAATAGAAAAAGAATTTTAAGCGAAAAAGACACTAAAGATCATAAAGTGGTAACCAATCCATAAGAAGGTGATTAAAAAGAATTGAGAAAAAGTGTGTTAACAACGTCACTAAAAGTGGTAACCAACCCATAAAAAAGTAACTCAAAAAGCGAAAAAGTGTGCTAACCACGCCACCGAAAATAATAAGTGTTCCAATAAAAAGTGTCTGGTGCATCAAACGCAGCACCAACAGCTATAACCAAAAAGCATATTGCAGGAAAAAATAACTTGGAAACGAGGCCCCCGAGTAGTGAAAACAAAAAGGAGCAGGAGAACCAACTGCAGCCGCCAAGGATTTTTTTTCAAGGAAACTCAAGCATCCCCATCTTGAAAAAAAAAAAATTATTTTTTTTTTTTGTTCAACGAATTGAAATGATTATATTGATACTAATGTAAGTTTATTTTTGAAAATTATATTAAATTAAATGAAAATTAAATGAACAAATTTTATATCGAATATCGAAATCGAGAAATATCAAAACATTAAATAAATTAAAAATTAAATTTGAAACTTAAAACTGAATCTGAATCAAGAAAATTTTATATTGAAAGCGAGAAATATTGAAACATAAAGTTAATTAAAAATTAAATTTGAAACATAAAACTGAATTTGAATTAAGAAAATTTAAACTATATCCAAAGAAATATTAAGAATACAAATAAATTAAATTCGAGAAACTTGACAAGAACTAGCTAATTGCCTTAGCAAGAATTTATCTATTCTTTTACACAACCTTTTTTAGTAAGAAAGAAAGAAACTAAGGGCAATAATTTTTTTTTTCCCTCCTTATTTAACAAAGTTAAGCTTCGCGAAATTCAGCCGTTCAATTAAACTTTAATCGAAACAAATTTAGACAAAACATGCCAATGGACAACAATATACTTAGGCCTTCGGCCCTCGGACCGGTTGGTGAATTCCAGGCAACTCAAACTCCGGCACTTTCCGAGTTAGTAACTAGATTAGTAACCGAAGCTCTTAGGAAAGAAGGCAAGGATATTATTAAAACTTTGCTTAATCCAACGAGTGATTATTTCAGTGATGTCGACGACAGCATCAACCCTACAAACCTAAACAATTTAGCCGAAATGGACAAAATACCTGACGTAGTAAAAAGCCTTCGCGAGTTTTCTGGCCAAGTAGGAGAATTCGGTTCCTGGCGAAAAAGCGTCGAACGAATTCTCAACATTTATTCTGGCCTCAGAGGCACAGCTAAATACTACGGAATATTGACTGTAATTCGCAACAAAATCGTCGGCCACGCCGACATCGTACTCGAATCTTATAACACGCCTTTAAATTGGGACAGAATTGCGAAGTGTTTAACGATGCACTATGCGGACAAGAGGGACTTGGGTACTCTTGAATATGAGATGATATCTCTTATTCAAGGAGGTAACACCATATCAGAATACTACCAGATAGTTTACCATCATTTATCATTCATCCTAAATAAACTTTCTTCTATGAAAATTGGTGCAGAAAGTCTCCATAACTTAACTAAAACATATCGGGACAAAGCCCTCGATACGTTCATTAGAGGGTTAAATGGCGACCTCCCTCGCCTTCTAAGCATGAGAGAACCCGTTGACCTACCCGAAGCCCTACATTTATGTACAAAACTACAAAATGCCGATTTCCGAACGAATTATGCGCAGAAGAATAATATCATGATGGGCAAATACAATCCTCAGCCACCTCCAGTTCCTCCAAGACGTTTTCCTTCCCAGGCACCACCTGTACCAGCTCCAAGACGAACATTCTATCCAGAATTATTTCATTCCCCAAGACAGTTAGGACACCAAAACTTTAATAGACCCCCACCACAATTTCAAAGACAATTCCAGCCACAACAAACTCGACCGACTCAACAGTTTCAACCACGTAATAACTTTTACCAATCCCAACCGAACCAGTTTCAAAATAGATCAAACTTACCACCTAAACCTCTTCCTAGGCCCGACCCGATGGATGTAGATCAATCAATCCAATCGAGGGCCATAAACTACCAGAACCGCCCAAGACAAAACAGTAATTTTTATAAAAGACCGCCAAACCAAATGTCGCAACAAGTTGTCCCGAATAAATACCAAAGAATCTTCAATACACAACATTCAAACGGTAACGGTACTACAGAGCAAAACGAAAAATCGGAAGAAAACTATTCAGAAGACCTTGCAAATTACACTGACGAAATCCAAAATAGCGACCTTCAACATGAACAAACCCTTATCGACTACATAGATACTCAAGATACTACAAACCTGGATCCACCTGAAATCCTAAACGATATCTATTTTTTAGATTAACGAGCTCTTCATTACCATTTATCGAAAAGGTCATAAAGAGTGGAGAAGTCATAAAATTTTTGATAGATACAGGGTCCAACAAAAATTATATTCAACCCCGTTTAATAAGGCGTCCCATACCCAATAAGAAACCATTTTTTGCTAACTCGATAGGTGGAAACATTAAAGTGACACACCATGCCGAAATTGATTTATTTAACTCATTAACACCCAAAATTAAATTCTTCCTTCTTCCGACCCTCAGCTCATTTAATGGTATCATTGGAAATGACACACTGAAAGACTTGAACGCAATAATTCACACTCAAGATAATTTCATGACAATTAACCCAGGAATAAGAATACAATTAAAACAACATTTATCTGAAACAGTGAACTCGATTGACATACGAACGGACCATTTGACCAAAGAATAAACTAAACGACTTCATAATATAATTGGAAAATGCCCAAATCTTTTTTCGGAACCAAACGAAAAACTGACCTATACGACAACGGTCAAAGGTGAAATTCGCACTACCTCTGATAACCCAGTTTATTCGAAATCATATCCTTATCCCTTTGCATTAAAACGAGAAGTCGAGACACAATTAAAAACCTTGCTTGAAGACGGAATTATACGTCCATCCAAGTCTCCCTATAATGCGCCTGTATGGATCGTTCCAAAAAAACCTGATTCATCGGGAGAGAAGAAATATCGAATGGTCGTGGATTACCGAAAATTAAATCAAGTCACAATTCCCGACAGGTACCCCATTCCGGAAATTAGTGAGGTCTTGTCAAACTTAGGCAGAAATAAATATTTTACAATAGCGGATCTAAAGAGCGGGTTCCACCAAATACCCCTAAAAGAAAAAGATATCGAAAATACTGCATTTTCAGTCAATCACGGTAAATACGAATTCACTCGACTACCGTTCGGATTAAAAAATGCACCCTCAATCTTTCAGAGGGCACTCGATGACATCCTAAGGGAGCATATCGGTACACGCTGCTATGTCTACATAGACGACATAGTAATTTTTGGTCGCGACGAAGACGAACATTTTCGAAATTTAGAGGTCGTACTTAAAACATTGGAAAAGGCAAACATGAAAATACAAATAGATAAATGCCGCTTTTTGCAAAGCGAGATAGAATTCTTAGGGTTTATAGTTTCACCAGATGGGATTAAGACCAATCCCAATAAGGTGAAAGCCATTGTAAATCTACCACCTCCTACGACACTCAAAGAATTAAGATCTTTCCTCTGTATGTCAGGATACTACCGTAAGTTCGCGAAGGACTACGCTAAGCTTGCGAAACCCCTGACATCCCTTTTAAGAGGGGAAGATGGACGAGTGTCCAAAATTCAGTCTAAACATAAAGCAATTTCAATGAACCAAGAAGCTCTAGATGCATTTAAAAGATTAAAAAGCGCTCTCATTTCTGAAGAAGTTCTTCTTGTGCACCCCAACTTCAACAAGCCGTTCGAACTAACAACTGACGCATCCGATCACGCAATCGGTGCTGTACTTTCTCAAGACCAGAAACCAATAACTTTCCTCTCAAGAACACTAAGTCAAACCGAGGAAAATTACGCTACTAATGAGAAAGAGATGCTGTCAATCATTTGGGCACTCAACTCACTGCGAAACTTCCTTTACGGTTCCAGAAAAGTATTAATCTACACGGACCACCAACCACTGACATATGCCTTCAGCAACAAAAACACAAATGCTAAAATGAAAAGGTGGAAGGCTATACTTGAGGAGTATAACCATGAACTTCGATACAACCCTGGCCGAACAAATGTGGTTGCTGACACGCTTTCTAGACCACCTAAAACAGTTCATATCAATTCTATGACTGCAACGCAGCATAGTCATGATAGCTCTGCCGAAGATTTAATATGCGGTGTAGAAACTCCAATAAATGTATTTCGAAACCAGATTATATTAAAATTAGGCGATGAAAATTTATACCAAATTCAGAACCCATTCGGTAATTACAATAGACACATTTTTATTAAGCCACACTACACACATACTGATATCATTAACATATTTAAAAGGTATTTAAATCCAAAAACCATTAATGGACTACATGCCGAAGAACCGATAATGGGGATAATTCAAGAGGTATATCCAATACATTTCCGTAATTACAAAATTAGGCGAACTCAATTTTTAGTAGAAGACCTTAAGAACGAGACAGAACAAGAAGAAAAAATACTGACTATCCACCGACGAGCTCACAGAAACCCAGAAGAAAACAGATTGCAATTATTAGAAAATTTCTATTTTCCGCGAATGTCATCAAAAATCAAATCCCTTACGAAGAATTGTTCACTTTGTAAACTGCACAAATATGACCAACATCCCAACAAACTCATTCTAAAACCAACACCCCTTCCTAATTACCCAGGGCACATAGTCCACATTGATATTTTCTCTACTGAGAAAAATCTAGTTCTAACAGCCATAGATAAACTCACAAAATATGTAAAAACCATCCCAATTAAAACACGCTCTATCGAAGACATAAGAACACCGTTGAGGGACGTACTATTCTTCTTTTCAGTGCCAGAAATTGTCGTAATCGATAATGAGAAATCCTTAAGTTCCGCATCCATGGCTACCATGATGGAAGAATTAAACATCCAAATTCACAAAACTCCACCATACAAAAGTGAAGTAAAAGGCCAGATAGAGAGGTTTCATTCCACTCTCGCTGAAATAATGAGATGCCTAAAAGCTGAAAATAACTCTCGACCATTCAACGAACTTTTGGATAGAGCCACTCACGAGTATAATTGTACGATTCATTCCGTTACTGGAAAGAAACCTGTGGAACTGCTCCTAGGGCGATCACCCAGAGTAGGTCCTGATGACTTCGATAGAATCAGATTAGACAACATCGAAAAACTCAAAAGAAAACAGGAAAAAGATGCAAAGCATCATAATAAAAAACGTAAACCTCTAAAGAATTATGAAATAGGCGAAATAGGATCCTTGTAGGATGCGAAATGCAAATTCTGGACTATACAAATTCACAAGTAGTAGCTGTCCACTATGGACGGGCGAAAATTAAAACAGGAAATTTTAAGATTATCCACGACATCAACATCAAGCAATATGACGACATTGTACATGAACTAACTGCAGCATTCGAAAAAGACATTCCAAGAGATCAGCCCCTATATCCCTACCTCCGTCATGAACTATCACAAATCGAGGAAATGCTAACACACCTTAAGCCTAGAATTATTAAAAGATCGCTAGACTTCATAGGATCTGCTTGGAAGTGGGTTGCAGGGACACCCGACCACGAACACTTCGTTACAATTCAAGAAAAATTAAACAATGTTCTCACTAACAATAACTACCAGATCATAATAAACAAACTTATAAGCGACAGACTTAACAACATAACTCACGTTACAAATACTATTGAAACATTTATGAAAACCGACACTAAATTTAGACACGAATTAATATCTAGCTTACAATATAAAATGAAGCTTATAAAGGAAGAACTGACTAACATCAAATATGCTATCAATTTCGTAAAATCCGGTACTGTAAATACACTAATGCTTTCAAACACAGAAATAGAAATAGCTACCACGATGTTAGATAAAGAAAAACTGCCCTATGTAACTCCCGAGGAAGCTCTTGAGTTTGCAAATGTTAAAATTATTACGAACAATTTGTCACTTCTGTATATTGTAAACATTCCCGTTACAACAATAGACACTTTCGAGAAAATTCTAATAAAACCTGTAAAAAGAAAGAATACAATAATAGATATTGAGCATAGTACAATTTTAAAAAACAATGATGTTATTTACTCAATTGTAAAAGAATGCAAACTTTTTAATGCCTTAACAATATGTAACCAAATGAACTTAATATACATAAGCAATACTTCATGTATCCCCAATATTCTAAGAAGCTCCCAATCAACATGCAACAAATCCAGCGGGCAACAAATTACAACGCTAGAAGAAATATTAACCGGCGTTCTACTTATAAATGACTTTAAGGGAATAGCCAACATTAATGACATTCCGCATGATCTTAACGGAACATTCCTTATCAACTTCAACAATGCAACAATAACAATAGATGATCGAACATTTACATCCAACGACATCCCTAGCTTCAAACTTCTACCACCCGTATTACAACCTACACCACACGAAAACCAGTACAGAGAACTCCTATTCCTCGAGATGATGAAGGATCTAAACATTAAAAACACAAACCAAATCCAACTACTGAAGATGGAAAACAGAATCGAAAGATGGACCAATCTGGGACTCTCTACAGTTCTGATCATCCTATTAGCAGCAATCCTAATCCTCAAAATCCTGTTAAGAGAAAACACAAAACTGGTGATTAAGCAAAATATCGAACAACAAGAACCATTCTCGCAACCAGGAAAATTCTCGGACAAGGATAACCGTTCGGTTGCATCTTTTTTTAAAAAAAAAAAAAAAAAAAAAGGACCTTAACATCAAATTCACCTAATCACCAGATCTCTTCCTTTTAGCAGATGTGGACATCAGCATTTAAGAGGGGAAGCGTTAACAGCAATAATATGCGACGCTGCAGTTCTCACGATAAACGGACAGCGAACCCGATACCTGTGCAAAAACAACAACCTTTGCCTACGTGAGGAAAAACGCTGACGCAATAGTTAACAACAATAATATTCGACGCTGCAGTTCTCACGATAAACGGACAGCGAACCCGATACCTGTGCAAAAACAACAACCTTTGCCTACGTGAGGAAAAACGCTGACGCAATAGTTAACAACAATAATATGCGACGCTGCAGTTCTCACGATAAACGGACAGCGAACCCGATACCTGTGCAAAAACAACAACCTTTGCCTACGTGAGGAAAAACCCTGACGCAAGCCCAGACTGGAGCTCTTTTTGTTTTCTTTAGTTTATCAAAAAATTGTTAAGTTTAGTTTTTAAGTGGACATGAAATAAAACGGACTTTAGTCCGAAAAAATATTTCTTTAATAAAATAAAATAAAAATTCGTTAACTTATATATTGGAGTTTTTGTCAACAATGGAAATTCCATCGTTAAGCTGGCAAGGTTTGCTTAACACAAGCCTAATTGTATGCAAAAGAAGATGTTATGCATTAAAAGTTTGAATGTTACATACCTCCCAATGAGGTTTGCACATCAACTGTTAATGCAATTAACATTTCTCCCGCGCGTTGAGCACAGCTCAACCTATATAAGATTCTCTATTGGTTGGTGGCGAGGGCGAGGCTGAGGCACCGTATCTGTTGACGTGATGATTTCTGGTACATTGACGCCACGTTGACTTCGTATTTTCCATATGAGCCCAGTAATTAAAAGTATCACGGACAGGAACAGTGCGGTATAACTGACCGCATGGTGGTAATAGTCTGGTGGTTGAATTTTGTGCAGTGTCATCAGTTTTTCCTTGGCCAGAGCATTGTGTAATTCTGTGAGATTCTTCAGTTGTGTTGTGTAAGTGATCGCGTTGATTTTCTGCAATAGTTGGGTTATTTGTTCACTATTAGATAATTCTGTAATTTTTCCTAGGCTTGTGCGTGATGCTGTTAACGCACTGGACACGGATTCTTGCCCTTGTATTGAGATTGCATTGTGTTTCAGCACACATTCTGGCTGAAGTGTCAGTAGTCCTGAGCCTTTCAGTGTCAACGGGATGATTTCCTTGCCGCAGACTGCAGTGGCTCGTGAAGTTGACGAAATTGCATAAATCCATTGATTTTTTTTTCTTCAATGGTAGCCACGTAATGTTATTGGCCACAGGTTTCAGTTTCCAATTTGGTTGAGTGTTTTTGTTAAACAAATTGATTTCGCAGGATCAAATGTCAGCCTCATAGCTGAAAAGGATTGGCACATTTGTACTTACGTATTCATTTTGATTGATTCGCTCACATGATGAAAAGTCGTCGGAGCTAATTCGCAGGTATTGATCGCGAGCAGCATTTATGGCAAGAAAGGTGGTGCATGTATCAATTGCCACCATAGTGTTGTTGATCCAATTTGGTACCGAAATGAGCAGAAAGAGTTCAAATCGGTCATGTTCCACCAACGGTAATGTAATCTTAAACACAATATGGTCCTGAGTGAGTCCTCCCTTTACCTTCATTATCCTATATAGTAGTATTAAGTCCTCTTGATTTGCAGGTAGTTCTAATGATGATGGCAGGTGGAGTTCAATTTTGTCAACTTCGGGGTGCAATTGCTCGGGAGTTAAAAGTAGCGGATTGAATTTACCATAGTGAGTGTCTGTGAGAACATCCAGTATAGCTGATTGTGTACGTTGTAAATCGGTTGCAATTAGAGTTAGTTGAATTGACAGAGCGTTGAATAGTTCCAACAATTTCGATTGTTGCAGCTCTTCGTCTTCTTTCTGCAATTGATTCCACATTTGATTTACTTCTTGGTCAAATTCATCAAATTTTGTATTAACCGCTATCTGATCCTGCTTTATGATATTGACGGTGGAATCAATGATGGATGTTTGATTCGTCAGCAAATGTAGCAGATTGGACTCGTTTTCTTTGACATTTAATATTGTCCTTGACATCTTTTTGGAATACTCTGAATCTAATACGCCAAAAAGTGAATGTGCAAGGTTTCCAACGAGATTTACTGCCCGTCTCCTGTTGCGACTGCTTCTTAATAGATTATTATCTACACGCAATTCTCCTTCAAGTCGATCGAAGCTGTCGGTTAGATGACTACAAGTGTAGTTTTGTTTAATCTTTCGGCAAAGTTGACGTAGGGTGCTGGTACCGTTGAACAGCGTTGATGCTTCTGTCCAATATGGTTTCAGATCGTAGTATACGAGCAAGTTCCATTCCGTAGATGAAATAGCAACTGATCCTATATTTTCGAAGTGGATGCCAAGTCTTGAACCAAAACGATTAACTTGCACTGGAGATCCCAATATTATTGGTAAAATCATTATTGTGAGTAGCAATGCCAAACTATTAGTGATTGCTGGTATTATTCTTCTCTTTTTTGGCACTGGTTACTCTTCTGGATCCACTTCGATGTCGTCCTCATCTGCCGAGAATAATGGTGCCAGTCTTTGAATTGCTTTTTAAAATATGCCCCTTTGTGCTTTTACGTCACACACACTTACTAAGCCGTCGTCACCCATATATACCTTAACAATTCGCCCAAGAGGCCATTGGAGCACTGGTAAGTTATCTTCTTTGACGATTACCATAGTATTTGGCTCTATGGTCCTAGTTGGACCCTTCCATTTCTGTCGTTGCTGAAGTTGTTGAAGGTACTCGTGTGACAAACATTTCCAAAACTCGAATTTAAGGTGTGTCACCAATTTCCATCTAGTTTGTAGTGATACCTTGGATTCTGACATGTTCCTATCTATCTGTGAAGTTAACGGTTCGCCTATCAAGAAGTGTCCCGGAGTTAGCGCTGTTAGGTCATCTAGATCTGTTGACATTGGGGTAAGCGGTCGAGAATTCAAAATTCCCTCGATCTCCACGACGATGGTTTCGAGTTCTTCGTAGGTCAGCGATGCCGTCGATACACTTCGTGGTAGCAAATGCTTGGCGGATTTAACCGCTGCTTCCCGTATTCCTCCAAAATGTGGAGCTCTAGGAGGAATAAATTTGAAGTTTATTCCACGGTCGCTGCATGATCTCGTGATATTTCTTCGTGAGGTGTTTGAGAAGATAACATCGTTTAGCTCCTTCAGATTGTTACTTGCGCCGACGAAATTGGTTGCGTTGTCACAACAGATAGTGTCACACCGTCCGCGGCGAGACGTGAAGCGTTTCAGCGCTCCGATAAATGCTTCGGTCGCCAATTCGGTTACAATCTCTAGGTGAACTGCCTTTGTTGCGAAACAGGAAAAGACTGGGATGTAAGCCTTGTGTGGCTTCTTTCCGCGAATTTTATAAGTTAGATGCTTCTAGCCGTCCTCCAACCCTTAGGATACCTTGGTCATCAATAAACGGTGACAAATTACTGATATCGCTAGTGTTATTGACAGTTGAGTGACGCTCAAAGTTTTTAATGTCATCGTAAAAGGCTCTTCCTTGGGTACGCTTGACAATGTCAATGATGCCTCCATTTCTTCGACTGTTGGTGCTATTGTAGGGTGGGACAATTTGTTTCTTAATACTTTCACATAACGAATGACAAATGCTACAATTCTTTGCAGGCGTCGAAATGAGTTCTTGTGATTGATTTCTTCCCAGAAAGTTGTTTTCTCTTTAGAACTGAGTGTTAGAGCTGCACTCGTCTGCCGCCTGAGTTCCAAAGCACATTGTTCTCGCGGAGGTTGAAGTGGCCAAATTGTCATAGATCCGTGCAGGAACTTAGGTCCATATAGCCAAAACAGGTTGTCTACCAATTTAGCTGGTGTCACGCCTCTTGATACCAGGTCTGCAGGATTGTCCTGGGACGGCACGTGACGCCATTGTTGTGGATTAGTTGCTTGCTGAATAGCCGAAATTCGGCTGGCTACGAATGTGTGGTAGTGTGCTGATTCTGCATTTATCCATCCCAGCACCGCTGTGGAATCAGACCAAAAATGCGTTGTAACGCTTTTGAAGAATGGGCTTTCATGGAGCTTCTGCATCAATTCCACGGCGACCTTAGCAGCGCACAATTCCAGTCTTGGTAATGTTACTTGCTTTGTTGGAGCTACTCGTGATTTCGCGCATAGGAAGCGAACGATTATCTGGTTTTGGGAATCTTGTGTTCGCATGTATGCTATCGCTCCACAGGCATGCTCTAATGCTTCAGCGAAAATGTGTACTTGAGGGTCTTTGGGTACTGTGCGACCGAAGAAATGGCGTGGCACGCTGATGGTTTCTAACTTCTGCAAGTTCTTTTTGAAGGTTCGCCATGTTTTGTGAAGTGGTGCTGGAAGTTCTGTATCCCAGTCTATTTTGAGTTTCCATAGTTGTTGAAGGAATACTTTTGCTGTTGTCGTAACTGGCGCGACGAAACCAAAGTCATCATTAGAAGGGATGCAGATCAATCCCATTGTTTTGATGTTGTCGTCCAGTGTGTCATCGAATTCCATATTTTCTTCACGGTCCGTGACTGGAATTTCCTCTAGTAACCTTGGGTGATTCGCGCACCATTTCCGTAAATTGAAACCCGCGGAACTAAGCATGAGTCGAAGTTGTCGCTGTATTTCACATGCAGTGGAGAGATGATCAGATCCGCTCAACATATCATCGACATAAAAATTGGTCCTAGTTGGTATTTGTTGGCTTGATCGTCAGCCAGAGCCTGAAGTGTGCGGATAGTCAAATACGGTGCAGACGTTATACCGTAGAAGACTGTCGTGAGCTGATAACAGTTAATGGGATGTGAGGGATCCTCTCTCCACCAGATTACCTGGAATTTTTGATTGTCTTTATCTAATCGCACTTGTCGATACATCTTTTCAATGTCAGCTGTAAAGACAAATCGTGGGAGCCGGAAACGCAAAAGAATAGTAAACACATCTTCCTGCATAGTTGGTCCTGTTGCCAGCAGATTGTTTAAAGAGACATTTGTTGATGTTTTGGCTGAAGCATCGAATACAACTCTTAGCTTTGTCGTTGAGCTGTCTGGCTTCAAAACGGCATGATGTGGAAGAAAGTAGTGGGAACTCTTGATGCTAGTTATGTCAATCTCTTCCATATTCTCGCATGAAGGCTACATATTGGGCCTTGAATTCAGGAATCTTTATCATTTTTCGTTCAATTGTCATGAACCGCTGCAGAGCTAACTTTCGCGATTCTCCCAGTTGGGTTGGAGTAGTATGGAACGGCAATTTCACTATGAAGCGCCCATTGTTATCACGTTGATAATTTTGCACAAAATGTTCTTCACAGCGACGCTCGGCGGTTGTAAACTTACAGCTAGGTGAATCACATCCTTCAAGTCGCCAGAATTTTTCAAGAGTGTCGTTGAGGGAACCATACTCCTGATCAGTGTAGACTGCAAATGTTGCTGTTTTTGTTGAGCTTTGGCTAATTTCTCCACTTATCACCCAACCAAGCGTTGTGTTTTGCATGACTGGGAGCTCAGAGGAAAGTTTGATTTGGCCCATTTCTATGAGGTCGTAATACAACTCTGCGCCCAAGAGAACATCGATTTTTCCTGGTTGATGAAAGCCCGGATCAGCCAGTTGTACACCCTTAGGTATCAGCCATTTTGTAACGTTTAGCTGCTGAGCTGGTTGAGTTCAAAGTTGCTTGTTCGAGATTCCAGTTTCATGTGAGCGCGGTGTTAAGCTCTTCTTTGGGCATTTCCAATACCTTCAATGCATAACGAAGCCTCGATTGGATATATGCCTAGTCATTTAATGAAACGCTCGGAGACGATGTTGATTTGTGATCCTGAGTCGAGAATGGCTCTAAATTCACCGATCGTCCATTCGCAGCTGTTATTCTGATTTTAGCTGTTCCCAACAAGACAAAACAGCTTCGATGTGTAGGCATGACATCGGTGGCTGCTGATGCCACTGCGGTATTGGACAAAGTTGTAGTTGATTTTAAATTGATTGCTGTTGATCGGCTTCCTCTTGTGGTCTGCTCCCGTGCTTCAAGATGCAACAACGTGTTGTGTGTTCTATTGCATTTGGTGCAGTTGCCTGACACGCAAGATTTGGCATTGTGCCCACTTTTCAGACAGTTTACACAGTAGTTTGCTTTTTGGACTGTGTTTAACCGCTGACTTGGTGTCATCTTTAGAAAATCTTGACATTGGAATACCGCATGATGTTGGTTGCATGTCATGCATACTGGACCTGTTGGCACTGAGACACTTAACGCCTGGAAGCCCTTGGTCGCCCTTGTTCTGCCGCATCCTTGTTGAGTCTTCCTCCTAAAGCTTCCAATGACTGGAATCTAAGTTCAAGGAATTTCTGGAATTCGTTTACAGATGGTATCTCCTTCGGTGGTTTTAAGGATTGCTCCCATAATGCGTGAGTGTTTTTGTGTAAGTTTTGGATTAATATGTACAGCAGAATGGAGTCCCAGCTGTCGGTGCTCACTCCTAGACCTTGTAGAGTCCTGATGCACTCCTTGGTGGTGTCGTGGAGGAGCTTAATCGCTGATGCCTGATCGTTGTTGATTGTCGGTTGGGAGAGCAGTCTGCTTAACGTTGCGTTGATCAGGAGCCCAGGGTTTTCATATCGATCCTTGACCACCGCCCATGCAGCCTCGTAATCATTTGCCGAGGCTGTGAAGTGCCGAATTAGTCCTTGCGCCTGACCGGATAAACTGGACTTCAAGAACCATATCTTTTGGCAAGCTGGAATTGGTTGTTTGTCGACCAACTCCATAAATAGATCGTGGAACTGCCTCCACTTGTGGTAGCTGCCATCGAATTTTGGTAGTTCAACCTTGGGAAGTTTTAGACCTAATGTCGTCATATTGGCTGTTTGCCTGTTGACTGCTGTTGGAGAGGCTTGCATAATTGATGCCGCTGATTCTCGAGCCATATCTTGAAGCTGCACAATCTGTGCAGTGATTACTTGCTCAATCTGGGCAAAACCCTTGTAGTCGTATGAGCTGGGCTCATCAGATAACCAGATCCTTTGGTGCAGGTCCTGGGCAGATTTCCTATGCATTTCTACTGTCTTCACCTGCATTTCATAATAGTGCGACGTTTGTTGTGTCACACTATTAAGCACTTGGCTAAGTAGTTTGCTAGCTGTGTCTATTGGCTTCTTTTGTTTGTCAATTAGTGAGCATAGCTGACTTGACGGACTTCTGGGGGGAGCTATCACGGTGCTTGATTCGCTTTGTCTGGTGGCTGGCTGCGGCGAACGTACTGTTTTGAGTACCTCCGGTGCAGCCTTTGAGGTTGATGCTGCCTGGAGACGTTTGATGGCCTGTACTGCTCTGTCCATCTCATCGCGTGCTTCTCGGTATTTCGTGCGAATGGCAGTGTGTAAATCCTTCACGAAATATGGGTGGTCGACTTCCTTGCCATGTTGGTCGCGGATGGTATTGTCGAGTTTGTCAAACTGTACCCACAATTCATCCAGCTCCTTGGCCTTTGTTGTTATGACATCTATTGTTCTGCGCTCTTGTGGCGCCTTCTTGTAATTGGCTATAGCTTTTTGTAGAGCCAGTGCAAGTTCATCTTGCCTCAATGATAGTTCTTCAATCCCCATGATGATTACGTATCGTGTTTTTGAATGCTATGTGCAGGATTCGTTGTTGTCGTCTGCTGGTTACCGGCCAATGCTGCCTTGATTGTTGTCGTCTTCTGGTTACAGGACACTTGATAGCTTGATGATAAGCCAGTATATAATGCCTGATGTCTTCTGCAGGTTACTAGCTTAGGACTTGATTGATGAATGTGGATACTACGTTGGTAGCTGTTTGCTGCCTACTGAAGGATGTTTCAATGATCAGTGGATCGATGGATACTTGGCACTTGAACCAGTTATCCTTTCCATCTGATACTCAGAAGGTTTCAAACGTCGGGGTCACCAAAATGTTAAACTAAAATTAACAGCTGAATTTCAACAACGGTTCTTGTACCCAGTTGATTATAAAGTTGATACCAGGCACGTAAACCTTGGTATCGTTGAAAAAGGACCTAATGTCAACAGCGGTGCTTGTACCGAGTTGATGGTGGGTTTGACAACAGGAACATAAACCTTGGTGTCGGAGAAGGAGAATCAATCAATGTTAACTTAAAATGAAAAGACTCACAGTTAACTCTTACTGATTGACTAACTTTTGGATGTGCCAATCGTGGGTATTTATTCATTTTCTATATACATATATTACATATAATTTGGCTATACATATTAGGTATTATTGAATTGAAAGCATAACCATGAAATGTGCATTATTGACAAATTTGCAAGCTTCCCTTGAATTGAGTTTTCAGCGTATTGCACTTGATATCATGTTTCATCCAGTGCAATGCCTTCGCTTATGTAGTATAAATTGGAGTTTTTGTCAACAATGCAAATTCCATCGTTAAGCTGGTAAGGTTTGCTTAACACAAGCCTAATTGTATGCAAAAGAAGATGTTATGCATTAAAAGTTTGAATGTTACATACCTCCCAATGAGGTTTGCACATCAACTGTTAATGCAATTAACAGTAGCATTTAAAAATTACTTATTGTTCACGAACAGAATGTAATTAAAAATGGAGCAAAAATAAAAATTAAAAAATATAGTCCAGAACAAAACGGATCTGCTGAACGTGAAATGCGTACTATTGTTGAATTAGCAAGAACAATGATATATACTAAGAATCTGGACAAAAAGTTTCGGGCGGAGGCTGTTAATTGTGCTGTATACGTATTAAACAAAACAGGAACTAGTTCGCAAAAAGTAATAACACCTTTTGAGCTGTGGTTTGGTAAGCAACCTAAAATAGACAATTTGCACGTTTTCGGCACGGAGGCATTTATTCATGTACCGAAGCAAAATGGGATGCTAAATCCCAGAAAGGAATATTCGTTGGATATGCAGACGATATTAAGGGATTGAGAGTATACAATTCAAGAACAAACAAGGTGGAAATTTCTCGAGACGTCGCATTCAAAAATGAATTTGGAAAATCATCAGAAGCTGTGATTGATATATCTACTGAGGATGCAGAACAAAATGTAGAAATGGCGAATGGTATACAGCATCAACAATCAGAATCTTTGGAGAACAGTGATGATGAGGTATTCTGTGAAAGTGTTCCATTCTCAGATATCGACGTGCCGGGTGCTGAACAAAGACCTGAACCTGAGCAAAGTTTTATAAGTGACAGACTACGTAGTAAAGCGACGAATCTCCACGTAAACAACGGTAACCAGCATAGCCAATCTAAATCGCTTAACGCATTTGTAGCTGAGGGACACCTTTGTGTGGCGAGCAGCCAAACCCCAACGAATTATCACCAAGCAAGAAGCTGCAAAGAAGCCATAGAATTGAAACAGGCAATGGATAAGGAAATCAATTCACTCAATGGCAACAAAACGTGGTTTTTGACTGAACTACCAAAAGAAGCTAAAGTCATCAGCACAAGATGGGTATACATGATCAAAGATACTACTGAAAAGGAAGAAAAACGATACAAAGCAAGATTAGTAGCTCGTGGATTTACTCAGGAATACGGGATTGATTATTTGGAGACTTTTAGTCCTGTGGCCAAGTTTACATCGATAAGGGCTATCCTTTGTATAGCGGCAACGGAACAATTGAAATTGAAGCAGTTTGATATCAAAACAGCTTTTTTGGATGGTGACATCCAGGAAGATATTTAAGTTCATCAACCTGAAGGATATTCAGACAACACGGGGCGAGTTTGTCAATTGCTGAAAAGTTTATATGGATTAAAACAAGCCTCAAGATGTTGGAATAAGACTTTTTCAACAATGCTTAAAAAATTCAGTCTGGTGGCAAGTAAAGCTTATAATTGCGTTTTCACTAACAAAGCTGGTGCAAAAAGATTCCTAATGGCTATTTACATCGATGATGGGCTAGTTGCGGAAGAAGCTAAGGCAGACATAGATAAGCTTTTAGCATTCCTAAAGCATTCATTCAGCATAAAAGTGTTCGAGGCTGGACATTTCCTTGGACAAGAAATTTGACAGTTGGCAGATGGCAGTCTACATGTAAACCAACATGGTTATGCAGAAAAGTTAATGAAGAAGTTCAACATGGATCAAGCCGATCCAGTTAGTATGCCCTGCGATATTTCGACAACTGTGCTAACATTAGCTGATGGTGCAGCAGTGTCGAGCTATCCGTATAGACGGTTGGTACTTTGATGTATTTAATGCTAGAAACGAGACGAGACATAAGTTTTGCCGTTGGGTACGCTAGCAGATACCTGGAAAACCCGACAAATGCACATGTGAATGTCGTAAAGCGAATTTTCAAATATTTGAATGGCACAAAAGGGTATGGTGTACTTTTACCAACCAAACATTCCTTTGTTTTAAATTGTTTTAGCGATGCCGACTATGCTGGTGACGTCACTACAAGAAAATTAACCAGTGGACTTGTTATTATGATGCGTTCAACGTGCATTGCATGGGCATCACAGAGACAACGCTGCGTTGCATTGTCGAATCTGAATTTGTGGCAAGCTGCCAGGCCGTCAAAGAGCTTATGTGGATAAAACAACTTTTACGTGATATACTTCCTGACGAATACCCAGAGACTAATCTGAATATGGACAATCAAGGAGCTATTCGATTAATTAAAAATCCAGAATATTATAAGCGAACAAAACATGTTGATGTAAAATTTAATTTTATTAGAGAAGAATATGAAAACAATCTGTTTAATATAAATTATGTTTTATAAAATCAGCAAGTGGCAGATATTTTTACAAAGCCCTTAGTAACAGAAAAATTTGTGCGTTTTAGACAACTCATGAATATTATTGAATTACAAAAAAAACTAAGATATTAATGAATCCTGAAACGAAAAGGAAAAGAATTTTTTTTTTATTTAAAATTTTGAAATTAAATTGAAATATATGATAAAAGTGGGAGTGTTAAGAATATTTATCACATTATATCCCACTGTGTTTACCTCCAATACTTCTACTGTATTTACTTCCAATACTTCTTTACTTAAGTACACACATGCTACATGTACCAACATATGTATACTATTAATAAAGTTAGTTCTCTACAAACACTCAAACCTTTCGGACTAGTTTTATCAGAATTTTTTCGCGTTTTTCTAATCAGTCTATTTCTTGTAGGGATATGTGAACATTTAGGTATACCCCGGTAAACCACAAACAATTCATTTCTTGAAGGCCAACATTCATCGCATCATTAATTAGATAGACCCAAATACACAGAAACAATGGGATCATTGTCTGCGAATGGTGATCTCAATTTTGGTGCAATATTACCAGCACAAGCGACACCGAACAATATCGGAAATTGTCGATAAATCCCATTGCATGATATTGGAGATCGGCGAGGCAAAGTGTGCGAACTTGAAGAGGTTACAGGCTTATCACATTCCAATTTTGCAAAAATATTTGGATTTGAAAAAGCCATCCGCAAAAAAAAAGCCGCGTTTGCTCACAATTGACAAAAAATCCAATCGTTTGAAAAATGCAAAGAGTGTTTGGCGATATTCAATCGCAATCCGAATGAGTATGGACTTTTCACTACCTCTGGTCTGTTGTCCAAGCAAGAGTCAAAACAGTGGGCCTCTCCTGGTAAATCGAAGCCGAAGAAAGCAAAATGGTATGTCGGCGAGCAAGGTCATGAAGACGGTTTTATTGCGATGCGCGCGATGTCATTCACATCGATTAGCTTAAAAAGGTAAAACGATCACCGCCTGATATTATGCAGAGCAGTTGGATCGATTCGACACCGATTTGAAGCAAAAATGACCGCATTTGGCAAGGAAAAAAGTTCTCTTCAACACGGACAAAGCAACGGTTCACAAGTCCGGGGATGAAATTTATTTATTTATTTAAATAAATTTAGACTCAGCGTCATCTTTTGCTTTTTTTGCACATGATTTAATGCAAACAGCAGCTTTGTGGCACATACACGAGGTGTGATCAAAAGATAACCGTTATTTTCATCTTTTCGTGAGTTACGTATGTTCGATGTTCGCATTTTTTTTTTTTTTATGTTGGTACACAGGTCTGTTATATATGTTGGCAATACCAACCATTTTGGATTGTCAGTTTGTTTTTGACAGATAAAAAGGTTAGTCGTGTTTTGGTGTGCTCTTCGATTTTGTACTATTCGAAAAAAATGGATCAAAGAAACTGTATTCAGTTTTGTGTAAAAAATGAAATTAAATGCGCAAGGACATTTGAAATGTTGACTGTGGCCTTTGGCGAGTCTACTATGAGCAGAACACAATTCAATTGTGGTATAACCGGTTTAAGGAAGGCCGAGAAGATGTCAATGACTTGCTCGTCCTGGTCGCCCGAGCACGTCAACCGATGAAAACATTTACGCAGTGAAGAAAATGATTTTGGATAATCGTCGAATCACTATCAGAGAGGTTGCTGATGATGTTGGCATATCGTTCGGCTCATGCCAAGCAATTTTTACGGATGTTTTAGGCATGAAACGAAGATTGTTCCAAAATTGCTAAATTTTGAGCAAAAACAACGTCGCATGGACATCGCTCAGGAGCTGTTTTTGGCCAAAAATAAAACCGTTATCATGCCTCAACCACCGTATTCACCGGACTTGGCCCCCGCTGACTTTTTCCTCTTTCCAAAACTGAAGACACCGATGAAAGGAAAGCGTTTTGCTACGATTGAGGAGATAAAAGAAAAATCGATACAGGAGCTGTAGGCGATACCAAAAAAAGCGTTTCAGAAGTGTTTCGAGGATTGAAAAAAATGCTGGCATAAGTGTATTATATCTGAGGGGAATTACTTTAAAGGGGAGAAGATAGTTGTTGATGAATAAATAAATGCTTTATTTTTTTATCACACAATAACGGTTCTTTTTTGATCACTCCTCGTATGTGTATATACTCGTAAGTATACACATATTTTTTTTTTTCAAGATTTGATTATGAATACATAAAATATAAGAAACAAAGTTTGTATTCTGCACAACCGTAGCACAAATGTTTTAAGATGATGCAAATTTCAAACAAATGTGTCTAAATTATATGTCTAAGAGTATGAAATTATTGTTGAACAACAACAGACACGCAAAATTTTATTCAACCTTTTGGGAAACCATTTTTATTTATTACTGTGGCGCATTTTCAAAAGTCAGCTTAAAGAGCTTTTTAGTTCATTCTTCGAAAATAATGTTTTGGTAAAGTAGAATCAATTATTTACACAAACTTAGCAGAAAAAGTCCACGTACAATATATGAAAACAACAAATTGAAGTTGTTTATGCAATTTCGGGATGATTTTTTTGCCTTTTAGGTTCACTGTATAATTGGAAACAAAAATTTGGCAAAACAACAACAAACAAAAGATAACTGAACTTAAATCCAAAAAAAACGAAATGCAATGCAGAAAAAGTCTACGTAAAAAGGATAACTGTACTTATTGAGACAAAGAAACACAATTACTCCAAAATATCAAGTCTATTACTTCAGCAGTGTTATTTTTGTTGCAAAGTACTTCGAAATTTTAAGAAAAAAATTAAATCAACGTCAGTGAGCGAAAGATCGTGGTGCACCCTTTGCAAGAAGGGACTATAATTGAGCCATAAAATTGGCTCAATTATAGTCCGAGCACGTTCTTCTATTCAAACAATTATTAACAACTTCAAAAGCACGCTCTGGTCGTCCATCACTATTAAGTACCAAGGACACCCAGGGTCTTATAAGGCAAGTAAAAATCAATCTACGACTAACAGCAGCAGAACTGCAAAGGATGTTGAGGAGAAGCATACAAAAAATTATATGGGAAATTTTAAAAAAACACCCAACCATGGCCGTATCGCTCGCAAAATACCGTAAGTTTCAAAAGTTACATTAAGTTAAGACTAAAACGACAAGAATTTGAAAAAAAATATTTAAATGAAGGAGAAAACTTCTGGAAGCAGGTAATGTTTTCTGACGGAAGCAAATTTTGCATTTTTGGGTTTCAAGGACCTAATATAGTCTGGTGGAGATCAGGGGCAGCCTTCCAAGAAAATCATTTAACTGGCACATAATAAAATGGATTACCTAAATATCTTCAAACAGAAGATGAAGAGCAGCGCAAAGAATCTTTCCTTAGATCCACCATTTTACTTCCTGCACGACAATGACCCAAAGCATATAGCAGAGGTAGTGAAGCTATGTCTCCTTTATAATGCGCCCCATCAGTTGCGCACGCCCCCACAGAGTCCCCAAACTATGTACAATCAAGGCCAAAACATTTAGCAAAGGTGGTTAACAGAAAGGATTACCCAATCAGTTATTAAATATTACTTTTTTGTGTTATTTTTGAAAATTATTATTAATTTTTCCTCTAATTTAAATTTTGTATGTAGACTTTTTCTGCATTGAATTTCGCTTTTATTTGGATTTAAGTTCAGTTATTTTTTGTTTGTTGTTGTTTTCGACAAATTTTTTTTTGTTTTAAATATATAGTAAACCTAAAAGGCTTCTGATACTGCATCAACAACACTTTTACAAATCATACCGAAATTGCATAAGTAACTTCTATTTGTTATTTTCATATGTTGTACGTAGACTTTTCTGCTTAGTGTATATTGATGACTTTGGAACATCAGGATCGATTCAGTGATAGTGCAGATACTGACAAAGCAGTTTCTGTTAAATTCGCAATCCAGAAACTCATCCAAAATTACGTGAATTCACTCTGTATGAGAGATGGTGTGTTTTCTAAAAAATTTCCAAAATATTTCTGTCGTGATATTATAAACGTCGCAATATTGGAATCACAGCTGACGTGCGTGGACATACTATTGACAACAGATTTGTTCTTCCATACAAAAATGGCAAATATTTTTTCCATGAAAAAAGGTGAGAAAAGTTCCTTATATGGGAGGTAGGCGTGGTCTTTGTCCAATCGGCCTATATAGCAATCTGGTTCTGTATCTTTGTCCAGACTATACTTTTGCAAAATTTCATTACGGTAGCTCTAACGGAGTAGAAAAAAGTTGCCACAGACGGACGGACGTACAGGGGGACAGACGGACGGACAGAATAAAAATTGCTTAGAAAGTAATTCTGATCATATCTGCATATATATGTCCATACCTACCACGCCTCGTTCTTGAAATTACAACCCCTCTCAAAAGCATAAAATTAGTATATCCTATTTACCTTTTTTAAAGGTAGAAGGTATAAAAATGTTAGCTTGACTTTTGTAATTATTTCATTTATTATAAAATATTCCGTAACAACAACAACAAAAAATGAACAAAATGCTGTAATGCATACACAAAAGAAGAAAAAATTCGCATACGCTATTTTGCTTGGTAGCATGCTTTCCGAGGCACGATGGCTAGATTTACGAGAGCAAAGGAAGCATTAGCGCTCAGTTGCTCTACTAATTATTTTTCTCTTTGATGCACGTTTGTTTAAGCATGCTGTTAACAAATTGCTGATTGCTAAGAACCGTTTTTGCGTTATTTTGAGCTTAACCTTTATGGTTGTTGCTTTGTTAATTCCCCTTTGGGTATAAAGCCGATTACTCATAAAAAAAAATGAAAAAATTGGACGGCATTGTAATTTGTTTCCAAAATAAAAGATTTGACAGTTAGAGATTAGTAATTTTATTATTTGCTTTGAGATAGTGTTCTTAATGTTTGTTTTCAGTGTTTTTAAAATGCCTCTGAAAAGAAAACGCAACGTTGGTCGATCGACCAGAAATTCAGTGAGAGTAACAAGATTTCGTTATCAAGCAAATAGGACCAGCTAAGAACTCTCTCAAAGATTATCGCTAACGAATATTACAGTGCAACGATGACGCATAAAGCAATTAAGCGGTTTTAATTATTGCAGCGAAAGAAATGTAGATAAATTGAACGAAATTTGTTCTTATTGCAAAACATTAACATGGAAACGTGAAACAAAAAGCACGTTCTTCCGGAAAACTTCGTTTGGCTCCTCTAAAATGCAACTTAACTCGTTCCTCGATGGCTCTTCTCCACAATTAAAACATTTATAACAAAATATTCGGTCGTACAATAGTGCATTCCAGATGACTTCGTTCGCAGCAAAAGTGAAGGTAATTTCACGCCAACTTTCAAAGTACAAAGGCAGGTTTATCGCTGAATACCCTGCTGAAACCAGGTCGGTACCCAAGTTTCTACCAATTTATTTTGTCAAAGATTATGTAAAGCAAGCAGACACTCGAATGACACATATACCAAATATACTTATGCAGCTTCAAGGTATGCTAGGCAATACCAATTTCTACATAAAAACTTATAAACAGCTATACAATTATTCCCTGCTTCCGAAGAAAATAGCTATAAATTAGTAATTAATTCAAATCACATTTAACAACAAAACATAGTGGACGTCTAAACGAACCTACTATTTATTAAGTGGCTGTTCTTTTAGCAAATCAAGAATCGTCGTACACGCGACAATCAATTTAAAAATGTTGCTATAGGTAATAGAGCATATGATGCGCTTCAGTACCCTTTCATGGTTTACTATTGAGAAGATTTCCGTTTTTCATGTAGATCCTGTTACTGGTATGGAAAACAAAAACAAAAAAACTTCTGCTCAACAATTCTACTCCCACAGACTTAAATGATTCAAATTTGCTTAGCGGTTGGAATTTCTCAGGTCACACCAATCAAAATTAAGGGTAGAAAGCTTTATCAAGATGCAATGAGAGATGACGAAAACCTATGCACGAACGTACTCAGGATGCATTCTGCTATGTACGAAAGTATGTTAGACCAGATTTATTTATAACTTTCACAACACATCCGAAGTGGGAGGAAATAAAACATGAACTTTTCTCTGGCCAATCAGCTTCCGATAGGCATGATATTGTTTCAAGAGTATTCCACAGGAAGTTAAAAATATTAGTAGGTCTACTTTCAACAGATGAAATTTACGGTCCGGTAACTCCTAACATGTACAGCTTAGAATGACAAAAGCATGTTTTGCGTCATGCCCATATCTTAATATGGCTTACAAACAAAATTAGGCTCAATCAAATCAACAATGTTATTTGCGCTGAATTTACCAATCGTGATGCAGATCCGAAACTTTTGGAAATTGTCAAATCCAGTATGATACATGGTCGATGCAACAAGAGCTTCCCTACAAAATTCTTAATGAAAACATTACTCGCGATGATGGCTATCCATTATGTAGACGACACTCAACAACCAACTGCCGATTTTCTGCTTCAATCCGAATAAAAAATATCCACCACGAAGTTGACAACAGATGGGTAGTACTACATTCTCCGGTACTGTCAAAAGCACGTATTGCTCATATTAATGCGTTTTGTAGTAGCGTTAAGTCCAACAAATACATTTGCAAATACGTTAACAATATATATCCAACTGAATTATGGAATAAATATAACACCAATTTTTCTGATGACGTAGTGCGTAACTTGCGAAGACCAATACCAGATTTAATTATGACTTGGCACATTGAAGATATTGAAAATCACGTACTTCTACTCCTACAGGAAACTTTAATTCCATGGGTGGAGACTTTTAGATAAATACAATTTGCCTTTACCAACCTCATACAGTAAAATCAACAACATAAAATTTTGACTGAAAATAATTATGATCATGCTGAATTAGAAAATATTTTACAACAAAATGGAACTATATTCAATCAGGACCAAAAAATTGTATATGAGACAATTGTAGACAGTGTACTTTCGAAATAAGGAGGGTTTTTTTTAATGCACCAGGAGGAACCGGCAAAAAATGTCTGATAAACTTAATATTGGTGAAAATAAGAAAATATGCAAATATAGTTATAGCCATGACCTCATCGGGTATCGCAGCAACGTTGCTAATGGGTGGAAAACAGCGTGTTCACTGTTTAAAATACCTATTGATATAGATCGCATGGAACATCCTGTCTGCGCAATTTGGAAAATTCCGGTAAAGATAAAATTTTAAGAGAATGTGTGTCAAACAATTAACACAGAAGAATACAGTATAGCAAAAAAGAATGCAGTAGAAGCTGTAAATAGAAGTTTGCAATTTTTGCGAGATGACCCCCGAGTCATGGGTGAATAATATTTCTCATTTCTGGACGACGAAATAAACGCGTGCATCAAACAATCGGAAATTTGGGCATAGGTGAAAAACTCAATTTAAGAATTAATATGAGAGCTCGAAAGGGACCGCCAATGCACATTACGCTGATTTACTTTTAGAAATTGGTGGAGGAAAACGTACAACGTACAACAATGACAATGTAACACTCACTTCTTCTTCAAAATATTGAAGACCTACTTTCAGGCTTATACGAGAAAATAATGACATGAACAGCAAAGAGGACTCATGGTGATATTTTATCACCTAAAAATGAGCAAGTCGCTAATGATAAACCATACAATTTAAAAAAATGTTTCTGGCGACGAGATGACGCACACTTCGAAAGATTCGGTAGTTGAACGCGAGGAAACGAGTATTTATCCTGCCAATTTTTACTTAGTTTGGAAGTTACAGGATTACCAGCCCATAAAATTTTATTACAACTTGGCGTTCCTAAAATATTACTAAGAAATTTCAATCCTCCTAAGATCTGCAATGGCACACGCTTAAGAGTTACAAAGTTACAAAATAATATCATGGAGGCAACCATTATAACTGGTTGTGGAAAAGAAGAATCTGTTTTCATTCCAAGAATTCCACTTATTCCTACAAATTTTCCATTTTAGTTTAAAGACCTCAATTTCCAGTTAACTTACGTTTGTCAATGACCATTAAAAAACACAAGGTTAAACCTCAAAAAACAGGGATAGATCTGGGTGCTGATTGCTTCTCCCATGGCCAATGTATGTAGTTTGTTCCCGAGTAAATATCTCAAATGACTTGTATATTTGCACCACCAAACAAAAAAATCAAAAATGTTGTATATAGAGAAGCATTTCAATAAATGAATTACACTCAGAACTAACATTGAAATATTTTAAATAAACTACATTTGTAACTAAAATCCTATTATTTTTTACCTCTATATTTCGAAAATTAAATATTGGTAGGTATATTACTTTATTAGGTTTCTCATTTTTGTGCCAACAAAACATAGGTTTGTCGACATTGGAGTTTTCAGATATTAGCTCTTTTGTGTAAGATAAAATAAAACTAAGAATAAAACTTATGTTCGAATTGTCGTAAAGTTAACTCAAAAGGATTTTGAAATGTTATGGAAACGGGAAAAAAAAAATATTTCAAAACTTTAATATTTTTCGACTTTAGTTGACATGAGAAATTATGTTTTTTTGACAACAGATTTTAGATAATATGTAAGCGAAGCCGCCCGCAGGCACCAGTTAATATATATATATATATATATATATATATATATATATATATATATATATATATATATATATATATATATATATATATATATATATATACATATATATATATATATATATATATATCTATATATATATATATATATATATATATATATATATATATATATATATATATATATATATGCTTTTTCTCATTGTGTGTGTGTGTGCGGGTGTGTTGGTGTTCCATTCTTATGTTTCGATACAAAAAGAGCAAAAAGAAAAGCATTTAAGACTAAAGTACAAAATGAGCAACACGAACAACGCAGATACAACAACACAAAACCCAAAACTGCAACAATAAGAATAGTCGTATGTATAAACAGAATTTGTATCTTTGCCTTGTTGCTCAACAATTGAACCTCCGCATATAAGAAATACCGGATATAGAGGAAAAGGTATTGAATGTGAAAGGAAATATTCAAGTACAAAAAAAACAAAAGAGGAAGTAAATAACATAATAAGAAAAGAAAAATCATTAATATAACTTTTAATTGAACACAACGCTCTATAACACGTCACCACAGCTTCAGCACAGAAACAGAAAGAGGTTGAATGAAAGGCCGGAAACACGAAGTATGTTGTTCAGCAGCCAACACAGGCTAGTTCCGGTTTTTCATAAACACTCTGTGCGACAGCGACAGTGTGTTAATAGATGGCGCGTGGAACTAACGCCTGCTTGCGTTGGCGTACGCGACAACTGGGTGGGGGTAGTGGTGTCGCCACAGGTATTCCTCCCCCAGTGATCGGCGTAGGAGGCGCGGAGAACGATACCCGTTTCGTCGCTCGACTCCCCGGCTGTGGTGAGGGTTGGTCCCCTGAGCGGGGCGTTGGTTGACTCCTCAGATGACTCCTTGGATGGATCGCTGGTGGGTCATTTGTCGCTGACGATGACGACGATTGCGGCGATGGCGATCGGGTTGGCGATGGTGATCGGGATGCCTGCAGCGATGGCGACGATGTTGAATCACTCACCTCGAGGTGGGCCGGTTTCAAGCAGTCCGTAGAGATGGCTTTCTCGATGCCATTCAAGTCGATGATGAAACTCTTGTCGTTGACCCGGCGGATTACCTTGTGGGGGCCCGTATTGGTAACCCCATCGTTACCCAGACAGTAGATCTCGCTGTCGTTGAAAGCGAGGCGATCCAGTTGGATACGCGAGTTCTCCAGCAGGTGAGGCAGCTCTACGTCAGAGGCTTGCTCTAGGCTGATAGTGGCTTCGTCGAGGATGGAAGGCATCGAGACCGTACAGGTTCGTGAAAGTGCGTCTGCCACAACGTTTTCTCCCCCGGGAACGTACACAAACCGTGCGTTGAACTGGAGGACGTAGTCCAGGTGTCGGCTCTGCCTCAGCGTTGCCTTGTCCGAGCGTTGGTGTGCGGCGAAGGCGAGCAGCTTGTGGTCCGTGTGGATTGTGAAGAAGTGTGCCTCCAGGATCCTCCTGAAGTGTCTGACTGCGGCATACACCGCGAGCAACTCCCTGTCGTAGGCGCTGTAGCGAGTTTCTGGGGGATTGAGCTTCCTAGAGAAGAACCCCAGAGGCTTCCAGGTCCCATCGGGTTGCTCTTGGTTGAGTGCCACTCCGATGGCGGTGCTCGATGCGTCGGTGTAGAGAGCGATTCGCGCGGTAGGCGAGAGGAAGGCTGAATCTGTAGCTGCTGCGATACTCGCCTTGCACTGCTGGAATGCATGCTCCGTTTGCGTCGTCCAGCTAATCGCCGCCTTCTACTTCGTTAGGTTCCTCAGAAGTTCGTTGAGCGGGGCCTGTAGTTCCGCGGCGTGCGGTATACACCTGCGCTAATAATTGACCATACCCAAACGTCTCAGCTGGGTAGAGTCTGTCGGGCTTGGAAAGGCGTCGATCACCTCGATCCTTGGGCGCGGGGGCCTGAACACCTCTTTCGAGACCCGATACCCAGCGAATGTAACCTCCTGAGCACCGAGTTGGCATTTGTCCAAGTTGAAGCGTAGGTTCGCCGCTCTCAGCGTCTCCAACAATTGGCTCAAATGATGCAGGTGCTCGTCATGCGTCTCGGATGCGATGAGGAGGTCGTCTACGTAGCCCTTCACGAAGGGGAGTTTCCTCAGTAGGTGATTAATTACCCGCTGAAGCGTTTGCGCGGAGTTACGCAGGCCTAATGGCATACCCACGAACTCGAAGAGGCCGAAAGGTGTTGTGACTGCCGTTTTCGGGATGTCAGCTTTGGCAACCGGGATTTGGTAGAAGGCTTTCTGCAGATCGATTACAGAGAAGACTTTTCCGCGGCTCTCCTCGATTATCGGTAGGGGATATCGGTCTGGCAAGGTGCACGCGTTGAGACGGCGGTAGTCGCCAGTGGCTCGCCAGCTTCCATTCGGCTTTGGTACCATGTGTAGCGGACTAGCCCATGGGCTCGATGGGCTCGATGGGCGTACCACCCCCTTGTCGAGGAGGTCAGCGAACTCTGCTTTGGCAGCAGCGAGTCGGTCACCGAAGAGTCTACGGGGGCGCTCGAAAACGGGAAGGCCCTCCGTGACGATGAAGTGTTGTACCGGCAAGTCTGGTACAGTGGCCATGACCCCTGCTGGTGAAGCGAGTTGCAGGAAGCGCTGGACGAGCTCTCTATACCGGTCGCCGTGTGGTCCCACAGGTGCATCAATGCGAGCTACTGTGGAGATACCGTAGATTCGAACCGAGTCCATGCGGCCCGTTGCCGCGATATTGGTAAGGGGGTCTACGATGCGTCGTCCCCTCAGGTCTACCAGGAGCCCATAGTATGCCAGAAAGTCCGCCCCGAGAATGGCGGTTTTCACATGGGCCACAGTCAACGCCCAAGTAAAGTCAGCTTCAGCGTGAGCTGCCCGTATGTGGCTATCGGCGTGAGGCTGTTTCGCTGTAGTTTGCGGGCGACCGTTCCCCTCGGCAGTAAGGAGACCACTGAATCCGACTCACGAGAAAGCGGGCGGATGTCGTTCGAGCCGTCACGTGTAGGCGTTTTTCGGTTGGTGGCCGGCCGGCGTCGTTCGCCCAAGTCGGCGTCGGCAGCGCTAGTTTCCCGACGGCGTCGAGGCGGCGGCCACGGCGGCGGCAAGAACACATGGTGGTCGGCACTGCTGTACTGTCGCCCCGTATTTCAGGTGGTACCAACATTGGCCAGGCGCTGTAGAGCGATCTCGGTGCCGGCTGGGGCTGCGGGTATCAGCGCGACCCCTCTGAAGTGAGGGTGAATACGTGTATCACGTCGGGGTCACCAATTTTGCTGCTCGCGTGCTCAACGCTGTGTTGCCAATAAAAACAGAAATATTTGTTATATCGTATATATAATATATGATAAAATACGTTCCTGCGAATTTATTTGTTATATCGTATATATAATATATGATGAAATACGTTTCTGCTAATATCTAGAGATTGTGTTAAGTCCAGTAATTAATATATAAGTTATGCCGAAATGGTTGCGTGTCACGACATCCAAAGACTCGTTCGCTTAATTCTGCTGGGAGAGCTGAGTTGGGAACGAGACAGCAACAGCGAGCTGCATCGTCCATGCTTGTGTAATGCAAATATGCACTGACTGCAGCGACGGCGAAATGGTCGATTTGGGATGAGAAGAGAGAGCGCGGAGTAGAGCTTTTTATATATTTAAGTTTAGTTTTAAGTTTCAGTTCTGGTTTCGAATTCAAATGTAACCGACATTTCAATGGAATGAAAAATAATTAAATAAAGTTTTATACAGAAAACCTAATAAATATTTTAATTGGCGCCCAACGTGGAAAATTAATACAATCTATTTCCAATCCGATTCACAAAACATTAGTTTCGGTTAATGTAAAATTTTTTTTAAAGAAATTAAAGTTATAACCAATAACGTTACAATTTCGGCGTTCAAACACATCGATCAACATTGAAAGCAGTGTGGCTGAGAAGAAGCTCTTTTCTTAACGGAAATCTTGTGTAAGTGATTTGCTCAATATTTATTAAAATTAAAATAAAATATAAAATAAGAATATTACAAATCATCATTGTGATATCATGTTCATGTTATTCGATACTGAAAAATACTGAGAAATTTAACGAAATCAAAAACGTGCTTTTTTCATATTGCCTTCTTACTTTCTCAATTATGAAATGCGTTAAAGCTGTTGTTTGAAAAAACAAGAATTTGAATTTTTTTTTTTTGCTGTAATACACCATAACACGCCATATTTTCTCCCAGAACGATGAGTATTTTATGAGTGACTCTGAGTCCGAGCTAGTTAATCTCTTTAAAAATTTAGACGCAGGTCATAAGAGCAAAAACAAAATGAATTGACAAGACATAACGGCTATTGTAGGTGCTGCAGTTACAGCTGCATTAAATACGCAGAAACAAGATTTCGACAAAAAGTTAGAAGCGCTTACGCAAAAATTTACAACATTAACGTCAAACGTAGAGACTTTCGAAGAGGCAAAAATTAACAGTTTCATTAAGTGTGACGAAACGCTTGACCTTGTGAAGTCTTTGCACGAGTTTGATGGAAAGCAGGATAGTTATGTGTCATGGAGGCAAGCAGCGCATACTGCATACAAATTATATGACAAGTTTGTTGGCAAAGGCAAAGCACTACCAAGCTGTGGCAAATATACGTAATAAGATAAGAGGCCCTGCAGATGCTGTGCTAGCTTCCTTTAACACGGTGCTAAACTTTAAAGCGATAATAGCTAGGTTAGATTTTACTTACGCCGGTAAGCGGCCGGTATATTTGATTGAGCAGGAGCTTAGTACTTTGAGGCAGGGAAATCAGACGGTTTTTGAATTTTTTTGATGAAGTGGAAAGAAAACTTACTCTGCTTACAAATAAAACTATAATGTCTTATGAGAGTAGCGTTGCTAACTCAATTAATGAAAAGTATAGAATGGATGCGCTACGTGTGTTTATTTCCGGTCTGAAAAAACCTTTGTGTGATATACTTTTTGCTACTCGACCAACCGATTTACCATCTGATTTGGCTCTTGCACAAGAAGTAGAAGCTAACCATAAGCCGTATATGTTCGCAAAATTCCACTTTAGATAAGAAGCCAGTCGCAAACCGCAATAATTAACAAATAGGTGTTGATGGTCAAAAAAATCCTTACTACCGAAATAGTGAAAATAGGCGGCAAAAATATAATGATGTTTACACGAAAATACAAGATCAGCCTGAGCCTATGGACGTAGACCCATCATCGTCTCGTTTCCGTCATACAACAAACTTTGAGGCGCAAAACCAAAGAGGTTCTGCTTCTCCGCAATACAAAACAAATCATTTTCAAAACTATAAACAGAAACAATTCAATCATTGTATACCCAATCAGGGACAGGGTTTAAAAGACACCCTGAGTCCGACAGAAGTACTGGACCAAAAAACCAAAGAATTAATCATGTTTCACAAACACGGGATTTAATTGATGAGGATGGTTATGATAGCATCGCTGAAAATGAAATTGAGGAGTTTGAAGGAGACCAGATTAATTATTTAGGGGTCCATCCCTGCTCCCATGGATCAGCAGAACCAGGGGCGGGGGAAAGAAATTCAAACTTTTAATAGATACAGGAGCCTCAAAAAATTACATAAAGCCATTGAGAGAATTAAAAGGCATTATACAGGTAACTAATCAGTTCCGTATTAAATCAATACATGGCTTTTATACAATAAAATATAAGTGTAAAGTACATTTATTTGGGGTAAATGCGGATTTTTTTATTTAGGAAGATTTAACATCATTTGATGCTATAATTGGCCTCGACAAGCTAACTCAGTTAAATGCAGTTTTAGACCTTTCAAAAGGTAAAATTTTTCATAACTTCGGAACAGAAGACCTGTTATTTTTCAAATGCGAAAGCGTTAATCACATGAATATCCAGGAGCAGAATGTCCCTCAAGCTGTGAAGGAAACATTTTTTAATATGATCAAAAACATTTGCTGATTCAAAAGAGTTACTGCCGTACACTAACGTGGTTGCGACAATTCGTACAAAGCATGAAGAACCCATTTAATCCAAGCTATATCCATACCCAATGGGGGTGGCCAATTTCGTTAAAAAAGAGATAAAGGATCTTTTGCGTAATGGCATTATTAGGCAATCCCGATCGCCGTACAATAACCCCATTTGGGTGGTCGACAAAAAGGGTATTGATGAATTGGGCAATAGAAAGAAACGCCTAGTAATAGACTTTCGGAAGCTTAATGAAAATACCGTTGATGATAAATATCCCATTCATAATATTATGGCGATATTGTATAATATGTGAGATTCACAATATTTTACTACCCTTGATCTGAAATCAGGGTTCCATCAGATTGAGCTCGCTTTCTCGGTTAACAACGGAAAGTATGAATTTTGCAGGCTACCGTTTGGCCTAAAAAACGGACCCAGTATTTTTCAGAGGGCAATAGATGATGTTCTCAGAGAACAAATTGGAAAAACATGTTACGTGTACGTCGATGACGTCATAATTTTTTCCAAAATAAAAGAACAGCATGTACTTGATATTGATTGGGTCTTAAAAACTTTATGCGATGCTAACATGAGAGTTTCACCCGAAAAATCTGAATTTTTTAAATCTGAAATAGAATACCTGGGATTTGTAGTATCAAGAGGGGGCTTAAAAACTTGCCCTAATAAAATACACACCTTATTAAATTTTCCTCCGCCCATAACCTTATACGGAGTAAGATCTTTTTTTTGGTTTAGCAAGCTACTACAGGTGTTTTATAAAAGACTTTGCTACAATAGCCAAACCTTTGACCGCCATTCTTAGAGGCGAAAACGGAAGAGTCAGTGCTAATAAGTCAAAAAGAATTCAAGTTGCGCTCACTCCGAGTGAACTCCAGGCATTCAATGACTTAAAGCAGATTTTGACATCGGAAGATGTAATGCTTGTGTACCCGGATTTCAAGAAACCGTTTGATCTACCGACTGATGCTTCTAGTCATGGCCCAGCTGCAGTTTTGTCTCAAGAAGGAAAGCCTATAACTATGATATCGATAACCTTGAAAGACAATGAGACAAATTTTGCAACCAACGAAAGGGAACTTTTGGCCACAGTGTGGGCACTTAAATCTCTTCAAAACTACCTCTATGGTGTAAGAAATCTGAATATATTTACAGATCACCAGCCGCTGACTTTTGCTGTTTCGGAAAAGAATCCAAATGCAAAGATCAAGCGCTGGAAAGCATCTATTGACGAGCATTACGCGAAATTACATTATAAGCCTGGAAAAGAAAACTATATTGCTGACGCTCTGCTGCGCCAACATATAAATGTAATAGAAGAGGATTGTAAATCGGATGCAGCGACTATTCATAGCTGACGTACACTATAGAGGCAGTTGAAAAGCCTGTAAATTGTTTTAGGAACTATGTGTTCCCGTCACGAACCCTCTAATATGCGCCGCCGCCCGGTGCTGGAGCTGCCATGACCTGCGATAAGTAAAGCACAGCTGTGCTTTGCTGAATCGCGGGGTACGGCAGATTCAGCACCGGATGACGGACAACCTTTGCTGAAATATTCAGCCGCCTCGTGGTATCACGAGCCACGAGCGGCGAGTTTTCTGATTACCCGATCTCTTCTTTTACCAGCCTTCAACCGGCAACAGTCGACGAACTTAGCTTCTGTGTATATTGTTTGATTAGTTTAAACTACTAAATCGTCTATAATTAAGCCTTTTTCCTATCTCAACTAAGCATTTAGTGTTCTCTAGTTATAAAGCAATGCAATGCAATCTGCTAAAAAAAATATATATATATTTTTTGTGAATATCAATTTATCTTAGTGATTAATATTTAAATTAATAAACTGACGTAAACATATGGTCCTTCGAGCCGGATTGGAACCAGGTGAGTGTAAGTTCATAATTTTATATAATTATAAAAGTTATATATGTAGATCTATTTCTATAATTTTTATGTACATATTTAAATCTATAATTTATGTGTAATAACTCCAGCTCGTAAATATATGCAATTGGTGTGTGTAAACTCGTGCAGACAATTGTCGGCCACTGTGGCGGAAACAGAAAAAAAAAATGAATATTTAGTAAGACACAGTTGCACATATTTTAGAGTGGAGACATTACACATATCTTCACTCATTCTGCGCATTCCGCTTTAAGTTGCTCTGTCTTGCGGTACGCTGTACACACGACAGAGTAAACGGTTTCGCTGCTGCAGCGGGCGCCGTTGTTTAATTTAGATTTATTGGTGCGTTTATTGGGAATTTGCTCGTTACGGTTTCGGTGGCGGCGCCGGCGCTGCGGAGTAAGAATTACGAAAGTAGGTCAGTGCGATCAGCTGACGTACTGCCGTACAGGGCCGGTTCAGTGGGGCGTTTGAATTTGTGTTTGTTGGGGCCCTCGCCTTTAGAGGTGTGTTTTTGGGAGCGGTTGAGCCTGCAGTCGATTGACTTTCGCTTGGGGCGTAGGCAATTTGTATTTGAGGTGTGCGCCATCGGTATTTAGGGGCGTTTGAGTTTGGTTCGTTAAGCGATTAGATCCCTTTGTAGCGTAACAGATCCGCCATTGAGCTTCGATCAGGGGCAGGCAAAGCAGGAAAGATGTTTTCAACGCTTCCCAAGCGACATCCAACATAGTCAGTTTAAATGACGTGTTGCATACTGGGCCAGTTCTGCAGGCTGATCTGACCAGACTGATTATTCAGTGGCGCTTGTTCCGCTATGTGCTCACCGGGGACATCCAGAAAATGTATCGACAAATCCTGGTGGAACCACGCCACAGACCATATCAGCGAATTGTTTTTAGGGACTCTCCTTAATCTGAGATTTCAGATTATGAATTAAAGACGGTCACCTTTGGGGTGAACTGTGCGCCTTATTTGGCAATAAGGACCTTACTGCAAGTGGCAGATGATATGGAGAGTAGGTTTCCGTTGGCATCTCGGGTGTTGCGGGGGTCAATGTACGTGGTTGACGCATTGATCGGCATCCATGATGTGGCCACAGCCATCCTAACGCGGGATGAGTTGATCGCGAGTCTAGGGTCAGCGGGTTTCTCCATGAGAAAGTGGGCGGCAAATTGTGCAGCCAGTCTTGCAAACCTCCCTCCGGAGCATCTACTCCGAGAGGATTTTCTCAAACTAGAGGAGACTAGTGCCACCAGCACATTGGGCATTATATGGAATGCGCGGGGGGACTGGTTCTATTTTCATCTGGCGGAATTGCCACTTGAGGCGACATACACCAAGCGCAGAGTGCTGTCGCTAATCGCCAAACTTTTCGACACAGCGGGGTGGTTGGCGCCAATCGTCATCACCGCGAAAATCTTGATGCAGCAAATCTGGTTGGATCAAATAAATTGGGATGATCCACTTACTCCCGCCACCTAAACTAGGTGGACTCAATTTTTATCGCAATATCAAGCAATCTCCCAAATTCGCGTACCTCGCTGGGTACGATCCGCTCCTGATAGCGATATCGAATTTCACGCGTTCTGCGACGCATCACAGCTGGCATACGCGGCAGCCCTCTACGTTCGGTGTAAAGGATCAGATTCCATCTACTCACATCTGCTGGTGGCCAAATCGAGGGTAGCTCCTTTGAAAACGGTATCGCTTCCTCGGTTAGAATTATGCGGGGCGACATTGCTGGCGGAACTTATATCTCCCCTCAAGCCACTTTTGAACATCTCGGACGAAAACTGGATGTGTTGGACTGACTCCACGATTGTCTTAGCATGGTTGAGGAAACCGCCCCACTTGTGGAAGACATTTGTGGCGAATAGAGTCACCACTATTACCAATAAGGTAGGGGTGAATCGCTGGCGTCAATTCCGCTCTGAAGATAATCCAGCGGATTTGGCAAGTAGAGGAGTATCCCCTGACGGACTACTCAACAACACGCTTTGGTGGAAAGGACCAGCATGGCTCCAGCTTGACAGGGAGCACTGGCCACCATTGCTAGAAGAGACCCTGATCGCGACTGAGGAAGAGGAACGCCCTGCTAAGTGCCACATGGTATATGTTTCCTCTAAGGACGACCCAATTCTGCGGTTCTCCTCCTTACCTAGAGCTTTGCGTGTGATAGGTTTCTTTCGCCGATTCATGTGCTACTGTCGTCTAAAGGGCCGAACAGTGACCCCAGATCGAGGGGACCCAATAACGCGGTGGGAAATTGATGAAACTACAACTCGCCTCATAGTGTTGGCTCAACAAATGTACTACCCAAATGAGTATCGAGAATTAACTGAGCGAAGACCGCTGCCCAATTCTAGTTCTATCCTTAGTTTGAACCCCTTCATCCATTCGGACGGGACCCTGCGCGTCAACGGAAGGCTCGCTTTGACTACCCAGGCTCGCTTTGACTACCCAGGCTCGCTTTGACTTCCCTACTATAGTCACTTCACCCGCCTGGTGGTGAAATTCATCCATGAGGTGTCCCTCCACGGGTGGAATCAATTAATGTTGCGTTTAATCCGAACCCAATATTGGATCCCGAGAGCGAAGACGCTCATCAAAAGCACGATCCTGCAGTGTAAGACGTGCGTGCTGTTCAAGAAGAGTCGAAGGAGTCAAATTAAGGCGGCTCTCCTCATAGAGCGAACAACATGTACCAGGTCATTTACCTATACGGGAGTAGACTTTGCAGGGCCGTTTGATATAAAGAGCTATCAGGGGCGAGCGTGCCGGGTGACCAAGGGGTATGTCTGTATATTTGTGTGCTTTGCTACAAAAGCAGTACACCTCGAGGCGACATCTGACCTCAGTACTTCGGCGTTTTTAGCGGCGTTCGCTCGGTTTGTTTCACGTAGGGGGTCCCCATTATAAATCTACTCGGATAACGGCAGGAACTTTGTGGGGGCGGAGAAAGCATTAAAACTTGAATTCCAGCGGGTGTTCCGGGAACTGCGGGAGAAAACCGTTTCAGGGCAGCCCCTCAATCGGGTTGAGTGGGAGTTCATTCCACCACACGCGCCACATATGGGGGGGTCTTTAGGAAGCAGCGGTTAAAAGTTTCAAGTACCACTTTAAACGCATGGCAGGGCAACTAAAATTTACTCTCGAAGATTTCTTGACTCTTCTAGCTCGGATTGAGGCGTGTCTTAACTCTCGGCCCATCAGCGCTCTCTCAGAAGATCCCACGGATTTACAGGCGCTAACCCCAGGCCATTTCCTGGTGGGTGGACCTCTGTTGTCGCCCGCAGAACCTGAGGAGGCGGTTCCATACCTTTTCATTATGAACCGGTGGCAAAAATTGCGTGCACTCGCTCAGCAATTGAGTGCGCGCTGGAAAACGGAGTATCACCTGGAATGCCAGCGACGCAGCAAGTGGCGAACCGTGCAAGAAAACCTTAAGACCGGAGACCTCGTCATTATACGGGAGGACAACTTAGCGCCGCAGGACTGGCGCCTGGGACGAGTTACCCACACGCATCCAGGACACGATGGGAAAGTGCGTGTCGCAGATGTGCGGACAGCAAGAGGCGTACTCACCAGACCTCTTGCTAAATGGTGATACTCCCATTGGAGGAGCCCCTCCCTTGCGAGGGGAAGCGTAAACCTTTTATATATTTCCCTAATGCCATTCCGTAGATCTCGATCGTTGTACCCGTACTAATGCCGTTCTTTTTTTGTCTCTCCCATCTAGCATGCATCAACCACAACCGGGACTAGGCCGAAGCCAACATATTGAACGCCCGCCGGCTTCCACCCTCGGACTGCGGCATCTGCTCGTGTCCCCACCGCCCGACGTGTGGCAACCACCGCCACCTGAGTTCCACAAGTTTTGGAATTGGTTGGCCGGAGCGATCGCGGCAGAAGACCGCCCTGACACTCAAGCACCACCGGCACGTCGGCCTCGGGGTCCACGAATCCGGCCACGTTCCCCACCGCCGCTCTGGTTCCTGCCGTGCCCGAAAGGGGCGAAACCAGCCCCCGCCACTGGACGGTCGACAGAGACGAAACCGGTCCTCGCCATGGGCCCTTCCACCGGGGGATCACGACGTCCCGCTCAACATCAGGACACTGGGGGAAAGCCAGCTCAGCAGCATCACCCCACAGTATCAACGTGCTGCAAAATGGGTGGCAGTGCGAACCACGTCCTCGCGGGCTGCACCAAATTTCTGGCGCTCTCGGCTAAAGGACGAAGGGACCATGTGATCCGGCGGACGTTGTGTTTCCGGTGCCTCGGGATCAAGCACATGGCGTCCACGTGCCACGAGCCGAGTTGTGCCAGATGCGGACGCTGGCACCACATCACCCTCCACGGCTAAGGGGGAGAGGGAGAGGTTCCGGCATGGGGTCTCCATTGCAGTACTGCAAGGGGGGCGGCATGTTCCCGTATGCGCCGCTGCCCGGTGCTGGAGCTGCCATGACCTGCGATAAGTAAAGCACAACTGTGCTTTGCTGAATCGCGGGGTACGGCAGATTCAGCACAGGAAGGCGGACAACCTTTGCTGAAATATTCGGCCGCCTCGTGGTATCACGAGCCACGAGCGGCGAGTTTTCTGATTACCCGATCTCTTCTTTTACCAGCCTTCAACCGGCAACAGTCGACGAACTTAGCTTCTGTGTATATTGTTTGATTAGTTTAAACTACTAAATCGTCTATAATTACGCCTTTTTCCTATCTCAACTAAGCATTTAGTGTTCTCTAGTTATAAAGCAATGCAATGCAATCTGCTAAAAAAATATATATATATATTTTTTGTGAATATCAATTTATCTTAGTGATTAATATTTAAATTAATAAACTGACGTAAACATTATATTTGGAAAAAAAATAAGGCATGTCGTACGGTTTAAAGACAAAAGTAGTATCTTAGAGGTCTTTCAGAATTTGGTGAACACCGATGTAGTTAACGCCATTCATTGCGAGTTACCTGTCCTGGCTTATATTCAACATGGCTTGGTGCAGAGATTTCCGAACACCAAATTTAGGTACACAAAAAAATTCGTAACCGATATTTTTGATCAAAATGACCAGTTAGAGCTAGTGAAGACAGAACATAACTGTGCACACTGCACCGTACATGAATATGTGAAACAAATTTTAAACGATTATTTCTTCCAAAAGATGGATAAGAAGGCGAAAGAAATAGCGGGAAATTGCAAAATATGTTCGCAGTCAAAGTACGATAGACGTCAGCAAAAACACGCAATAGCTGAAACTCCAATACCATCGTATCTGGGAGAAATTCTTCACGTTGACATTTTTTCTCCGGACTCGAAATATTTTCTGACTGCCATAGAAAAGTTTCCGAAATTCACGGTGGTGCAAGCAATATCGTCCAGAACAATTGTGGACATTAAGCCCCAGCTATTACAACTTTTGAACATCTTCCCTGACGGAAAGGTTGTTTACTGTGATAATGAAAGATCGCTTACTTCGTTTACAGTCAAACATTTTTTGGCTAGCAATTTTAATGTTCAAATCGTAAATGCTCCACCACTACATAGTACTTCGAATGGACAGGTTGAAAGATTCCACAGTACATTGGCCGAAATTGCTAGGTGCATAAAACTAGAGAGATGTATAGATAATACAAAAGATTTAATTTTGCTGTCAGCCATTGAATATAATAAGTCCATCCACTCTGTGACTAAGGAAAAGCCAATTGATTAATTCCGGTGCACAACTACTAACTTAAATCAGCTAAAATAAGGCAGGCTCAGGAGTCAGCTCTTAAAACGTACAACAAGGATAGAATAAAACGTTTCTTCAATGTAGGAGATAAAGTTCTTGTAAGAAGGAACAAGCGACTAGGAAACAAATTGACTCCCCTATACCAAGAACAAACAAGAGAAAAAGATTTGGGAACGACAGTTTTTATTAAAGGGAGGGTAGTCCATAAAGACAATTTGAAATGAGCACTCACTTTGTGTTTCTGTACTTAATTAATTACGAACAAATTTAAATTTAATTTTATGTCACCATGATAATTTGAAAGTACGACAATTGAGCATCTCACCGTAATGTATTATAGAAATAAAGTATTTAAGATATTGTGAACATAGTAGGTAAGCAGTTAAACTAGTTTAGGTTTATTTTGTTTTAAGGAAGCTTTTTGAAGGAATATTTTTTAGTTCGAATTTTGTATTATTGTAATGGTACTAACAAATCCATAATTCTCCGTTGCTGTTTTGCAAAAGTGCCAACAACTCATAATAAGGCGACGGCGACTTCTCTGCGATAATCTATGAAACGCTGCTCAATAACATATTA
The DNA here is from genome assembly GCA_920105625.2 of Clusia tigrina. Lineage (NCBI taxonomy): Eukaryota > Metazoa > Arthropoda > Insecta > Diptera > Clusiidae > Clusia > Clusia tigrina. The sequence continues at coordinate 205,787,766 of OV050030.1, read as the reverse complement.
TATTACAAATGCCAATGAGAGCACTGGCTTGTCACGCAGTGTGCGTCATTGAGTATCGAGGACGCCCCTCACTTAGAAGGGGAAGAGTTATGCCGAAATGGTTGCGGTCACGGCATCCAAAGACCCGTTCGCTTAATTCTGCTGGGAGAGCTGAGTTGGGAACGAGACAGCAACAGCGAGCTGCATCGTCCATGCTTGTGTAATGCAAATATGCACTGACTGCAGCGACGGCGAAATGGTCGAAGGGGGATGAGAAGAAGCGAGAGAGCGCGGAGTAGAGCTTTTTATCTATTTAAGTTTAGTTTTAAGTTTCAGTTCTGGTTTAGAATTCAAATGTAACCGGCATTTCAATGGAATGAAAAATAATTAATTTAAGTTTTATACAAAAAACCTAAACATTTTTTAATTTATATAGAAATATATATATATATATATATATATATATATATATATATATATATATATATATATATATATATATATATATATATATATGTATATATGTATATATATATATATATATATATATATATATATATATATATATATATATATATATATATATATATATATATATATATATATATATATATATATATATATATATATATATATATATATATATATATATATATATATATATATATATATATATATATATATGTAGAAATTATTATTCTTCTTCTCCAAATAAATTAAACTCACGCACTTTTCAATTTTTAACTTCTTTAATACTTTTCAGATTTCTTAACACTTCTTTACTTTACTTTACTTTTTCTTATCGACTTCTCATTAGAAAAACTTCTTTACAATTGAATTGACCTTAACTTGACTTCTTTTCTTATAGCTCTTTCTTGCATTTCTTTTCTTTACAAAAAAAACTTCTCTTTCTCTCATAAGCAATAAGCGAAAAAACGATAAACAGGCTGATTCTAAGTACAATATATACAGGGTGATTCTACACTCGACCATCCGACTCGTCGTCGGTCCCTGACGACTCGTCTTCACTTTCTGCAAAACGTATCCATGGTTTCATATAATCTGCCGAAGAAGATGTAGTGTTAGGGCCCTCATGAGAACCCACTTTGTTGACCTCGTAAGGATCATTGCGCTTCACCTTAACGACTTCATAAGGCCCCCAATATTTCGGAAACAGCTTAAGTCCCGAACCAAACTGAGTTCGAAAGATTGCGACTAAATCGCCTAGACGGTACTTCATTGCACGTTTACGCTTTCTGTCGAATGAAATTTTGTTTTCTTGCTGCACTCTTAGAATTGCCTCTCTCGCTTGCTGCCTCAATTCTTGTCTTTCATCTTGAAAATTATTCCGCAACTCTGCTTCAAACTGTTGCTTTAACTCAAGATCTTCACTGTTGAACATCGGAATTCCAAACATAAGTTCAAAAGGCGTTCTTTGGGTTCTCCTGGATACGCTGCTGTTTATAATCATCTGGACACGGCCCACGTGACAGTACCACTTCAAGGGATTTTCCACAGACAGCTTCGTTAACATTTCAATTATTATTTTATTCATGCGCTCTGCTTGACCATTTCCTCTTGGAACACCGGTCGTTATTAAATGCTGGGCTATGCTACGCTCTGTACAGTAGGTCTTAAAAACGTTGGCGGTAAATGCAGTTCCTTTATCAGTTATAACCACCCGAGGATAGCCGAATATTTCACTATGTTGCTGTAACTTTCTGAGAGCTTCCTCCGCAGAACTAGTCTTGGTAGGGTAAATCCACACAAATTTTGTGAAAGCATCAACAATCAACAGCAAGTACTTATATGCTTTGGCCGTAGATGGCAGGGGACCTAAATGGTCTAAGTGGAATGTATACAGCGGAACGTCAAGCTTTTCAATTGGTGAAAGGAATCCTTCCTGCTTACCCGATTTCTTAGCAGATAGAATACAGGCAATACAATTGTTGACCACTACGTTAACGTGTTTGCTCAGGTTGGGGATGAAGTATTCTTGTATAATCTTAGCTTCTACCTTCTTAGCACTCCAATGCCCCTGCTCGTGAAACATGCTTATGAGCTCCCGCCTCATTATTTTGGGTACAACCAAAAGATATGCCCCATCACTAAACTTGCATAACACTCCGCTTCTCATCTCAAAGTCTTCATAAGCCTCCTTTTTTCAAAATTTTAATCACCATCTGACAAAACTCGTCTGCAGCTTGCGCGTTCTTAACTGCGCGTTGAATATAGTCCTCAATTCGGAGCACTGCCGGATATCTGCTCAACGCATCCACATGCCTCATACTGCTACCTGCTCTATGGCGAATCTTACACTGAAACTCTTCTATCTGCATTGCCCAGTTTGCAACTTGGCTGTTCAAAGTTTTCTCAGCTATGGTTTGTTGAAAGGCCTTACAGTCTGTGTATATTTCGAAATCCAACCCAAGAAGATAAACACGCAGTTTTTTTAACGCCGTCACGATGGCTAATATTTCCAAATTATAGCTAGAATAGTTCTTCTCTGATGGTTTTGTTTTAAAGCTTAAGTAAAACACTGGATGAAAATGTTCGGCCTCATGTTTTTAAAGCAACACAGCTCCATAGCCCTCTTTACTGGCATCGGTATGTAACTGAGTTATAAGGTTGGGGTTAAACAGCTTCAGGACGGGCTCATTACACAATACTTCTTTGAATTTAAGAAAAGCAGTCTCCTGAGGTGCCTTCCACTCAAACGGTTTATCCTTTTGTGTAAGGTCCGTCAGAGGCTTGGCGATAAGGGCATAGTCCCTGACAAATTTTCGGAAAAACCCTATTAATCCCAAAAAGCTCATCACTCCGTGTAAATTTGTAGGCCTTTGGAACTTCTTCACAGCTAAAGTCTTCTCTTCTGATGGCCGTATAGACCCATTCTCAACTAGATGACCCAGAAAATTGACGCTTTGTTGTACAAATCTGCATTTTTTCCACTTGATAACCAATGCATGCTTTTCTGCTAAGTCTAAAACTTCTCTTAACTTGGCAAGATTTTCCTTTACTGACTCGGCTGGGATAATAACGTCATCCATGTAAACCAAAACGACAACCTTCTTAATTATATCTTGGAAAATTGTGTTGATGAAACGTTGAAATGCAGCTGGGGAGTTGCATAGGCCAAAGGGGGCTTTCCTGAATTCATATTGGCCATCGGGTGTGACGAAAGAGGTATATTTCATGCTCTTCTCCTCGACATCAACATGGAAAAAACCATTATTTAAATCCAATGTTGTAAACACACGCGCCTTGTACAAACCCTCTAAAACTTCTTCTATATTAGGCAAAGGAAACCTATCTCGAATCACCTTCTGATTTAGTTTTCGATAGTCGACGCATAGTCGATAGCTGCCGTCCTTTTTGTGAGCTAAGACAACTGGGCTTGCATAATTTGAAGAACTAGGCTGAATAATGCCTTCTCCTATCCACTCATCAACTTGGTTGCGCAAAATTTCGCTTTCTTTGGGAGCAAGTCTGCGAGGTTTCTGGAAAACAGGTTTCTCATCTTCTAAACATATCTGCATCTTTACACATGATTCGCTTACTTTTGATGGAGAGTAAGATTGGACCATGCATTCCACAGCCTGACCGACGTTTTTATCAGTAACACTACACAAACTATCTATCTCACGATCTGGTTGCTCTTCGGGAAGATGTATCAAAATAACATGAGAAACAGCCAGCATTTCTTCTGGGGTTACATTTTTCGACGAAATTAGTCGGCCTTGGTTGATAATGACTGTTGCAAACTTTAAGAACTCTTTTCCTAGGACTATATCCGCGTTTACCCATTCGTAAGGTACCACGTGAAAATCCAAATTATAGCGATCTGATTCTACCACTACATCAAGATTAACTACTCCGTGGGTTTTCTGGTTGTGGTCTCCGAACCCAACTACCACATTACCAGGACTATCATACTGCACGATTCCCAAATTATCTTTTACCGTCCCTGATAGAAGGTTGATGTCGCTACCTGTATCCACCAAAGCATCGTAAGTAGTTTGTTTTATCTCAACTTTAGCGATCATATCGGGCAAGCAGATTCGGTTGATACGAAAATCTGAACGTGGCGTGACTCTCTGTTGTGATCCCTGTGCACTAGAAATATTGGGACAGTTGGGGGCGATGTGCCCAAACTGGTTGCACCTGAAGCAGCGGGTGCCTTTTGTACGATCGGGACAGGCTTGGGCTATATGTGATCTGCTGCCACAATTATTGCAGCGCCTACCCTGCGGGTAAGTGTTAATTGGCCTCCTATTGATATTGCTACTATCCACGTTAAATTTCTTTTTCTCTTTTGCTTGCTCTGCTTTTAGCTTTTCGAACCCAATTAGATTAATTTTTAAATCCTCTAAAGAACGAGATGAGTATAAAAGTGACTTACTTGAGCAATCCTCAGGGATTCCGGCTATGATATAGCTTACCAGGTGTTCAGGTTCAACTTTACCTCTGGACGTAATCTTTTTCATTCGGTATAGGTATTCGAGGTATGACTCCGTATTCAGTTTTTTGGTTGTCTCAAGTATCTTAAAAACGTTTAATTGCACACGCGCGCCGAATTCATTATTAAAAACAATTTTCAATTTGTCCCAACTGGTAACAAAAGTTTCCGACTCTACCGCGAGTTTTGCTGCACCGCACAATAGTTTTCTACCGTAAAGAAAGAGCTGTACGTCACTCCAATTGCACACTATTGCTATGTTCTGCATGTCTTCTAACCACTCTTCTATATTTTTTCCCGTCTCCCCGTTAAACTTTTCGAGAGATTCCTCCACGTCCTTAAAACTGATATTATTTTGAACTACTTGGTTAGGCATTTTTATAAATGCTCTGGTGTAACTTTTTAATAAATCACTATCGCTTTTCGTAACTTCGGTTTTATACAGCGCTTGAGGTTTTAGCAATTCAGAGTCGCTGACGTCACTTACTTCCTCTACTGTATCTGCACGGATTTTTAAGTCTTGAATATTGGTTATTTGATTTGATTGCATAAAATTTGTTAGCCGATCGACCAAATCTTTTTTGTGGTACACCGATAGCGTAGTTTTTGAGCTTTTAATAAAGTTTGAATTTCTCTTACGGTAAACGAATCAATTCATTTCATATGCAAAAAAATCAAAATTTGCAAAAGGTATAACAGTTTCCTTTACACCCTAGCATAAGAGATCCCGTATAACACATTAGAGACGTGAATTTGTCTCTCTCCTTTATATTTTTTTTTAACGCAAATTCAATGAGTAGCAACAATGACAAATTTCAAGGCACAAAATGAAACCAAAAGCAGCAGCAACAATAACAACAACAACAGCGCGAATCAATTTATTTCTTAGCGGTAAAATGGTCGGTGTTTTTTTTTTTAAGTAAAAGAATAGCCCCTTTAAAAAAAATATCACAACAACAAAATTATATTTTGCCACTTAGGGCTCCGGAGGTTTTTTTTTTGAGTCTCACTACGATATTACATGCAAAAATTAGTCAATTTTATTAAACGCGAAAACACGATCGTATAAAAAAATAGACGGGTTTTTAATTTGGACGTAATCCCACTTCTGACACTATGTAGAAATTATTCTTCTTCTTCTCCAAATAAATTAAACTCGCGCACTTTTCAATTTTTAACTTCTTTAATACTTTTCAGATTTCTTAACACTTCTTTACTTTACTTTACTTTTTCTTATCGACTTCTCATTAGAAAAACTTCTTTACAATTGAATTGACCTTAACTTGACTTCTTTTCTTATAGCTCTTTTTTGCATTTCTTTTCTTTACAAAAAAAACTTCTCTTTCTCTCATAAGCAATAAGCGAAAAAACGATAAACAGGCTGATTCTAAGTACAATATAAACAGGGTGATTCTACATATATATATATACTCGTATATATAAATATATATATATATGTATATATATATATATATATATATATATATATATATATATATATATATATATATATATATATATATATATATATATATAAATTAAGAACAAATAAGTTGCAACTTAGAACCAAAATTCCATTCCCACGAATAAGAATGCTGACGAAGTGTCTGCAATACCCACAGTCACGTACTCGAAAACAACAACAACGAAAATAGTATAAAAACTTCATATGGAATATGATCCACGCGTCCGGCAGAGCAGTTGGTGAATTTGGCTTTTGCATTTATTTAATTATGTTAGATTAAATTCAGTTGTAAATTAGAAGTGAAACAATAAAGTTGGCTTCGGCCTTTTTTTAAAAACAACCAAAAGAAATAAAAATCTTAACTGGCGCCCGAGCAGGGACCCAAATGTTAAGTTCGGGATACATTAAATCTTTGGAGCAGCAATTTGGGGCCAAAAACCCAACAGTGAAGTTCTGGATAATATCGATCCTTGGACAACAGTTGGCGGATTTTCAACAAAAAAGTCAAGGAATAACGTAACTACGAGGTGCCTAAGTACGAAGGGAAAGGGAGAACACCAAGAACTCAACCTCCATTGACATCGTTGGAATGATATTCGTAAGACTAGTTTTAAGAAATTTTTTAGTGAAAGAAAAAATATATTGAAAAACGAAAATTTACAAAATTGATAAAATATAAATAGAGAGGAAAATATTTACGAAAAATATAGAGATTAGAGAAATTGCAGTAAATAAAAAAAAAAGAAGGAAGGAATTAATTACTCAGCTTAGAAAATACATAACTTAGTTTATATTTGTATCCAAATATTATATCTGAAAGTGACTATACAAAGCAATTATTTTGATAATTTCTTAATTTTTTTCCACTGAAAACAACACATTATTATTAATTCCGATTAAAAGATTTGCAAGAATTGTCTGAATTCAAGGGTCAAATTCCAACCATAATTAATTAAAAAACCTATAGTAAGAAATTCACACTGTGACTCTTACAGCCATTTACTCTAGTGTATAAAAATTTACAAATAAGGAAATAAAATTCAAAAAATCGTATTCGTTGAAAATGACAAAAGTGACTGCTGACGAATTAACAGAACAATTAAGCAGACTGAATTTTAACAATACGACACCCAGCATATCAAATTGAGCATTAAGGATGGACAAAGCACTACAACAACAAATAACTGACTTGATAACCTCAACGATACAAAATTTGAATAATCCTTTGTCGAATGACGATAGCACGGATTGCCAAGTAGAATTGACAAGAGAAATTATTAACGAGCTAGACAGGATCCCAGACATAGTGAAATGTCTTAGGGAATTTTCAGGGGCTCCGGGAGAATTTAACTCCTGGAGAAGAACCACAGATCGCATATTTTCCGTATACGAGAACCTAAGAGGAACTCCAAAGTATTATGCGATACTCCATACAGTCAGGCATAAAATTGTAGGAGAAGCAGATACCGCTTTGGAATCCTACAAAACTCCATTAAATTGGGTAAAAATAAAACAGTGCTTAATGATGCACTATTCGGACAAAAGGGATATTGGTACCTTGGAGTATCAACTCACCACCCTAGCTCAACGAAATAATTCAATTCAGGAGTTCTATCAGAAGGTGTATCAACACTTATCGTTGATACTAGACAAAATTTCCTGCCTTGACATAAGTGAGGACTCACTGCAGGCTATGACCAATTGCTATAGAGATAAGGCACTCGATACATTTATTCGAGGACTTAACGGAGACTTACCCCGTTTGCTTAGCATAAGAGAACCTACTTCTCTTCCGCAGGCTCTTAATTTATGCCAAAAACTTGATAATATGACTTTCCGTATGAATTACGCACAGAATAGCTCAGCAAATTACAAAATGGTAGCACCTAGACCACCAAAAAAATTTAATTTTCCCACAAATAGAAATAATTTTCATCCTGAATTAGTTCATTGGCCACCTGCCAAAAATACTAATCCTTTCATCCAAAATAGGGCAAACCCATTCTTAAATAATACTTGGAGAACTCAAAATTACCAGAGCACAAACCCTTTTATGCAAAACGGTAACCCATTTAAACAAAATAATACACTTCAGCCAAACTTCCAATTTCCAAGACCAAACCAAGCATTTAATTCCAGACCAAACATGCCTCCCAAACACCCACAGCCTATGGAGATAGACCATTCGATACAAACCAGAAACGTAAATTATCAAAATAGGCCTAATTTTCAACACAATAACAATGGTCAAAAACGACCAATGACTTTCCAAACAAACACTCCAAACAAGATGCAAAGAAACTTCTTTGTCAGCACAGACCTTCATAATTGTTACGAAGTTGAACATCCATATTTGAATAACGAAACTTACAATTACGACAGATATCAGCCAAGTCCCAACGACGTTGAAACTGGATATCAATATCCAGACCATGATGCAAATGCTTATGCTGAGTTTCAGCAAAATTATTTCCAGGAAACTTTCCAATCACCGTCTTACAACGACCCTAATGACATATTTTCACCACACTTGGATGAAGCAAACCAAACATCTTCCGATACTCTACAAGAAACTCAGAGTGCTGGTTCAATTTTAAAAGAACAATATTTTAATTCTATTCCTAAACAATTAGACAATATTAATTTTTTAGAGTAAGATCGTCTTCACTACCTTATTTTGAATATATCACTGGAAGTGGAGACACCCTTAACTTTCTAATAGACACAGGATCGAATAAGAATTATATTCAATCTACAAAAATATCAAATCCCATAAAAAACCAAGAATCATTTTTCGTTAATTCAGTAGCGGGAAAAATTGCAGTTAATCACCATATATTTGCAAACATTCTTGGACCACAGACACCACAATTAAAATTTTTTATTTTACCTGGACTTGAATTTTCCATGGTATAATAGGTAACGACACACTTAAACAGATAGGAGCGGTAATACATACAGATAAGAACGTTATGATAATTCTACAAAATTTAGTTATTCCTTTAAAACAGCAAGCAGCACAGGATGTGAATAATATCGATTTACGCGTTTCACATTTAACAGAGAATCAAAAAGAAAAATTAATTAATTTAATTCAAAATTGTCCACATCTGTTTTCTGACCCAAATAGGAGTTTAACATACACTTCAATAGTTAAAGGAGAAATTCGAACAACCAACGATACTCCAATTTATTCTAGATCCTACCCTTACCCTTTAGCCTTGAAAGAGGAAGTAGAAAGACAGGTCGAGGAACTTTTGGCCGATGGTATTATACGACCATCACGCTCACCATACAACTCACCAGTATGGGTCGTCCCGAAAAAGATGGATGCATCGGGAGTGAAAAAATACCGGATGGTAATTGATTACCGTAAGCTCAATGAGGTGACTATCCCTGATAGGTACCCGATTCCGGAAATCCAAGAAGTACTTTCCAATCTCGGAAAGAACAAATTTTTTTCAATTATTGACCTAAAAAGCGGTTTCCATCAAATTCCGCTAAGGGAATGCGATGTCGAAAAAACTGCATTTTCCGTCAACAACGGAAAATATGAGTTTCTCAGATTGCCGTTCGGATTAAAAAACGCCCCGGCGATTTTCCAAAGAACGCTAGATGACATACTTCGACAGCACATCGGTCAAAGATGTTATGTCTACATCGATGATATAATTATCTTTGGAAAAGATTTACAAGAACACCTCGAAAATCTGAGAATTGTTATGAAGACACTTGAAGCAGCAAACATGAAAGTGCAGCTAGACAAGTGCGAGTTTTTAAGGGAAGATGTAGAATTCTTAGGGTATGTAGTGGGAATAAACGGAATAAAAACTAATCCATCCAAAGTAGAAGCGATAAACAAAATGCCAGAACCAAAAACATTGAAAGAACTCCGTTCATTCCTAGGAATGTCTGGATATTACAGGCGATTCATTAGGGATTATGCGAAAATCGCAAAACCCCTAACAAATCTTTTACGAGGGGAAGATGGACGAGTGTCCAAACATGCTTCCAAAAGCAAACCGATTGTTCTTGATAAGGATGCAGTTGAATCTTTTGATAAAATAAAAAACGCATTAATATCGAAAGAAGTAATTCTTTCACATCCAAATTTTGAAAAAAAATTTGAACTGACCACAGATGCCTCGAACTATGCGATAGGAGCAGTGCTCTCGCAAAATGATAAGCCGATAACATTTATTTCAAGATCGCTATCAAAAACAGAGGAGAATTATGCCACAAACGAGAAAGAATTGTTGGCAATAATATGGTCACTGAATTCACTCAGAAATTACTTGTACGGTTCCAAAAAAATTAAAATTTATACAGATCACCAACCACTCACCTACGCCTTGAGTGCAAAAAATTCGAACAGCAAGATGAAAAGATGGAAAGCCATTTTGGAAGAATATAACTACCAACTCATCTACAAACCTGGTAAGGCAAACGTAGTGGCTGCTACTTTATCAAGAATACCGGCCCAAATTAATTCACTAACTCCTACAGTGCATAGCGATGAAAGCTCTAGTCACAATTTGATACCTTGCACTGAAACTCCAGTAAATGTTTTTAAAAATCAGGTTATTCTTAAAATCGACGAAACTGCCACTTATCAATTTAAAATAGTTTTCCCAGGAATCCATAGACACATAATTACAGAGCAACAATATACAGAAGAAAAACTTTTACAACTTTTCAAAAGATATTTAAATCCCTCAGTTATAAATGGTATCCTAACAGAAGAAAGAATTATGGGAATGATACAGAATATTTACCCCCTTAATTTTTCCAACTACAAAGCATGCTATACTCAAAAAATGGTTGAAGATATAATTAGCGAACAAGAACAAGAAAATATAATTCTTGAAATCCATAACCGCGCTCATCGAAATGCCCTTGAAAATAAATCCCAGATTCTTGGAAAGTACTACTTTCCCTCAATGATAAACAAAATAAAAAACATAACAAAAATTTGTCAAATATGTAAGGAAAATAAGTACGAAAGGCATCCCAATCAAATTAAATTAGGAGAAACGCCCATACCGTCCTTTCCAGGACATACAGTTCATATAGATTTATTCCTAACAGAAAATAAAGTTGTTATGACAGCTCTGGATAAATTTACGAAATATGCCATGACAAAAATTCTTAAAAGTAGATCAATAGAAGACATAAGACGACCACTTAGGGACATAATTTTTGCATTTGGAGTTCCGAAATCTATTATCATCGACAATGAACCAGCCCTTAACTCAGCCTCGATGAAATTCATGATGAAAGATGAATTAGGTATTGAAATTTATACATCGCCACCACACCGAAGTCAGGCTAACGGACAGGTTGAACGCTTCCATTCAACTTTGGTAGAAATTATGAGATGTCTCAAAGAGAATGGAACCCAAAGGAATTTTGAAGAACTTCTGGAACGCGCTGTTTCCGAATATAACCACTCGATACACTCAGTTACAGGAAAAAAGCCTGTCGATTTATTTTTTGGTAGAAACATGGGCTTTACACCTGACCATTATGAAAGAGTTAGAAATTCAAACATTGAAACCCTACAGAAGAAACAACGGAAAGATTTAGAATACCACAACAAGAATAAGCATGATCCTAAACAATATCTACCAGGACAAATAATTTTTGTTAAAAGAAATAGGCGATTAGGGACAAAACTTTCGAAGCCGTTTGTCAAGGAAATAGTCAGGGAAAACCGAAATAGCACAGTTGTGACCGATACCGGTAGAATAGTACACAAAAGCTTGATAAGAAATTAACAATTTCTTTTTTTACTTTTTTTACAGTTAATAATTTGTTTCTTTGCATTATGTAAAGCCGATGTTCAAATATTGGATTACTCAAACTCGCAACTAGTGACAATAGAGACTGGATTAGCTAAATTACAAACAGGAACGTTCAAAATCATTCACATCATAGACTTACAGAAATACGAAGATTCAATTAATAACCTCGAAACAATATTTAGAACCAAAATTAATACGGACCACTCCTTATACCCATTTATTTCCGATGAGATTGAAAAAATAAAAATCCATTTAAACAGACTCAGTATAAACAGAAGGACCAAACGATCACTCGACTTTATCGGCAGTGCATGGAAGTGGATAGCCGGAAACCCGGACCACTCTGACCAAATTATTTTGACGGAAAAAATTAATAATGCTCTCGAAAATAACAATAAACAACTAATAATTAATAGAATGACAATAGACAAAATGAATGAAATAACTAACAAAACGAATACAATTTTAAAGGTGATGCAATCAGACAAGAATAGTGATGATAAATCTTTCACGCAACTAAAATACAAACTTGACCTCATGAAAGAGGAAATAATCAATATAGAGTATGCCATTCATTGGGCAAAGGCTAACGTAATTAATTCTTATATTTTATCAAATACCGAAATAAATATTGCTAAAGAAATTTTCAATAAAGAAAACATACCTTACATTAACATTGATGAATTGCTAGAATTCGCGGAGATTAAAATAGCCACGAATGATGAGACTATTATTTATATAATTAGTTTGCCAGAAACCGATACAGAATATTGTAAAAAAATTGTTGTAAAACCAGTTAAATTAAAATCAAAAATTAACAAAATCAATTATAATTCAATATTACAATGTAAAAATCAGTTTTACGGAATTAAAAACAATTGTAAGACATATAATAAATTATCCATTTGTTTACATAAAAATGTAATAGATCTAAGAAATTCAACATGCATTCCAAATTTACTGGCAAGCCAAAAGTCTTCCTGCCAATTAATTAACAATCAACACATACCAGAAATAGAAGAAATTTCAACAGGGCTAATTTTCTTAAATCAATTTAATGGATCCATCATTACGAGACAAGCATTCTAGAAGGAACATTCTTAATAAAATACCACAATGAAACCATAAATATCAGGAACATAACATATACTTCAAATGAAACCGTCGTCTACGCACCATTGCCCGCTTTACTGCAACCGAAAATTTTACCAAGAGATACAGAAGAAGTACTTTCATTAGAAATGATGAAAGAATTGAATGTGAAAAACACTGAATTTATCAAATCTTTAGATGTACGCAACAAAATATCATTAACATCTGGCACAGTAGTAGCTATTCTTATAGTACTATTTGGGATAATTATGGCTGTAAGTCACATACGCAGAAGAATGAAAGGTCAAGTAACAAATACAATAAGCCTAAAGGAACGACACCCCCAACTTTCTGAATCGGCCATAGAAAAGCTTAACCAAATCTTTAACGGGTCAACCGAGGACGGTTGAAATCAGGAGGGGAAGAGGTTAGAACAAATAAGTTGCAACTTAGAACCAAAATTCCATTCCCACGAATAAGAATGCTGACGAAGTGTCTGCAATACCCACAGTCACGTACTCGAAAACAACAACAACGAAAATAGTATAAAAACTTCATATGGAATATGATCCACGCGTCCGGCAGAGCAGTTGGTGAATTTGGCTTTTGCATTTATTTAATTATGTTAGATTAAATTCAGTTGTAAATTAGAAGTGAAACAATAAAGTTGGCTTCGGCCTTTTTTTAAAAACAACCAAAAGAAATAAAAATCTTAACTTATATATATATATATATAAAGGAGTAGCCTAATGAATGCGGCCCTGCTTCTACACACCAACTGAGACTTGCTACACAAAAACTCTACAAATAAGCGAGCGGTGAAGCGAAACCGCAGTTGTACACGAAGAGCCGACGCGTAAAGACGAAATTCCTGACACATTTGTATTACTTTAATTTTACTATATTTTAATTTATAAACACATTACAAACTTAAATAAAAGACTATACTTAACCTTTTATATATATATATATATATATATATATATATATATATATATATATATATATATATATATATTTATATACATATATATATATATATATATATATATATATATATATATATATATATATATATATATATATATACTTTTTTTATTGCCTTATTAAATTACTTTTACTCTTCTTTATTTTATTATATACTCGTATTAGATCATAATTACGCATGCCTGCAAGGGTTTAGGGGAAGGGTTACTACCTACTTTGCCTGTCAAGTATCACCAATAATGTGAATGGGTGAATCAGAATCAGTATATCTGTTGTCCAACACATATACTCGTAAAACTTCTATGTTAAACTTCAGAAGAAAGTAATCGTTTCGGCTAGTATAATAATTTTCAATCTTGTGCTCTTATTTACAAGGCATGAAGGAGAAGCAGACATGGTTGTGGGATATCCAGGAAGTATGTACCCTCATAACTACCGCATTTTTTCGGCGTTAAAAATATTTACCTTTCGTGAATGCAAAGTATGTTTTATAATAAGAATTAATAATTTTTTTTCTTTATTCGCGGTTACTGTTTTTTTTATAAACGAAAACTCACCTGCAATAGGACTGCCAATTGTTGCTGCAATTCCCTGAAATAACATAAGAAATCCAAATGCGTTTGTCAGTTTTTCTAAACCAATCAATTCTACAGCAATAAGGGAGCGCAATGCTGAAAAACAGGCTATACCAATTCCGAATAGCACAGCAAAAATCCATTGTGTTGCTTCGGAAATTACGATGCCACTTAACATTGTGGCAATACCACCTGCAGTAATAGCAACATTGTTCAGCCATAACGGTTTAATACTGGGGAATGAGCTCATGGTACCACATATCACCCTAGCAATAGTATTGATTAATCCAATTCCTGAAACTACATTGAGCGCTGAGGATTGATCCATGCCGGCTTGAATAGCACGGCGCACTAGAAATGTAAATGGTACAAAGAAACCCATCATAGTTAAAAAACCACTAAAAGCTAGCAGCATAAAGGAATATGACTTCAGCAGAGATGTATCCAACATGGTGCTTAGTGTACGGCGAACAGCCTCTGGACAAATATTGCAACCTTTTTCCCGTTCTTCTAGAATCTCCTGTTTAGTAGGAAGTCGCGTAACTGACATATGGTACGCCAAGGAACTCTGTGATTGATACTGCGGAATGCGTGTGAGAGAACCTGTGAAGAAAATGTCGTCCCGATACATAGGGCGTGAAGAACTTTGATAGGACGTATCCTGACTAACAGCATTGCTTTTCTTTACAATAATGTCATTGGGACGGCGGCCGGACACTGTGTGACGACGAGTCTGCATAACCACGGGATGTATATCAGGCGCTATAAGATTTTCGTTTTCAGTTTCCTCCTCATTCTCACCAACTGTAGTCAATTCTTTGTGAATGCTAAAAGTGACTAGTTGAATATCAATATTGGGCGTAGAAGGCTGTGATTTGCGTAATGTCTTTAACTCCACACCTTTCGTGGATGAATTAGATAGTCGCCGCTCTAAGTTTGTACCCCTGAAGACTTCCGATGCTGTTGGATAGTGATGTTTAGGCGAAGCACCCATGTATGTGTTATGTGCGGAATTAGGCATAGAATATGCAAATCGACCTTCAGGAAGTGGCTTGCTGAAGGCGGATGTTTGTAACATTGGTGTAGGAGCTACAGTATGACCATTATTTTTCCTTTTATTGCTTTCGATGGGATCGTTGGATATAGCTAAGGTAAGGGGCTGAATTGGTCTGAAAGCTAGGCCGAATATGGCACACGAGACAATAAGTAAGCCTTGAATCGCCAACGTGCCCCGCCATCCAAATTTCTTTAAAAGAGTATTGGTCAGTGGAGCAAAAATAAAGGTGCCAACTCCGGAACCACATAATGCCACTCCTGTCGCCAGAGCACGCCATTTTTCGAAATAAAATCCAATAATTACGACAGCTGGTATGTAAACCATACAAAATCCAATTCCTCCTAAAATGCCATAGGTTAAGAATAAAAATTCGACGCTTGTTGCATAGTAAGATACGCCAAAACTAGTTGCGGAAAATAGAGCGCCAGTGATAGTAACAGCGCGAAAGCCAAATCGATTGGCTAGAGCACCTAAAATGATTAAAATTGTAGAAATTATTTGATATATTCTTAATGAAATACGTTTTAATATATTGACTTACTCACGAATGGACCAGCCATTAAATAACACCCACTCAGCAGTGATGATACAAACGCTAAATAACCTTTAGATACATCAAAGTCTTCTAGTATGTAATCCTGTATCAAACCCGAGCAAAATACTATTCCATCGATTACAGTGCAGCAGAAAAATGATGCTACCATCACAACCCAAGCCCAACCACTATCAGGTGGTACTACCACTGCGGCAGTGGAATTACTGATTTCATAGTTTTTATTGCTACATCTTGATTTTACAAGTGATTCAGATATTGCGTTAGTATCTTCCTGCTGATTTGATGTGTTCGATTCCATTTATTCGTATTCTGAAAAAGAACGACAAACTAATTAAAATTTAATTTTTTAATTAAGCACTTTTTATCTATATTAATAAATTAAGATTATTTGTCAACGTATTTATTGAGATTGATATTAATTAATAATATTAATTTAGGAGAAATTACATTTATTTAATAAATTTTTGTAAATAACCCCCAGAAGGTGGCATCGCCGATATACAGTAGAGCGGACCGAAAACAACTTTACCTTTCCTAACCATCCAACCGTGGAGAAAGAGCAATATGTGAGGAAATCAAAGTGAAGTGCCATTTATAAGGTCCATGCAGTTTCGACGACTACCATCAAATATCGGTTTAATGAATTTAAGCGTGGCCGCACATCCGTTTTTCTCGCCACAGCAAAACTGGATGAATTACGCTACGAATTGCTGAATCATAAACCGTATTCTCCAGATTGGGAACCCCATGCGAAAGTCATAGCCGCAACAGAGGCCTTAGATAGCTTCTAAGAGTCAGAATATCGCTGGACTAAATATATTGAGCTGAAAGGAACCTATAATGTGAAATTAAAAAAAAATAAATTTTAAAATCGTTTTCGTGCCTAACACGGGTATTTATCATACACTCCTCGTAATTATCCAATGTAAATAAAATCTTATCCCAGAAAAGAGAAGACGCAAAGTATGATAACAAACCCAATCTCTCCAGTCACAGAAATTGTGGATGCTCCTTGGTATATTAGAAACAATGATATCCACAGAGAGAGCTTCGTCTTCGTTTCATACCGTTCACCATACCAACTTTGGATGTGATATGTATGTAATTACCGTTTCAGAAGCTGAGTTTGCTACCTGCCTCACGAACAAATATGTTTGAAGGCTAAACTACTTGATAAGTTAGTTGTAGTAAAACAAGAAGAAGGGTCTTTTTAGTCAGTAGAAATCTGACACTACTATGAGTACACAGTGTCTCATAGTGTCTATGATGATTTTCACTTATCAAATATAAAAAAATTCTCTATAATAATAACTATTATACATCTGATAACTACTAAAATAAAATTATATATTTTGTTCATTACTTTTACTTTATAAAAAGAAACTTAAAACTTATTTCATCGTGCAAAGTAACTAAGTTCTATAAAAAAGAGTATTTTCGACATGCGAGGTGTGATCAAAAAATAAAGTATTTATTTATTCATCAACAACTATCTTGTCCCCTTCAAAGTAATTCCCCTCAGATATAATACACTTATGCCAGCGTTTTTTCCAATCCTCGAAACACTTCTGAAACGTTTTTTTGGTATCGCCAACAGCTCCCATTTCGATTTTTCTTTTAACTCCTCAATCGTAGCAAAACGTTTTCCTTTCAACGGTGTCTTCAGTTTTAGAAAGAGCAAAAAGTCAGCGGGGGCCAAGTCCGGTGAATACGGTGGTTGAGGCATGATAACGGTTTTGTTTTTGGCCAAAAACAGCTCCTGAGCGATGTCCATGAGACGTTGTTTTTCCTCAAAATTTAGCAATTTTGGAACAATCTTCGCTGCCGCACGCTTCATGCCTAAAACATCCGTAAAAATTGCTTGGCATGAGCCGAACGATATGCCAACATCATCAGCAACCTCTCTGATAGTGATTCGACAATTATCCAAAATCATTTTCTTCACTGCGTCAATGTTTTCATCGGTTGTTGACGTGCTCGGGCGACCAGGACGAGCATCGTCATTGACATCTTCTCGGCCTTCCTTATACCACAATTGAACTTGTGTTCTGCTCATAGTAGACTCGCCAAAGGCCACAGTCAACATTTCAAATGTCCTTGCGCATTTAATTTCATTTTTTACACAAAACTGAATACAGTTTCTTTGATCCATTTTTTCGAATAGTAAAAAATCGAAGAGCACACCAAAACACGACTAACCTTTATATCTGTCAAAAACAAACTGACAATCCAAAATGGTTGGTATTGCCAACATATATAACAGACATGTGTACCAACATAACAGAAAAAAAATGCGAACATCGAACATACGTAACTCACGAAAAGATGAAAATAACGGTTTGATCACACCTCGTACTCGTATATTAAAATTTCACATATAGTCAAATTTTTAAGCAATTGCAATTTTTCAATTTTTATAATTATATTAATTTCCGTGCCATCTCGCACTAATATTAATGAGAGTTACATTCAATAAATTCATAACCGTACGATTTTGCACCAGTAGTCTCACTCTTTATATGGCAGAATATATTTATTTAATTTTTTAAATCCCCTTTAAATGTAAAAAAAAATTTCTGTCCCTATAATTGTATTTAATTATGTTAAAATAAGATTCCATTAAAGAAGACCCATTAACTGTTGAATTCAGGACCCAAACGATTAAAAAAAATATAAGTAACATATTTCTCAATAAGTAATTGAGTATACTATGTGCATAATATCTCTTATTAAAATATTCGTTCTAACTATCTGCAAAAAACAAAACAATTTCAAAGATGTGATAAAGAAAAGATAAAATAAATAAAATTTGTTTTTATAAATTTAGTATTTATAATACATTTTTTTGATGTTTTCTATATCTGCTATTTGAACACATTCTATTGTACACACTATTATTATTGTATGCACTATTATCAATATACACACATATTATTATTGTATGTAGGGGATTTAAAGCACCGCTACCTTTCAATCTATTGTGCCCACCATCAGAGGTTCAAAGTACATATTTTAGTCCTATCCTCTGTATAGGCGTGATCACAAGTTTTGGCTCCAAAGGTTTCAAGTCACTGGCAGAGCCCTGGAAGAATCCCAAGTATTTCCTGCGGGTGTTTATGAGAGCCGGACATTCTGTCAACACATGCAAAGACGTCAAGTCTTCCTCCATACAAAATATGCAGGAGCCTTCCGAGGTGACCCCCATCCTCACCATATGTAAGTTCAGTTTGCAGTGTCCTATATGAGTGATTCGAATCTTTTTAGGTGGTAGTTCCCTAGCAGACTCTTCGATACCCTTGGGCCTGGTGTGTTAACTCAATATCTGTGCCTAAGGTGTCCCTCATCGATCCTAAGCTGGTTGAACAACTTGCCCTTGCCTACACCACAGAAGTGTTCTGGGCCAATAAATGGTATTGCAGCCCCCTTCCTTGCAAGTTCGTCGGCAATCTCGTTCTCTTCTATGGCAGCATATCCTGGAACCCATAGAATGGTAACTTTGTTGCGTGAGCCAAGAGCGTTAAGTTTTTTGATGCACTCCCATACCAGTTTCGAATTTACCTGATAAGAGGTAAGTGCCCTAATGGCCGCTTGGCTATCCGATAGGATGACAATTTCCTTGCGCTCGTAACCTTTTTCAATGTTGAAATGTGCACATCTCTCAATGGCGTAGATTTCCGCCTGGAAGATGCTAGTATATTTGCCTAGGGATTCATAGTATTTGTATCTAGGTCCAAATACCCCCGCGTCGGAACCCTGTTCTGTGAGAGATCCGTCGGTATACCAGGTGATCGTGGACTGATCTAACCTGTAGGTTTCGCTGAGACCTCTCCATGCGTTTTTGTAGCTCCACTCTGTTTTAAACAACTTAGTGAAACTGTAGCGCGTGTTTGTAAAGTCCTTCGGTATACAAATGTCTGGAATGGCTTTTGATAATGTTTCGACCATCTGACTCCAGATGAGTTTTTCAGATTCTATACAGAGTCCTCTTCTTTTGTGTTTCCACAAATATGTGCAGGGGTGTAAGTTCCAGTATGACTTTCAGGGCGGCTGTAGGGCAGGTTCTCATAGCCACAGTTATACAGACGCCAGCAAGCATTTGCAACTTAGCTAGTGATTGCGCAAAGTTTAGTTATCTTGCTTTCTTAGCCCACAGAACCGTTTCGTAAGTGATCATTGGGCGTACTATCATGATGTACATCCATCGCAGTATCTTGGGATTGCATCCCCAATTTTTCCCTGCGATTGATCTGCATATCATGAGAGATCTTTTCGCTTTACTGATTGTCTCGTTGATGTGAGACCTCCATAATAGTTTTCTATCTAGTATGATATCTAGAAATTTTATTTCAGATTGCACATTGATCTCTACTCCATTTAGTTTAATGGGTTTAAGGTTTTTAGGTTTATATTTCCCCGTGAAAGGGACAACAGTAGTTTTTATGGGGTTTATTTTAAGTCTCATCCTGTTGCACCAATCACCTGCACTTCTTAAACCACGTTGGAGTAGTTCACATACGAGTAGTCTACTCTCTAATTTTCCCATGCATGTAATAGCTATGTCGTCAGCGTATCCCTGACAGCATAACGCCATGTTTGTTAATTCCCAGAGAAGTTCGTCCACCACAAGGCACCACAGCAGGGGAGATAGTACTTTACGCTGCGGACATCCTCGAACAGTATTAGCCACTGTGGTTGTTGAGGTGAGGGATACTTCGGCTGTTCTGGTTTTCAGCATTTGTTCTATCCAATTAGATAGGGTAGAGTTTACCCCCTTACAAACAAGAGCCCTACTCACTGCCTTGTGTGAGGTATTGTCAAAGGCTCCTTCAATGTCCAAAAAAGCCCCTAACGCCACCTCCTTGTCCTCGAAGGCTTGCTGGAATGTTTCCGTCAGCTGATAAAGAGCAGTTTCAGTAGATCTGCCTGCCCTATTTGCATGTTGGTTCGGATGGAGGGGTGCATACGTCAGAATCTGTGTTCTGATGAAGTTGTCACAGACCTTTTCAGCTGTTTTCAAGATGAATGAGGTTATTCATATTGACCTGAAGGATTTGGGATGAAGTGGATCCTTCTTCCCAGCCTTCGGGATGAGAACTACCTTGGCCCTCCTCCATGGTGCTGGTATATAGCCCAGTGCCAGACTACTCCTTATAATTTTTATTAGTGGTTGGAAGATAATACAGAACTATATAAACATATATTGAGCATAGATTTATGTACATATATAAATATGTGCATATGTTAAAACTAGAGATCATAAAGCGGAGCCCTGAGTTTTTCATTCTCTGTTATTAATTCCTTTTTAAAGGTTTGAAGAAAGTGACTTCCTTAAATGTTTTTTCGATAAGTTTGCTCAAAACATTTACAAATGCAACAGCTAGTCTGATAAATAACAGAATCAGCAAACCATAATAATGTTAGAAAATAATGAAAACCATACAGCATCACGTTAAAAATCAATTGTCCACAAGCATACGTTATTGTGTATATCATATACAACTACCATTAAAGCTTTATACCAGTTTTCCTGTTTTGGTTTATATAAGCAATACAGCAGAACTAATATATGACGATGTGATACTTGTGATTCATCCCCGGGATTGCTTGTTATTAGTTGCTAGAAAGGAAGCAGCGGCTGAGGAATGTATAGATACGAATCCGCTTAATGGTAAATACTCTACTAACGCTAAATATCACAGAAGTCGAAATACAGTCAGATGGTCTACACCTATATGCTGATTTTCCAGGGTATCAAATCGGTGTATAAATTTAAGAAAATATTGGATGGCGAAGAATCCCTGGCGGCGCTCTCCTCCTATCTTTCGATATGCTTTGTCTCCTAGGAAGGCTCGAAATAGCATCCAAAAAAGTAGAAATAACCGAAACTTTCCCCAATACAATGCGCTACAAAACTGCCATACAAGCAGCACTGCAGACGTCCACATATATGCGCTCAGTGCAATATAGCCCGCACTGCCCCGAAGTCTGTATACTCACTTATGTCCAGCGTCATCCAATCCATGCAATAAATCCCAGCAGTCGAATAACATTTAAATAATAAAAAATATGAATAAATGCACAATAGCTTCAACTTTAAAAACTTAGAAACTACAAAACTCCCTCAAAACATCTCATAACTTTTCAACCCAGTCTGCAATAGCTACTCAATAATGACAACAACAACATGATAAACAGTAGCGACAACAATAGCAACATCATTAAGATCTACATCAACCAGCACACCAATAACAACAAAAATAACAACTTACGGAAAATGATACAAGAATATCAACGAATAATACAGAAAATGCGCAAACAAAAACACTACTTTTTACCTTCCCTATTAATCAAATTTAAAGGGTAAAACTCTAACAATTCTAGCAATTTCACTGATATTCTTATAGTATATAACTATTCCATATCACAAATCGATGAACATATGAACACATAAATCAAGTAATCTACGGCCACTCAGACCTTAGCTCAAAAACAGCGTACAATGGGCCATCTAAACTTTTGGCACATAGAAATCTCCTGGTACAGATGGGGTCATGCCTTGCCTTCTTCGGAGGGGCTCGGATATTATAGCCACCAGTCTGGTCAAAATAATGAGGTCATGCTTTCTGCTTGCCCAAATTCCCTTGAAATGGAGGGAGGTAAAAGTGGTATTCATACCCAAGGCAGGTAAAACAACCCATCAGCCTCAGCTTACTCATGATTGAAGCCATGTAAAAGATGATAGACCTCCACATAAGATTAACCTATTTGAGGAGCAGACCTTTATGTGGTAGTCAATTTGTCTACCAAATGGACAAATGAACAACTACTGCTATACACAGCCTAACACAAAATATTGAAAAAGCTATAAAAGTGAAACAAATAGCTCCATGTGCGTTCTCCGGTGCTTTCAATAATAAGTAATTTTACGCTATCAAAAATACATCTCCAACATAAAAGGTGGATACCTTTGGGTGCATACGAAAGTACTCCCCTTCTGAATGACCCCCTTATAAGGTTTTTCAGACAATATGTTGAGAAATATCATTCAATACACTCTATAAGGTTCAGAATCCTGCAAAAGATGAGTTTGAGGAACTCATTGCCAACCTTCCACAAGGTGCCCAGATATGGTGTACTAATGGGTGCAAACTGGAAGACGATAGTACAGGAATCATAGGGTTCTGCACTAATAATAAATTAATTAAGAACACCCAGGTGTCAAAGAATCACATGGGATGCTGCACCTTCAGCACTATGTATTCAACTCCATCTCAAGGAAATACCCCATAACGGTACTTCCTGAGACTTCGAAAAGCAACCACAAAGGCGATTGGAAGGACTGAGGCAACTGCAAAGTCAACAATGCTAAGGACCTTAAAGTATAAGGCATAATTTTCGACACAAAGCTTAACTTGGAAAACCACTGTTTACGAGGGCGGATTGATATTGAAACTACCTAAGTAGGAAAAAAACATTTTTTTTTTCAAAAACCATTTATTTCTAACATAGTCTCCTTTTACTTCGACACACTTAGTAAGAAGATATTCCAACTTTTTTATACCATCTGAATAATACCATTTCGGGAACCCCTCAAAATACGAGTTAGTTTCGGCAATCACTTCTTCGTTTGAGATGAATCTTTTTCCTGCGAGCCATTTTTTTAAGTTTGGAAACAGGAAAAAGTCACTAGGAACTAAGGACTATAAGGTGGATGCCGCAAAAGCGGCACCCATCCTGCCGATAGCTTTTTCATATGCAAATGTTCATGCAAAATGTTGAACACACGTTCATATGATATGTTTACCATTTCAACAATCTCACGCAACTTGACTCGGCGATCATTCACAACGATATGGAGGATTTTCTTGATATTTTCTTCAGTAACCACCTCTTTTGGCCTTCCTGTTGATGGTATTGTTGCAGTGCTTGTTCGGCCGCGTTTAAATTCAGCAATCCAATATTTTAGCATGTAATCTGACGGAGCAGACTCACCGTAATGTTAATCGAGCTTTTCTTTTGTCTTTTTCACCGTTTTCCCTTTCAAATAATAGTGTTTAATCACTGCATAAGCCACTGCACGAAATTAGCTTTTTTCTATTTTTCAAGAACCACAAAAGTTGCTTACTTCAAACGAGTACAACAAATAAACTAATCGATGAATTTGGGTGAAATTTTAACAGCTGACGTTTGACAGATCGCAATTTCTAAAAAATTTTTTGGGTTTGTGCTGCCATCTAGCGCTAGATAGCTTCAATATCAATCCGCTCTCGTAAATCTGGCTCTAAAGAGACTATCGTTAATAAATCTAAATAGTAATCCAATAAGTTCAAAAATAACATTTATGAGTAAAAAACGCGATAAGTACGACGCAAACAGAAACATAAATTACGAAGAAATGGCAGCCGAATAACAATTGAGGCAAAGGATAGAACATTTAGAAGCCGTACTGAAGCAGCAGGAAGCAACGGTGCAGCTACAAAATCAACAAATAGAGCTGGAAAATATTCAGTTACAAAATCAACAAAGCCAGCAAAATCAACAACAGCTAGGAATATTTACACGGAGCCCAAAATACATTATTGAACAATTCAGGCAGCTAAAACCTTTTGGAAAGGGACACCATTTGACAGCATTTATAAAATGTGTGGAACAAGTAATAAACCTATGCGGCACCAACCAGCAACTATACGAATATGGAATTAAAATTCTTATCAAGGAGAAGTTATTCGGAGAGGCAGGCAGTTGCATAAGGCAACTAGGAAGCAATCCATCATGGGAAGATGTTAAAAAGAATCTAAAACAACAGTTCCGGCCAACCAAATCTTATGCAGAGATTTTCATCTTCTGCAGAATTATAAAGGTTAGAAATCTAAGAGAACTTCTAGATGTATTTTTAAAATCTAAGTATGAAATAAACGAGATATACGAATTTGACGAAAATAAATCAAATATATATAGTACAAATAACATTGACAGAGACTTGGTTGAGTTACTATTAGAAAAAATCGATGGCCAATTTCGAGCCCATATCGACAATGAAAAAACAATTAAAGAAATATTTGATAAATTTAACCAACTTAAGCTTCTAGATGACTATAGAACTATTGATTTAAATCAATAAAATCATAATCATAAAATTTTTAATAACAACAAAGGTAGTCATAATAATTACTGATAATTTTAACTATTCTCAAAATAAAATACAAAACTCTCGGCAGTATAATTCAAATAACTATACTGAAAAGCAAAGCGATAATCAAAACTACCGTTTTAAACAATACCAAAATAGCAATAATAACAGACCTGATAATTTAAGAACTAATTCGGGGTTTTCAAAGCCTGACCAGAATCGCTTTAATTATAGAAATGGTCAAAATCAGCATAATTATAGCAATTTTTCAAACAATACTAGTAATTTAAGGACTACCCAAACACATTCTGACAATTCTGGTCAATATTTAAGACAGCACCAACATTACTACAATAATTCAGGCCAAAGTAGAAATACAGGAATTTCACAAAATAGTAACAATCGCAATAACACTCGAAGTTCAAGCCTTCAGCTCATGGAAGTAGAAAATGTAGTGGAAAATGATGTAAATTTTTCCCCAGGACCTCCACACCAATATAGTAGATATTACTATAGAAAAAACTAAACTTACATGTTTGATCGATACGGGGTCAGACACTAGTATCGTTAAGCCAAATATTTTTACCACCTTTAAAGAAGAACCCTTGCCAAATACACTTTGGTATAGGACTATAAATGGACTTACCCAAATATCAACCAGGATCATTACACCAATACCTAGAGAATTTAATGTCTCAGGAACCTTCTCCTGGAAGGTAGCTAATTTTACTGGTTGCAAATACGATGCTATAATCGGAGTAAATTTTCTAGTACCACTTAATACTAAGGTTGACTTAGAGAATGAGATTCTGACCATTAATAATCAAACATTGTTATCCAAAAATAGAAAATTTCCTTACATTGCAGACGAAATACGTACCTTAGAAGCAACTAATGAATGTTTATTCAACCTGAACCATTTAAATAAAGAAGAAAAATATGAAATTGAAAAGCTACTTAATAAGTACAAAGATTTATTTTACACAGAAGAAAGCCACCTAAAAGCGACTGATATAGTAACACATGAAATTAATACAACAATCGATTCCCCAATTTACTGCAAAAACTATAGATACCCCCAGGTACACGAAAAAGAAATAGAAAGAAAAATATCGCAAATGTTAGAGCAAGGCATAATTGAAGAGAGCAATTCTCCTTTCAATAGCCTCTTTTGGATAGTTCCAAAAAAGGCAGATAGTTCGAAAAAAACAATGGCGTATAGTAATAAACTATAGAAAATTAAATAAGAAGTTTCCCATGCCAAATATAGAGAATATATTAGCAAACTCGGGAAAGCCCAATATTTCACGACGCTAGACTCAGCGAAGGGTTTCCATCAAATTCCAGTAAAAACTACTGATAGGCACAATACCGCCTTCTCAACTCCATTCGGGCATTATGAATACGTCAGAGTGCCGTTTGGACTGAAAAATGCACGGTCAACATTTCAAAGGTTGATGAATTCCATTTTGAGAAACTACATAAACAAAATTTGCGTAGTCTACCTCGATGACATCTTAATTTTTAGCACGTCATTGAAAGAACATATCTTAAGTATCCAAAAAATTTTAAATAAACTGAAAGAATCAAACTTAAAAATTCATGTAAATAAATGTAGTTTTCTACTAAAGGAAACGGAATATCTTGGTCACATTTTAACACCTGAAGGTGTAAAACCAAATCATGCCAAGGTTCAAATAATTCAGAAAATAAACCTACCTACAACCCAGAAGCAGATAAAGTCATTCCTAGGCATTACTGGTTTTTACAGAAAGTTTGTAAAAAATTATGCCAAAATCGCCCAAGCACTCACAAAATGCCTAAAGAAAAATTCTAAAATAAATGCTAATGATTCCAACTTCATTGTGCCATTTGAAAAATTAAAAGATATTATAACAAATCATCCTATCTTGAGATATCCCAATTTTAACAAGAAATTCACATTAATAACTGATGCAAATAATTTTGCTATCGAAGCCGTTTTAACTCAAGACGGACATCCAATCAGTTTTGCCTCTAGAACTCTTAATACTCACGAGACAAAGTACGCAACTATTGAAAAAGAATTACTAGCGTTTGGGGTACAAAATATTATAGACCCTATCTTTTCGGCAGAGAATTCGATTTACAAACCGACCATCAACCAATCAAATGGTTGCAGCAAATAATACAGGAAGGGACATCAACCCACGTTTACTGCGATGGTTAGTATCGTTAGGGGAATATAACATTAATATCGATTATATTAAGGGACAAAACAATAAAGTCGCCGATTTTCTCAGTAGATTAATACTAACGAAATAAATTTGTTGACTCCGAAAATTTGGGGCTCCCACTTAATAATTTGTTCGAAGAACATGTAAACAACTTAAACACAGGAGAAAATGGTACTAACGAGTCCGAAGATTCCTTAGCAGTTAAAACAGTACATTCTCAAGAAGAAAATGCAAATGATCACATCCCACTCCAGGATACAGTCGTAAACCGATTTAAGACTAAAATAATATTTCAAGACAATAAAGAAAAAGAGTCTGAAAAAATTTTTAAAAACACAAGAGTTTTTATTGACAAAGAGGACATAAATAACGACAATATAGTGAATATAACAAAGAAAATAATAAACAAAGGTAAAATTGCAATTTATTCCCAGCTTAACGATCATGATTATAACAAATTACAACAAGAGCTAATCAAAATTTTTCCAAATAGGCAAATTATTAAATTTGTTAAATGCTATTATTTTACCAAAGATATCGATGATGAAAACGAACTAAAAAACAAATTTCATTGTTTCACAAATATGAAACAGATCACACTGGAATCACTTACGAAGGAATTAAAAACAAAATATATAACCCGGAATTAAAAATAACCATCCATAAAGTAATTAATAACTACGATATTTGTAATCGTGGAAAATAGTATAGGAACCCAATTAAAAATAAGTTTAGTCTAACTGAGACACCTTCAACAATCAACGAAATAAAACATGTCGACACTTATGTTAATAGCAAACTCTCCTTCGTAGTTTTTATAGATAAATTTTTGAAACATGCGATTCGTTTTTATTTACCAGCCAGAAATCACCAAACTATCATTAGGAAATTAAGACAATTTTTAGCAATAAAAGGTAAGATAAAAAAGTTCATTTTCGATAACGAATTTAATTCGCAAAGTATTCGAGAATTCCTGAATAATGAAAATATTTCTTTCATACTACTAAGCCCAACAGTCATACTGGGAATTCAGACATCGAGAGACTAAATAATACGCTAACCGAATGAATTAGGATTTTAAAAACGGATGAAAAACTTCCAATAAAAACACATGTCCTTAAAGCCCTTAGGTTTTATAACACTTCTTACCACTCCACAATTAAAACGACTCCACTAGCAGTTCAGGAAAATAAAATAGATAATAAAATCATTAAGGATAGATTAATACAAATGAAAAATAATATTCTAAACAAACGAAATAGTAGAAGAGAATATAGAAACAAGAAACGAAGGTTTCATTAAAAATTATAAAAGTTTGAGACATAAGAACGAGCCAAAATTCGTCAGAGCTAATTTAGAAAACATTCATACTACCAACATTAAAAGACCACTTAAATTTTCAGGTAACCATACTTCTAACCCTGATGATGAGCGCAGAAGGTTTTCTACAAGTGAACCAAATCAGCTCTAACACAGGTTACACTATAGTCCGACTCAGAGAAGTACAGATTTCGGTTTTGCATATTATAGACACTGCAGAAATCGCAAGCATAACAAATATTCTACAGAAAAATATAGAAAATATTGGCTTAATGAACGGAGATCTGATAGCAAGAGAGATAAGTTTACTAAAAGCCAAATTGAGATTATTACTCCAAACAATAATTAAGAAACGTGGTCTAATTAATCTTGTAGGCAGTATACATAAATGGGCTTTTGGAGCAATGGACAACGAAGATAGGGAAGAAATAACCGAACACCTTAAAATGATCGATACAAATGACCATAACTCTATTGGTACTTTAAATCACCAGATAATTGTAAATGAGCATTTCAATAGCAGTATTGACCTTTCGAAAACGTCCAATCTGACAGAGTAAAAATTGAACAGTCACTCAAAAATATAAAAATTAGAAATAACGAAATTATCTAACACTTACTATATTCTGATCATATGCATAAAGTAAAGTCTATCGAAACACAAATAAACATTATTCAAGATAATATTGTATCTGCGAAATTTAATATGTTTCACCCTAATATCCTATCAACTGAAGAGATGGACAACTACGAGTATAATATCGATTTTTTCAAATTAAATTTAATTAGATTAGGCGTATTGATTCTTGATAGCAATAAAATAGTAATTACTATCAAAATACCTGAAGATTTTATTAATTTAGGTCTAAAAGTCATTATCATTTAAGGAAAACAAAGCATATTTTGTAGAAATCAATAATATATTGTATTCATATAAGGAAAATAGTATTGTAAAAGATTTAAGGCGAAGTAAAAACTGCCTTGTAACGGGAAGTTGCGAATTCATTTTAAACAAAAAAACATATACGAGTAACTATGGAAAAAAAGATACATATATATATATATATATATATATATATATATATATATATATATATATATATATACTCGTATATATATGTATATATCTATATACTCATATATATATATATATATATATATATATATATATATATATATATATATATATATATATATATATAACATATATATATATAAATATATATATATATATATATATATATATATATATATATAACATATATATATATATATATATATATAATATATATATATATATATATATATATATATAACATATATATATATATATATATATATATATATATATATATATATATATATATATATATATATATATGAACATTTTTGAAGAAAAAAATATTAAAACAATATTTAAACAAATTTAAATATTTGTTACCCAACAATTAAACGGCTAAATAAACAGAGTTTTATATCTAAAATACGAAAAACGAAAAATGACTTCTGACAAGGTCAGTGTTAAACTTGCCTGAGTGAAAAGAAAAAAAAACAAGAAAGTCTAACTTCACATGTACGACCTCTATGAAGGTTAGTTATAATTGCAAAGGAAATATAAAGAGAGTACTGAAAAAAATCCAACATACGACCTCTATGAAGGTTAGTTATAATTGCGAAAAAAGAGAGTACTGAAAAAAATCCAACATACGACAAATAAAAACAACAATGCTATAATAAATAAAATATTACGTATGAAACAACAATATAATTGTCTAATAATCGTGAATTGAGTAACGCACTCTCAGAAAAACATTTGTAATTAAAATTTAGTACAAAAATAAATCGAATGAGCAAAACCGAAAAGCGTAACAACGCTCACTTATTATATGTGTACAGCGCCAGAAGGGGAACAGAACTTGGAGCGGAACAACAACAACAAACTTATTGTGTGCTCATTTACACTGCTATCAGCTGATAAGGTGGAGTTTTAACTGAAATGGCAAATCGTTGGAACTCAAAGGAATTCGTGGACAAAATTCTTGCAACTATCACATTATTCGATAGCTGTGCAACAATCAGTCGGGTTCCATTACACAGTTTCGGCGCATGAAGATTGCGAAGCATAATAATGACAGATCCAACTTTGAGACGCAAATGATGCGGCGGCATGCCAGGCAAATCCAAAGAATTTAGAAATTCCACTGGATAATTCACGGTTTCGTCTTCATTTTCAACACGATCGATCGATTTGTATGAGTGCAAATCTCCCGGAATTTGACTTTGAATCGTCCAGTTTAAGTCATTAACATCGGTACTTTTGGCAGCTAAAATTGCGCGTGCACTCAACCAATCGTAGTTACGATAATTTTGGCCAATGTTCGAATAAACATTCGTGATGAGTTCAGCTTTCGTTGAAGTGAATTGACAAATGGCAGGTGGAATTGATATCAAACCACTGGAAGTATCAACCGGAATTTGCCCATTTCCAATTCTAAGCACTTCTTTAGAGAAAACTTCTGCGGTGCTATCCTGTTGCAGGAACACTCGCATATTCATAGTCAATCGAATGTTTTTCACGTACCGCCACAAATACGCCGTTCTTCCACCTTCTAGTAGAGTTGCAGCAATCCCAGTAGATGCGAGAGCCAACGCAATGCCATTTTGAGATCGTATTGTTGCCAAAATCAATGATATCAGGAACGTTTTCCCAGTTCCGCCGGGCGCATCAAGAAAAAATAGTCCACCGTTTCCATCATTGACAGCCTTCATCAATTCATCATACGCACTCTTTTGCTGCTCATTCAATAATGGAACATTTCTTTGTACTTGTTGTTCCAAAGCTATTCTGTCGTATGCACGCTCACGTTCCAATTCACGATTCAGTACATCTCTGATTTGACGATTTGGCGCTTGCATATGAATTTCAGTCAAACACAAATCTTCATTCAACACCAATGCTTCATTGTAGATGTCATCGTTCATTTGCAATTCTGAATTCCATGTTGCCACTCAAATACGATGTAAAATGTCTTCGGCAATGTAATTTTTGTACGTATCCCATAATTGACGTGGATTTGAAGGCTGACATGTCGAAATGATCATCGCGAAAAGTGTGCGAACTTCAGTGGCATGCGAAGTAGCTATCGCATCGTCCATCGTTTGATTCCAGTGATTATCATGTTCCAGCAATTGTAATTACTGGCATGCTTCTTGAAAAGTTGCACACTACGTACCATTCACAGTACGCAATGACTCAAATGAAGTTGAACCGCGTACATTAACCAATAGCAACCGAAGGTAGAAGCAATCGTCGTTTTTCGGGTGGATTGTGTAAATTCGTCCTAATGCATTAGTTGAGAACACACCTGGATGTCCATCTACTTGCTTTCTGCATAACCATTTCTTCAACGATGCATTCCATGTATGCATTCCATGAATAAAGCAATGTTCTCGCAAACGGATCACTGGCGCAAGTTGAGAAAAAACTCGTCAATGTTGTTGCTGGTGGTGTTTCCGCTCGCTGTACTGCATTCTCTGGGTTGAAATACACTCTTTGGCCATTCTCCAAATGAGCTGCGAGATGCACAACAGTCGGAAAACGCTCATGAATTACACAAAAAAATATTCTCCAAAGCGCTTCATTGCAGTTCATGTATCGACCCATTTGATACTTGCTGATCTCATCTCGTTCAAGGCCAATAACCGCCATGTCGCTTCCTTTGGTGACGTACTTGCAAACGTATTTGATCGATTTCACAGAACTGCAATACTCAACATTGATATGAGTTTTGAATGTTTTAGACAATATTGGCGAATATGGTACGATCCATGTGTTGTCAACTTCGATATTCACTCCTCTAAATTGAATGCTGAATGTTCTGCCATTGTTGTCTGATGAGCGACGCCGATAGAGTGGATATCCATCATTTCCAGTTTGCGTTTCCGAAATAAAAGCACGTGGATAGTGTTTCGTGCATTTATTGTCAGACATGCAAACCGAAGTGGGATTGTAGTGTCCGCAAGGTCCATGAACCATATTGGTTTTCACCACTTCGTATAATTCTGGATCTATCTCTTGATCAGGAATTTCCGCAGAAGTGATGTGATCTGGTGTAATCTTGTCCATCATCCAAAGAAGAATGTGTGCGTGCGGCAAACCTCTTTTTTGCCACTCAACAGAGTACATCCAGCATCTAAGAGCACCATATATACATTGCTTCACGATAAAGTCCATCAAATATCGTAGCTGTTGTTTGAAAACTCGTGCTGTGACATCGTGACGATCGCTTGCTGATTGACCGCGATTCAATAATTCCGTTATCTGTGGGCATTTTGGATTGCAAGTGAATGTAACAAACAAATCCGGCCGTCCATAGTTCCGCACGTATGTCACCGCATCCTGCGAGTACTCGTGCATATGCCTTAGGCTGCCAATGTATGTTGATGGCAAAATCGTGAGTCGGCCAAGGTTTGTCACATCTTCATCGCTATTGACGCAATCTCGTAAGTGAATATACTCTTCAGATCGAAGCTTGGTGTGATTAAAGCGAATAAAATTGAGTCGTTCTGTCCCCATCGTCACGT
Organism: Clusia tigrina; assembly: GCA_920105625.2. Classification (NCBI taxonomy): domain Eukaryota; kingdom Metazoa; phylum Arthropoda; class Insecta; order Diptera; family Clusiidae; genus Clusia; species Clusia tigrina. Next base: position 205,754,542 of record OV050030.1, on the reverse strand, counting down.
ACACATCAACTACATACTGCTAAAATAATCGGCGATATCTCAAGAGATGGTTGTCAGTTCCTTCGCGAATCATCCATCGATACGCGTAAAAGTTCATTGCACTGACCTTGTTATTTGTATCGACACCTAAAAGTTAACAAAAAATGAAGTTATAATCAAGAGTGTTTTCTTTTACTAACCATTGGTAGGATTGATCATGTTGTATCTCAAGTGATATCCATCTTCACCAAGGCAGAACATAAGCAGATATTGTAGTGAGTCATACGATCGATGAGTTTCATTGATTTGCTCTAATGCATCTCCAGCTCGACGTTTAATAAAAATATCACGGGATTCTAAATTATCGCCAACAACTACAATTGATATTTCATCGGCCGTCGGTGCATTATATTGCCGTTCATGAGTGCCTGCTGGTCGTTTGTCCGCTTTTATGACGATTCTGTGATCATCAGATGGCATCCTTTCTAACGAAGTTTTGAATAATCGAATTAGTTCGTTGTGTTCATGCAACATTTCTTGCAACTGCTGCACAATTTCTCTTTTCGTCGCATTGAAAATTCCACAACATCGATTCACTTCTTCATTTGAATCTCCAAGGAAATATATTTGGAGATATTTGTGATCTTGATCAGGATGCGGCAACAGAGATCCAGCAAGATGATAAATTTGCCCGTGAATCTGTATAGTTGCAGACACATATGTTAATTTCTGTATTTTATTGCGATCCAGCAAGATGATAAATTTGCCCGTGAATCTGTATAGTTGCAGACACATATGTTAATTTCTGTATTTTATTGGCGAGATAATAAGTGTTAGATTGTTGGTGAACTAACTTTGAATGTGGAATTGTAATTATGTTCATTCACAATTTCCCCACCAAACGACGTCATTTGAAAACAATCGTTATACATCTTGGAATTTTGTAAAAAATGATTCGAATTTGGTGATTCACCGTAAAGCAACGACCGCAATGGCTCTGGTGGAGGAAGTAACTCTGGTAATTTCACTTTTCCGCTTGCGCAACACAATCCGACCGGTTCTTTTGGAAATTTCAGTGCATCGCAATGCGGGCAAACGACAGACATCGAACCAATTCAAACTGATGCGTGCGCACCATATTCAATGTCCAGCACATATCGAAATGCTGCACGTTCGATATTCAAATTAGGCAATCGTTGTTGTTGCTGGCGTTGTCGGTGAGCAGCCAAACGTTGTTCTCTTGCTTCATGAATTTCCTGAGCACGAACTTGTATTCTTCTCAATCGTTGTTGCTCATTGTAAGCTTCGTGAGCCTCTTGTGATTGTCGCGCACAATGTTCAATCATTCCGATTCGAGCAGATTCCCTTGCAGTAGCATTTTCCTCTTCCGTACGACGTGCTGTATAATTACGTTGGTCCGTTGCAAGTCGGGAACACCGACCGATATTAGCGCGACCTCTTTGTGGCATCGTAACAAATTTCAATCTGTAATTGATCACTTTGTATGAAACATACATAAAGTTTTCACGTAATAATTTTCAATAATTTACCTTTTGTATAGCCGAAATAAAGAAAGCAAACGACCGAAATTGAACGATTCAAATAATTTACAAATCAGCTGAAGAAATAACACAAATAAATTCCAATGGAATTGATGTTAGGTATTCACCAACAAACAAAAATAATGAACTCACTTTTTTGTTTGAAATGTCAATAATTTCACTCAAAAACTGATGATCCACAGATTTAAAATCAAATATTTCGTGAATGTAAACAATTTAACAATTTAATGTAATGAATTTAACTCGAGATATCAAATAAAATTTGGAAAAATGTCAGAAAGTCAATTGACTGTTGATTGTCCGCACTGTTCGAATAAACAAATCAGAAAGAGCAAACAATATTCGCAGCTGTAAAAATAAATAAGCGTCTACAGCTCCATCTGTTGAGTTATTGGAGTATCAGTCAGTGCTTACAACACCAATATGAAACTAAATGTGCGCGTGCAACACCACGCACATACAAAAAAAATGAGAACAAAAAGTGAGATTAGGTTTTTGTAATTTTCGAATTTTCCGAATTTTCCGACTTTTCCGAATGTTTTGAGATCGATAGATTTGCAAGAAACAATTGGAAAAAAAATTTAAAAAAAAAAAAATTTTGTATGGAAAAAAGTCCTTTTTGGAATTTTTAAATTTTCCGACTTTTCTTCAGGAACAGTATAAGGTTTTTTTATTTCTAAACCTTCCCAGATCCACAACGAACAACCTCTGAAAATTCCATCCATATTGGTCCAGCCGTTCTCGAGCCTTAGCGTCACTAACAAACAAACATTCATTTTTATATATATAGATGGAAATTACTTAATTTCAAACGATAATAAATTTAAAAAAATATACAGTATGTCAAGTAATTGATGAAAAAAATCATAATTTTTCTTTTATTATAATGCTGTATTACAACGATGGGCCTAATAAAGTCTGGCGAAAACCGTTAAAAGCATTGGAAAAACGAAACATAACTCCAACTGTGAAATTTGGAAAACTATCGGTGATGGTATGCAGCTTTATTTCAAGTAAGGGAATCGGTGATTTGGCTTTTGTTGAAAATACGATGGATGCACAGCAATATTTAAATATTTTAAAATGTAATTTAATCAATAGTGCTAATAAATTTGGGCTAAGAGACGTCAATAAACCTCTGTTCAAATTTTATCAGGACAATGATCCAAAACATATGGCATATATAGTAAGGACGTGGCTCCTTTATAATTGTAAAAAAGTATTTGATGCGCCAGCCCAAAACCCAGATATGAACCCCATTGAAAATTTGTGGGTTTATTTAAAAAAAAAAAGTGGCCAAACGACATCCAACAAACCGTGAACAATTGAAATCGTATATATTAGAAGAATGGAACAATATTCCTGATACATACGACATGCAGAATTTAATTTATTCAATGAAAAGAAGATTAAAAGCTGTTAGGGATTCTAAAAGTGGCCACACAAAGTATTGAAATTGTTTTAGTATTAATATTAATATGAGTGGAGGAGTTACGTCCGCAACGCAACCCGATCCCTCACATTTATTAAAATAAGTATAGACGCTGATTCGGCGCATTTTTGCATGCACCGAACTGCGATCATAAAAGAATATTATTTTATTTAATGTAGCAACAAATGTATGTGTGTGTAAACAAGTTACGTTAGTTAAAATATTCACATTCTATGAAATAACGTTATCGCTTAGATTTTGTTATTGCATAGCGGATGGTCTCAAGTGCAGTTAAGGCTCCAAATGCAAATAATTTGCACTTCAATGCCAACTGAATTTGAATAGAAAAGTAGAGTAGAGAAAATATTTTAAGTTAGTCTTAAGATCGAAGTGGTGGAATAAAAACAATCGAATTGAAAACATTCTCGTTTTAATTTAACACCATAACTCGCGTGCTCACTCCCGTCTTCATATTTCACGACAGCTTCTTTGATTAATATTATGTTGTCTTTTTCTCTGCAGTCAAATATTATTCCGGATATTTTATCAATTTTTGAAATGGGCCAGTCAATGATGTGCGAAACTGTTAAACTTGTAGCACATTTAGAGCATTGAATTGGGTCCATTTTAGTAAAATAATGCCTAGTGCTAGATATTGTCCTCCCCAGACGAACTCTTGCCAAAGTTATACACTCTTCCCTTCTGAAGTTCTCATTATAGTTCTGTCGAATTGAGCGGATTATGTATTTTAAGGAAAGAACCTGATGAGTTCCACTTATCATGTATTTCTTGCTTTTGATATGCAATAAAGCAACTTATTATCAATGTGTCTAAGCAAGGAATCTTGGCAACTAATGGCAGTGATATAGCCTGCTTCGCTGCTGCATCTGCATATTCATTCCCAGGTACCCCAAAATACCCAGGTATCCACATGATTTTTACTAAGCTTTCAATTTCTAAATTTTGATATGTATAATTATAGGCACTTTTTTCCGATTTGCCAATGCCTTAAGGACACTAAGACTGTCAGAACATATTAGCGTCTTAATTTTCTGAATAGTTGCATATAATAATATGGGTTTTGCCTGTAAGTTGTTCTTACAACTTTTACAGACCCAAAAAACACCAATCACAAATAGAAGAGAAACACCAAACGCCTTGAGTTGTTCTTACAAACTGAAACTTTATTATTACTTTCAAACAAACTTAGGTATAGAAAAACAATTTTAACATCGTAAGCATACAATATGTGGCTATAGGAATGGCTCACATATAACTCCTCCACCCCTAGATTCAACAGTCTCTGTTGAATGAAGAAAAGCTTTGTCTCTTGTTTGTTTGTTTTTTTTTTTTTTTTTTTTTTTTTTTTTGTTAGATTTATTCAAAATTTGTTATGAGCTTGAATTTACTGCAAATAGGTCCACAGTCCTTGGATTTTGACATAATACATTGCGCTCACTTAATTCTATATTTACTTCTGTTTTATTATGCCTTCTCTTATAGAGCCATAGTATTACAACAATAATTAATATAATGCTTATTATTGTAAACATAGAAAATGAGACATATGAATACTTTTTATCTGCTTTCTATTTTGAACAGTTCTTAATTGCAAATTTTCAAATGATACATTGTTTATAATTCTTGTAAAGTTGCTATAATACAATGGTATTAACATAGTTTCAGTAAAAGTTTTTTCATAGTTTGAAAATTTAATCTTTCCAATTGAAAATTTACATGATTCAAATTTAATTATACTATTTCCTTTTGTGTTTAACGGTTGCTCTGTACATGTTTGCATTGTTTCAGTCATTGGCAGGTTTTTTACAATAAGCTAATTGTTAAATATTTTTTCAATTGATGATTTATTGTTTGCTTTAAGTGTGCAATTATTGGAGTTTTTTAGTATATTTTGAATACATAAGTTTTCACATTTAAAAAAATTTTTTTTTTTAAATTTTTTCTTTTGTATTACTTCATTACTGTTTGCAAAAACTGTGTTTTTTTGTAATATAATTTCTATAACTGGCGAATCTAATTCTTCGAAATTCTGGTTCGGAAAGGGTATTACGGCAGCATTGTAATATGCTTCTTGAGTGAAGTTTGGGATCTTTAAAGCAAAGATGAGTAGGTTATCCCTATACAATATACTGGATCGTATGTATGGCAAAATTTCAGTTGTCAAGTTATATGTGTGAATTTCGTCATCTGTCAAAATGTCATGAGCCAAAACGTTGAGTTTGCTGAGCAAGATTATGTCTGAAAATTTGTCTATTTCCGAATTAAGAGTCTGTATGTCGGAGTATAATAGAAAAGATTGTTTGATTGCGCATGCTTCGTTTGTGCGATTGGTTATATTTTGTAAGAACATTTTGAGGTCCTTCTGCTGATTGTTGATATGATTTTTCATTTCCTCCACATTTTTGATTAAGTCATTATTAATGAGAACTTGTTTATTCTGTTCATAAACACTATTTCTTATGTTTATGTCTAAATTATTGAGGTGGTCAGAAATGTCTTTTTCATCTTCATCGTCCATGGTCCCTAATTATTGCTATTAGTACCATTACTATAATTTCAGTCCGTAGTGTTGTCCTCATTTTGCCTGCAATTAGAATTTTGAAACTTATATTTTCTTTTGACTTGAGTCTTATAAGCTTTTTTAAATTTATTATTTGTACTAACAAGGTGGTCACCCTCCTTTCTATAATGTTCCATTTTTCTATATTGGTTGGGATTTGCTAACTCTATAATTCTTTATGTAATCATTCTCGAAATCCGTCCTATTTGTTGTTCTTTTAATCTCATTATATGTATTTATCCTTTTACTTTTTTCAAAAAGCAATCTCTCTGATAATATTTTAATATTTTCTTTAGGAACAAGGTTGTTGAGTAAGTCTATTGGTTTGACCTTAGTTGTCGAATGAATCGTATTGTTGTATGCAACTATTGCTTTGTAGATTTTGTTTTGTAAGTCGTCATCATTATTTGGATCTGCGTTAAAAAGTCTTATATGTTCGTTTAAAGTTAAATGTAGCCTTTCTACATCTGCATTACCTGTTTTGTTATAAGTTGTCGTAAAATGTAAATTTATTCCTTCTTCCCTAATAAATTGTTTGACAGGTGCTGTGTTGAGTTCATTGTCAGTAACAATTGTCTCTGGTTTACCGAGATATTGAATTCTCAACTTTATTGCCTCGATGATTGAAACCCACGTTCTATCATTAAGTTTATGTGCAGTAGCGTACTTGGTGAGTTTGTCGATGCTTGTTAGGTACATTATATTCCTCTGTGGGTACCAAATATCAAGGTGCACTATTTCATTCTGTTTCATTCTGTCAGAGGTGTTTTTGTAATATTTAAAGGGTGATTAATAGGCTTTCGGTCGAATTTTGCTTTATTGCAAATTTCGCAATTATTAATGTATTTTTGTATTTCTGTTTGCAAATTAGGGTAATAATATGTTTTCTTCATTTCTTCCATTATTTCAGAAATGCCCCTGTGGTTATTCTCCAAGTGTTTGTTTTCAATTATTTGTAGTAACTTACCCTTATCCGTAATATCTTCCAACATTACGATTGATTTTAATACTTTTAAATTTTTGTTATTTGAAAAATATGAAATATAAAGTCTTTGGAACTTTAAAAATAATTCTTTGTCTGGACAGAAAATCACGAGAAGTCCTTTTTGTGGTAATTTATCTCTCATCATTTCTAACAAGTCACTTTGTTGTGATACTTTTATAATGTCCCTAATTCTGTTTTTAAACAATATTTTTCGAGTATAAGATTGTCTGTCGTCAGTTTTTAAAATCAATTGTTTCTTGAATATATTTATTGCATTTTCAGTAATTCTAATAAAATTGGTACCATCAGTCTCTGCACTGTGTACGGTTTCCAAATCATCTTCAAATAACTCGTTCAGATTGATAATCACTTGATCATCCGGTTTTGAGACGATTCGACTTGGCGCATCAGCAATTACATTTTCTTTTCCTTTTAAATATTCAATGCTAAAATCAAATTCATTCAATTTGATTTTCCACCTTTGAAGTTTAGCATTGGGTTCTTTTAGGTTACTTAACCATACTAGGGGCCTATGGTCAGTTTTTATTAAAAAATTCCTCCCAAACAAATATTTTCTGAAATATTTTGTTGCCCAGACCATGGCTAGCAACTCCTTTTCAATTGTGCTGTAATTTTGTTCATGTCCATTTAAGGATCTACTTGCGTATGCAATGACTTTATTTTCTTGCATTAGTACAGCCCCTAATGCGTAATTACTAGCGTCAGTTACCAGGGTGAATTTCTTTTTAAAATCAGGATGTATTAGTATTGGATCAGTTTTGATCAATTCTTTGAGCTTCAAAAATGCTTCAATATAGTCTTTGTCTTTAGGGTTTACTTTTGAATTTTTTTTTTAATATTTGATGAGGTGATGGGCAATTTTGGAATAGTCCTTGATAAAACGTCTGTAATAACCAGTGATTCCTAGGAATGACTTGATTTCTTTTTGATTTTTTGGTAACTGAATTTTGTTGATTGCTTCGACCTTAATCGGATTTGTTTTTAATCCTTGGGGAGTTATTACATGACCTAAGTAATCTGTTTCCGAAGCCATAAAGTTACATTTATCTAGCTGGATTTTTAAATTGGATTTTTGTAAAACTTTTAAGATTTTAGTAATGGATTCGAGATGCTCTTCCATGCTTGTGGAGAAAATTAGAATATCGTCTAAATAGACAATACAAATTTTTCCAATATATTCTTTCAACACATTATTCATTAACCTTTGGAATGTGGCAGGGGCATTGCGTAACCCGAACGGCATTCTTAGGAATTCATAGTGGCCATTAGCAGTGGAAAATGCAGTTTTATGGATGTCGTCTGTATGCATCTCAATTTGGTGAAAATCTTTTGCCAAATCTAAGGTAGTGAAGTATTGGCATCGACCCAATTTATCAAATATATCTTCTATATTTGGAATTGGGAAGCGGTCTTCAATTGTTATTCCATTAATCTTTCTGTAATCAATGACGATGCGCCATTTGGTTTTATTGGACGCATCTGATTTTTTTGGGACTATCCATATTGGGCTATTGTATGGGCTACAAGACTCTCTTATTATTCCTTGTCGTAGCATGTCTTTTATCTGTGTGTCTACTTCGTCCTTATGAATCTCAGGGTATCTATATGATTTTGAATAGACAGGAATATCATTTTTTGTATGAATTCTGTGTTTGATTTCGCTTGTAAGTGAAAGGTCATCGCCTTCTTTATACAACACATTTACAAATTTCTTCATAACGCCAATGAGTTTTTTTGACTCAAGGTCTCCTAAATGACTAATATGAAGCATGGCTTCTAGATTGGTATTATTTACTTTATTGTTAAAGATTTCTATTGCGTCGTGTTATTCTGTCAACTTATTGTACATTTCTTCTTCCCTATTAAAAAATAATGGCAATGTGAATTCGTCAAATATCAACAATCTCTTGGGGTAGTTAATGATTACATTAAAATTTTTTAAGATATTATTGCCAATTAACCCATCGAAGTCCCTACTGAAATTCATTTCTAAAAATTCGCAAGGATAGTTATTATTAAATTCTTTAAATACGGGAAATTTGCACAGTTTGTGAAGAGTGAAAGAATTTCCCATTGCTGTAATTGAAACGTTAACATCTTGTTTCCACTTGGAATCGCAAATATTTTCATTAATGACACTGAATTCTGCTCCAGTGTCAATTATAAAATATAAAAGTTGTTTATCTGTTTCAATTGTTATGTGAGGTAATTGTTTGACCCTGACGCTTGAAAATTTGCACCACAGTTGCCAATTTCCATGGGTTCCTCCTGATTTAAATATGATTGCCTAGTTTGTCGTGATTGGGTATTGTTTTGTGGCAGATAATAATTTTGATTATTTAGGCGTGTTCTTTGCGAATTGTTGTTTTGGTTATGATTATAATAGTTTCTATTTCCATAATTAGAGTTTTGGTAGTTATCACCATTTCTATGATTGGTATTCCTATTATTAATATTTTGGTTACTATTACCAGTTCTGAAATTAGTACTTCTATTGTTAATGTTTTGGTTAATGTCGCAATTTCTGTTATTCAAATTTTGGTTGCTGTCACTATTTCTGTAATAATTATTTCTGTTATTCAAAATTTGGTTGCTGTCACTATTTCTGTAATTATTGTTTCTGTTATTCAAATTTTGATTGCTGTCATTATTTCTGTAATTATTGTTTCTGTTATTCAAATTTTGATTGCTGTCATTATTCCTGTAACTATTATTTCTGTTATTAAAATGTTGGTGACTGCGATGATTATCGCTAAAATTTGTGCGCGTTGTTTGATTATCGTCTCTATAGTTATGTCCAAATTGAGTATAGTTTTGATGCCTAGCTTCTAGGATGATTTTGAAAGCATCCTGAAGGGAGGACGGGTTTCTAGCAAAAATCATCGTCTTAGTTGGTTCAGGGAGATGACTCCTAAAAGTATTTAATCCAATTAATTTGCTCTGAAGTATAAGTATCCTCTTCGTGAGTTAGATTTCTATTATTGATACGAGTCATTAATTTTGTAAGTCTATAATAAAAATTTTCTATAGTGCCATTTATTTTTAGAGTTTTCAGTTCGTCCATTAGTTCTACACTAGATTTCTTTTCCCCGTAATTTCTTTTTAAAATTTCTTTTAATGCTTCCCAAGAGCCGACTTCTCCCTCTCTTAGTATACATTGTCTAGTTTGTCCAATGCACTTATTTCGTATGTAATTAAACAATATTCTTTTGTTGTTTGCGTCAAATGCCGCAATTGTTGGTAACAAAAAATCTATATTTGACAAAAATTCTGGTAGATAGTTAGGATCTGTGCCGTCAAACGGTTCTATGTTTTTGATTAAATTTAAAGTTAGATTAAACTGGTTCATAAGTTGTTGCTCCATATTATCCTTTTTTTTCTCTTCTTAACTTATTATATTTTTTTTCACAAAAATTTTTTATTTTTTTATTTTTTATATAAGTAAATATATAAAGATACCTGAGTAGAATTGCTTTAACAAATTTACGCTTTTTATTTTAAATGGCGTTGCTTAAAAATTTTCAGTCAATTACCAAAAATTTTCCAATTTTATAGTTTTTGATTAACTTTTTTCGTGAGGTGTTGTTTTTTTTTTTTTTTTTTTCTTCTACTTCGATCACATGCAGAAACAGTTAGGATTCTTCTCACTTGAGTAGTTGTTGTTGCTGCTGCATTTGTCAAATATTTCACCAGAACTAAGTAAGTGCGTGTGTGTGTTTGTGTCAAACTTCCAAATGTCTTTTCTCTTTCTAGTCCAAAAATACCAATTCCTTTTTTTTGTCACACATTTTATAGAACCATGCCTACCGAACATGCACACGTGTGTTTGAGTGTGTGCACAAACGTTATTTTGCTTTTTAAATCTCACTTTTCAATAAAATTTCGTCGCATTTACTGTTATTTTGAGACTACTCTGCACTTCTTTGCATGGTTCAACAAAAACAACAACACTACGACAACAAATGCTTGCTTACTGCTTTCAATAAATTCACTTTATGAAGCATCCTCAAAAGCAACGCAACAACAAATCTGGATTCAATTTGAATGCTGTGTTTGTTGCCTTATATAAATATATATAAATTTTTTGCTTTAAATACAAAATTAAAGTTTTTCTTATTTAATTATGTGGGTTATTTTCACTATTTCATTTCCACTCCGTACGGGCCCCGCTCGTCACTATAGGAAGACTTCTGCTTCTGCTTTCCGATTCCTACGACTGCTTCAGAATTTTACTTTTTGTAGTACTGTCGCTGCCCTGCACCTCGCTTCTATACAATCACTTTTAATTTAAGCGATTGATGATTTTTTTTCTCTTTCCCTCTGCGTGGTTAAGTTCCTCGTCGCCAATAATATGGGTTTTGCCTGTAAGTTGTTCTTACAACTTTTACAGACCCAAAAAACACCAATCACAAATAGAAGAGAAACACCAAACGCCTTGAGTTGTTCTTACAAACTGAAACTTTATTATTACTTTCAAACAAACTTAGGTATAGAAAAACAATTTTAACATCGTAAGCATACAATATGTGGCTATAGGAATGGCTCACATATAACTATATTCAACTGCAAAATGTATTGTCACTAACTCAGAATGAAACACAACTGAGTGAAAAGGCAATAGTGCTTGTGTCATAATTTCAAAAGTTGTATTTGCATTTTCTTCTACAACCGCATAGGAAGATGTTCCTTCAAGATACGACCCTTCCGTATAGAGTGTTATTTCGGGTGCAAAATTTGACTTTACTTCAGAAAAAAGTTGTCTAAAAATCACAGGGCTAGTGCCACTATTTACATATTGTCACAAATATGTATCAATGTTGATGTTGGAAATAGAGTTTCTGGTTGTTGTTTGCTTGCTAGGTTGTTGTGGAATCGGAATGTTACGTTCAATAAGCAAAGTCAAAATTTTGGTTATCCCACACCATTTGTTGGCAGTGGAGGAATATTTTTCACTATGTTTTAGTTTCTCTCAAAGAGGATTGTGTAGTCCATGTGATTTGATGGTAAGTGCTTTAGCTACAAGTCTGAACGCCCTATTTTCAAGCAGCCACTTAAAATTATGAAGACGTGCTTGAACTTCTAGGTCTTCTATAGGCGTTGATGCTAGAATTCCAGTAGCTGTTCTGAAACATTTTCTAAGAGCTGTGTCCAATTTTTTATATTGGTTGCCGTGGTCCAACCATAGACTGTTATGCAATGCATAATTATACCAGATGTTAGAGCTCTACAAATTCCAATCGCCGTATTTATATGTGGACCTTTTTTTCTAGAACATATCGCTTTCAAAAATTATTGATCTTACTTAATTTGTTAACTAGATATTTTGTATGCTCATTCCATAAAAGTGATTTTGTAAAAATCATTCCAAGAATTCTCATTTGGCTTTTGACTGGAATTTGCTCATCTCTCACATATATCGTTCTAGTGTAGCAGTTATGTTTATGACAAACGTGTAGAATTTTACAGTTGCTGATAGGAATCCTTGCTCCTTTGCTTATTGCCCATTGGTTTATTTTTTTAATCAAATTTCCGAAGGTTGTCTGTTACTTCAGTGTTTGTACCAGAAACTATTGCAAAAATGTTATCAGCATATACTCGTATACCAAAAAAATCAATCCCCTTACAATTTTTTAGCGCTTTAACCAGTGAATCTGCGTAAACATTGTAAAGAATTACAGACAAGGGATGCCATTTTCAAGCTGATATTTTTGTGACAGATGTCCATCAATCCTTATAGTAATGTATCTATAGGTAAGAAATGATAGAATAACTTTCAGCATTTTTTTTGGTATACCCCATTCGTGAAGCTTCTTGTTCACAAAAATAGATATTACACGATCAAATGCTTTTTCTAGATCTTCAGAAATTATAACACTATGTGTTCTTTTCTTAAAATTTTCTTTAAGCTGGGATTCTAATTGATGACGTAAGGTGTGTACACCATAATTTGGTAAAAATGCATGCTGTTCTCGTAATAGTTTTTCTTTTGAATTTGTTAATATACACTTTGTAATTATTTTGTTTAAAGTTTTATTATTATTATTATTATTAACAGGCTAAAAGAACACCGCGACCTAAAAGATCTATTGTGCAGCCTCGTACCCAACTAAAACAGTCCTAGACTGTATATAAATCTCGTAACTGCTGTGGGCTTAATTTTAACTAGGTGATTTGGAGATATGAACCCACTGCCTAGGTAATTATGTCTGCGTCTTGTCATTGTAGAGTTTGATGTCATTTCTGCGGAGGTTTAAATAAGCATCTACCCTGATGTGTTCAGGATAAATGAGTAGTCTCGACTGCCGCATGCCTTTTTGGGCTCTCCAGTAGTTTAGCAGACCTCGTTTTTCCTGTTCGCACAACAAGTTATTTGTGAAGCTACTGTTTACCCCACAGAAGGGTTCTGGACCTATATGCCTGTATAAATAGCCAAATTGAAAAACTTGTAGCGCCGAGAATGGCAGACCCATCGCTCACCCATCTCTAAATACAATCTTAAAGCAGCCGTAAGGGCGTTTAAAGATGCTCTTACAAAGGAGGAGGATAAAAACCTAAAATAGTACCTGAAGAAGGTAACCCCAAATTCTACCGAACGGTATTCCCTTTGGAAGGCATCTAAAAACTTTGGGCCTCCAATGGAAGGTGTAAAACCTCTAAGAAACCCGAACGGTGCGGGGGCTCAAAGCGATCAAGAAAAAGCACTCTGCTTTGCACAACATCTATGCAACGTGTTCCAGCCTAATATGGCTACAAACTCCTTTGCACTGCCTGCCTTACCTAGCAGTACTGAGATTGCACAGCCTATTAAAATTTCCCTTCCATAAATAGCCAAACAAATTAAACAACTGAATCCAAAAAAATCACCTGGATTCGATAATATTACCCCGAAAATGCTAAAACAGTTACCAGATTCTTCATCAGCATTTCTCTGTAAGCTTTTTAACGCAATCTTGGGCATCGGTTACTATCCGAATGCATGGAAGAAGTCTCAGATATGTATTATAGCTCAACCTGGAAAAGACGCAACGCTACCGTCATCATATACCTATCAGCCTGTTGCCTTGCCTTTCCAAATTGTTTGAGAAACTACTATTAAATAAACTATCTGCTTTTCTTCATGAACATAGCGTAATACCGCAACACCAATTCGGTTTTTGCGAAAAGCACAGCACTATTGAGCAAGTCAATCGAATTTCAAATGAAATAAGAAAAGCATTTGAACTCGGGGAGTTTTGCTCTGCAATATTCCTTGACGTGGCTCAAGCATTTGATAAGGTATGGAATCAAGGACTGATGTTCAAAATCAAAAAGTTTCTCCCAAAAAGCTATCATAGAATTCTTGAGTCTTACTTATCCAATAGACGTTTCAGGGTAAAAGTAAACGAATTCATTTCCGAAGATTTTCCAATTTTAGCCGGTGTGCCCCAAGGTAGCGTTCTAGGCCCTACATTATATGTAATATTCACATCTGATACTCCTATAAGTAAAAGAACGCTAATTTCAACATTTGAGGATGATACCGCCATACTCAGTTGCAATAAATGTTCGATAATGGCGTCGAGAGCTCTACAAGAGCACTTAGTTAGGGTAGAAGAATGGTTAGGAATGTGGCGTATAAAGGTCAATAAGCAAAAAAGCAAACACGTAACATTCTCTTTGAGGCCTGGTACGTGTCCAGCCATTCGGCTCAATAATATCGAGATTTCACAAGCTAATGAAGTCACCTATCTCGGCATTCATTTAGACAGGCGCTTAACTTGGCGTACGCACATTTCAACTAAAATTTTAAATATGAAGTTGAAGGTCTCCAAGCTGCATTGGCTAATAAACCACAAATCTACCTTAAGCCTAGAATACAAAATCCTCCTATACAATGCAGTTATTAAGCCGATATGGTTGTACGGGATTCAACTGTGGGGTAATGCATCCGCTTCTAACATTGCCATAATTCAAAGTTTTCAGTCGAAGATACTTAGGTTAATAACAGGTGCTCCATGGTACATGCGTAATGATAATATTCACAAAGGCCTGAAAATACCAACAATTATCACAGAAATAAATGCTAGAAACCAGATATACATAGCAAAACTTGAAAATCACCCGAATCCACTAGCTAAATCCCTCGCAAAACCGATAAGCCGATCCCGCCTGCAGAGAATACAGCTTCCGGCCTTTTGAAGAGCGAAGCAGAACCAAAATTTTGATGGCCAAATACAATTTGGGTTAAAATTATTTTTTAGTGACTAGTTTTAAGATTTGATATACTTATTGTTAGGCTTAATTTAAGCAAATTCAATAAATAATAAATTCTTGTAATAAAAAAAAAAAAATTAAAAAATTAAATGTTCTTCACCTTATTCCTCAAAAAAACCTTATTCTTTAAAAAATTTGTCCCAGTTGTACGTTTGGCTTTTGGATTTCCTCTTAACTTTGGCACATATTCTTCTGTAGTTGCTGCAGGCTTGTTGACTTCTTACACTCCAGTATCGCTTCCAGGCTTTGTTTTTTCTCGAATCAATATCAGAATTGAACCAAACTCGACTATTACGCTCCTTAGTTTTTTTGCTGATTGGAATTGACTTATTTGCTGCTTTTCTTGTAATTTTTTAATTCTTGCGGCCTGCTTGTTAATGTTTGATGATCCTATAGAGTCATTGGAATAAATTATTGTTTTGCGTAAAATTTTGCCACTCAGCTTTTTTGTCATTGAATTTTGATGTAAATAATTTATTTTTCTATGCTTTACAATTATAAATAATGATTGGGAAATGATTTTGATTCTCAGGTGCCGAAAGGCATGTCCAGGTGAGAATTGTAGCCAGATCTACCGATGCTGTTTGTTACTTATAAGAATGAGTGTTCCTCGTACTAAGTAATGCAGGTGATCCATCATTGAGAACAATGAGATGTCGGTCATCAGCAAAATCTCCCCAAATTACTCCACTACGTGAAATTGAAGCAGATCTCCAAATCAGAGTACGAAAACAAACGAAACGATTGACGTAGATATCATCCAAAGTCACAAACCTTTAAATTTTCGTGAATCATTCTGTACGCAGACAAAAACAAAACAACAAACATTTCAAAGCAAAAGAGAACAAAGAAACCAATTGCTTTTATACTCTTCGGATTTGCGGCTCGAAGTTGTTTCGTTCGGTAACGAAACGAGAATGAAACGTTTGCAAACGTTTGCTAAGCGAAACGATCATAACAATGGGACATTACCAATACGTGAAATCAGTGTATTCAGTGTCTTTGTACGATCATGCCGCGTCCAAAAAATGAAATATTGCGAAAACTTTTTGATTTTGATAATCAAAATAAAATATTTGCATGTAAAAATGGAGACTGCCATAAAACTTTATGTGGGCATGCCGGTAATTTGGAACGCCATCTTAAAAATACGCACACTGATATTTTTGAAAATTACATACAAAAGAAAAGTGAAAAAGCATTTAAGAATGTAAACAGAAATTCATTAAAAGTTACATGCACAGTTAATAAACGAAATATGGAAAATGCTATAGTGGAGTTGTTCACTAAATTTGGCAGACCGCTCCGTATGACAGAAGACCGTCCATTTAAGATATTAACAAAACCTATTTTAGATGCGATTAACGTCAAATTAAATGAGCATAACGTTATAGAGAGAATTATAGAGTTTTCCTCAAATTTGAAGCAAGAAATTAGTAAAGAACTAAAGGGAAAACTATTATCATTGAAAGTTGATTCAGCAACTCGATTACATATAAGTGTTTTGGGTGTCAATGTACAATACATAAGCAACAGTTGCATAACCATAAAAACTCTTTGAATAAAAGAATTGAAGCAGCGACACACAAGTGACCATTTAAAAAGTGTATTATTGGACGTTTTAAATGAATACGATATAAATATAAACCAAATATTAAGTATAACAACTGATAATGGCGCAAACATGATCAAGGCAGTCAAAGAATTAAAACACATAAGCAATACAGCAGATGAAGATAATGAAAATAGTGACGAATCGCTTGCCGATAATACAGAAATATGTATGGACCTGAGTATGCCTTTAGATAGCATTACCAGCATTCGATGTGGTGCCCACACCTTACAACTTTGTGTCAACGATGTTTTGAAGACAAACGATATCAAAGATAGACTAGAACAATTTCAAATAATGGTAAAGAAACTAAGAACGCAGACCTATCTTAACCTTTTAAGATCGAGTGGCTTTAAAGTGCCAATTTTAGACTGTGCAACTAGATGGAATTCTACATATCTTATGTTAGAAAGGTTGACAGATTTAAAAGGGTTTATCAATTTGATTAAAGATTTTTCGACATAACCGATGAAAGCTGGAATTTAATTGCCGAGTTTTTAGATGTTTTCAAAATTATTTATGCAACGTCTAAAAAGTTACAATCGGAAAATCTGATTTATAGCGATCTATATGTTCAAATAATGAATATTAAACTGCAATTGGAGAAACTCCCGAGCACAGAATTGTGTTCGCTTTTAATAGAAGCTGTAAATAAACGGAAATGCTTTTTGACAATGATTTATTTGTAACGGCAATATTTTTGGATCCGAGGATTAAAGTATCTTTAACTGCAGAACATATTGTGAGAGCGAAAAACTGTATATATCAATTGAATACGCGTATTTCTTCTTTGAAAGGTATTCCCATTTAAAGCCAAGTTTTTCCAATAGTAATTAACAAATTATATTTTTTAGGAAATGATTCTACAATGTCAGCTTCTCCAACAGAAAATTCGAATACAACATCAGTGGCACCATCTGCACCGAGTACTACAGAAGATGCACTTGAGGCTTATCTTAAAAATTTTGATAAACCATCTTGCAGTCAGCCAATTTTTACAAATATTGAAAATGATCTCCTAATTTATGAGCGGCAGTGTAGATTAGGAATCAATGAAAACATTATCGAATTTTGGAAAAAGGAAAAAAAATCATTGACAACAATAGCGTATATTGTGTTAGCAATCCCATGTATGCAAGTAAGCGTGGAGCGACTATTTTCAGCTTTAAAGTATATATTAGCAGATCAGCGAAATAAGCTTACATCAACAAACTTAGAGCATATATTACTAACAAGAGTCAATGGGGTATTTGAATATGATGATTGAAAATTTTATATTGTACCGAAAATGAATTAAATTTAAGTTTTGTTCAAAAAAAATATTCTTATTTAGCAATATAACAGGTCTTATTGTTCCAAGAATAAATTGAACAAATAATGCAAAAAAAGAATAACATTTGAGTTTTTTCTTATTGTAATGACTTTATGAATCAGCAAACGTTTGCGAAACGTTTGCATTGAAAGTTTACTGTTTTTTTTTCTATGTTTTACTAAGCACCTGAATACTTTTCGGTTTTGGTTGAGTTTGCACTCACAAACAAAAACAATACAAAACCAAAGGCAAGTGCCGTTATCTTGGGTTTCGTTTCGTTTCGTTTTAGCTATCTGAAATGTACGAAACGAAACAAATGGAAACGTTTCGTTTTGTTTGTTTTCGTTCTCTGCTCCAAATTGTATTTTGAGATTTAAAATCACCAACGATAAGGTGGTGGCCATTGTTGAAAATATGACTGTCCGAGACTTGTTCAGGTGTTAAATAAACATCTCTTTCTTTATATAACGGGTCCGCCATCTAACGTTTTTTTTTCAACTGGTGCTTATTTCGTGAATGGTAACACTTAGCTCATGTCTGATTTGACAGATAATTTGTTTTATCCTTCCGCTGAACGAATATGGTTGTGTATACGCTTGAACAACGCTGGGAAATATTGCGACATTACTTTGAAAATCATGGTAATGTTGCAGAATGTGTGCGAAAATTGCATACGGATTTTGGAAGAAGAGAAGCACCGTCAGCTCCGTATGTTCGTTATGTAGCATCTATATTGTATTTATTATTTACTCTGTATATGTATATGAACCACAGTGTGTTCATGTACAACATGTTTATATGTATGTAATATCACCTAGCTGTATTCTTTTCATGAACATACATATACCACTGTAGCATCTTTATTTTATTTACTATTTACTCATTTTGCACCACAGTATTTTCATATACAACATATATTTATATGCATGTAATGTCACCTAACTGTATTCATAAATATACATATACTAACCGGCATAACGAAGAAAAGTGTGAGAGAGTGAATTCATTCGAATAAAGACGCTTGTCCAAATAACAACGTGTGTTTTCAAGTGCTTACAGTTTTCAGAAGTGGGATTATTCCTAAACGCTTTTAAAAAACGAAAAAAAATTTTTGAAAATAGATAGACGGGGGAGTGAAGTCGAAGCGAAAAAAAGATAGACAAATGAGTGAAGAAAAAAAAAAAGAAAAGAAAGATAAACGAGTGAAAATAGCGGAAACGAAATAAAAAAAAAAATAAAAAAAATAATAAAAACCGATGGCAGATTCAATCAGTGGCAACGAATATACAGCTGCACAGCTGCGCTGTTGGTTGTCGCAACTTGGCTTAACGACAAGCGGCAAAAAATCTGTCCTTGTTTCACATCTCAATGAGGTACAGCCTGCTCAGCGTGGTAAGTGTCCAAACAACACAGCAGAATTCGAGCAAAATGAGTTGGATAATGATTGCGGAGGGGTAAGCGACGATGAACGAGAAAGTGAATCTTCAAGCGTAGAGCAAGTTCGTCCAGTTAACAACACTGAAAAAGAGCTATATGAACGAGAGATAGCATTGCTAAAACGGGAGAAGGAACTGCTAACAAAAGAAAACGATTTATTGAAGAAGGCTGCTTCGGTCGAACGCACGGCTAACATGAACGAGTATGCAGCTTCTTCGTCTCGGTATGACGA
Source organism: Clusia tigrina (assembly GCA_920105625.2). Lineage (NCBI taxonomy): Eukaryota > Metazoa > Arthropoda > Insecta > Diptera > Clusiidae > Clusia > Clusia tigrina. The sequence continues at coordinate 205,735,136 of OV050030.1, read as the reverse complement.
CGTTACTAATAACAACAACAGCATTCTCAGTTTTTCATTTCACATGCTAAAAGACATGCTACCAGACTATGACGGCGAATGTGATGTCAACTTTTGGGTTTCGCAGTTTAATAGTATTAGTGCAGCTAACACTCTTAGTGACACCAACAAGCGCGCTCTTTTGGTGAGCAAACTCAAAAGCAAAGCTCAAAATTGGATGCACTCCAAAGTCAATTTTGCGACTGAGAGTGTTGAGGACTTATTATCTCAGATGAGAGATGTGTTTGGCTGCAAAGAGAGTACACTGGTACTACGTCGAAAGTTTGTGTCACGAATCTGGAAGTTTGATGAAACGTTTGCGGAATACTACACTGACAAAATTGCAATGGCGAGAAAAATCAAATTGGAAGAAAGCGAGTTAATAGACTATGTTATTGAAGGCATACCCGATCAGCAACTCCGTGTACAAGCGAATATTCAAAGTTTCACCATTAAAGAACAACTTCTAAAAGCTTTCGAAAAAGTTCAACTACGGCGCCGTGTGTCCACACAATTCAAGTTTCCTAATTTACAGAACAATCCGAAGTCTCAAGCTAGATGCTACAACTGTAATTCACTGGGTCATTTTGCTGCTGAGTGCCAGAAACCAAGACGTGCAGTCGGAGCCTGTTATGCATGCGGAAGCATGGAACACCGTGCAAACGTTTGCCCAGACAGAAGGAAGACTATTCAGTTGGTAGAAGAAGATGATTTTGTAAGAAAGTTAGAAATTATTCTAGATTTTGAAAATCCTGATTATTCTCTATTTCTAGTGTGCCTCGTAGACTCAGGCAGCCCCATAAGTTTTGTTCGGAGGTCCTGTCTTCCTGAAAATATTAATTTAATCAAATTATCAAAAATAAATATGTTGTACACTGGAATTAATAAAAGTAAATTAAATATTATTGGAAAAATTAAATGTCGAGTCATGTTTGAAAACGATGAAGTTGATCTAAATCTCATGGTGGTGCCCGATGAGTCTATGAGTCATGAAGTTGTATTAGGCCGAGATTTCATTACAACATGTAATTTAAAGTTAGTTAAAAAAAATTTAGATAATGAAAGAAATTGTGATAAACCTAAAAATGATAGAAAATTTATGAAAATATTAAGCAATGAGAAAGAATTTAGAAATGGAAAATTGAATGAAGTCAGAAGCGATTCGATGAATGTTCGAGATGTCTCAGGATCAGTTAAAAATGAAGAAAACTTAAAAAATGTATCAAAAATAGTTGCAAAAAATTTTAACGAAAAATTAAAAGAAACACAAAAATTAGAATTTAATGCTGATGAATTTGAAAATAAGCTTATGTCAATTGATGTCGGTTATAATTTAACAGAAGTTAATTTAAATATTGGTGCTGATATAAGTTATTCAGATAAAACAAGATTTTGTAAAATATTTAGTGAATGCTATTTGAAACCGAAGCGACCTGAAGAACCTGAAAAGAAAAATTTTATGAAACTTGTTGTGGAAAATGAAAAGATTGACCTACGCAGAAAAAAGTGAGTTACAAAAAATTTTAGATGAATATTTAAATAAAAACTATATAAGGCCTAGCGAATCGCAATTTGTTTCTCCTATAGTTCTGGTAAAGAAAAAAACCGGTGAATTAAGAATGTGTGTTGATTACCGCACTCTAAATAAAGTTACGTCGAGAGATAATTACCCCATTCCACTAATTGATGATTTATTAGATAGACTGGCCAACAAGAAAGTTTTTACAAAGCTTGATTTAAAAAATGGATTTTTTCATATATTTATGGATTCAAATTCAGTTAAATTTACTTCGTTCATAACCCCTCTCGGACAGTTTGAATTCTTAAGAATGCCATTCGGGCTTAGAAATGCTCCTTCAAATTTTCAAAGGTTCATCAATTCGATTTTTGCAGACATGGTTAGGGAAGATAAGCTGATAATATACCTGGATGATATTATGATAGCTACTGACAATATTGAAAAACATTTCGAAATTCTAGTCGAAGTTTTCGAGAGGTTAGTAAAAAATAAACTCGAGTTAAGACTTGACAAATGTGATTTTCTTCAATCGACCATAAAATACTTAGGATATTCAATTTCGGCAAAAGGCATAAAAGCAGATGAAAAAGGCTTGGAAGCCATTAGAAACTACCCGGTACCAGATAAACCTCATACTGTCCAAAGTTTTTTGGGACTTTGCTCTTATTTTAGAAGGTTTGTCAAAGATTTCTCAAGAATAGCAAAACCTCTATATGACTTAATTAGAAAGGATAGAAAATTTCATTTCGGTGCGCTAGAATTAGAAGCTTTTGAACATCTCAAACAAAGATTGCTAGAAGCACCCATACTAGCGATTTATGATCCGAAAGATCCCACAGAACTGCATTGTGATGCGAGCTCGTTAGGTTTCGGAGCTATTTTAATGCAAAAGAAAGATGGTGATAAATTACACCCCGTGTTTTACTATTCAAAACAGGCCACAGAGGCAGAATCTAAGTACCACAGCTTTGAGTTAGAAACTTTAGCTATCATATATGCTTTAAAACGGTTTAGAGTTTATCTCCATGGTATGAAATTTAAAATTATTACGGATTGTCACTCGTTAACAATGACACTAAATAAAAAAGAGTTGAATCCTAGAATAGCAAGGTGGGCGCTAGAGCTGCAGAATTATGATTATGTGCTAGAACATCGTTCAGGATCTCGCATGCAGCATGTAGATGCGTTAAGTCGAGCTACAAATATTTTAGTTTTAGAAACAAATACTTTCGAAGATAATTTGGTTATAATGCAAGGGAAGGACAAAAATCTTAGTAAGATTCGCGAAACACTAGAAAACTCTGAACATTCCTTGTATGAAATGCGAAATGGTGTTATATATAGAAAAAAGGATAATGGGAATGTAGTATTTTGTGTCCCTGAGAGCATGGAAGATCATGTTTTTTACAAATATCACGACGAAATGGGTCATGTAGGAGCAGATAAAATGATAGATTTAATTTCAAAAAGTTATTGGTTTTCAAAAATGAAAACGAAAGCAGTAAATCATATAAAGAACTGTCTAAAGTGCATTGTTTTTTCGCCGAAACACGGTAGAAAGGAAGGTTTTCTCAAAAATATTCCTAAGAGCAGTAGTCCATTTATGATGGTACATATAGATCATTACGGCCCGGTAGACCACTCGAGGTCAAAAAAATACATTTTAGTTGTTGTCGATGCTTGTACCAAATTCGTTAGATTATATTCTACCAAAACTACAAACACTAATGAAGTTATAAAATCACTAACGGATTATTTTAGATCTTATAGTAGCCCAAAATACATTATCTCAGATCGTGGGAGTTGTTTTACATCTAAAGAGTTTTGTGAGTATTTGAAAGAAAATAATGTAGAGCATATAAAGATAGCCACGGGTTCTCCTCAGGCCAATGGACAAGTAGAACGAATAAACAGATCGCTAGGGCCAATGATTGCTAAACTAGTTAACCCAGAAAAAAATATCTGTTGGGACTCAGTTCTGGAAACAGTCGAACATACCCTCAACAACACAGTGCATAGAGCAGTAAAAGAACATCCAAGTATAATGCTTTTCGGGGTTCAGCAAAGAGGAAATACGGTTGATTTGCTAAAGGAAAATTTAGTGCAAGTTGAAGAGATGACGTTTAATAGAAATCTTGAGGAGATAAGAAACAAAGCTTTTAATAGCCAAGAGAGATTGCAAGAATACAATAAGCAGTATGTTGATAAAAAAAGACAAGAGCCAAACAAGTACGAAGTAGGAGATTATGTTTTAATAACAAATTTCGATTCGCATGCTGGAGCATCTAAAAAATTGATACCAAAGTTTAAAGGTCCCTATAAAGTAACTAAAGTCCTGCGTTTCGATCGGTATTTGCTACAGGACGTAGAAGGGTTTCAGCAATCGCGAACACCCTATAAGGGGGTGTGGGAAGTTAAGCATATTCGTCCCTGGTTGAGGGATCGCAAAGTTTCAAATAGCAATTAACGAAAATATTACTGGAGATCAGGAGATCTCAAGGTCAGGATGGCCGAACTGTAGCATCTATATTGTATTTATTATTTACTCTGTATATGTATATGAACCACAGTGTGTTCATGTACAACATGTTTATATGTATGTAATATCACCTAGCTGTATTCTTTTCATGAACATACATATACCACTGTAGCATCTTTATTTTATTTACTATTTACTCATTTTGCACCACAGTATTTTCATATACAACATATATTTATATGCATGTAATGTCACCTAACTGTATTCATAAATATACATATACTAACCGGCATAACGAAGAAAAGTGTGAGAGAGTGAATTCATTCGAATAAAGACGCTTGTCCAAATAACAACGTGTGTTTTCAAGTGCTTACAGTTATTTTGTGAAAAAAGTGAAAGAAACTGGCATCCTCATCGATAAACCAAAGCATGAAAAGCAAAAAACAGTGCGTACACCCGAGAATATTGCTGCTGTGGCAGAAAGTGTGCGTGAAGCGCCATCAACATCAATTCACCGTCGTTCTCAACAATTGAACATTTCGGAGACATCATTGAGACGAATTTTGCATAAAGACCTTGGTATGCCGCCATACAAAGTCCAATTGGTTCAGGAGTTGAAGCCAACTGACCATTCAATGCGTTTTCGCTTCGCTAAGTGGGCCTGCGATCGACTTACAGAAGATGCCGATTTTTCCAAAAAAATCATCTTTTCAGATGAAGCTCATTTTGATCTTGGCGGGTATGTAAACAAGCAAAATTGTCGCATTTGGGGCACAGAAAACCCGCACGCATACATTGGAAAGCCGATGCACCCAAAACGAGTCACTGTTTGGTACGGATTTTGGTCCAGAGGCAGAATTGGGCCATTTTTCTTCGAAAATGAGCAACGAGCCGTTACAGTCTATGGCGATCGTTATCGGGCCATGTTGAACGAATTTTTGTTCACAAAAATTGAAGAGGAGGATATTGGCAACATTTGGTTTCAACAGGACGGCGCTACGTGCCACACAGCCGAAGCTACACTCGATGTTTTGCGCCCTGTTTTTGAAGATCGCATTATCAGCCGCAGAGCTGATGTCGTTTGGCCGCCTTGGAGCTGCGATTTGACACCGTTGGACTATTATTTGTGGGGTGCCCTCAAAGATAAGTGTTACGCCGACAAGCCAGAGACAATTGACCTTTTAAAGGACAATATTCGTGAAGCCATTGGTGAAATACAGCTGCACACAATCGATAATGTGCTTTAAAATTGGACCGATCGTGTACGCTACTGCATGGCCAGCCGAGGCAGCCATTTGAATGAAATTATTTTCCATTATTAACCGGAAGGATTGTACTTTCAAATAAAAAAAGAAATTTGAGAAAATATCCAGTAGTTTTTTTTTTATAGAATTTTCAAAAAAAAGTTATTTGGCGGACCCGTTATATTAGTAATTTGCAAATCCGTTTTACCTTTTATTGTTATTGATTGAAATAGTAGATTGTTAACTGAAGTTTTATGTTGCAATACCTGATTTTCCATAAGAAAAAACTTTATTATGGTGATAAATTTTATAATTAGGTAGATGTATTAATTGTTTGTTTTTATTTATAATGTGTGTTTCTTGTAATGCAATAATTTCTGGGTGGTGTTTGTAAACAAAATTTTCAAGTGCATATTTGTTATTTATAAAACCGTGCATATTCCATTGCAAGATTTTAAATCTAGACCAATATTCATTTATAATATTAATAAATTTTAAAAGAAAAAAGTGTGTAGTTATTTATTATTTTGTATATACATTTGGACATCTAACTGTATTTTTCATAAGTTTATGCAAATCCAAATCATTATCAGTAAATAATTGCGTCGGCGGTGATTCAATATAATTTTGGTATTAAGAACTTCTTTAGTAGTTCTTGTTGGTGTTATGGTATCATTTAGCGTTGATGATGTTTGATTAAGTTTTATTGCTTTTTTACTCTTTGATGCATACATTTACAGAGTTGTTTTCTTTTCGTTGCTCTTTACTTGATATATTTGTATTTTTATTTTTGATTTATTAGTTGAAGTAGATGCTCCATTACTGTGTTCATTTAATTTAATAGGATTTTTACAAAAGATTGTATTGTTTTTTTCTTGCCGAATGGTTCAATATTGTAGTCTCCAGGGCTGTTTTTGTATATTTTGCATGCTTTTCTTGCTGTGCATCGTTGTTCGATCTTTATATTATTGGCGGCTTTGTGGTTGAGGAAGCTTGGAAATGCGTGTGTTTCATTGTCGCAATTTATACAGTAATTACGAGCACACAATTCATGCGGTGTTAGCAGTGCATATGTTGTTCATTGTTCAATATTTCGACACTTATTTTTGGTGTGACTAAGTTTTTGACAATTTGCACATTTCATTGGGCTTGGAAAGTATTCCTGTACCTCCACTGTTTCTCAACCTAATTTAAGGTACTCAGGACGACGGATCAGGTTAACTGTTAAAATGACAGCACCAGTTGGGAAAATTTTACCTTCAACTTTTCTCATTATTTTCCTAACTCCAAATCAATTCCTCATCAGGAATAACGATGATTTTTTTGGAGTAAATTCTACCTTGAATTGTGTTAAGATTATCGTGATATGTTATTTTAACAATAACACAGTCAACATACTTTGCTTTTAGACATTTTTTTCAGCTTTTAAATGATCTGTTTTGATCAAAAGATAGATCTGCCGATCTTTTGATCAAAACAGATAATTTAAAAGCTGAAAAAAAATTTCTAAAAGCAAAATATGTTGAGTTCTGCCACTTCGGTGTACTCACGTGATATATGGTGTAATCATCTTTCAATTTAGAACACATTGTATGAAGATATTGGACGAGATGTTAGTTCTGATGAATCCAGAATTGCAGAAATTACCAAATATCTAGGATACTTATCGTTGTTTTGGCGTGTTTCAGGAAGAGGAACAAAGTCTGTGGCTCTAAGATGTTTGTGTCTAGTTTTGCTAAGATTTTGATTCGAATTTAGGTGTATAAACCTATTATGATTAGGGTGGGGGGGAAGGGTCGGGTAAAGCCTATTCATTTCTTTGCACTACTCATTATTCTTATTTGTTTGAATTTATTTTGTTCCGATTAAAAAAAAAGAAAAATTACAAAACTAGGATAACTAAAAGTATCTTAAATCTAATTTTTCTGATTTTTTCGACTAACGAACTGTTCGACAGAAAAAGCGAAGCGATGTGATATATATTGATATGTGAATTTGAAAAAAGTCTTCTTTGTTTTTATTTCTCCCTTGTGTGTACAATTCACAACCAAAATTTAAGACTGTGTAGTTTGCTGCATATCAAGATGTGTTGTTTGTCGCCCATTACACTCGAAACTCACAGAGAAAAACAAATATTGTATTTTTCTTCTTATTGAGACTTCTTATTACGTTTATGTTCTTTGGTTTAACTTTCGGTAGAAACGCGCTATAACACTCTTTGCACTCAACACTGTCAGAGGGTTACTTTTTTATATTTGGAAAAGAATACAGAAAATTGCGTTCCGTTTCATTTTGTATCAAAATAATTAAAAAAGGAGAAACTAATAATAAAATCAATTTTAATTAATTTATGAGAAATATAGGTCATCTCTATCTCTCTACCATACGTATATTAAGTACCATTGCATTAAAGCGGCCCTTAGATGGTCAATTGATTGAAGGGAAATATAATGTATGGCTTAGTGAAATATGTGTATGCGTCACATGGAAACCGACTGATGGAAAACCAAAACCTTTTTTTTGATTGACGCGAATAAGAGAAGAAGAAGAAAGGACAGAAACAGAAAAAATGCCGTTATTGCTCATTTGCAAACGAACGCCGCGTAGTAAACATGGTAACGGCCAGCTCTCAATGTTTTATGTAAATGTAAAATAAAAAAAAATATAGGGAACTTTCGGGTCTAAAATTAAAATTAGCCTACCTATGCTCGTATTCATGCCAGCGGAATAAAAATTTGCAGAAATATACATGGGGTCCATAATAGTGTGTGTGCAGAATATGGCGATCATACTAGAACTGCCACGCCCACAATTAGCCAAAAACCATTCCAGTGTTCCTATTAAATATTTATCAACGAAATTTCCCAGGAAGGTTACGGGTACTAACATTAAACACCACACAAAAAATGGGCGTGTTATTTATACAGCCATGCCCACTATTCACATATTATTATAACTTACGACCTATATAATATTTTTGGACGACATTTTACATTAGTACGTATATAGACCCTACAAAGCCATATACCAGATTCGGGGTTGATCAGAGAAAAGAGACGCCTCCCTCCCATATAATGAACTTTGGGGACCCCACTTAAAGACAATTACCCTATCTAAGCTTCTAGTGGTGATATATGAAAACAAATTGGTAGATGTATACACTGGGTCAATACTAGCATGCATTCCAAATATGGACAGATTATAAATACTGCCACGCCCACAATTAGCCAAAAATCATTACTCTGTTCCTATTAAAGATTTATTAACGAAATTTCACAGGAATGTTGCGGGTACTAACATTAATCACCACACAAAAAATGGGCGTGTTATTTTTGCAGCCACGCCCACTATTCACATATTATTATAACTTACGACCACTATTATATTTTTGGACGAAATTATATATTAGTACGTATATGGACCCTATAAAGCCATATGCAAGAAATGGGGTCGATATAATCATTTCAAGGTACCCTACCAAAAATTACCGTAAAAGCGCTCCTAATGATGATTTATGAAGAAAACATCCCAATTGTTGAACTCGTACGCACAAGAAAAGGTAAAGGGTATTTCGTAGGCGGTCTAACCGGACTTCTTTACTCGTTTTTTTTTTATTTTACATTTACATAAAACATTGAGAGCTGGCCGTTACCATGTTTACTACGCGGCGTTCGTTTGCAAATGAGCAATAACGGCATTTTTTCTGTTTCTGTCCTTTCTTCTTCTTCTCTTATTCGCGTCAATCAAAAAAAAGGTTTTGGGCGTGTCTTTTCTTTCAGCCCCATTTGTTGCAGATAGCTTTGTAATGTCCATATGTTCCCTCCCGTAAAATTTTGTCTCTACCAGATCCTCCGTTGTTAATATTTGTTAATAGTGGGCGTGGCAGTTAATATATACCGCCCACTTTTTGCACAGTGTTTAGTGGGACCCACATCTCCATAACATCAAGATTCCGTCAATTGGACCGAAGTTATAGTCATTTTAAAAAAGGTGAAAAAAGTTCCTTATATGGGAGGTAGGCGTGGTCTTTGTCCAAATCGGCCCATATAGCAATCTGGTTCTGAATCTTTGTCCAGACTATACTTTTGCAAAATTTCATTAAGATAGCTCTAACGGTGTAGAAAAAAAGTGGCCACAGACGGACAGACGGACAGACCGACAGACGGACGGACAAAATAAAAATTGCTTAGAAAGTGATTCTGATCATATCTGTATATATATGTCCATACCTACCACGCCTCCTTCTTGAAATTGCAACCCCTCTCAAAAGCACAAAGTTAGTATACCCTATTTACCTTTTTTAAAGGTAAAGGGTATAATAATACAGAATACAAAATTGACGTTCTTATGCAAACCAAAATTAAATTTGAGCTACCTAAAAAGTAAAGGGAAATTGCACAGTGCACAAAATGTCAGAGATATGGCCAAACCAAAAAATTTTGCAATCATAGTTCGAGATGCGTGAAATGCGCTGGCAACCATACAACATTAGATTGGAAACGAAAATATAGATCGCAACAGCCTAATGTATACTCTGTGGAGTTATGCATGTTTCAACAGAAGAACCAACATACTGGGCATCTGATAGAAAAAATATCCCGGATACTATTGACTTTTGCGTGTTGGAAGGTGTTTCTAGAAGCTGTGTCGACGTGACTTCCTTTTTGGATTTGTCATCAGACGATTCCCCTATCATTATAACTATAAGGTCCAAAGTTCTACGTATATTAAAACCACCTACGTTACACAATAAGCGTGCAAACTGGCTTCAATTTAAATATATTATTTGTGACACGTTATCTCTTGATATACCGCTCAAAAACCTCAGGTGATATTTAAGAAGCCGTCGAAAATCATAATAAAATAATACAAAACGCTACTTGGGCCGCTACTCCGAATCTTAAAGAAAAGGATACCTATTGCGCAATGAACTCAGTTATTAAGGAGTTGATAGGTGCAAAAGGAAAGTTAAGAATGTTGTGGCAAATTTCGAGACACACAGAAGATAAAAAACGTCTTAATAAAGCAACAAAAGAACTTAGACAAAAACTCATGGCATTAGAAAATGATGAAATTTAGCACTATTTGTGAAATTTGTCAGCAACAGATGCCACGGAATATACGTTATGGAAAACAACAAAAGAGTTGAAGCAACTCACTACATCATTTTCCAAATATTCACAACAGAATGTTGAGGACATTCATGAGTTTTTGGAAGCAAATGGAATTACCGATTTTACCTATTAATATAAGAGACGTTAAGAACTTTATGCTTAAACACCTAAACATAAAAAAACCACCAGGATATGACCTGATAATAGGTAAAAATCTAAAAGAGTTAACGGATAAGGCTATAATATATTGTTACGAAATTGCCCTCTTGACAATTTACTCTGTTACAAAATTGCCCTCCTGACAATTTCTCTAACTCTCTGTACTCGGACTCGTACCACTGAATTGTGTAGTAATCAAACAATCGCTGGTTAAATTAAAATAATTAGCTTTATTTAATTATTGCTATTTACACATTTAATATTAGGCTTAAAGTTTACTTAGTTATTATTTGCACTTTATTTCACAAACCATTAGTCACTTTATTTAATAAGTAATTTCATCACTTTATTTAATAATGAATTTCATCACTTTGCAAAATTACAAATACTGCTAATACTGCTGCTTCGATTAAAATGCCTGATGTACACACTTTTACGGTCTCTGGTCTACTGTATTCGACTTTGAACAGTCTTGTCGCTTTTATAGTTTTCTAATGGTTGGTGTAGAAAATTCCACGCTATTCTCGTATTTTCTAGAAGCTTCCATCCTCTTCGACAAAAGTCGAGAATATTCTTTTTGATATTACCGACAGATGGTTCTTGCATAAGCTTTTATTCGAATAGTTCGCATCTTGACTCACAGGGGGCACTCATTCAAACCAATAAGTTTGCTGCCCTTTCTGTAAAGTTTTTGAAAAGCCGCTGTTGAGTAAGCTTAAGCCAATACTGCTTAAGAAAGAACTCATACCTAATCACCAATTCGGATTTCAGGGCAACACAAAGTAAGAAATAATCTCGAACATTCCTTGACATCACACAAGCGTTCGATAAAGTTTGGCACCATGGCATACTGTTCAAACTAAAGAAGTCACTGCCTCAAACATATTTTAATATTTTAAATCATATCGTGAAGAGCGTCATTTCAGAGTGAAATTTAAGTCAGAAACCACCAGAATTTTCCTAATTACAACGGCTCTTCCGCAGGGCAGCGTATTATGTCCTGTGCTTTACAGAATCTTTACATCTGATCTACCCCTGACAGAGAAGATTTAAATTGCAACATATGGTGATGACACTGTTATAAAGGCTACAAACACTAATCATTTAACTGCCGCAAACCAACTACAAAAACACCTCCATAAAATTAAAATTTGGTTTGGGAAATGGAGATTGAGGCTCACCGCTACTAAATCAGTACAAGTAACTTTCACTTTGAAAAGGAGCTCCTTTCCGCCTGTGATTTTTATAACTAAGCTAACATTAAATAATAAACTTCTGTTTTATAAAAGTGTAATAAAACCTATAATTCAGGAATTCAGCTGCGGGACGCAGCAGGAATATTTTGGAAAGATTCCAAGCAAAACTATTGCAGATGATTGTCAATGCACCATGGTTTGTCAGTTAATATACCGATACGCTCGGCTCAGTACGCACCCTAACGTACTAGCTATAAATGGAATCAACGGCATTAACGCGCAGACTCAAACAAGCAGCTCCCTTGGACTGCGCTTACCAATCATCTCTCTTAGAGTACGGTCGACTTATTTCTCGCGCAAGTGCTAATACATTTTTTTTTTTGTACAGTATCAAAATATACTCAGCAGAAAACTTGTTCTTACAACTAAACTTTGAACGTGCACCGAGCCATGATGGCATCCGATCCTGGTGGAGGGGACCAAAACTACTTCTCCATTCTAGACGAAAGTCCAAAAAAAAAGAAAATTTAACCTAAACAATAATCATGACTTTCCAATCATTAAAACAGTAAAAAAGTGACAAATAAAGTTTGCCCTAAATTCATTTTACTAAAAAACACTGACGAAGTAAAACCTATTCGGTCGTTTAACATTTTTACAGTGGCCAAAGCATTAGAAAGTATTACTACTGTACAACCTTTACAAACAACTTTTACAAGAGAAGGACACCTATTAATTCTGACAAAAAATGAACAACAAGCAAATCGCTTCCTAACAGCAAACAAGCTCTGAAACCTATGTAACATTGAAGTTTCACTGCACCCGACCTTAAATATATCGAAAGGAGTCATATATTCTGAGCATCTTGTACATTTAACTGAAATGGAAATTGTCCAAGGTTTAAAAACACAACAAGTGACGGAATGCAAAAAAATAACTAAATTAAAAGACGGGAAAATAATAAACACCCCTCTCCACATTCTCAACTTCAACACCTACGATATTCCACACGAAGTAGAGGTTGCGTGGGTCAAAGTCAAGGTCGAACCTTACATTCCATCACCAATGCAATGTAAAAACTGTTTCTTAATTGGGCATACAAAAAAACACTGCAAAAATGAAAAGAAATGTTTCGTGTGTTCAACAGCTGAACACGACCCAACTCCCTGCACAAAAGTCGAATGCATTAACTGCAGACAAGAGCATCGTTCAAACAACAAAAACTGCCCAACTTACAAAAAACGACAAGAAATTCTCAAAGTAAAAACAATTAAGAAATGCACTTTCCGAGAAGCATTACACTCAGTTAACGAATCCAACACAAACATTAATACGAATCATACATTAACCGAAAAACTAGAAGAAGCAGTTGCCATTAAAAACAAAAGCTTCAATAGAGAAAACAAAACAATACAAACAACTACAACAGCAACAATAAATAACACTATCATTGACAAGAATACAGTAAATTCCACACTCGAAAAAAATCAAACCAACAACAAAACTTTAAACAAAACTGACACTCCTCAAACATATATAACGCAAAAATACAATTCATCCAAATCTAACAACATAGAAAACACTCAAAAACACAATATACCAACAACAAGCTCTCTTACAAACAACAATTCCGCTCACACCAAACCAAACTCTCCCCAAAACAATCTCTCTCCAGAAACTCATAAAACTTCTTCACCAGAACTCTCTCAATTTACACTCACACACCTAAAAAGCCTTGAAAAACTGAAACAGTCCAGACAACAACAAGTCAATAAACGCAACACACAAGAAATCAGCTCTGAGCCTGACATGGAAACAACTTAACACTCTTCCATTTGTTTAAATAATTTAACATATATAAATATCTGCAAAAACTCTGTAAATCTGACAGTAATGACAGCATCTTTAAAAATTATTCAATGGAATATCAAAGGCTACAAAAACAATTATAATGAACTAGAAATATTATTAAAAAAACACAAACCGCATATCATTACCCTACAAGAAACACACCTAAAAGACGACAAAATAATACCTACTCCCATTAACTACCAATTATACACATCTCTACACCCACAAAATTCATTTGGCGGCGCAGCCATACTCATACATAATTCAATACAACACAGCACAACCAACTTTCCTACAAACAATTTTGACATAGTAAATATTTTTATTTTTTCAAAACAAAAATTCCTACTTAGCTAAATATACCTATCACCCACAAAATCCTTCAAAGTCAAAGATCTTCACGATCTTTTTGACAACTCAGAATCACCACACTTGATCACAGGTGACTTCAATAGCTGGCACACCAGTTGGGGTTCTAATTACAACAATGCTAGAGGCAAAAAAATCGATAAATTTATCACACAATCGGCACTGACTCTCCTAAACAATGGCACCCCAACCCACTACACAACGCATAACACTCTAACTCATATTGATCTTACACTTGCATCTCCTATCCTAGCAATAGAAACCAACTGGCAAATAGAATCCGATCTATGCGGTAGTGATCACTTTCCTATCCTCATATCCCTCTTCCCCAATCTCACAACAATTCCAACTACAAGTAGACCTAGATTCAATTTAGGCAAAGCGAATTGGGACAAATTCAGCATACTAGCTAATCACTTATCTGAAAAAAGAGCTGTTAGTATAAACATAAACAAAGAAACTGCTAATATTCAAAAAATAATAATTCAAAGCGCTAACGAATCCATTCCTCAATCTAGACCTAAGCGAAGAACAACAGTCCCCTGGTGGAATAATAAATTAGAAGACTTAAAAAAAGAAAGAAACAAACTTCGAAATAGCCTAACCAGAAACATATCACTAGATAATATCATAAAATTCAAGAAAGCAAACGCGATACTTAAGCGCGAAATAAAATTATCTAAATCAACCTCAATACTTAACTTCACCTCAAACATCAATCCTTTTACACCTTCAGGAAAAATTTGGTCAACAATTCGCACATTCTGTGGGCTTAAAACCTATACCCCAATCCATTCAATTAACTTACCCCAACCTAACCAAAATTCGACCACAAATAACTCCATAATAGCCAATACACTTGCAGAAACATGGTCCAAAGAAGCACACGATAATTCATTCTCTCCTACTTTCCTTTTAAACAAACAAAACTCCCTATCCAGAAGTAGGTTATCGAGTCCGAGCAAATCAGCCTTAATTATTGACGATAAAATCAATCTAATCGAACTAAACATGGCAATAAACCAACTAAAAGGCAAAACTCCCGGAATAGATCGAATATCCTACCCAATGATTAAACACCTACTCTTTGCAGTAAAAAGTCGACTTACTGACTTATATAATAAAATATTTTTTGGTTTTATCCCTCAAATGTATAAAAATAGTCTCATTATCCCTATACCTAAACCTAACTCAGACAAAACCATGTTAACATCATATCGTCCAATCTCACTTAACCCTTGCTGCTCCAAAGTACTAGATAAAATCATTGCCAACAGGCTTTGGTGGTTTGTATCAAATAACAAACTTCTCAATAGCCATCAATTAGGATTCAAAAAAGGGAAATCAATGTCTGATTTTCTGGTGTACCTTGATCATCAGATCACCCATTCCCTCTCTTACAAAAAACACATATCCCTCATCTCACTGGATTTTGCTAAAGCATTTGATAAAATTGGAGTACATGCTATTTTAGATCAACTTAACTTGTGGAAAATCGGCCCCAACATTTATAATTATATAAAAAACTATATGACAAATAGGAACATCAAAGTAAAAATCGAATCCCAATTTTCTCAAAGCTTTTCTCTCCAAAATGGCATTCCCCAAGGTTCCCCCCTCTCCGTAATCCTATTTCTGATAGCCTATAACAAGCTAAGCAACACCTTATCACTCCACAAAGAAATTGACTTTCTCGCATTCGCTGATGACTACTTACTAATTAAAAAACTAAATAGAAACAAAAACACCCCCTACAATTTCGATCCCATCTACAACAAAATTTCGGATTGGTGCGCATATTCAGGAGCTGCATTATCGCAAAAAAAATGCAAGCAAATTCACATCTGTAGAAAACACAATTGCTCCTCAAACATCATATGCAACAACATAAATATAATCAAAGTTGACAATTTAAAGATACTTGGGATTACACTGAACAAAAGATATCGATGGGAAACACATATTAATCAATTAATAGACTCATTAATCAAACCACTCAATATAATCAAATGCCTTTCAAGCAAAAAATTCAACTGCAATACAGCATCACTAATTTCAATAACAAAATCCCTCCTCTTATCTAAAATTAACTATGGTCTTTACTTATTTGGGTATGCACCAAAATCAACCATAAATAAATTAAACACTACCATAAATTCCGCTACGAGGATTGCACTAAGTGCATTCAGAACAACCCCTGTTCCCAACCTCCTGTATGAAGCTAAAATTACACCAATATCCTTTGCCCGGGACCTAATCACCTCTAAGCTTATTAAATCAGTTATTATCAACGACCACTCCCCACTCCCAACCCTATGTGCCCAAATCCTTAAATCTAAAAAACTCCAACAAGTACCATCCACAATAAATAAAGTGATTAAGACCGCCCAAAACATTGAAGTACCCATAATCACAAAAGTACACAAGAAATCTTTAGTATTTCCTAGCTGGGAACTTCCTCATAACTCAGTCAACACCGGCCTACGACAACATAAAAAAAATAATACACCAAATGAAATCTATATACAGAACTTTCTTAAATTAAAAGCAGAGCTATACTCCTTTAAGTTTATATACACTGATGGCTCAAAACAAAACGACCTTACAGGCTATAGTATCGTGGAAGAAAACAAAACCATTCAAACAGCACACCTACCACATTACAGCACAAGTTTTGGAGCTGAGCTAATAGCCATTCACGAAGCGACTAAATACGCAAACACAAAGAGAAGGAAAATCGCGATCTGCTCAGATTCTCTCTCAGTCTTAGACGCAATTACTAACCCAGTAAACAGCAACCATTACATAGACGATATAAAAAACATATTAATCAAGCATAAATCCACAATCAGACTCATTTGGGTCCCCGGACATGTCAATATAAAAGGCAACGAATTAGCGGACAAAATTGCCAAAAATGCCACGTGTGCCCCACTAACGACTACACAAAATATCTTATCATCAGACATCCTAAAATTCATAAAAACCATTCACCGGAAAAAAGCCAAAGACCTATTCCAAACTACTAATGACTGGTACAAAAAAATTAATAAATCAAAAATACCTATCTATGAACATTTTAAAACCGTTAATAACACCAACATAAACAGACAAGACTCAATAAAACTCGTACGACTCCGACTTGGACACACAAAACTGATCAATGAATACATTATCAATAAAACAAACAACATATGCAAATTCTGCAACCTACCCAACATGAACGTCGAACACATATTAAACAATTGTACATACTTTAACATCTACAGAAAATCACTTCCAAACATCAAACCAACAACCCTACTTAACAACCCTACCGATAAAGACTTAAAGATGCTGATAAATTACCTTAAGTACTCTAACACCTATAAAGAAATCTAACATACGAGTATATATAAAATTAACTAACTTAAGACCATAGATGTCATAGCTGTAAGTCTAATTGTATTAAAATTTTAATTTTAATACAAGTATGAATAAATAAATAAATAAATATATTTTCCTTTGTAAATAACATAATAATGATAATAATGTTATATTGATAAAAATATAATAGTTATAATGGTAATAATGAGAATATAATAATGATAATATTGTATAAAACATTGTTGTAAAAATTATATGAAAGGATGCAATATATTACGCAATTTGCAACGACAGATTGCAAATAAAACGGAGATATTTAAAACAAAATTATAATTGATCTCCATTTGTCCAAAGGAAATAATTGTTTCTATATAGGTTATATATTATATTATATATAATCAGTTACATAAGAAGAAGATGTAATTATTAAATTAAATGGTGGTTCGTACAATTGACTTAAAACATGAAATCATATATTTTGAAAATGCGGTAAATCAGTGTACATTTGATTACGTAGAAGTGGTATAATTTGAAATGTGGTTGTATTGTTTCCAGCGGTTGTAAAAAAGAAACGCTTAAACAAGTTGACTTTGTTGACTGCAAACTTAATTTAAAAACATTTTACAGAAATATCCAAATGGTATAGTCAATAGACGAACATATGTATGTGTCGGTATAGTTTCGTTTTCTTCTTCCATTATTGACGTAGCTTGAAACGCAGCGTGTCCCCGCGCGCCTGCCTAGACTACTTCATGGCCAAAGAGTTACCCCAAGAGAGATAGAATAAAGAATATGCCCTGCGCAGGTCAGCTATTCCACTCTCGAGAAAAGCTCAGCAGAGCTGATTGGCTGTGAAGTCACGTGGCACTTTAAAATTTTGGTTCTATGAAAAATGAATGCGCGAAGGCAATAGTTTGTACTCGTATATTAAATGGTTTTTAATTTTTTTGAATTATATAAGTTAAGCTTCTTCGAGATGAAGCTTAAAAAACACGAGTTAATTAAAACAACCGGGTTTGGATTTTAATCGAACTGTCTTTATTGACTGCTGTCAAACAAGTGCGAACAATAAACATTTAAGCTGTAAAAAGAAACTTAAAAATATTACAATAATTTGCTTATTAATTAAAAGTGTTAGTGTCAACGACTTTGATCTGAAGACAGACGCTGCAATTTAAATGAGGTGAATGAACTAATACGTTGCACTTTTAGTCTATGCACTGCTTTCGGGGTATTGAACCAATTTTATGTTAACTTGAATAGCTTGCAACTTTAGTGCATGCGACGTTTTGGGTTATTGAACGAATTATGTGTTAACTTTATGTTAACTTGAATAAGCATAGCTTGCAACTTTAGTGCACGCGCCGTTTTGGGATATTGAACAAATTATGTGTTAACTTATATAAGTTAACAAATGCACTCGCAAGTAACCGAGTACAAATTATTATAAAATTCGTTCGATAAAAAGTACGTAATCATAACAGATTTTCATGAACCAAGAAAGAAAACATGAATTTGTGTAGTGATTTAACAAATTTTCTATAATAAAAATGAAATGCTCAGTTTGGAATTGTAATAATGAGCGGAACTATAAAGATTCAAAAATCAGTTTCTTCTGTTTTCCAATGGAAAAGAATTTATTAAATATGTGGGTAAACATTTGTAAGCAAAACAAAGCATTTAATCTAAATACATGCTGAATTTGCATGGAACATTTTGATGAAGAGTTCATAGAGAAGAATTTGCAGGTTGAAATAGGTAAGTAATTTTTTTTGAAAATATTGAGTTCAGGATTTAGAATGAGAACGTATTTAAAACCAGGTGCTATTCCATCTTTGGACAAAAATATAGATCCCATAGTATAAGTTCGACTGAAACGGCTGCAAAGGCTCAATAAAAAAAAAGTGGTCGCTTCACTCCTACAGTTTAATATTTTATTTAACTGTTGTAAATATCATAAAAACTTGACAAAATTGTTTAAGCCTTTGTATTTGTTACTACATAAATATGCATGCATATCTGTATCTGTAACTATGCATGAACATAAATATATAAATAAAATAACTAAAATTATAAAATAAGTACATATGTACATATGTTTTTTTATTACACTTCTCATAACTGTTCCTTTTATATTCCCATTATCGCACAAAAACACTAAATAACAACTTTCACGGGTCAAATTTAACCAAAAAATTACTGAATAAAAAGAAAATTTTAATGCCAAATCAATTGAAATATATTATTTTATATTTATTTATATAAATATTATCATAAAATACGATAAATATTAAAATATTTAATATTAAACCAAAATTATCACATTTCTCACACAAAAATGTATGCATTTTGGCTGTTCTCACATTTCTTATGTGCCTAGTGACGAGATGCGCAGAGAGAGGAAATTTTCTTACTAGCATTTGCGCAATCTTCTATTCTAACATTCTTGGAGTTACCCTATGTTCACGGCTATATAAGACCTGCCTTCTTTTCTCCGAAAAAATAACATTTTCACTCTGGTAATTTCTCGCTCATTGAGTAGATCTTTTTTCTTTTTAATATATCAAAAATAAAAATTAAAAAAATATCTACGAGTGTAAAGTTTTGCATTAAAGTGGTAAACATTTTTTGTAGGCTAGCCTTTATGGACAAGCCAAAAACAATTAATTTAATCACAGACAAATTTTAAATTAGTGGTTTCAAACACAAAACAACAACAAAAGAAGGAAAAAAAAATAAACATAAACAAAAACAATTTACATGAGCATTCGATACTCACCGCCACAAGCGAGAGATCGATATCTCACGCGCGCGTGTCCACCGCATGCACCAATAGACAGTAATCAACAAATCAATTTAAACCCAACGGAGATGATCTCTCACAATAGTTCAGCACATGCGCAATCACCACCAGTAATTCAGCAAACGGTAAGCACTGAGCACGCTCAAACTTCTAAGCTAGTCACACTCACACCAATAAAACTAGTAAACACGCAGAAGCAAAACAACATTGCTCTTTGCACAACAGAAAAATAAGCACAGATTCTCAAGCAGACTCGGCTGCGCTAAATATGCCAGCAAACTTTCAGGTCTCTTGGAGTGGACAATGTGCCTCTCCAAATTCAACAGCATCTCCTGACACAAATCAAAAACAACAGAGGTTCTGCTATGAGTATATATAAGCAACAACAACTTCCCAATGTTGCAAATAAAACTATAGAAATACAGTGTGCAAAACCAAACATAACCACACAAACAGGTATTGATCGATACATAACAATAAAACGAAAACGCAGCCCGATTGCCAAGGCAGAGAAGAATAAACTTGTTAAAAATAATACAGATACCCTAAACAACAACCGTTTAGCTCTATTAAGCGATAGTGCAGAGTCTGAACAAACTAAGAGTATTGCATTCAACCCACCACCAATTTACTTGCGGGAACGCAGTTCCAACTTATTAATAGACAGTGTTGCCAGTTGATTGGTAAAAATAATTTTCGTGTGGTCCCGCTGTTGAAGGGTAAAATACAAGAAACAAAAATTCAAATTTATTTCGAAAAAAACTATCGAGCAGTTGTTTCTTTCCTTGAAAATGAAAAGAAAAATTACTACACTTATCAGATAAAGAGTAGAAAAGGGTTGCCAGTTGTTATTAAAGGTATAAAACCTGAAGTAGACCCTATAGAACTAAAATATGCACTCCAAGAGACTGGATTCACAGCAAAATCTGTTTTTAATATATGGAATAGGGAAAAAATTCCGCAACCACTCTTCAGAATAGAGCTAGAACCAGGGAATATTAAATTAAAACAAAATGAGACCCACCACATTTAAAACTTACGATATTTAATGCATCGTAGAATAATAGTCGAGGAGCCTCACAAACGGAAAGGCCCAATACAATGCACAAACTGTCAAGAGTATGGGCATTCGAAATCGTACTGCACCCTATGCGTTGCGTGTGGCGACTTCCATCCATCAAAGGAATGCAAGCTGAACAAAAGTGAGAAGGATTCAAAAAAATGCAGCAATTGTAGGGGGAATCATACTGCTAACTACAGAGGCTGCCCGATATACACACAACTAAAAACCAGTATGAACCAAACTGCTAAGACAGTTCGCACCCAAAAATATAATGCTATACCTACCAACACAAACCATATCGGAAGCACCACCGAAAACATTTCTGCGAATGTACTGAAAACTGGCGTTTCTAATAAACCGAGTCGCCCTATGCAACCTCAAAATTTAGAAACGTTAATATTTAACTTGTCTCAGTGTATTACTAACTTCATGTCCACGGTGCAATCTATGATTCAAGAGCTTGTACATAACCAAAACTTACTTTTTTTTAAATTTTATTATTATATTTTTTAACTCCAATTTTATTTGCATTCTGCCCCTTGGGGCAATAATCAAATTAAATAACAATATTAAATCAACATGAGGAAGAGGAGCCAGTGCTAATCTCCCATAAGGTTAGTTCAGAACTATTGCGTGAGAAAAAATTATTATAATAAATTTAGTGGTGTTGCTCGCTTCAGTCGCCGTGTTGTGCCTGTCCTCTCCAGAAGATTTGAAGCTAGTATGTTAGGATGCTTACTTAGTCGTTCCAGGTATTTATTGCTGTATCTTGCTATTTCCTCATCGACAGTAGGGATGTTTAAGTCGTGACTTATTATATTATTCCTGACGAACCATGGAGCCTCTACTATCAAGCGTAATACTTTTGATTGGAATCTCTCAATGATTTTTATATTATTTTTTGCCGCTGAACCCCATAGCTGTATACCATATGTCCATATGGGTTTTAGAATTGTGTTATAAACGAGCAGTTTAGTGTCAACCGATAACTGGGATTTATATCCCAAGAGCCAATATAAGGAAGTAAGCTTTATTCCAAGTTGTTTTTTCTCGTAAGAATATGCTTCTGCCATGTCAGACGTCGATCAAGATGTAGCCCTAAATATTTAACGTCTTCGGATTGGGGCAGTTGACAATCATTTAATATTACTGAAGGTCAAGTCTTCTTTTTTAAGCGCAAGGTTACTTGCACAGACTTAGTTGCACTCACTTTAATCCTCCATTTATTTAGCCAGATTTGGAGCTTATCCAAGCTTTCTTGGAGATAATTTGCAGCGATTATGTGGTTGCTGTATCATCCGCGTAGGTTGCGATTTTTGTATTCTCCGTCAGTGGAAGGTCAGCCGTGTAGATAGTGTAGAGCACAGGACCTAGAACACAGCCTTGTGGTACACCCGCCTTTATAGAGAACAGTTCAGTGACTTCTTCTTTGGTGTTTACTCTGAAATGCCGCTCTTCCAGATATGATCTTAAGATATCATAAAATGTCTGAGGTAGTAACTTTTTCAGTTTAAATAGTAAGCCAGGGTGCCATACTTTATCGAACGCCTGTGTTATATCTAGGAAAGCAGTTGTACAATAACGGTTTTCCTCAAGAGCGTTTCTTATTATGCTCGGTGCCCTTGTTCTGTTGTGGCGTGGTGTTCCCTAAATCCAAATTGATGATTGGGTATTATCTCCTTTTTGAGCAGAATTGGTTTAAGTTTGTTTAACAGGAGCTTTTCAAACATTTTGGAAACAATTGGCAAAAGCAGTTGTACAATAACGGTTTTCCTCAAGAGCGTTTCTTATTATGCTCGGTGCCCTTGATCTGTTGTGGCGTGGTGTTCCCTAAATCCAAATTGATGATTGGGTATTATCTCCTTTTTAAGCAGAATTGGTTTAAGTTTGTTTAACAGGAGCTTTTCAAACATTTTGGATATATGCTGGTCTATAAGAAGTGACTTCCTCCAAGGGCTTTCCGGGTTTTGGGATAACAATAATTTCGGCCACTTTCCATTGACTCGGAAAATATCCACATCTAATTATTTCATTGAAGATATAGGTAAGGTATTTTATTCATTTATTTGGTAGTTCCTTTAATATTTTACCTGTTATCAGGTCGTAGCCCGGTGCCTTTTTCACATTCAGTGCCCTGTGCACAGCGTTATGTATTTCCTTTTTTGTAAAGGGCGTGATAGGTAACGCTAATTGCCCTGGACTATTGAGAAGATTAAATACCTCGTCTTCCTCTTGCTGTGAAGTTGGTGGAAACGGCTTAAAGACCCCAATAAGGTGTTTGGCGAATGTAATTGCTTTCTCCTTATCAGTTTTTGCCCAGGAGCCATTTGAGCTTTTGATAGGAGCACGGGTGGGGGGTTGCTTCAGCTTTTTTGTCGCCTTCCAAAGTGAGTAATCTGTGGTCTCATTTGCTGATAAATTATTTTTGTCTTTCGAATACCTGTAACTTTGCCACCATCAACCATCTCCCTAATAACAGGATGAGAAGGATGCTTGTTCAGTTGGTTTTTTGGCTCCGGAGTAGAGTTCCATGCAGCGTATTGGACAGTTTTGTTAAAATTTTCAACGGCAAACTGAATATCCTCAGCACTCTTCAGACAAATATTGAGGCACAGAATGTCATCTACAATTTCCTTGAAATGCAACCAGTTTGTTTGTTTCGTATGTAGTGTGAGTGATTTTATTGTGCATTCTACCTTCGAGTTCAGTGTTGCAATAATAGGAGAGTGTTCTGATGACAGATCCAGCGACGGGGATATCTCAACACAGCTTCTGAGAACACCTTTCATCACGCAGAAGTCAATGACATCTGGAATTTTGTTTCTATCAGATGGCCAGTATGTGGGTTGACCTGTTGATACGTGTATAAGGTTGTGGTCTTGCATTGTTTTTAGTAACTCTCTTCCTTTCGGATTGATTGTCCGAGAACCCCAAAATTGGTGTTTAGCGTTGTAATCACCACCAGCCAAAAATCGCACACCAAGTGTTTGAAAAAAAATGGTAATATTGCTCTTTTTTAATGGAATACCTCGGAGGGCAATACACTGATGTTATGGTTAGCGGTCCATATTGGTCCTGTATTGTTATGCTTGTTGCTTGAATGTGAGATTTTTCATAATTGTCTTGTACTGTGTGTTTTATTTTGTTTTTAATGATGATAGCAGTACCACCGCGTGCTGTGCCGGCTGGATGATTTGTGTGATATATGTTGTACTGATTTATTTTTAAGAAGCTTTTGCTTGTGAAGTGTGTCTCAGATATTAGCATTATGTCAATGTTGTTCTGTTCCATAAATGTTTTGATTTCATTACTATGACGAGAAAGCCCGTTCGCATTCCATACTGCAATTATAAGTTTTTGTTCCATTATGTCAGTTTAGAGATCACTGTTGTTAATAAATTGAGCATTGTTCCCATTTGTTCCATAAGGGTTTTCAGCATACTCTTTAAATCAGTCATGTCATTTGATCGATGTGAGGCGAATTGATTTTCACTTTGCTGGTTTAGAGTTTTGTCTTGTTGCGTGCTCTGTTTGGCGATTTGCGCATATGTGCAACCTGGTTGTCTTTCGGAATCTGGGGCCTTGTTAAAATTAGTGTTTTCAAACACCTTCTGCCTTAGCGTGGGGAATGTTTTTTGCTGTAATTCTTTGTACACATTACAGCCTCTGTAGTTAGCCGGGTGGTTTCGTCCGCATAGCACACATTTCCCATCTTGTGATTTTTCTTTACTAGGGCAGTCTGACGTTGCATGATTGCCAACGCATTTAACGCATCGAGGAGTATGGTTGCAATATTTTCTAGTGTGGCCATACCTCTGACATTTTGTACACTGAGCTATTTCCCTTTTTTTATTTGGTGGTTCGAATTTTATTTTTGTGTGCATAATTGCTTCAACTTTATAAATGTCTGTATTATTTTTTTTCTTACTTATGAAAACTCTACTTTCACAAAAATGAATGTTCTAAAAATAATACTGGAATGCTAACGGTATTAACCAACACAAAATTGAATTAAAAATTTTTCTAGACAGTAACAGCATAGACATCATGCTTACCTCAGAAACACATTTAACTGTAAAATATAAGTTTAAACTAGCAAACCACCCACAAGGAAAAGGTTATGGTGGTACGGGAATTCTAATAAAGGCTCGATTAAAGCATTACTTTCTGGAATCCTATGCAAAAAGAAACATCAATTCTACTTCCATCTCTTTACAGTGTTGGGGTGAGCCAATAGTAATTTCATCAGTATATTGTCCTCCTAGGTTTCCTATTTCCAAAACCGATTTTGTTTCTTTCTTTAAATCGCTCGGTAACAAATGTCTCTCTGCCGGAGACGTCAATTCTAAACATAACTACTGGGGCTCACGGTTAATCAACCCTACAGGGAAGCAATTGTTTAATGCGCTGATAGACTCTCGGAATGGTCTAGACTTTGTATCATCTGGAAAACCTACATACTGGCCAACTGATCAAAGAAAAATTCCCGATCTTATTAACTTTGGCATAACTAAAAATATTGAAAGGTTTTTCTTGGAAACCGAGCCCTGTTTCGACTTATCATCCGATCACTCACCGGTCATAATATATTTTAAAAAAAGACCAGAGTTCATTGAAAAAACAATAAAACTGACCTCCAAGAAAACAAACTGGCTCAAATATCGCAAATATATTAGTACCCACGTGTGCATTAAAAGAAAACTTAAGAGTGGAGAGGACATTGAATCAGCGACGCAGGCTCTTGGATCAATAATAAAAGCAGCTGCTATTAGTGCCATGCCCGCACAATACTCAACTAAAAGTAACGCGACACACTATGTGGAATGCCTCGTTAGAGAAAAGAGGAGATTAAGGCGTCAATGGCAAAAATACAGATCTCCAGCACTAAGAGTGTGACAGGATATGCCAACCCGATTTGTCAATACCTGGCTTCTGGGTACGTAGAGCTGGAAGCACATCGTCTGCCTTCAGGTCTGACTCCTGAAACAATCCGTTTGCTTTCCTTGGGGATTTATTTTCTTCCCTGTATACAGAGAAGAGAGTTTTACCCAGAGCAGGGATCCTTTCAACCTCTGTCCGGATCCATTCGAAGTTTGCCAGAGATGAGCACTTCATCCTAAAAGTTCCGTCGTTCCCCTCATAGCTCCCACGTTTGCCTGTGGACCCAAGGCGATGACCCGTTTCATAAGATGGTTTTTGCAGTATTTAATATCTGCATCAACCATCCTAGGATCCGTTGGCTATGATTAGACGGAGGGGCACTTTATTCCCGCCACAGAATCATATTTTGCCGGGCAGGCAGTTGAATCTACGGAAGAAAACTTAGAGGACTGAGACTTCTTGCAACCGTCTCCAAGTGTCCCACTAATAGTGCTTTGGCACCACTCGAACCCCTCTGGGTTGGAACACCATCTTCTGCTACAGTCTCAGGATTTCTTGTGGCAGCTTCAACACCTCCACCAGGCACCACCCCCTTCGGCGAAAAAGACACGCTCGTAGTTTGCTGGCTCGTAGCGCCTCCTGTTGTACCGACTGATGAGGACACAGTGGCAGTGGTTTTATTCGCAATCTTCCTGCGCTTTCTCCTATTCCCAAAAGTGGTTGCAGAAACCTTGTTTTCCGAACTTCCAGTTGCACTAGTCGGAGTGACCTCAGCCGACCGTATCTTTTTGGAAGACATAGTTGCGACATGGTTGGCATTTCCGCTACAAAGTTTCTCCCTGTAACGCAATGTCTGCCTCTTCCTTCTTTCTCTCCTCTTCTGGGTACCACTTGAAGCTCGTTTCACTGACGAAACAGCCACTCGACTCAGATCCTCTCGAATCGCAGTGTTCCCGCATGAAGATGCTGGAGGGAAAAAGATCGGAATATTTCGGCCGCTCTCCTCCACAATCCGCTCCCGGAACCGACAGACGTAATGGTCTGCACCTCCAGACTCACTGTCCCTTCAGCCGAAGCGGGTGGATTTCCACATTCGCGGAGTCCACCTAGAGTAGTTATCATTTCATTAACCATTACTTTTTTGTTTTTAGTTCTGTACTCCTCCCTAGCCAGTTTGTCTCGCGAATGGTACCCTATTTCAAAACCATTTACCATAGACATCAGACATAGCTCCTGTGCTTTAAAGGAAGCAATGAAATGACGCACATGTACCTACAGAGAGGGCCCCCTATCCGCCATCCTATCTTAGCCTTAACGCAATGCATGACACAATTTATGTCCTCAGTTAAATCAATGATAAATAATGAAGAACTAATAAATAATCAGAACCAATTCCGAAAATACATTTTTTTTCTCATTTATTTTTTATTGTATCTTCAATATAAATTGGACTAACAATAAGTAATCAAATCTTAACTCTAAAACTGTTTATTATTAAGTGCAGCCAATGCTAGACGAAAAAATATAGTTTCTACGATTGCTTCTGTGATTGTTTCTCAGGTCTCGCCTAATCGGCTGAGAGCAAGGGTGTCTCTCCTTCTCAGCCGAGTGTGACCTCTATAATTTAGAATATTGCTGGCCAATGGATTTGGGTGGAACTCAAACTTCTTTATATTCGTTGTCACATGTTTTGAAAACACATTTTTTACCATCGGGACGTTTCGATCTTTGTGAATGCACGAATTTTTGACATACCACGGAGCGGGTGTAATCATTCGGAGGATTTTATTTTGTCGCCTTTGAAATTTCTCTATATTTGACGCTGAGGCAGTACCCCATAGCTGAATCCCGTAGCACCATATTGGTTTTAGAATCGAGTCGTATAGTAGAAGTTTACAGTCTGGGCTTAGTGTATAATCCAATAAGCCAGTTAATTTGAACTGTTTTTAGTTTCATTTGGATCAACTTTGCTTCTATGTGGGGTTTCCATGTTAATCGACTATCAAGATGAATACCGAGGAATTTAACCTCGCTGTGTTGCGGTATAGTCTGGGTGTTGATATGGATAGGCGGGCATGTTTCATTCAAAATCTTTTTTATGACATAGTGGCAAACCTCTGTTAGTTCTAAGACAAATTGAAATAAATCAGTCCCAATTAAACCTTCCATGTGCGCGTTTGAACTTAACAACTGGCGACGAGAAAAAACACAGTTTCAGTGCGTTCATTTGTAGTGGTAGTGATACACAAGTTACATATAACAAAAAACAAAAACAAAATGCCAAACGATGAAGAGACAATGGAAGCACTGCTAAGGCAACAGCAGGAATTATTAAAAAACTTATTTGGTTCTTCCAATTTGGAAGATAAAACCATTGATGACTTAACAAGTAAACAAACGGAACATTTCCACGTATCACGCCACATTGTCACTGCTCGTTATGAATTTTTCAAGAACGAAAAGAAGCATAATCAGTCGTACAAAGACTGGATTGCTGTACTTCGAGGCCTAGCAAGAGAGTGTAAATTCGTTTGCAGCGCAACCGAATGTTCTGCTAGCTTCGTCGACGACATGATACGCGACCACATCATGCTACATACCCCGCATGACGCAGTCAGAGCAGCAGCATTGCAAAAGCAGCAAGCGACGTTAGCTGATGTCCAATTAGTGGCTGAAGCATTTGAAACAACGACAAGAACAGTGGCCTATCAGTACGGATCACAAACCGTTGGTAAGCATATTTAACCCAAACAAACATTTACCAACAATGTCAGCACATAGCCTTCAGCGCTGGGCCATTACGCTTATGGCTTATCAATTTGAAATTAAATACCGCAATACCGCAGATCATGGCAACGCGGACGCATTATCACGCTTACCCATTGAAAGCTATGAATTTTTCGATAAAGAAGAAGCTTGTTTTAATATCAGTTTTAATGATTTTCCTATCAATGTCCAACAAATTCGTATTAAGTCTGAAAAAGACAAAATTTTAAATAAAGTCCGAAAATTGATTGAAAATGCTTGGCCGAATCATTTGGACTCTGACTTAAAAAATATTAAGCCATATTTCGATCGCAGAAACTCTTTGACCATTTATAATGGCCTTGTTTGCCTACAAACCGATTTCGTTCGAGTGGTAATACCTGAAGCCTTGAAACAACATACTTTAAACCTCGATGGGCATTGGGGAGTTGTAAAGATGAAACAACTTGCAAGACAACACGTTTGGTGGAATAACATGGATGATGATATAGCTCGCACAGCTTCTAAATGTACAACATGCCAGGTTGAAAATCAATCTCCGGCAAAGGAATACCAAAGCTGGCTAGATCCTACAGGACCATGGCAAAGGATTCATATTGATTTTGGTGGGCCTGTTTTCAATACAATGTGGCTTATATGCGTGGATGCTTTTTCTCAGTTCCCGTATGTGTCATCTATGTCAAATACGAAAGCAGAGGATACCGTTCCTGCGTTATCTGCAATTTTCTCAATTGAAGGTATTCCTGGGGTAATCGTTAGCGACAACGGACCACAATTTAGTTCTGAAGTCTTCAAGAAATTTTGCTCAACCCTGGGTATCAAACACTTGACAACAGCTCCTTTCCATCCAGCATAGAACGGATTGGCCGAACGTTTTGTGAGAACGTTTAAAACGTCAGTGCGTAAAAATATTGATGATAATATGTCAATAAAAAACTCAGTTCACAAATATCTCTCTACATATCGATTTATGCCTAATGGAAATGGGAAGTCACCAGCGGAATTAATGCATGGTAGACCCATAAGAACTGTGTGGACACAGTTATTAGATGCATCGAATAGCACTCAACAAAATTCATTCTATTCTAAATTAAATATTAATCAACCTGTATTCATTCACAATTACCCCAGAGGGAAGAAGTGGATACCAGGTATTGTTAAACGTCAACTAGGGAAAATGGTCTACATCGTAGACACTGACATTGGTTTTTGCAAACGCCACGTGAATCAAATAAAACCAAGGAATGCTTGTGACTTGCCAAATACTACTCCAAGCAACAACGATTTGGGTGAACCTGCTTGTGACTTGCCAAATGTTACTCCAAGCAGCAACGATGTTGATGATCCTTTCTTGTCGGCCGGAATTCAACAGCCTACTACAGAACCTCGTAATCAACCTGATGAATTGAACATTCCGACAACACGAGATCCTTGTGATGCTTCTGATGTACATACTCCTACTGTAAGTCAACCAGTCCACATCCGCCGAAGTGCAAGACCTCGAAAGAAGACGTTACGTTATACACCATTATTTGGAAATACTAATTTATTTTTGCTATAAATTTAAAGTTTATTTGAATTTGAATTTCATTATATTTGATCAAAATATTACTTCACATTTAACTTATTGAATTTTTTAAGTTTAATAGATCTCCTCTTACAGAGCTTGAATTTTAAGGGGAGAAATGTTATATATCAAAGTAGTTACATTAATTACAACTACCATAATTTTACAACTATGTCATAAAATCCTTCTTATTACACCTCTGTTAGTTCTAAGACAAATTGAAAAAAAACAGTCCCAATTAAACTTTCCATGTGCTCGTTTGAACTTAACCGAATCAGTCAAAAATATGAACATATCAACAGAAGCAGACTCACCTATACGATTTATTGATGGACGATGGGCGAGAAGCAATGAAGAGAAGGGGCAAGTTTTTATTCAACACCTAAAAACTGTATTCCAAACCGTCCTAGCAATAACTTTAAAATACAAAAAATAGGCAACCTACCATCTGTGGGATGGACCTACCGTTGACACTGAAAGAAGTGTGGCATTTCATCTCATTTAATTTGGACAAAACGTAAGCGGTAGGCCACGACCTGATAACCACAAAGATGATGATGGAGCTACCTCCTCTTGCAGTAAATCATTTAATTATATTATAAAATGAACTTTTTAGACAAGGCTGCACAAGTCTGGAAATTATGTTACAGCACAAAAAAATACCCCACCACCAGTTTGGCTTTCGAAAAAAGCATGGCACTATTGAACAAGTTCATCGATTAGTGTCCCAAATCAGAAAGGCGATCGAGGGGCACCCCTCTGCAGTGTTCCTGCAAACATTTCACAACATTTGACTAATTGTGGCACGAGGGCATTATTTATAAAATAAAAAATCTTCTACCTTCAAATATTCATAGTGTCTCGGAATTACATTTAAAGGGTAGACGTTTTCAAGTCAAATGTGAAGATTACCTTTCACCAGTAATGGAGAAAATTGCTGGAGTACTATGAAGAAGTGTTCTTGGCCCGATACTGTACACAATACACACATCAGATCTATCAATAAACAAATGCCTGATCACCTTAGCTCCTGCCGATGACAACTGCGATTTTATCTTGGCACAAGCACCATCACATAGCATCGCGTGATATCAATGAACATATACATGGCTTTCAAACTGGCGCACCACAGTTAATGAACAAAAAAGCACACATATAACATTTACACTCAATAAAAGCAAGTGCCCTGCTATCACACTCAACAACAAAACTATTCCACAGGAGACACATGTGAAATATATACCTGGAGAACTCATATTGAGAAGAAAAGAACGCATATTAACTTAAAAGCTGCAAGTCTTAACTGGGTTTTAAATAAAATTCAAAGCTAAGCCTGGATTACAAAGTCCTCTTATATAAAGCCATAATAGCACCCATCTGGACAAACGGAATTCAGCTGTGGGACGAACCAAAGACATCAAACACCGACCTGTTCCAAAGGACTCAATCAAAATTACCACGGACGATCACTACGGCAAGTAAAAAACATAAACATCTACAGCGATCTTGGTTTGCCCTTAATAGCTCAGGTGCACTCAGAAAAAAAGAGAAGTATGAAATAATAAAAGAAGTATCAATAATGAAACAAATGACACCCCAATATACCAGGAAGGAAACTACTTCAAATCATGCCCACGTCTCGTTTGAAGAGAGCAGATCTACCACCATCGAAATTTTTGAATATCTATTTATTATCATCTTATTTCTGTACCTAAGCTTATTTTTATTGTGTGTGTGTTTTATTAAAGAAATAATTGTTCAATAAAATCTTCTCCGTACAGTGTTAATGAGGATGATACATTGTTGTCTAGTTTTAATTACTTATTGTTAATCTCTATGAGTTGTTACAATAAATATGAATTAGTACAAAAAGGAAATATATATATTAAGCCTGATTTTTGTAATGCAATGCAACGAAAACTACTGAAACGATTTTCATGAAAAGTATGTCTTTTGAAACCTAATTTCTCTGAGAATGTTTTTATTAAAAACGGTTCATAAACACAGATGGCATCACGGTTTTAAATATATATTTCGTAACAAAAAAAAAAAAATCATTTCCAAACAAGTTTCCACCTCCGTATCCAAGTTATTTAATAAACATAAAAGATTTTAATTAAATTGGCCAAATATTTGGTTTATTTTAATTATATTTTATTAGGAAAAATATACAAGACTGTAATCTGTTAAGGCCATCGACTCATATTAGCTTGGGATTACTTTTAGTTAATAAAGCTAAATTTATAATTTGATGTTTTAATTTACAATCGCTGAAAAATTTATATATCTTCAGGATATTTACCGGGGACATGGTTTTTCGTATATCATAAGGACGTAATAGAACAACATTTTTTAAGACCACAACTCTCTAAAGTGGTACATTCGTTTCGCAGGTGTTCCACAAAATGATGATTTGGTAAAAAGGGCATGTTGATTCTGGTTTCCTGGACATGTGTAAATTGAGTATGGCCGATCCTCAAACGAGTGAAATGAGTTGATTGGAAGCGCGTAATATTGTTTTGAAATAAGGCTTTTCTGCATGTAAGGTATATAATAGTATACCGGTGATTAAAGTTAAGCCATGATGTAGTGATTCCATTCGAAAGGTGGCTGGTTCAAAATAACCGGGCTGCGTTGCCGGCAAATTTACTCCCATTCACTTGGTACCCAGAGAATCCTTTTTCACAGATTTTTTTGAAATTGATAGTGAAATGTTTGTAATATTCCAAATAGCTGTTAAATAATTACTGCCGCCAGATCAGATTATAAGCATATCTTGTAATAGCATATTTCTTTAAGGTTGCAAAAGCTGCATTGAACACAGACGAGTAGGGGGACGAATTTTACCAGCAGTAA
Source organism: Clusia tigrina (assembly GCA_920105625.2). NCBI lineage: Eukaryota > Metazoa > Arthropoda > Insecta > Diptera > Clusiidae > Clusia > Clusia tigrina. Next base: position 205,701,885 of record OV050030.1, on the reverse strand, counting down.
TACCATGTAAAGTTCTATCTTGTGCCTTAACTGAAAAAGATGTGTTGACCTTTTTTGAAAATGTAAATATAATCGTCCAATTTTTGGATTTGTATTTATTAATTGATTCCAAAAAACTTTGTTAATAAGTTTGATTACTGAAGTATGATTTTTTTTACAGTTTGCATAGTCGTGTTGTGTTTTTAGAACCCAGACTGTTTGATCATTAGTTCTGTTGATCTCTTGTGGGGATTAATACCAAGGTCTTTATTGTTAGCAACATAATGGCGCAGAGTGAATTTTACTTTTAAGTTTTGGTTGTATCGTGAGGCCGCGATTAAAGTTTTGTATATGTGCCGGTTGGGTGAGTTTAGAAGTTTTGGAATAAGTATTTTTGTTGATCTCTTGTGGGGATTAATACCAAGCTCTTTATTGTTAGCAACGTAATGGCGCAGAGTGAATTTTACTTTTAAGTTTCGGTTGTATCGTGAGGCCGCAATTAAAGTTTTGTATATGTGCCTGTTGGGTGAGTTTAGAAGTTTTGGAATAAGTATTTTTGTTGACTCTTGTGGGGATTAATATCAAGGTCTTTATTGTTAGCAACGTAATGGCGCAGAGTGAATTTTACTTTTAAGTTTCGGTTGTATCGTGAGGCCGCAATTAAAGTTTTGTATATGTGCCTGTTGGGTGAGTTTAGAAGTTTTGGAATAAGTATTTTTGTTGACCCATATACCCTTTCACATAGATTTCAGCTAGAGATTCCACTTTTTTGATGTAACCATTGGCGTGGCATTCAAAGATGGAGTAATAAATTGTTGCCGATATCTGCTGCAACCATGTTGAGGGCAATGTTGATAGATGTGGTTGAATTGGCGCAAAAGTTGAAATAGAATGCATTGACGGCCATACTGAATTATGTGATCACGGTCACGATGGCTGCGCTGCTACATTTGACGCTACTGTGCTGCTTGTAGACATTAATGGCGTTTGATTATTGTGTCTGCCAAAATCTCTTGGCAGATGTACTCCACTCCACTTATTACATTTTTTTTGTTAATAAAACTTTCACTTCGGATGCGATGATGATGTAAGTATCGACTCTTTAAAGTAAGTATCGACTTCCGTATTTGCCGGAGAAGCTGAACCAATCATTGTATCCGAGCCTATTGATATCTTGCAATTTTCACAATTCCAGCTTATATCGGCCACTCAATTGATCACTCCGACGCAATCAAAATTGAACCATTTATCGCACAGATCGCACTGCACCATGCGGTCGTTATCTTTTGCATCGCACTTGCTGCAACTAGAACCAAGCATCATATACAAATTTTTACTTCGGTTTTCGCGTACCCCGTTTCAGATGTACAAATATTTAATTATTTATACAATTTATTTAAAACTTCTTTTAAAGATTTGTAAATTGGGATTTACAAACCCGCGTTCGCCGGCGAGAAAGAGAAACAACTTTTTAAGAGAATACTTTAGATTAATTTATTAAATTTTTTAATTTAATGTTCACGCCGTGAATCCCTATTCCCGATGGCTGCTACCCGGTGCGAGCGTGGCCATATTCTGCCTGTCAATTCGGAGTATGACGTGCTGCGGAGAGAGTTCCCCGCACCATGTCCCTCCGAATTGAGCGTAGATGGTGCGGGGAAACGTACGTGTCGGTCGACAGCCATCTTTATTATCTACCGCCGATTGGCCCTGACAAATGTTTGCATACAATTTCTCGCCACTTGACCCGGCCACTTGTATTGAAACCAGCGAGGGAGCCGCGTCACCTGGGCAGTCGAGTCAGCATCGTGGCCCTGGACGCATACAAAATAATTGTTATTCAGAAGCTTTCTTAATTAGTACTATTACGAATACATTTGAGCCAAATTCCAATACAACTATGTCAATATATAAATTTTAAATTAAGCCTATAACATAATCTCTGATATTTACTAAAAAAAAAACATTGATTCTAAAATAAAGGTAATAAGTTAAAAACAAACAAAAAGGATTAATTTCTTACCCAAAAAATATACAAACAAACAACAATAAACAAAATGGTCCTTCGAGCCGGATAGGAACAGATAAGTTCTATCAAATAAATATATTTATGCATTTATATATGTACATACATACATCTATTTTTTATGATTTTATACCAAAACCTCTTAATTGTAGTTACATACGAGGTGTCATAAAAAAAGAACCGTTATTGTGTGATCAAAAAATAAAGTATTTATTTATTCATCAACAACTATCTTGTCCCCTTTAAAGTAATTCCCCTCAGATATAATACACTTATGCCTGCATTTTTTTCAATCCTCGAAACACTTCTGAAACGCTTTTTTTGGTATCGCCTACAGCTCATGTTTCGATTTTTCTTTTATCTCCTCAATCGTAGCAAAACGCTTTCCTTTCAGCGGTGTCTTCAATTTTGGAAAGAGGAAAAAGTCAGCGGGGGCCAAGTCCGGTGAATACGGTGGTTGAGGCATGATAACGGTTTTGTTTTTGGCCAAAAACAACTCCTGAGCGATGTTCATGCGACGTTGTTTTTGCTCAAAATTTAGCAATTTTGGAACAATCTTCGTTTCATGCCTAAAACATCCATAAAAATTGCTTGGCATGAGCCGAACGATATGCCAACATCATCAGCAACCTCTCTGGTAGTGATTCGACGATTATCCAAAATCATTTTCTGCACTGCGTCAATGTTTTCATCGGTTGTTGACGTGCTCGGGCGACCAGGACGAGCATCGTCATTGACATCTTCTCGGCCTTCCTTAAACCGGTTATACCACAATTGAACTTGTGTTCTGCTCATAGTAGACTCGCCAAAGGCCACAGTCAAAATTTCAAATGTCCTTGCGCATTTAATTTCATTTTTTATACAAAACTGAATACAGTTTCTTTGGTCCATTTTTTTCGAATAGTACAAAATCGAAGAGCACACCAAAACACGACTAACCTTTTTATCAGTCAAAAACAAACTGACAATCCAAAATGGTTGGTATTGCCAACATATATAACAGACATGTGTAACAAAATAAAATAAAAAATTCGAACATCGAACATACGTAACTCACGAAAAGATGAAAATAACGGTTATCTTTTGATCACACCTCGTACATATGTAAAATTGTTTGTGTGAATATTGACAAGTGAACGTCGAGTACAGAACCCACACAAATAATTTCACATAACTACAATTATCGTTTTACCTGGTACAAATGTAACTAGCTGTGTAAGCATAATTTTTGTAACTATATGAGCAGTTGTTTGTACGACTTAAATTAGACGAACAATTACATATAGTTACTGTTCATTTATTCGCTCTCTTTCGTGTAAAATTTACAGAGGTGGAACAACCAATTTTTCGTTGGGGCCATCTGCGACAACCCAGGTGTGGGAAACCTTTTGTTTGCTTTCTAGGTTTTTATTTTCAAGGGCACACAGCATCAAGCCACGCGGTTGTGATCATCTCATAAAGTCGTTTGGCCATCGATTACGCAGTACGAGTGTGCGCAGTGTCAGGTGTCTTACCACCAGACCACTCGACAGCAACTCTGCTCCTTTCTCTCAGTGGTCGTTCAATACGCTTGTTTGCGGTGGTGTGTAGGTGTCTTGTCACCAAACCACCCTACAGCGGTTTCATTAACTTTCTCTATCAGGTAATTCGGGAGTCTGCAGTACACGTGTGCGCAGTGGGTGCAGGTCTTACCACCAGACCACTCGACAGTAACTCTGCTCCCGTCTTTGCGTGATCGTGCAATATGCTTATTTGCGGTGGTGTGTAGGTGTCTTGTCACCTGACCACCTTAGAACGACTCAGCACTCCTATCGATTTCAACACTGAGTTTCAGCGACTGACGGTATTACGAACTCGCCCAGCCTTAGACCATCAACCCAGAATGGAATATTCAACTCCACTTCTCTGATTTCCTTGAACATAGACTCAATTATCATAAATAATTGAGCTTCGATCCAAGACCACAAATTGTTGCAGTGCTTATCCGATTCGTGCACGCGGAAGAGGCTCTTACCACTTTCGTAAGTGATTTCGAAAGCCGTCGATTGGACAGTCACTCCGACAATTCGCTACACGATGCTATGGTAAAGCTCTGTGGGGTTTCGTCAAAAACACCCAGGCGAAGGCGATGATTGAAGCTCTCGGCAACAAAGATGGTGTTGCACGGCGGGAGCTTCTCCGGCAGCATCTCCTCTATATCTATGACATCTATCGGAGCTGTAAGATTAACATGATGAAATGGCCTTCGTGCCTGCAGAGTGCGGCATCATCTTTGGGGCAAACTTCTTCGGTACAGGCCCATGTGGGAGTGCAGCCGAATGCACCGCGGTCTCCCAGAATTCACACCCACAAAGCGAGTGAAACAAGGGAGGTATATATTATTTGTTATCAACCTGCTCACCTCACACCTATCTGCCCTAAATTTCAGGAAGCCAGTGTCACAACCAGGTGGCGTTTGGTACGAAGGCACGGCCTGTGTATGAATTGTTTGACAGTCTCAGCTGTCAAACAGCTGGGTAACATCCAGTTGACCGACCCGGGCATCATTAATTCATCACAGGTCAATATCTCATTGGGTGGGCATGCGTACCCACTGATCTTGCTTGGTGGGTTAAAATGCAATGGTGTGGGGTCCCAAATTTCGCAAGAGACAATATTCGGCTGGAATCTTACAGGTCCTCTACTCTTCAACCAAAATTCATCCTTCGCCACAAAAATGCAATTTGCGAAAACCGGCTCCTACGACCGCCGTAGCATTCGAAATGGGTACATTGCGATGACTTTCACGAGAAGACAGCTCTCCTAAACTCCTGCAGCAGGAGTAGATTCGTACCCCCAGACATCCCGCCGGGATGCATTGGAACGGTACCGAACCACTCAATCGAATCAAATCGATTTCTTCTATGCCAGACCAATAGGTTCGGTTCAAAACTTTGCAATGAAGCAAATAAAGTTCAATAAACCACGGCTGGGTAAACACCCAGAAAACAAGCATCTATATGACGAGGTGATAGTGGAATACAAGAAGCTCAACCACATGTCAAAAGTTTCGCCTCCGTCCGTATCCCCGGTGCCTCACTACTACCTACCGCACTACGCGGTGTACAAGCCACAGAGCACCTCCACCAAGAACCTGGTGGTGTTCAACGCGTCGCAACCGACCACGAACACCATCAGGTGTTGCACACAGGGCCAGTGTTGCAATCAGACCTGACCCGACTCATCATTCAGTGGTGTATGTTCAGGTACGTCCTCAACGGAGACATACAAAACATGTACCGTCAAATTTTTGTGGACCCTACCCAGACAGCTTACCAATGCTTTCTCTTTCGAGAAAAAACGGCCGCTCCCACAGCGGATTTAAAGCTAAGAGCGGTCATCTTTGGGGTGAATTGTGCTCCTTATCTCACGATAAGGACACTCTTACTACTGACAGACGGCATGCAATACAAGTATCCATTGACTTGGGATGCGCAGCGAAATGTAATGTACATCGACGCCCCATTGATTGGCATCCATTATGTCTCCTCGGCAACCCGAGGGCAGAACCAACCGATGGATTTCCCTGGACCGACAGGGAACTCACTGAACAAATGGGCTGCCAGCTGTGAGCCCATTTTTTCCGAACTGTCGCCGGGGCTTCCACTCCGGAAAGACTTCCTCAAACATGAGGAGTCTTGTACCCCTAGTACCGTTGGTTCTCGATGCGCCAGTATCGTGATAAATTTTCTTTACGTTTGGGAACCATTCTGGCAATTTCTATGCACACGAGCCTACAGGTGTTGTGTATTGTTGCGCAACTCTTCGGCCCTACAGGGGGGCCACCGACCAGATCTTGATGCAACAAATCTGGTGGGACCAAATCAGTTGGGACGACACAAATTAGATGGGAAGATTTCTATTATCAATTTCAGGCGATCACCCAAATATGCGTGCCACGCTGGGTCACATTAACACCTGATATTCACACTGAATGTAGAGAGGGGTACCAGTACCACTCTCAGCTACAATTAGGGCTACTAATGCATATCTGGGGAGATTTTTGTTTTGTTTCAGATCATAGAAGACACGGTGTTCTGTTCCGGCCCCACAGTGGTCTTGTGGAGAACTTCAGAGATTTGCTGTCATCAACTGATCTACTTACAACTGAGGAGACATCCGCGTTTCCATCCACCTGGAAGGTTTGGAAGGTTTGGTGGGCTACGTCAAAGCAAGCGAAGCCGTGAGATCTGAGAGGAGTACGAGAAAAGAATCTTCTCCCTCAAGAGCGGTGCCTGATAAGAATCACGCCGGCATTTTTAGGATTTGTTGGGAATATTCACCACGTGAAGATGGTATTTGACCCAGGAATCCGAACATGGACTATCAACAATGGAGTAATGGCGCTACAGGACGAACCCCGTCCTCTCTGGGGTGTAGCGTAATTACGATGGGCTTCTAGTTGACAACGCCGTTTATTTTTTCTTTTCTTCACTCACATAATTTATTCTTTTACTTCACCTACTAATTTTCGTCTTCTTCGCATCCAGATCATTCATCACTCCAACTCACCGATAAAACAAACCAAAGGATGCAGCCTCCACTGCACAGCTTGTGCTGTTGTAGGCAATCCAGTATCCAATTGACCACCCGGAACCATCACCTTCAAAACTGCCGAAGGCAACCACTCGGCAGGCGCAACCGCACCGCACCTATCCCACGTTGTGCTAGATGTGCCGCAACGAAGGCCAACGAATGGAAGGTGTTGTTTTAGGTCTCCACTCCCGAACTCAGGTAATCAGGTAGTCATCTCGGGGTGAAGCTCTTTACCCTGCTGCGCCAGCGGCCCCCATGCGCCATCTGATCGTGATCACCACACCACCCTCCACATGCGAAGGGACTAGGAGAATGGGATTCGGGCCCGTCCAAGGTGCCTCTGTTTGCAAACAATGGGCGGCATGTTCACGCCGTGAACCCCTATTCCCGATGGCTGCTACCCGGTGCGAGCGTGGCCATATTTTGCCTGTCAATTCGGAGTATGGCATATTGCGGAGAGAGTTCCCCGCACCATGTCCCTCCGAATTGAGCGTAGATGGCATGGGCAAACGTTCGTGTCGGTCGACAGCCATCTTTATTATCTACCGCCGATCGGCTCTGTCAAGTGTTTGCATGCGATTTCTCGCCACTTGACCCGGCCATTTATATTGAAACCAGCGAGGGAGCCGCATCACCTGGGCAGTCGAGTCAGCATCGTGGCCGTGGACGCATACAAAATAGTTGTAATTCAGAAGCTTTTTATTACGAATACATTTGAGTCAAATTCCAATTATGAAAATATGTCAATATATAAATTTTAAATGAAGCCTTAACAGATCTACATAATATAATCTCTGATATTGACAAACATTGATTCTAAAAGAAAGGTAAAGTTAAAAACAAACAAAAAGATTTCATTTCTTACCCAAAAAATATAAAATCAAACAACGGTCAACAATATATATATATATATATATATATATATATATATATATATATATATATATATATATATATATATATATATATATATATATATATATATATATATATATATATATATATATATATATATATATATATATATATATATATATATATATATATATATATATATATATATATATATATATATATATATATATATATATTAGGGTGGGGCGATTAGTATGGAAGGAAAAAATCTTAGTGGGCGCTTCGCGTTCCTGATTCTTGGGATTGTACTGAGTCCACTAGACCATACGTCTACGGTGAAAATCGAGCTTCCAGATTTTAACTTGCAGTTTTTTCTCAGACTTTATTTTTTTGGAAAATTTGCAAATTTTCTTGGGCTCAGCCAAACCATTGAGATTTTCGATCCAATACTCAGACAAAAATTGTAGCCAAGACCTCTCTAGTACATCGCAAAAGCATTGGAACGCTCCTTCAGGCAGTTTTGGCCTTGTGAAAGTGCAAATTTTTCTTTAAAATATTGATAAATTACCATTTTCAGTTGTTCATAGCGCAAAATCATAAAAATGTTCTATTTCTTATTTTTATTCTATTTTTTTATTTTATTCTATTTTATTCTATTTATTTTATTTCTTATTTTTTATTCTTCTATTGTTTTCAGTTCATTTGACGCATTTTTGTTAGTTTATTGTAAACGATCACAGCATCAAATTCACATAAAATTAAATACGCATTTTAAAATATCTGCCGCAAATGTAAGTTTTAGAAATAATTGTTTCGTTTATAAACTGTGCTAAAAAAAAAATTTTTTTTAAGGTAAAAAAATATGGATAATCCAGTGGATTCTGATAATACAGAGAATGTGAAGATGGAGACGCATCCAGAATCATCAGCGTCATCATCAAATCTAGAACATATGCCTTCGCAAAACGTATTGGTATTCGGTTTAGAAGCTGAGTTAGACGATATTTTGCTTCCAACTACGAGCGACATTTTGAAACCTTATTTAATTTATTTAAACTTCAAATATTTCTAATTCAAAGACTATTTTTTCCAATCACAGTTCTGTACTCAACCGAACGAATTTCTATAATGAATCTTCTTTTTTTAATCGCCCTCTTTTCTTTTCGTTATTTTCTGAGTACAGATCTGCTGCCCCTTTCTTTTATAACAGAAATGAAGGGACGTCAAACACAAGGAGTACTGAAGTATAAACTACAGGGTTGCCATAAACCAACTTTAATATTAAATCAAGTTTGCTGTAACACGGCCATCCTGTAATATCATCGCACTCGATTAATCAAAAGCTCTTATGTGTACGAGTATAGCACGTACACAATTAATTTCAAAACTTGTATTCAAAATCTTGACACTCAAAAAAAAACGCTTTTTTCATTTATTTTAAACAAAGCAGTTAAAATTATTCATTTCTCTTCGATCATGAATTCATCTTCACAGAACAGATATAGTCGTCCTTTGCCTTTATCCAATAACATCATCGACATCTGTAACATTAAACATTAAAACCTTCATAAGGTTTTAATATCGGAACTCAGAGGCAATATTAAGCTTGTTTGCACATTAACATTATTAACTTGAATTTATCAAATTAAAGTCGAAAGCTTGACAACAACAGAGTATTATCCGAACGTTATGGCTCAGAGGCAATCTTAAGCTTGTCCACAACTTCAGTCAAACACTAGTTTTACTTCGATCTTTAATTCTCAGAGGCAATCTTAAGCCTGACCACAACAGTGTATGACCCGAACGTTATGGCTCAGAGGCAATCTTAAGCTTTTCCCTGAATTCGATTCATGTCTAAACACAATTTGAAATAAATCAAAAATTACCTTGATTTATCCTGTAACATGCTTTTCGTTTGCAATCTCAGAAATAGGACGGATAGCCTCTCTTGCAGCGACTAAAATAGTACGACAGCCATCTTTTTTTAGATTTGTAACAATCATTAGGAAGGACGCCAATTATCTCATATGGCCCCGTTTCGCGTTTTCCTCTGTTCGCTTATTAACGAGATTACGTATTTCCTCCACATTATCGTATTGTGGCTCAACTTCTAATTCTGTTAGAAGAGCACCAACATCTGGAGTACGTCCTGTAATTCCTGTTAATATTTTTAGTGGAGAAAATCCGGTAGTTTTATTGACTGTAGTGTTAAGAGCTAACTGTACCCGACTGACATAACGAGTCCAATCAATATTTGTGTCTAGGTTGGTTCTTAATAAGTTCGCCACAGTATCCACATACCGTTCTACTTGTCCATTTGCTCTACTAGTACCCGGTGCTATTAAGTGATGTGAAATACTCATGGATATGCAAAGATTTCTAAAATCTGCACTGGTAAAATTCGTACCTCTGTAACTTATGATCTTGCCTGGGGAGTACCAAACAACATAACGTAATTGTAAAATGTTTATACAGTTTCTGCAGCTGTCAGCGTTTTACAAGGAAACAATATAATGAATTTGGTAAATGCATCAATAATAATGAAAATATATCGATGCTCCTTTCCTTCAAACGGACCCATGAAATCAGCATGTACCACATCAAATGGGATTGACTTCTTTTCAATTGGATGAAGTTCACACTGCTTTTTTCCCGAAGGTCTTTTAGCTACTAGACAAATTAAACAAGACTCAACAAATTTTCTAACGTTTTTAGTTATTTCTGGCACCCAAAAATTGAATTTTTATCAGTGTCTTTTCCCATCCAACGTGGCAGTTCTCTTCATGGAATCGTCGTATTAGAGTCAGTCGACATTGTTGTGGCACATACATTTTTTTGGTATTTTCCAGATTTTTATATAGGAGCCCCTTTTCATTGAATATTGTGCCATGGTGCTTGTATCTTCATTTTTAATTTTATCAATAATTTCAATTGTAGACGGATCATTTTGCTGTTCAATATGGAACCACGTCTCGGATAAACTGTTTATTTGATAACAAGTTTTAACTGGTATATTACGACTTAAATAATCTGCATGAGATAATTTTTTTCCTTTTCTATAAACAATTTCGAACTCAAAGTCTTGTAGAAACATCCACCATCGAGCTATGCGAGGTAGCAAATCTTTCTTTTCTTTTGTTGATTTTAGAGCATTGCAGTCAGTGACCAACACAAACTTAATCCCCAGGAGATAGTGCCGAAAATGTTTCACTGCATTAACGACAGCGAGCGTTTCCAGTTCATAACTGTGATATTTAGTTTCATATGTTTTAGTGGCCTGGCTATAATATCCAACAACGTGCAACTTTTCATTTACTCACTGAAACAAAATAGCGCCATATCCAAGAGCACTGGCATCGGTGTGCAGTTCTGTAGGAAGTTCCGGGTTAAACAATACAAGTAATGGTCTAGTAGTTAGTTGCTCAATTATGTAACCATTTGCTGCTTGACACTCTTCACTCCACAAGAATTGTGTATTGTTTTTGCTTAAAGCTGTTATACAAGTGGTCTTAGCCGCAAATTCCGGTACAAACTTTCGAAAATAGTTTGCCAATCCCATAAATTGGCGTACCAGTTTTACATTACTTGGTATATGTGAGTTTACCAAAGCGTTAATTTTAAATTTACTAGGTCTAATACCATCTGCTGAAACTTCTCGTCCTAAAGACTCCATAGTATTTTGAAGCAATTTGCATTTGTCCATATTTAAAGAAAATCCACTACTTGTTAATGCTTTTAATACAACATCAAGTTTCTCTAAGCCCTCATCTATAGTTTTTGATGGTATCAAAACATCATCGAAATAAACTAAAGCCACGTTTCCTTTCAAATCTGCCAATGCCACACTGATCGCACGCTGAGAAACTGCAGGAGCATTAGCTAGTCCAAACGGCATATACACGTACTCGTAATGTCCATCGGGTGTTACAAATGCTGTTTTTTCTATGGAGTCTTCAGCGATCGGAATTTGGTTAGAAACCAGATGCCATGTCCAAAGATGTAAAAAATTTATTTCCAGCCAATTCATCAAGCTGGTCCTTGATTCTTGGTAGCGGATAACGGTCTCGATAGTCGATACAAAGACGATTCTTTCCATTTTTTTTCTTTACAAGAATCATTGGACTTGCATAAGGTGAATGACTATCTCTTATTATGCCAATATGTAGCAGGTCTGCAATGATTTCTTTTACCACCTGCCGTTCACTGGACGCCATTCGATATGGCCTATAAAAAATAGTCGTATCTTTCAATAAGCGAATATTAAGAGATCCAGTATTAACCCTTGAGGTTGTGAATCCCGTAATAATGTTTGGCGTATACTTTTCTAGAACAATATTCAATTTTTGTGTAACTGACTTTGACCAATTAGAATTTTGCTCAAGCTTTTCTTTGTTACTAGAACACTGATTTACTGTTTGACTGCGGTGTAAATATGATCCATTAGCATTCACTGTAATCGTTAAGGTTGGATCTTTCAAAACATTTCTACCAATTATTATTTCATTTTGTAGATGATTCTTGTCAATCACATGAAAAGTTGCTTCAAGAATAAGGTCTTCAAATTCAACAAATAGATCAAGTTTCTCAGTAAGTAGAACAGGCTCTTTTGCAATTCCCTGAACGGACAAAAAATTAGCTGTTCGTTTTCTGGTTTAGCGTTTTCTGTTTACGTTCTATTCTCTGTTTAGCCCAGCAAGTTGCTTCTTCGTGTCCACCCTTGCTACAAAATGAGCATTTAATATTTTTGTCCAAATTATGGTCAGTTATTTTCTTTTATGTACTTTGTTCGGACAAGTCGTTCATTCTAGATTTTTCAGGGCATATTGATCTAATATGCCCCTTTTTCCCACAACCAAAGCATCTTTTCTCATCCTCCATTCGTTTTGGCTTTAGTGGACTATTAGGACTTATTTGAACCCCAGCTGTAGAAACTGACCTATAAGGCAAGTGACTGGTTTTGCGTAAGCGACTCTCGGATAGAAGACAAATGATCAATCAAACTTTGAACAGAAGAGGGCATAACAAACGTCAATGAATTTCTCAAATTCCCCTCAGATATACACCCGACTATGATCTTTACAATTTTATCTTCCGGTATTTCAAAAGGCAATTTGTTTATTTGTGAAACCTTTTCCATGACAAAGTCAGCATACGATGTGAAGTCTCCACTTTCGGAATTTGCAACTAACCGTAGTTGAGCAACAATATCTGTGCCATTTGTAAACGCATGAATTAACGAAGCACGTAAATCTACCCAACTATAATGTTGGTAGCCATATTTTTCGTACCAGGATTTCGCTCTTCCAAGCAACGAGCTTTGAACTCTGGGTATGATATCGAAATTTTCGAATCCATCACGCTGTACCCTTGCGTCAATATCCATGCACCACTTTTGTACATCAATGCGATCTGGATCAGAATTTGGAAAACCTGTTACCCCTTTGACTGTCTACTTTCGTTGGGCAGCTTCTATAATTTTATTTATAGCATCCGCCGTAATTACGAAGTTTTCATTAGAAGAGCCAACAGCAGCATCTGAACGCGAACCTTCAGACAATTTTTTATAATTTTCTTGTTCCGCCATGATGAATTTAGGTTTAAAATTATTTTAAATTTGCACAGATATAAAACGGCGCTGGCGTAGCGGATCACCCGATTTTTATTTATTTTTTTATTTTTTTTATTTTGCTAGAAGCAAATTTTCTATGAGTATATAAAACAGCGTTTTTTCGTATTTCCGTTTATTCTACAAAGTTAGACAGAGACGATCCCACTTCTGATGATAGAAAGTGATTTAAATTTAATTTATTTAAACTTGAAATATTTCTAATTCAAAGACTATTTTTTCCAATCACAGTTCTGTACTCAACCGAACGAATTTCTAGAATGAATCTTATTTTTTAAAAATTTTTTTCGTTATTTTCTGAGTACAGATCTGCTGTCTCTTTCTTTTATAACAGAAATGAAAGGGACGTCAAACACAAGGAGTACTGAAGTATAAACTACAGGGTTGCCATAAACCAACTTTAATATTAAATCAAGTTTTGCTCTAACATATATATATATATATATATATATATATATATATATATATATATATATATATATATATATATATATATATATATATATATATATATATATATATATATATATATATATATATATATATATATATATATATATATATATATATATATATAAATATGGGCTTGATAGGTATAATAGGTTTATATAAAAATGTTTGTGTATGTCAATAGATTATTGTATTACCAATATGTAAAATAAGTTGCAATGTTATTTCCCAACCTGTATTTCGTTAGTCTATCACTTTACACACGATTGTCTGTCGACTGCAGTTCCACGTGACGTGGGGAAGAAGTGCATGCTGCACTTTATATTGTTTCGGCTGACCACAAGCTGGGTCTAATAATATTCTACAGCTGAGGTAGACTCAGCGGTATCCAGAGTTCGTTAGCAAGAATAAATCTAAGACTTCTGTTTACTCTGTGGATATTTTATTGCCGATGCAAATAACCATTTTTCTTGTTATGTGTATGTTTATATATTTTTCTTCTTAGTTGGTGAAGCGCATGGTGGTCGCGAGTTCCAGTGGCGTAGATGTCCGGCGCGAGTGAATAATTCGCTCAAGTCGTCGTCCGGCGCGAGCGATTAAATCGCTCAAGTAAATATGTACGTCCGGCGCGAGTGAATAACTCGCTCTTGTCGTCAGAAGCGTCAGATCACTGCTATTGCGCTGTTGTTTGTTGAAAGAGCTGTTCACGCCTTCTCTGCAGTTCCATCAAAAAGAGAGTTTTTCTTTGTTGCGCTGTTGTTCGTTGAAATAGACTGTTTACGCCTCCGCAGTCGCTCGATCAAAAGAAGAATGAGTACTCCGATGCTTATATAGCACTGTGGCACACAATGCGTGGCGTGCTGTCATTAACTATCCGAATGGCGTCATATGGCTTGGTCTTCTTCTTCTTATCAATCGCTGCCATATGTTCAGCACCGCGCGGGTCTCTTCCACGTGTTTTCACTTCGTCTTCTTCGTCTTTTCGATAGCTGCCTCGTGGTCCTCCACCGCGTGGGTTTTCTCCACGTGTTCTCCACCGAGTGGGTTTTTTCCTTACCTTCTTCACCACTTGTTCTTGTTTGGAGGCAGTGGCGTGATGAGTAAAGTGACTCACCAGTGTCGGGAAACTGTTAATCTCCTCATTTTCTGAGTGGTGGCGATGTGTCATATAGGAGGATAAATCATAAAGATTTATGCTCCTTACATCTTCTCCCATCTTTGGGAACGATGGAAAACCCGCGTCGTGCCAGATCGGCTTAGTCGCACCATATAGTCGACCCCATGCACTTCTTTTGTGAACGACATTTGTTTCTTTGGGCGGTTGTTGTGTAGCGCTGCCCGTATCGCAATATCCAAGTCCGTTGGCCAGCGGTGTGGTGTGGCGTGGCAAAGTTCTACCCATCTGGCCTGGTGCGATGAAGTGGTACTGGTGATAGTCATGTTGAGGATTTCCATTTCCGGTTCTATTCCAGTCACCTCCATGATGACATCTTCAAATTCGAGGAAAATATTCTGCTTCGCTGGGTTGATTATATATATATATATATATATATATATATATATATATATATATATATATATATATATATATATATATATGTAAACAGGGCAAGACTACCAACGCCGCCATATCAACATTCCAGCCATGTGAAGCACGGCAGTCAGTCGTGAGCAGTTGAAAAGAGCAGTCGATCAGGTGTCAGTCGGTCACCAAAGTTATCCTCATTTTTCGTGTCGTATTAATTACAATCTCAAATACAGAACTAATCTCATTTTCATATTAATATATCATATGTCAGTCGGTCATAAAAGTAATTCTTATTTTCGTGTCATACAAACTACATATTTTCAAATACCGAACTAATATCATTTAATAAAGAATTTCTTTTACTTTTACATTTGGGGGCTCAACCAAACGAGTGTCATTCTTTTTTTTGTTAAGACGCGTACGCAGGAGAAACAAACACAAACATTTCTGTGTCCCGTGAAGGGAGCAGCAGCAGTAGCAGCAAAAACAACCAAACAAACTAGAGCATCGCTTGTATATTTTTTTGTTGGTTTTCGTCATTCGTACTATGTTCTCAATTTGATACATGAACGAAGATAAATCAGAACAATTGGAAGGAACGGAGGCCAATATTGCTGCAGCACAAGCAAAAAACTGAGAAAAGAAACAAAACCATCGAGATCAGGGTTACGCAGCGCATCGGCTGTTGAAGCAGTACCAAACGTAGAAATTAAAACAAACATAGAAGAGGACGACAGCAGCAGCTCATCTGAGTACGAAGACGTAACAGAAGGGGAAAGAGAAAATCGTGAAATGGCAAGCGAAGAAATGGAATTGACACAACTTATTAAGTTTTTAACCTTGAAAGCCCAAAGGGAAGAACAACAACAAAACAGCGAAGGAATAACAGCAGAAAATTTCGAGAAGATCGTTCCAGACTTTGATGGGAAGTCGATACCGAATGGAAAGTGGTTGGTAAATTTTGAAAAGAACGCAGAAGCATATGGATTGAGTTACAAACAGAAATTTGTACAGGCACGAGCAAAAATGACAGCAGCAGCAAAGTTGTTCTTGGAATCAGAAATAGTGAGCGATTATGAAGGATTGAAAAATTTGCTAGTTGAAGAATTTACATCAGAGTACAGCAGTTTCGACGTACATAAATCGTTGGCTGAAAGGAAGAAGCTTGATGACGAAAGTTTTTCGGAATATATTTAGCAAATGAAAAAAATTGCTTTTAATGGTGGTGTAGAGGAAGTATCAGTTATTCGATATGTTGTGGACGGTCTGAGAATTAAACAAGAGTGGGAATTATTTTATTCCACCTTACTTTTGCTGGGTCCTGATGGTTACACCAGACTCTTGTTTTGTGGTTATGAAATAGCCTAGGTGCAAAACCAAGACTAATATTGAATGAAGATACTGGTGTTTATAACCAGATCTTCGATATTTGTGTGGAAAGTAGCCTAGGTACGAAACCAAGACTATTGTTGAAAGAATGTACTAGTGCATATAACCAGTCCTCCGGAATGACCAATTCAATAAAACACTCGTTGATAGGTTTCAAAGAACTGATCCATATTTAATAATTTCACTTAATTTATACTATTACAATTGAACCATTATTGCTTACTTAGATATTTTACATATAAAATAAAACATAAACAAGTAATAAAAAGGTAATGCAAAAAAACTACAAATATATATATATATATATATATATATATATATATATATATATATATATATATATATATATATATATATATATATATATATATATATATATATATATATATCTATATATATATATATATATATATATATATATATATATATATATATATATTCGTATATATAGATATCTTAATGAGAGTTTGCAAAAGTATAGTCTGGATATATACGAGTATATATATATATTTTTTTTATTTTTTATTTTGTTTAAGTTAGCTGCTTGGTACATAAACCAACACTATTGTATTGTTATAGGTCACTTTAAACCGTAAAACTTCAATAGAGAATACTTAGCCACTTAAGGTGATTCTGATACTTTATTGGATTTGTACAATTATTTATATCAATTATATGCAGATTATGACAAATTAGTTAAAATATAAATAACAAAAATGTGATGGACAAAACTGCACCGTTGTCAATAATCAAACACGAGTCAACATCATTATATCATTCCCGTACATAATTTAGAACACATTGCATCCAAGTGAAATATGATCCCCCAAGTCAATGCATTGGGCAGCTAGTTGAAGGGAAATGAGTTTAACAAGCAAGTGTTGGCCTTGATAATGAACTTTTGGCTTTGCGTGTGCTGGTTTTTGTCAATGGTGCATTTTCGCTGTACTGGTAAAAAATAAATAGAAAGTGCAATTATTTGTTGATCGCTATGGTGCTAGACGAGGTATGGAAGCCTTGAATGGTGACTACGTTTCCCTTAATTACACAGTTACGCTTCATTATTAATATGCCGGATCCTGATAGTATTAATTGCGTCAGATTTGTGCCACAGACTGCTGATATTTCATAGTCTGACGTAGTTGAAAATATCCATTGATTTCTGTGATGCATTTGTATCCATGCCAGGGTTCCTTGAAGTTATGTCAGTCTGCATTGCGTAGTATTCTTGTCGTTGAACATGTGAATTTCGCAGGAATGCATGGATGATTCCTTTCCAAATATGGGTTTCTTGTTATCGCAGATGTAGGTGTCTTCCTTAGATTTAAAACATGCTCTCAGATCGGTTGCACTCAATGCAATGTACTCATCTCGATGCGCATTTACTGCTAAGAATTGTGCATCGGTTGCAATAGTGATCATAGTTTTGTTTTTGACCATAGGAATTGGGATGAGATTAAAAAGATCAAAGAATTGTTGATCGATTAATGGCAGCTTAATTTCGAAGATGACCTCATTCTTGGTTATTGCTCCCTCTGCTTTCATGATTTTGTAGAACTTCACCACTTGTTGTAGCTTTGAGCACAGACGTTAAAGGGTAGCTACCCCAGAGGGGAATTTTTTCATTTCTTCCCAGAATGGATTCAAATCGTAGTACACCACCAATTTCCATTCTGCTATGACAATCCTTGTTATGCCAATTCCTGCAAAGTATATTCCATTATTTGTACCAAAATTTTTAACCTGAATAGTATTGCCCAGTAGAGATGAGCAAAATTTCACTGCCGGTGATTTTTTCACTGTTATTTAAAAATCGCTGGTAGCAACTGTTATCGAATATACAAAGTAACAGCGATTTGATCAAAACAGTGATTTTTAACAGTCCGTTCTTTTTTCACAGTGATTGAAAATCGCTACTTTTAATAAAAGCGTGAAATAACAGCGGCGATTTATTTCACACTTTGATAGAAATCACTGTTTCTGTGGAGCTTTTTAAGTGAATACAGAGAGAGAGAGAATGGTATTACTCGTATATGAATTTTGGCTACACTCATGCATAATTACACATTTAACATTAAAGATAGTTTATGTCTATATAAATCAACAGAGAGGGACAGTTTGCTATTATTTCAGGAGTCATTTTAAAATACAACGAAAAAGAGCATACTGTGTAATATCACTGTTTGTTTGTTGATTGCTGTTACTTTTAATGTATGAATTTTATGCAAAGGGAAATTTTTCATTTTAATTTTTTTAAATATTTAGTAAAGTATTGAAATTAATTATAAAGGCAGCTAACTATAATGGAATTTCTCAATGATGTTATACATTATAGTGGATATTTTAAGTTATGTTATTATATAATTTATTTGATTGAATAAGTAAATTTCATATATTCGCAGTGTAGAAATTGAAAACTAATCAATTGAACGATTGGTGCATTACTAGTGACGTATCTCATTCGTAGTCGTTTTAATATCTTATCGTCTAATAAATAAATTTATGATATTCAGCTGGAAAAATACATTTTATTATTAATAATCTAATATTTATAAATAATAAAAAATAGTAATAAATAAAGTTTAAGTATAGTATTTATAGTTACAATTTAAAAATAATAACATTTTTACATTTTCATCCCCTAAACGATTTCGCCGCTCGTTTAATATCTGTCCAGCATGCAAAGAAAGGCCTTCGAATGGTACGGAAGATGCCAATGTGCAAAGATTTTCTTGCGCTACTATCGAAATATTTGGATACTTTATTTATAATATATATAATTATAATTTATAATAAAGGATCGGAATTTCGAGAAATTACGTCATCTTCTACATATCTATCATCTTCTCTATTATTTATGCGCAAATGTTAAAATATAAAGCGATACGTATGAATATTCAAACTTTGCATAAATTGTCACTCTCTCCAGCAATGGGATAATTTAACAGCAACAAGTAGAGACATAAATTTACTTAACTAACATGATAAAAACAGTGATTGATATATTCATTCGTTACCAAAGTAGTGAAATCACCATTCCCTGTTATTTCACGCTTTTATTAAAACTAGCGATTTTCAATCACTGTGAAAAAGAGCGGACTGTTAAAAATCACTCTTTTGATTTATTTCACGCTTTTATTAAAAGTAGCGATTTTCAATCACTGTGGATTACAGCTGTCTGTTAAAAATCGCGTTTTTGCTGTTACTTTGCATATTTGATAACAGTGTGGTTGACTGCTTACATACATATGTATATGTATGAACGCAATGGAAATAGCGATCGCAGTCACTGCTTAAAATCACGCTGATTGAAAAATAGCAATCACTGGTAACGGCGATACTCAAAAATCACTGGATCGCTCATCACTATTGCCCAGTACTGTAGGAAGTAACAGTAGGGATGGAAGGACTGTTACGAGAATGGTATTATTAGTTGGTTTCCGTCGGTTTCTGGGTATGTCATATAAAATATCAATGTTTGAAAATAACTGTTGTTGCTCAGGCTGCGCATCTTGTGATGAATCTCGATTTATGTCTGGGCATTCAGAAACTTTCTCACTAAACAGTGGTGCAAGTTTGTGAATCGGACGTTTCCACACACCTGTTAATGTTTTTACGTCTACCTCTTGCACCATTTCGTCGTTTCCCTTGTGGACTCTTTGTATTCTTCCAAGTGGCCATTGTAAGGTGGGCACGTTATCCCCCTTGATAATAAACATTTCTTCTTTGTGGATATTTTGTGAATGGTCCTTCCACTTATATTTTTGCTGTAGTTGATTGAGGTATTCACGGGACCAACGATCCCAGAATTCATGCTTGAGTTGCGTCACCAATTTCCATCTTGTTGGCATTTAAGTCTTGAAATTTGGCGTGCTTCCGTCAGTTTGTGCAGTCAATGGTTCTCCAATAAGAAAATCTCCCGGTGTTAATGTTGTTAAATAGTTTGGATCTGTTGATATTGGAGTTAATGGTCGAGAGTTAAGGATTGCTTCTTGTGACAATGGTTTCAAGCTCCTCATACGTGAGCGAGGCTGTAGAAACGCTCCGAACCAATAGATGTTTCGCTGATTTGACCGCAGCCTCTCATAAGCCCCCAAAGTGTGGCGCTCTAGGGGGTATGAATTTGAAATTTATTCCACGATCACTGCAAGTTTTAATGATTTTTTCGAGAGTCACTGGCGAAAATGGAGTCGTTTAGCTCTTCTAGTTTTTTTTTAGCTCTGACAAAATTGGTTGCATTGTCCGAGTATATGGCATCACATTGACCGCGACGAGACGTAAAACGTTTTAGTGATCCAATGAAGGCTTCGGTAGTTAAATCGTTGACTAACTCTAAATGAGCTGCCTTTGTGGCGAAGCAGCAGAAAACGGCGATGTACGGTTTTTTTCCACGGACTTTGTTGTGTTCCCAGAAGGGTCCACAATAATCGACACCGGCATTGACGAATGGTCGTGCTTGAGTGACTCTGGTTGATGGCAGGTTTCCCATCACTTGGTTGTATATCTTCGGCCTGGCTCTGGAGCAGCGAATACATTTTTGCACAATATTTCGTGCCATTGTCTTTCCTTTTATGACCCAAAATCGCTGCCTAAATGCTGCTAACGGGGTTTGTGTACCACAATGCAAATCTGTCATGTATAATGGCAAGCATAATTTTTGAAATTGGGTCATTGTATGGAAGCAAAATTGGGTGTTTAGCATCATATGATAAAGTTGATGCAGCTAATCGCCCACCAACTCGTAGAACCCCATTGCCGTCTATGAAAGGGGATAAGCTGCTGAGTGGGCTGGCTCTGTTGATTTCATTGTGTTTTCTTAATTGTTAGATTTCATGCTCGATCTCAGAGAATTGTATGGTTCTTACTGTTATATAGTGTCACTTTAACATAACGTATCATAACAATAACATCATGATAACATTGACATTATTAACATTGCTCCAGCCAAAAGCTTTATTTACATTTCTTTATATCAACCAAGTTGTTACTATAATAAATTAGTCGTTAACCGAACTCCGAGTGTTTTAATACATTACATTGGCGACGAGGATAAAGTATGATTACTGCTGAACGTGTGAACGGTTACATACATATGTACATACAATAATAAAATAAATTTTGTATGAACTAATAATTACAAAGAGTAAATACTCTAGTTCGGTGTTGCAAGTGTTGAGAAGACGTACATAGTATTTCTCAACAAAATTAAAATCAAGACTTTACAACATACATAGTTCAAGCAGTTACAGGCATCAAACAATATACATACATACTTATATATTACAAAGTGTGTGAACAAAGTATACATACAGACATATAACATTACTGCATACAAACACTACCGGTCAGTTCAAAATTATAATTCTGCTCCAATAACAAAAAAACTTTTAAAAAAAACTTTCTAAATAAATACCATCTAAATAAGACCAACAATACATAAAACAGTTGTGCAGCAAAGAACAATCAAGTAAAAAAAAAAAAAACATGGCAACTGCAAATGTGCAGAGCGGTACTGTTACCATATATCAACCGAACAGCGTTCCTCAATTCTCCCCCCGAGACGAGTCATGGCTTTTATGGAAAGAGAGACTGGAGATACATTTGGTTGATATAAACTGTACGGAAGAGAATGCAAAAAAATCGACACTCTTAAAAGCTATTGGTCCTATTCCGTACGAGACACTGCATAATTTATGCAGTCCAGCTTCTCCTGTATCAAAAACTTACAAAGAGCTTTGTGAACTTCTCAAAATGCATTATACTCCACCTCCTATAGTCTTTCGTGAACGTAAGAACTTTCATTTGGCAACACAGAGTACAGATGAGTCCGTTTCTGAGTGCATGCAAGGGTCAAAAAGCTTGCGCTCTCTTGTAAATTCGGTGAGAATTTGGCAGCATTTGTGCTAGATCGTTTCATCATGGGTATAAACAGCAAAATTTTTGAACGACTATGTGAAGAGGATGAGCGAAATACAATAGATGAAGCACTGCGAAAGTCGCTTATAATGGAGATGAAGCTTTTGACGAAAATTGAAGGTGATATGCAAATTGGCTACGTTAACAACAAAAACAACTACAAAAATAGAGGATACCAGAATCAAAACAGAAACTACAACAATGACTACAAGCAAAAGATTCAACCTGATGAAAACAAAACAACATACAACAAGTCAACAAGATCCAACAACGCCTGTATACACTGTGGTTGGCGAAACCATTTATCTAGAGACTGTCGGTATAAGGAGAGCAAGTGTCACTACTGTGGAAAAATTGGACATTTACAAACAGTTTGTAATAAAAAGGAAAAAGTTGTAAATTATTTATCGGCATCAGATTCCAATAGTGAAAATTTAGACAAAAACAATCCTAATGATTTGTCTATTTACAGTATTTCACATAACAGTGGTGTCGATTCAACGAAGCTTTACAGTGTTTCCATTAAGATAAATGGATTTCCAGTTAAGGTAATTTGTGACTCTGGGGCTCCGTGCAGTTTGGTGTCGAAGTCATTCTTTGAAAAATATGGTAAAAATGCAAGTCTTAATTCTTGTCAAGTTCCTTTTGTTGATTATAATGGAAATAGAATCCAGATATTAGGAGAATACTATGAAGAGGTGGAATTAAATGAAATAAAAAAGAGATTAAACTCGTGGTTACAAATAATAACAACAATCCTTTGTTTGGTAGAAACTTTTTAAGAAAATTTAATTTCGAACTTGTTCAAGTAAATATGGTAAACAATACTGATCAATCTTCCATTATAATTGAACAGATTAAAAATGAGTTTTCAGAAGTCTTTGACAATGGCCTTGGTAGCTATAAATTTGGCGAAATCTCTTTGGTTATGGATGATGATGTCAAACACATTTTTTTTAAGCCCCGTCCGATTCCGTTTGCTTGGAAGGAAAAAATTGAAAACAGTTTACGTGATTTAATTGCAAAAGATGTGTTAGAACCGGTAGATTACTCAGAATGGGGGACTCCTCTTGTTCCTATTTTAAAACCTAATGGTGGTATTAGAATTTGTGGAGATTATAAAGTCGCTATAAATAAATTTTTATCAGATTTTAAATACCCCTTACCATTAATTGATGAGATTTTTGCATCACTGGAAGGTGGTGAAGTTTACACAAAACTGGACTTATCCAATGCGTATAATCAATTAATACTTGGTGAAAAATCGCATATGATTTGTACATGGTCGACTCCTATCGGCACGTTATTTCAAAAAACTATAGAGAATTTGTTACGAGGTATACCATTTGTTGTTGCATATCAAGATGATATAACTATATCGGGAAGAAAATGCATCAGCACATACATAATTTAAAAACTGTTAAAATTATGTCAATCAGGTCTCAAACTTAATGTGAGGAAATGTGAATTTTTTAAGGAAAGTATATCATATTTGGTATTCACAATTGACAGATTTGGCTTACGCAAGAACAAAGACAGAACCGAATCAGTTTTAAAGGCTCCAGTTCCTGAAAATGTTTCGGAACTGCGTGCATTTATAGGTATGGTAAATTATTATGCCAAATTTATTGATAATTATGCAAGAATAATGATTCCGTTATACAAATTATTACAAAAAGATGTAAAATATGAGTGGTCTAAAGAATGTCAAATAGCGTACGACATGATTAAGGAAGAGGTTACTTCGGATAAAGTTTTGGTACATTTCAATTCAAAATTACCCATTGTTTTGACTACATATGCTTCTGACTATGCAATAGCTGGCATACTTTCACATAAATTTTCAAATAATGAATTAAAACCAGTTTCGTTTATATCCAGAGCTTTAACTAAAGCTGAACGAAAATATAGTACGCATGAGAAGGAAGCTTTCGCTATAATTTTTTGTGTCACCAAATTAAAGCAATATCTAATTGGACATTTTTTTACGTTGAAAACGGATCATAAAGCATTACTTTCAATATATGGTGAAAACAAAGGTTTGCCTATAATGGCTGCAGCTCGTGTCCAAAGGTGGGCATTTATACTTTCCGGTTTTATTTATAAAATAGAACATATAAAAGGTCATGCTAATTATGCTGACAATTTTTCACGTATGCCATAGGTAAAAGCCAAAGGTGAAACTAACAGCATAGATGATACGTCATATATAAATTATGTCGAAAAAGAAAATATTTTAAATCTGGATTTCACAGATATAGCTCGCGAAGAGATCCAGTTCTATCTAAAGTTTGTGAGTTTGCTAAAATGGGCAAAATTAAAGATTTACAAGGAGAAGAGTTTGCAGCATATACAGGCAAAGATATTTAATTAACAGTTGATCGTGATTGCTTGTTATGGGGTTATCGAGTTGTAGTTCCAAAAAAGCTGCGAAAATCTGTACTTGATTTACTCCATGAATCGCATCT
Source organism: Clusia tigrina (assembly GCA_920105625.2). Taxonomy (NCBI): domain Eukaryota; kingdom Metazoa; phylum Arthropoda; class Insecta; order Diptera; family Clusiidae; genus Clusia; species Clusia tigrina. The sequence continues at coordinate 205,677,073 of OV050030.1, read as the reverse complement.
TGGTATAGTAAAAACTAAGTCAGTCGCTAGGTCTTACATTTGGTGGCCCAAGCTTGATAAAGACATAGAACACTTAATTAAATCATGTCTTTGTTGTCAGCGACTTTTACCTAGCCCTGAAAAGAGCAAACTTATACCATGGGTATCAACAAATTCTGTTTGGCAAAGAATCCAAATTGATTTTGCAGGTCCTGTTAACAATTTTTATTTCTTTATAATAATAGATTCATATTCAAAATGAGTCGAAGTTTTTAAAACTAAAAATATTACCTCAAATTTTGTAATTACAAAACTTAGAGAAGTTTTCAGTCGTTTTGGCATTGTCCATACAATCGTCAGCGACAACGGCAGACAATTTGTATCTGACGCATTTAAATGTTTTGTTCAAAAAAACAAAATTAAACATGTGTTAACGGCACCAGGGCATCCAGCGACCAATGGACAGGCAGAAAATTTTGTTAAAGTTTTAAAAAAATCCATTTATGCGAACTTAGATTCTACTGAAAATCAGAATATATGTCGTCTAAGTCGATTGTCGTTTTAAGTCGATTTTTAATGGACTATCGCAACATGAAGCATTGCACAACAGGTGAAAGTCCGACATTTATTTTTCTTGGAAGATCGATTAGGACTCGATTTGATTTAATTAAACCCCCAATCATTAGAGATGTGATACTTGAAAAGCAACAAAAATCTATTTCAGATTATAAAAGCAAAAGGATTGTTGATTTTGAAGAAGAGCAAAATGTTTTAATTCGCGACTATTCTAATCCAAACAAAAGTTCATGGGCTCCGGCTGTTATAAAAACAAAGATCGGACCACGATCATATACTTGTTTATTAAGAAATGGTAGACTTATTAAAAGACATACAGATCAAATAAAACTGGCTACTATTTATTCCAGTAATGAAAATATAATGCAAGATATTCCAATATACTCAAATGAAGGTACTGTAAGCTTACAAGTTGAACGGACACAAGAAAAGAATACTTTAAATGAAATAGATCCACCAGTTGATAAGCAAGTTATTAACAATAATAATGAAGAAAATGAAAATGTATCAAATGAAATTGTTTTAAATGAAGCTCACAGAAATAATTCAAATGAAATTAATTCGAATGAAAATGAATTAAGTGAAGGTCAAAGAAATAATTCTAGAAATGAATATGTTAGAATATTAAGACCTAGAATAAGAAGATAAATCATTATTCAAATTAACAAAATGAATTAATATAAATATATACATAGGTAACTATAAGTAAATGAATGTATATTGTGCATTTTTTTTTTAATATATATATATATATATATATATATATATATATATATATATATATTTATATATGTTTTTTTTTTTTTTTTTTAATGAAATTTGATTATATTGAATTGAAAAATATTTGTAATCAATTTAAGGCGGAGGCGAGTTATATAGTGTCACTTTAACATAACGTATCATAACAATAACATCATGATAACATTGACATTATTAACATTGCTCCAGCCAAAAGCTTTATTTACATTTCTTTATATCAACCAAGTTGTTACTATAATAAATTAGTCGTTAACGGAACTCCGAGTGTTTTAATACATTACACTTACTATGATCGTTAATGATGCGTCCAACTCCTCAGAAGTTAATGATTTCTGTGCTGAACGTTTGTCTCGTTACAACTTTAAATTTTTAATGAATCTCAGAACATATCCCATGGTTCTTTGTAGAACTTTAAATGAGTTACCATGCTTAACGTTGTAAATGATGTCTTCTAATCCTGTACAGGTAGTTATGGTTGCCACAATCGGAGCCTTGTGTTTCTGTGCTATGTCCGTTGGAATGTGGTGTTCCCTTAAAAATGGTTTCCGCCATTGTGATTGCATTCCATGTAGAAATATGGGCCCTTAGAACCATATGTTGCAAGTCATGAGTTTGTTTGGCTGAAGCCCTCGTCAGATGACGTCTGCAGGATTGTCCATGGAGCATACATGCCGCTACTGGTGAGCGCTAGAGAGTTTCTGGATAGTGTTTAGTCTGTTAGCTACAAATGTTCGCCAGGATGATGATGACGAATTTATCCAAGATAATACAATTTCCGAGTCTGACCAGAAATGAGAAGTGTTATTGGCTAAGTAGAAATCCCGTTTTACTCTTGATTCTAATTCGACTCCTAGCACTGCTGCACATAATTCTAAGAGAGGCAGCATGTGTTCCTTGAGAGGTGCGACACGTGATTTGGCACACAAAAGTCTAACAATTACTCTGTTATCTTGAGCCTCGATCGTAGATAAACTGCAGCGCCATATGCCTTCTCGGAGGCATCTACGAACGTATGAATCTCTGTCACTATCGGTTTCTGACCGTTGAAAACGTGCCTGGAGATACGTGTGTCGTTTAATTCCTACGGAAAGTGGTCCATTTTGTCTGCATTTCTGCTGGTAGATATTCATCCCAAGATATCTGCAGTTGCCATAATTGTAGGATAAATATTTTTGCCGTGATGACCACTGTACCTACGAGAACTAATGGATCAAATATTCTGGCTATGTCTGATATTATAGTGCGTGTTGTTATTGTTCTATTATCAGGTAACCCCGCTTTTATACAGAATAGATCAGATTTTGGCATCCAGGCTAGTCCTAATGTTTTGGTCGAGGAGTTTGAAAAGCCAAGATTAACTACCTGATCCTCTGCAGATATACTATCTAGCAGCTGAGGATGATTGGCGCAGCATTTCTATAGTTTGAATCCTGAATCTTGGAGTTTGTCAATTTTTTTTGCATTTCGATAGCTGTGGCTAGGCTGTCTGAGCCACTCACGCCATAGTCGACATAGAAATCGTCGCGAAATATTTGTGCGCCTAGTGGGAACCTTCCGATGTTCTTTTCTGGCAAAATATGGTGCTGACGATGTTCCATAAGTTATTGTATTAAGCTGATAGAATTTTATGGGCTTTTTCTCATTTTCTCTCCACATGATCAACTGTAGCAATCTATTGGCTAGGTCGACTAGGATTTGTCGGTACATCTTTTCGATGTCTGTTGTGAAGACAAATTTTGATAGTCGGTAGCGCAACAGTATTGAGAATAAATCACTTTAACCGTTGGGCCAGTGTACAATTTGTCATTTAGGGCTAGTCCAGACGCAGTTTTGTCTGATGCATCAAACACAACCCTCACCTTTGTTGTAGTGATTTCTGGCTTAAGCACGCTGTGATGAGAAATGAAGTAATGCGGGTGTAAAATGTTTTCGGGGTTGATTTCGCTCATGTCTCCTAACTTTTCATATTGCTTCATGAATTCGGCGTATTGTGCCTTTAATGGAAGGTCCCTTTCCACACGCCGTTCTATTGCCAGAAATCTTTTATTTGCAAGATTTTTTGACTCTCCCAAGGTGCTTTGATCTTCGGAAAATGGTAGCCGTTTTTACGTACGGTTTGAATGAAATGAGTTTCGCATTGCCTTTCTGCGATTGTCAGATTATCATTAGCTTCCCTGCCGTCTTCAAGCTTCCAAAATTACTTTATCAATTGGTTGGTTGATACTTCGTCCTCACTGTAAACCGCGCAAGTTGCCGTGCTTGTCGACTCACCCTTGCTCTTTCCACCTACGATCCAACCCAGTGATGCATTTTGTAGCACTGGTAGATCATAGGATAGTTGGATTTGGCCCGTTGCCATTAAGCTGAAGTAGAACTCAGCACCCAGGAGAACATCGATTTTTCCTGGTTGGTGAAATTCTGGGTCAGCTAATTGAATTGTATGCTTTCAGGAATCGACCATGATGAGATGAAATGCCTTCAATGCTTAACGCTGCCTTGGTTGGAGCAATAGTCAATTTCTTAATGAGTCGCTCAGTTACTAGGTTGGTCTGAGACCCGGAATCCAAGATTGCCCTGAAAACACCAGATTGTCCATTATTTGCTGTGATTTTGACTTTAGCTGTTGCTACTAAGACATGGCCTTGGCAGGCCGGCAAAGTATTAGCTGCAGCTAATGTTACCGAAGAATTGGTTGCAGTCAACTTAGTTTCTGTTCTGGATTCTTGATTTGTGGCGATTGTTTTCCTGTCAGCTGGGTCCTCTCTGAAATTCTTAATGATTCCTAGAATTTCCTCACCAGTTTTTTTCTGGAGTGCCACTAGCTCGCCGAAGGTAGCCATGATTTCAGATGATTGAAGTTGTTCAATTTAATTGTCGGGGTCACCAAATGTTGAAGTTACCTCCTTGGTACATACACCAAGAACTTGTTGTAATGTTATAGGTCACTTTAAACCGTAAAACTTCAATAGAGAACGCTTAGCCACTTAAGGTGATTCTGATACTTTATTGGAACTGTACAATTATTTATATCAATTGTATGCAGATTATGACAAATTAGTTAAAATACTCGTATAAATAACAAAAATGTGACGGACAAAACCGCACCGTTGTCAATAATCAAACACGAGCCAGCATCATTACATCATTCCCGTACATAATTTAGAGCACATTGCATCCAAGTGAAATATGATCACCCAAGTCAATGCGCTGGGCAGCTACTTGAAGATTTAAGAGGAAGGAGAAGTTTAACAAGCAAGTGTGGCCTTCATAATGAAATTCTGGTTTTGCGTGTGCTGGTTTTTGTCAATGGTGCATTTTCGCTGTACTGGTAAAAAATAAACATAAAGTGCAATTCTTTGTTGATCGCGCTGTTCAGTGTAACTGAACAATTTCTTTGTTAGAAGTCATGTGTTCGTAGATAAGAAATAATTCGGTCTATGGAAGTACCAAAGGAAGCTAAAATATTGCTGGAAACGCAAAAACGGTAGAGCGAGGCAATCCAGAAGAATATCAGGAATTATAGAAAGAACAATAAAGCTCGGAAGAATTGAGTACTACCACAAGCGCATAGCGGAACTTCAAGCCTTGTTGGATACTTTTAACAATAATAACGAGGAGCTGGTACATTTTAATAATGAATACTTTGAAAAGGATTATCCGGTATATGTCAACGGATTAATACGGGAGTAGTTGACTAAACTTAAATTGTATCTGGAAGAGCTGGAAGCACAAGTAGATAGTCCTAGTTCGCCGGAGGACAAGGCACAAGAAAAGTTAAGATCCTTACAGACAGAAGTAAAATTATTTATAGAAAAACTGTACGAACAATTGGAAGCAGCAACGAGCAAAATTGAAGCCCAGGTGCTCTGGAGATTAGCGGGGGACAGTGAGAACTTGTCAGCTTTGGAAGCAGCAGATCAAACATTTGCGACTATTCAGAATCGAACGTAGGAAAAATATGTCCAAGCCTTCAAGGATGCAAACACGGAATAAAACTAGAGAGCTTTCGGAGAAGAAAAATCTAGAGCTCAAGAGAATAAGGAAACTGTTAAGCTAGGGACGGCAAGAGTAAGATCGGCATCAACTTCCCACATACATACACAAATGGTACTAACATTGTCACCAGAAGTGCTATGGAGAAATCACTTGCCACCCAAAGGGACCAATCGGGTTACAAAGCCAAAAATTGGGGTAACGACGATCACTAACCATAATTTTTAATTAGGTCTACTGAAGACAGAGTCGTACTTTTATCACCAGAAGGTCAGGAATTTGAGCAGAAATCTGCTCCCCCATTAGTGGAGTCAGAGTTAACTAAGGAAACTTCAATAAAAGAGGGGCAATAGGGTACTAATTCGGCAGACCGTACTAAATAGGAGACCGGTACTAAATAGGAGACCTATTGACTAAAATCTGTCCATTGTTAGGAGCCTTCTAGAACCGAAGGAAAACCGAAGGAAAACCGAAGGTTGAAGTAGGCCTAGGAATTAACGACACCCAATTAATAGAACAGAGTAATTTATTCAGAGTTAGTAAGATGGGGACAGAGGAAATTTCGAAAACAGTGGCCAGGTGAGTACCCGTACTGGTACTGGTACTGCGTCAGAAGAGTTACGGTCAGAAGTCAGTAGGTTCATTCAGGGGTGTGAACCTGCGAGGAGGCGCATTAGGCCATATGAGTTACAGGAATTCTTTGGCTGTGTGAAGCAAAGATTGTTCGGAGATGCATAGAAACATGAGCTGCCAAAGCAATTCGGCAGTGCGGACGAGCTTTACGGACTCCTGAGGAGAACTTAACTGAAGGTGAGGCCTTTGGAAGATGTAACTCAAGAAATCTGAATAATCAAACAGCTAGCAAGTGAGGACATACGAGCCTTCTCCAGGCGTCTATGATCACTTCAGGGGCTGGCGACAGAAATTGTGAGAGGTAAATACAATGGCGTTGGAGATACAGCTGTATTGTCCGAAGTTGACAAGTCGGTGTTAACAGCTTTCGTTCTGGGTCTCGCGACCCCGCTCTAAAAATTCATATGCTGAATATAGAACAGGAACTCTGGAGGAATTAGCAGAAGAGGCGATTAGAGGACAATTCCTGGTGGAGCGGAGTATGACTAGTTTGGGGGAGGTACATATGTTAGAAAACAGACATGAAAAGTTTTTAATTAGTTGCCACTGTCGTGGATAGAGAGAGAAGCAATTCCGTCCCAAATATATAAAGAGGCACCAATAATCCCAGTGTTTCTTACAACAGAGCCGCATGTTCGTTCTGCGCGTAAGCCAGGTCATACAAGGTGTCTTTTACCCGCAAAAACACGCCCTACTGTCTGAAATGCCAACCATATGAAGCAAGTCTACAATGCCTCGGGTGCACATAATAGGATCAGAGTAGGAGCCAGCCAGCAAAGCGGCGCCCAGATCAGTCCAGGAGGCAAGATGGGAAGTGCTTCAACAGAACTAGAGTTAATTCCACGGAAAGAATTAGCCAAGGAAGGAATAGTTTCAGCACTGTGAGCAGTCAGCAGCGACCAACCTTGAATTCCAATATTGAAGCAAGGTTGAGTAACACCATACAAGGGTTGAAATGCTTCTAATGTGGACGAATGGGACATCAAGACACAAATGCAGGAAAAAACAATCCTAATAAAGGGACCAGGAAAACTTCCAGCGGCCCAGTCGACGCCAAGAGACTGGAAAGCCAAGAAAAAGTATATAGTAGGCCGAAAGTAGCAAGGAGAATCGCGTGTCAAGCGATGTAGGGGCGATGACCCAAGAGAGGAACTTAAAATATGAGGAACTCAAAAATATTCTTCTTGATTGCGTTTCGATTTGGTTTACAGTGGTGATTCTAGTAGAATGATTAGGCTTTGATAAAATTAGGAAGTATAAGATAGCTACAAGTATAAGATAGCTAGGCTAGCACGTAAGGAATATATGTATATAAGAAAGAACTGGAACTCTTGGTGGGAGAGTATCAGAGAGTTAGGGAATAGATACGCACCCATTTTGGAAACAAGAATGCGTTGTTTCGTGGTTAGTAGATCAGCCAATGCGTTAATCGAAATTCCCTGGCAGGAGGCAACTATTGGCAAACTAGTGCTTTTGGTAGACTCAGGAGCGGAAACAAGCCTCGTTAAATCTAGTGTTCTACGCAAAGGACTGGCAACTGATGAAACGAGTATGAAGACTCTTAACGGTGACTTTGTGGGATGCATAAGAACACTAGGTTCAGTTAGGGTGAACCCCAGCCTGTTCGGAGACGTAAGTTTCAGAATGAACGTAGTGAAACTAGAAATGGAAGGTGTTCCGGCTGATGGTATACTCGGGCGGGATAATGTGTAATTATGCTGAACTTGAGTAAAAAATGAAACACTGATGAAACATCAATGCGATCATAAAAGGGACTCTTTTATTTATTATGTTATTTATTTATTTATTTACGAGGTGTGATCAAACGATAACAGTTATTTTCATCTTTTCGTGAGTTATGTATGTTCGATGTTCGCATTTTTTTTTCTGTTATGTTGGTACACATGTCTGTTATATTTGTTGGCAACACGAACCATTTTCGATTGGCAGTTTGTTTTTGACAGATAAAAGAGTTAGTCGTGTTTTGGTGTGCTCTTCGATTTTGTACTATTCGAAAAAAATGGATCAAAGAAACTGTATTCAGTTTTGTGTAAAAAATGAAATTAAATGCGCAAAGACATTTGAAATGTTGACTGTGGCCTTTGGCGAGTCTACTATGAGCAGAACACAAGTTCAATTGTGGTATAACCGGTTTAAGGAAGGCCGAGAAGATGTCAATGACAATGCTCGTCCTGGTCGCCCGAGCACGTCAACAACCGATTAAAACATTCGCGCACTGAAGAAAATGAGTTTGGATAATCGTCGAATCACTATCAGAGAGGTTGCTGATGATGTTGGCATAACGTTCGGCTCATACCAAGCAATTTTTACGGATGTTTTAGGTATGAAACGAAGATTGTTCCAAAATTGTTAAATTTTGAGCAAGAACAACGTCGCATGGACATCGCTCAGGAGCTGTTTTTGGCCAAAAACAAAACCGTTATCATGCCTCAACCACCGTATTCACCGGACTTGGCCCCCGCTGACTTTTTCCTCTTTCCAAAACTGAAGACACCGCTGAAAGGAAACCGTTTTGGTACGATTGAGGAGATAAAAGAAAAATCGAAACAGGAGCTGTAGGCGATACCAAAAAAAGCGTTTCAGAAGTGTTTCGAGGATTGAAAAAAATGCTGGCCTAAGTGTATTATATCTGAGGGGAATTACTTTAAAGGGGACAAGATAGTTGTTGATGAATAAATAAATACTTTATTTTTTGATCACACAATAACGGTTCTTTTTTGATCACACCTCGTATTTGTAAGAATAGATATAATTACCATTTTATATTAAGCTAGTACTCGTTATTTCATAAGTAAGTCAGTCGTAAAGCGAATGTCGACCGGTTAAGTTGAAAAGGCTGTTAATGCGTAAAGCAAACGTGAAGAGGCTACGTCATAAGATAAAGTGTAAATGAAATTTTAGAAAGTAAATTGTTAAGCGAATCATATTTTATTTTGTGTATAGACATTTTTGTTGCTCAAACATGAATTATAATCGTGCTTTTATTTTTTTTTTGGCAAAATATTGAACTAAAAAAATGAATTGTAATAAACTTGATTAATATTAAATTGCTAATCTGGGTTCATTTATTTCTACATGGTGTCAGAAGTGTTTTAAAATAAAAATTGGGTCAAAAAGTAAAAAAAAATATATCAGACAAAAAAAATTTAAAATATAAAAAATCGCCCCAAAAGTTTACAAGAAGGAGAGGACAAATTAAATAATTAAAATTTATTTATGTCTACTAATGACCTTTCAACATTGACAACAAATCAGCTATAAGAAGTTCTGAAAAAAAGTAGTTTGATAACTATGAGATGTGCAGGAGGCGCTGGAAAGGTTTGATCGCGAATCAAGTAGAAATATTAGAGAGTGGTTAAACGAAATCGAAAATGTTGCTTCGGTTTGTCGTTGGAACGATGTCCAGAGATTTTTGTACGGTAGACAGCTGCTGGTCGGGGCAGCAAAAGTAGCAATTGAAGCAGCGAGCGACTTGTCGAGTTGGGAGAGTTTAAAAACAATATTACAAAACGAGTTTGGATTCCGTGAGAGCGATAATATACAGAATATGCTCGAGAACACTGCCAAGAGAAGAGATGAAAAACTTTTTGGATACTTATATAAGATGAAAAAAATTGCAGCAGGCGGAAAGGTAGAGGCACGCCACCTGATCGGTTATATTATAGCAGGTATACAGGATGAGGCAGAGAACAAAACGATTCTATACCAATCGCGTAGTATTGCAGAGCTTAAAAGTAACTTTAAAGCATACGAAAAATTTAAGGCAGATCAAAATGAAGAAAGAAACAAAAACAAACGCTACGACAGTAAGGGTACTAGTGGAAGTATGAGCGGTAAGGGCGACTTAAGCCTCAACGACAAATAGCGACCAATGAAAATAAGCGATGTAATAACTGTGAAGCAAAATCGCATTGGGCACGTGAATGTCCAAACAAATAAAATAGGGCCCGTTGTTTCAAATGCAGTGAATTTGGTCACATCCCACCTAATTGTCCAAAACAGAGAACAATATCCGGTGAACACCAGAATTAGGAGCGGTTTAATAGGGTGTAAATTCCAGATGTGTCTATAGAAGTGAAAATACACGGTGTCAAGTTAAGAGCGATGTTGGATACTGGAAGCGATATTAGCATCAGCACAGAGTGTAACGAATGAGTTTGGAGTTAGACATTTCGATGGTCCTGGTACGGGAGTAGTAGCTTTTGGCGGCACAAGCAAATCGGCACTTGGCATTAGGCATTCTGAGACAGCTGAAGAGCTAGATGGGTTACAGCATATTCGTGCACTTGACATTAAGCAAACTCTACAGCAATTACTTTTATCATACAATCCAATGAAGGTAGGTACCTTATATGTGAAGATGCGGAACTATCTAGAAGATGACAAGCCAATTTTTCAAAAACCACGAAGACTTGCACCCAAAGAGAAGGATATTGTCAACTCACAAATAGAAGAATGGTTGGAGCAGGGCATAATACAGCCAAGTTCATCGAATTTCGCGAGTCCCATAGTACTGCCGCGTAAGAAGGATAGCACTCATTGGCTATCGAAAATTAAATTCAAAGGTTATTCGCGCTGGATATCCGTTGCCAAATATAAAAGAATTACTGGAAGGTCTCTACGAAGCACGAATTTTTACTACACTGGATTTGAGGAATGGGTTTTTCCAGGTCGATGTGGACGAATCGAGCATGAAATACACATCCTTTGTAACCCCAGATGGCAAATTTGCATTTCGGAAAGCACCATTTGGTCTTTGCAATTCGCCTTCAGCATTTCAACGATTCATCAATACTATTTTTAAAGATCTGATAAGAGATGGCGTCGTACCTGTTTATATGGACGATTTAATAATACCCACAAATAACGAAGCAGATGGTGTCAATAGGTTCAAAAGAGTGTTACAAGTTAGTGAGGATCATGGTTTGTTGATAAAGTGGGGAAAAGTGTGCATTTTTGGAAAAATAAGTTGAGTTTTTGGGCCACGTAATAGAAGATGGATTTATCCGCCCGTCAGAAGCGAAAAGAAACTTCTTCTATAACAGACATAAAATAATTCTGCTCTAGTTTCGGTCCAGTAAAATCTAAATACTGGTAAATTTATGGAAAATAGTTAAGATAAAAAAAAAATTTAAAAACCACCATTTGCTGGGCTGGAACCCGCAGCCACAAAAGTTTTATGCCAACGCGCAAACCATCGCGCCAAAGAGACTCATTTCAATTTTGTTGATTTTGGATGATTAGGGAGTCAAAGTCTATGCTAACTAAAATTAGCCAAAATACTGAATATTTCTTAGATTCTGTCCAAAACATGCCGCAAAAACACACATTTACACACTGTACAGCTAAGAAGCTTTGCTGTGCAATTCGATGGTGGCATTTTTGGGATTGAATAAATTGAATAAATATATATTTAAATTTATTTATTAATTTTATACACCAATTTTTTCTTTTTTTTTACTAATTTACACTCTCATTTTAAAATATTCACATAAATAATTATTTATAGAAATATTCATGTCTACCATGTACTCGTATATAAAATTATTAAAATGCAATTAACTCACATATAGTAGTACTAATATTTATAAAGTAATATACTTTTTAAAATATATATTATAAATTGCATTAAATGTTTGTGCGAAATAACATATTTTGAATAATTTACAATTTTTCAGAAATTTTACAAATTTTTGTTTGAAATGAATTTCTTAGAAATTTCGTATTAAATTTATGAATCGTTTTAGCAGTGGAAATGTTAACTTTAACTTCAGCGGTTCCATAGAGACATCCATGAACAAAGAGTATTGTTTAGATTTGATATTATTGTCTTTTTAAATTAAATTATTTAAATTTTTATGTTGTCTATATACTATTAATTAATATATAACAAAACTATTAAATATACAAAATGTCTTCATTTTCCTATAATGACAATAAAAACCATTCCTTCCTAAACTCATATTAAATCTATTATGATTCTGTACTGAATCATTTTTAGCAGAAAAATTTTATGTTTAACATCTGTTGCCATGAATTTGGATTCCCCTCTCTTTTGCCAAAGAGACTTTTGAAACTTAAACTGAAAATATAAACATAAATACTCCTTGCTTAATTTTAGAATGACAATAAACAAAAAAAAAAACGAGCAAAGAATTATGAAGTCGGGTGACACCGACTTGGAAATACCCTTTACCTTTTCTTGTACGTGCGAGTTCAACAATTGGGATGTTTTCTTCATAAATCAACATTAGAAGCATATCTACGCTAATTTTTCTATACATACTAATATAAAATTTCTCCCAAAAATATTGTATAGGTCGTACGTTATAATAACATGTCAATAGTGGGGGTGACTGCAAAAATAACATGCCCATTTGTTGTGTGGTATTTAATGTTAGTACCCGCAACTATACTATCAAATTTTTTTGATAAATCATTATTAGGATGAAGTAATGAATTTTGGTTAATTGTGGGCGTGGTAGTAGTATTATGCTCTCCATATTCCGCACACACACTATTATCGACGCCATATATATTTCTGAAAATTTTTGTTCTGATGGCATCAATCACCATAGGTAGGCTAATTTTAATTTTTAGACGCGAAAGTTCCTTATATCAAAACTGTGCGTGTCTTTTCCCTGATCAACTCCATTTGTTTCAGATAGCTTTATAATATCCACATGTTACTTCTCGTGCAATTTCGTCCGTATAACTCTACCAGAAGTTTAGTTATGAATATTTGTTAATAGTGGGCGTGGTAGTTAATATACACCGCCACCACTTCTTGCATAGTTTTGAGTAGGACCCATATCTCCATAACTGCCAAATTTCGTCCCTATTCCATCAATTGGACCGAATATGTAGTCATTTTAAAAAATGTGAGAAAATTTCCATATATGGGAGGTAGGCGTGGTCTTTGTCCAATCGGCCCATATAGCAATCTGGTTCTGTATTGTTGTCCAGACTATACTTTTGCAAAATTTCATTACGATAGCTCTAACGGTGTACAAAAAAGTGGCACGGACAGACAGACGCACAGACGGAGTGGTCGCTACTAGTTTGGGCTAATGTAAGGAAATATACGACAATTGACAACAGGAGGTCAGGAATTGTGACTTGTATGGCTGTTACTTGGCGGAATTTCAGTAATATCGACTGCATTGACAACGACAATTGCAACAGAGAACGTCAAAAATCAGGAGTATAATCGTTTCGATCAACTCCTGTAGAAATATTGTGAAAAAGGGGGCTTCCACTTGAAAAATTTAACTGGAATGCAGAGGAGCAGGAATACGAATCGCATTTTCAGAACACTCGCATTGTACGACGTTTCGACGTTGAGTAGCACCAGCGACTATATTCCACATTACGCTGTGCTGAAAAAATTCCGGGTAGTGTTAAGATGTGGTGGCATGGGGCCTACTTACTTCAACAGCCCAAGACCATATGGATACAATTACCGGAGAGGTTATATTAAAAATTGGAAGTAGAAGCGCCAAACTAATGTCGACTAACCATCGTCACTGCAGATGAGGTAATCATCAATAATATAAGCATAAACAATCTATCTATTGTATATCATTACTCTTCTATTGATCAAAAGCGAAATATGGCATGAATATTTAGTTTTAATCATAGCTATCGCACGTCAAGATACCCAAACATCATTTACGCCGAGCCGGTTATATGCACAAAGTGCTGACCCAGAAGACTTGAATCTGTTAACACCGGGCCATCTATTGATTGAGGAATCTTTGATACCAATTTTGGACGTACAACTGTCAACGGAACGTTCAGAGAACCGTAAGCTAGGCAGCAAATGAAGGAAAGATTTTGGAAATTGTGAACGGATAGTTATCTTTCCGAGCAGAACACCAAATGGCATAAAAAAACATAACCCAAATGGTGACGGGCCATTATAGTACTATAGTATAGGATTTGCATCCGGACTCCGACGGACTGATTCGGAATGTGACACTTTGCACTGGGACGGGAAGGTTGATCCGACCACTTTAGGGCTTTTGCGTATTACCTGGTGAATCAGTAGGCCAGAGACTGTTCACGCGCAGGAAGGAGGTGAAGGTCGGATGAGATGTACTTCAACGAATACGATATTCTCTATGCCGAGGATACGTCGTATTCGGATGCCGGGTTGATTTAGAGGGCCAACGGGAGAACGAGGCAGTTGCAAAAAGGGACAACAACTAAGGTGGTTCAGAAAAATATGTAAAATTATAAAAAGAAACAAAAAAATTGTTAACAAATAAAAAGGTAAAACATTAATGTCGGCGACACTGGCCAAAAATCTTTACAGCGGAACATTTTTAACACAGATGGCAACGACATTTTTTGTAATACTTGCCCATCGCTAATTTTCATTTTAGTCTTTAAGCAACCGCGAATAAAAACACCAATTGTCAAACGAACGCCTATATATCGAAAGATATTAATGTCAATGAGAACTATCGACTGTGAGCAACAATTTAATTTAAATAAAATAAAACCAAAAAAAATTAACTCGCTTGTTTTTACTGACAATTAGTATCCACTAATGAAATAGAAAATAGAATTATGACGAAACATGACATGGCTGTTTTTCAAACCCATATAGATATCCGGATATGCATAGAGCGGAAATTGACAAACATATTGAAAACATGCTAAAGCCAGGTATAATTAAACATTTGTTTAGCCTGTATAAGGGTCGTTCCAAAACATTTGAATGATATTTTGAGGTCGGGGATAGGTTTTTTACACCAAATGTATATTATTAGGAAAATGTCGATATTTTATGACACACGACTTTAGCCAAAGGTTTGCGCCAAAATAGCATTTTCGACAGATACTGGTCATTATTTAGAGTTCGTAATGCGCCGGCTACATTTCTAAAAGTGAATAAGAACGTATTGAAGGAGTGGATTGGTCCAACTTGTGAAGTTTATTTAGATGATATCTTAATATTTTCGAAATTTAGAAACCATAGATAATATTCGGAATCGTTTGAGGGAAGCCAATCTTAGAGTTCAGGAGCAAAAGTTTGCTTCCCTTACAAAAGAAACATAATTTTGAGGCCATGTTGCCACTTCTAAGAACTCCTCAAACCAAACCTCGATAAAGTAAAGTTAATATATAAGATAATATTGCCCAAAATAAAGATACAAATAAAATCATTTTTAGATATTACAGCCTTTTTTTAGACTTATAGATTTGATAAAATACTTAAAACAAGGAGCTACAATTAATACTAACGACAAAAATTATAAAGAATTTTTTTAGATATTAATTAGAAATTATCCGATACTTGTACACCTAGATTTTAACCAAACATTTACTGTTGCTATAGTTGCAAACAATTACACTGTATTTCTTATGCCAGTCGTACATGAGCATACGCAAAATTATAGAGTGGTTGAAAAGGAATTACTTGCCATCGTGTGATCGACTAAATATTTCCGACCATACATTTTCATTTATCGCCCATTAAATGCATAAATAATATGACAGAATCGAACGCTAAACTTCAACGATGAAAAATCCAGTTAAATGAGTTTGTGTATATAAAAGATAAAGAAATCGTAATCGCCAACCCTTTACTTTAAACTTCGAGATATTAAATGATGAAATAGAAATAAATCCATATGAACTGCTTAATGAAGATGGAGACGCAGTGCGTAGCGCGGAAACCGATCATACTGATTACCAAGACCCGGATTTTAAGGACCTAAAAAAAGAAAGAAAGGCAAATAAAAATTCAAAAAAGGCAAAAAAAGCATTAACGATTTTTCAGTTAAATGATAAAAATCCATTTGTAATTTTAATATAACATAAAGAACTTTTTTGCATTTTTAAATTATAACCTAAACACATTCAATATTTTCTTTCTTATAAAACCAATTAACAAACATGTATTTTTTTTTTTACCGATTCTGCCGCAAGACTCGATGTCGTGCATTGTCTCTCAATAAAGCTTAGAAGGAACTAAAAGATCTTTCGACGTAATCCGGGACCACTGGAGCATATCGGACTTGGTGCTTGGAGATATCAACGCAATCTGGAAGTATACTTCCTTTACAACCAACAAGAGTGTTGTTTATTTGTTTAATTGTTTCCAGACCTTGATTTGATGAGAACCCTGTGTTAAATTTTTTAAGCACATGCTCTGCTGGCACTCCTTCGCCTTTCGTTAGCTCTTGCTTTACTGTATTTAACACAGTCGACACATCGCTTATCTAGGAATTAAGTAAAACATTTTTATATATGGATGAAATGGGCTGGCATTTTGCTTGGTTGATAGCTATCGCCTTTTTATGTTTCTGTGTTTTGATGTGCTGTTCTATGTAATATTTTTTTGAAATTCCAACTTTCACTTCGCAGAGTTTGCACAAATACACACTTCCATCGCTGGTAAGAAATTCTTTGCGGAACTTCTTGATAAGCAATTTTATTTCAGTTTTTTTCAGAGTACGAAAACAAACGAAACGATTGACGTAGATATCATCCAAAGTCACAAACCTTTAAATTTTCGTGAATCATTCTGTACGCAGACAAAAACAAAACAACAAACATTTCAAAGCAAAAGAGAACAAAGAAACCAATTGCTTTTATACTCTTCGGATTTGCGGCTCGAAGTTGTTTCGTTCGGTAACGAAACGAGAATGAAACGTTTGCAAACGTTTGCTAAGCGAAACGATCATAACAATGGGACATTACCAATACGTGAAATCAGTGTATTCAGTGTCTTTGTACGATCATGCCGCGTCCAAAAAATGAAATATTGCGAAAACTTTTTGATTTTGATAATCAAAATAAAATATTTGCATGTAAAAATGGAGACTGCCATAAAACTTTATGTGGGCATGCCGGTAATTTGGAACGACATCTTAAAAATACGCACACTGATATTTTTGAAAATTACATACAAAAGAAAAGTGAAAAAGCATTTAAGAATGTAAACAGAAATTCATTAAAAGTTACATGCACAGTTAATAAACGAAATATGGAAAATGCTATAGTGGAGTTGTTCACTAAATTTGGCAGACCGCTCCGTATGACAGAAGACCGTCCATTTAAGATATTAACAAAACCTATTTTAGATGCGATTAACGTCAAATTAAATGAGCATAACGTTATAGAGAGAATTATAGAGTTTTCCTCAAATTTGAAGCAAGAAATCAGTAAAGAACTAAAGGGAAAACTATTATCATTGAAAGTTGATTCAGCAACTCGATTACATATAAGTGTTTTGGGTGTCAATGTACAATACATAAGCAACAGTTGCATAACCATAAAAACTCTTTGAATAAAAGAATTGAAGCAGCGACACACAAGTGACCATTTAAAAAGTGTATTATTGGACGTTTTAAATGAATACGATATAAATATAAACCAAATATTAAGTATAACAACTGATAATGGCGCAAACATGATCAAGGCAGTCAAAGAATTAAAACACATAAGCAATACAGCAGATGAAGATAATGAAAATAGTGACGAATCGCTTGCCGATAATACAGAAATATGTATGGACCTGAGTATGCCTTTAGATAGCATTACCAGCATTCGATGTGGTGCCCACACCTTACAACTTTGTGTCAACGATGTTTTGAAGACAAACGATATCAAAGATAGACTAGAACAATTTCAAATAATGGTAAAGAAACTAAGAACGCAGACCTATCTTAACCTTTTAAGATCGAGTGGCTTTAAAGTGCCAATTTTAGACTGTGCAACTAGATGGAATTCTGCATATCTTATGTTAGAAAGGTTGACAGATTTAAAAGGGTTTAACAATTTGATTAAAGGTGATCATCCATTTTTCGACATAACCGATGAAAGCTGGAATTTAATTGCCGAGTTTTTAGATGTTTTCAAAATTATTTATGCAACGTCTAAAAAGTTACAATCGGAAAATCTGATTTATAGCGATCTATATGTTCAAATAACGAATATTAAACTGCAATTGGAGAAACTCCCGAGCACAGAATTGTGTTCGCTTTTAATAGAAGCTGTAAATAAACGGAAATGCTTTTTGACAATGATTTATTTGTAACGGCAATATTTTTGGATCCGAGGATTAAAGTATCTTTAACTGCAGAACATATTGTGAGAGCGAAAAACTGTATATATCAATTGAATACGCGTATTTCTTCTTTGAAAGGTATTCCCATTTAAAGCCAAGTTTTTCCAATAGTAATTAACAAATTATATTTTTTAGGAAATGATTCTACAATGTCAGCTTCTCCAACAGAATATTCTAATACAACATCATTGGCACCATCTGCACCGAGTACTACAGAAGATGCACTTGAGGCGTATCTTAAAAATTTTGATAAACCATCTTGCAGTCAGCCAATTATTACAAATATTGAAAATGATCTCCTAATTTATGAGCGGCAGTGTAGATTAGGAATCAATGAAAACATTATCGAATTTTGGAAAAAGGAAAAAAAATCATTGACAACAATAGCGTATATTGTGTTAGCAATCCCATGTATGCAAGTAAGCGTGGAGCGACTATTTTCAGCTTTAAAGTATATATTAGCAGATCAGCGAAATAAGCTTACATCAACAAACTTAGAGCATATATTACTAACAAGAGTCAATGGGGTATTTGAATATGATGATTGAAAATTTTATATTGTATCGAAAATGAATTAAATTTAAGTTTTGTTCAAAAAAAATATTCTTATTTAGCAATATAACAGGTCTTATTGTTCCAAGAATAAATTGAACAAATAATGCAAAAAAAGAATAACATTTGAGTTTTTTCTTATTGTAATGACTTTATGAATCAGCAAACGTTTGCGAAACGTTTGCATTGAATGTTTACTGTTTTGTTTTCTATGTTTTACTAAGCACCTGAATACTTTTCGGTTTTGGTTGAGTTTGCACTCACAAACAAACACAATAAAAAACCAAATGCAAGTGCCGTTATCTTGGGTTTCGTTTCGTTTCGTTTTAGCTATCTGGAATGTACGAAACGAAACAAATGGAAACGTTTCGTTCTGTTTGTTTTCGTTCTCTGCTGTATAGCAGAGAATACAGAGAAATGTCTCTTGTCTTGCGCTCACTAGCTCATGTGCAAAACTGTAGTAGTGTGGCTGATTTTTTTCATCACCAATGATAAACAAACCAATCCAGATTTACCACTAATGATAAACAAAGCAGTGGGGAAAGGTAGAAAATCATATTTTGCTTCTTTGATTTTTTCTAATGAATATAAACTAATAAAACTACAAAACAAAATATCATATAATTGGAACTCAATAACAATAAATATTTTGCAGAATGAAATATAATTATATACTCCCAACATTTTAATACTTATAAAAAAATCGAAAATCCGGATAGCTGTTTTAAGGTAATCCTAAGAAGATATACTAATTTTAAATTCGCATTTATTTATTTGTTTTAAAACAGCGCTAACAATTACTTCAGAGAAACACTATTTAAATTACTGATTTGTAAATTGCAAAAAAAAAACATATTGTTACTCCAATAATACTAACCTTATTTGCGGTTACTCAAAAACAATGCTTCAATTTATTAAATAAGACCCACACTTATGCTTACTATTTTCATACGAATTAGAGTATACTTTGTTTTGAAATTTTTTAATAGAGAGGTAACAAACCCATTCTCTCAATTTCTTATAACTTTGTCATTTTTCGGTCGATTTTCTTCTAGTTGGTTTTAGTTCTTACGTTAAAGTATCATCTTTACGTACATGAAGAGAAACCAGACGGTTTTTCAACGATTTGTACTTTTCCGCCGGCAGAGAATCACTGTAAAATATTATTTTTTGAAAATGTGCCCTATTTTCATCGATATATTTTGAACCGCTTTACCAATCAAAGATCCGATTATATATTTTTGTGCGTCATGTCAATACCTTGCATCAAGAATCCAATCGGACATTTCTAGCTCGAGATATGATTTGTCACGTGAAAAAAGGTCGAAAAAATACAAAAATTACAAATTACGAATTCAGCAGATGAAAATACATAAGAAAAGTCACCTCTCATCAAATGTACATGAAAAAAATTTTATTTTGTAAACTAGTGTAATCATTATTATTTTCATATATTGATATATTTCATAAATTGTACGTAAATACTTGTTTCTTACCTATTTTCTAGACACATTTAATATTCATGTTTTAAAACTATATGCAATCAAACCGAACATATATGTACATGAATAGAAAATTGTAAACAGTGACATAGGCCTATAGGGGAACCGAACACCTCAAAAAATCGGTACCGCGCCAAGTGGCAGTGTGGTTCCACAGGTAGTGTGGAAAATGCCTACAGACCTACAAATTATTAAATGTGCTTATATAAAAATTTATATTATATACATTTAAGCAGAAATTATGTAAAAAAGTTATTTAATTATATTAATAAGTAAATCTGTTAAGTTTAAACCTCATTTATCAAAATTACTCCATTTTTAAATTTTCTACTACGATTTAGGTTTTAAAATTTTTAATAGTAGGGAACTCCTTTTTACCGTTCATAACGCAGTAAACTCATGTACAATGTAGGTGTTTTTTTTTAAACGTCAGTAAATTTGACTTTTAAGTGTCCTGTCTCTATAGTTTCTGCTGCGTGTGCCTATTATGTTAACTTTTACATTATCATTAGGAGTAAGATAAGGTTCGCATACTTATTAGTAATAAGAGAGATAGAGAAGAGAGCGATAAATAGAGATAGAGAGATAGAGAGAAATAGAGATGTGTGTACTTGAAATTAACTTTCAAGAAAACTAATAACACTTATCCACCGAAAGCTAAACTGCAGTAAGAGCTCTGTACAATTTAAGAAACGTCAAGTGTTTCCACCGAATTGAGTTTCCCAGTGCATAAGCATTCTTATGTCAGGGTGTGCATCTGCGTTTTTCATGTTTTTATTTCCTTTTTTAGGATTTGCTGTTTGCAAATAATAAAAGTAAACACTGCGTTTATTGCAGAAAATTTATACCTCTGCTAAAAACAAAGAACATTGAAATTTTTGTACAGAAATTGTACCACACAGAATGCAGTTTACGTTGCCTTCTTTTGTTAGTTTACCTAAGTCGCTGGCTGCCAGAGCATACGAAAAATCTAAACTTAAACCTCAAACGGCAAAGCAGCGAAATAAAGCGCAAGGACATGATCGTAAAGTACATAAGAACACCATGTATTGCCAGCATTGACTAAATTAAATGAAAATATAAAATTTATTTTGTAAAATACCAAATCCCATTACTATCGCAACAATGCAAAAGAAATATTATATTTGAGTATCTCAGTATTATACCATATATTACCTGTAATTTGGTTTTATATGCCCGAGTTTACCGGCGAGAGAAACAAACTTTTGAATAGAAAATAGAAAAAAAACTTTAGTTTATAATTTATTTAATTTATATTTATTTCACTATTTTAAATATTAAAATTTTTGTTTAAAAAAGACTTTAAAAGAAGTTTGTTGCGATCCGCACCGTTACAAGTGTGACCAAGTCCAAGGTGAACAAAGTAAGAGTGGTCCGATATTACCGTTCATACATATGTATAACTAGAAGTGGCCTGATAGAGCTGTTACTTAATATTTATACATATGTATGTGTATGTACATAGTATGCTCACTACTTTATTTCGTTGCACACCCGCTAGGAACGTTGGCAACATTCTCCCCCTCGTAAGCAAGCCCGTCGCGCTATCCACAGTCGTTGGCCACGTCTAGGGTTGCTAGTTTTACTGCCGGCCGTTCCACCCTTGGGTCTTCACCGTCGCTCTTCGTACTTGCCCGTCTTTTGCTGTCACTATATCGACTATAATTCATTGTGGCCATTGATTTCGTGGATGATTCTCGTCGACGATTATTACAACATCACCAATCTTCAGTGGTGGCTGCTTCGCGAACCATTTTGTTCTCCGAGTTAGAATTCGGCTGTACATCTCTACCAGAACCGATCGACGTAAATGCATGTTTGACGAAGCGTTGCCGATATCTCCAGTGGTACTGCCTATTGGTTTGTATCCGCTTTGTGAGCCCATAAGTAAGTGATTTGGAGTGATTGCCTCATCGTCAGATGATTCCATGGAAACAAATGTCAGGGGTTTTTAATTTATTAGGAACTCTACTTTTAATAGTGCGCTGTGGAGTGGTTCATCGTTGAATGTGGCATGATCGATCTTTTGAGCGTTTCCCAGGCTCCACCCATATGTGGTGCTGCCGGTGGATTAAATTTCCATTTGATATTGTCAAATATAGCTTCGATTTTCGTGTAGTTGATATTCATGGATTCCTCTCGCAACAACATTTCTATTGCTCTAAAATGTGTGCCGTTATCGGTATAAATTTATCTAGGTACACCGCGCCTGGAAATAAAGTTGTGGATACAAAGTATGCAGGAGTTCATGTCAAGACTGTAAGCTATCTCTAGGTGTACTGCTCGGATGGTAAGGCAAGTAAATATCACATCACACCGTTTTTCACGCCTTCTACCAACGACCACGCTTATCGGCCCAAAGTAGTCTATGCCCACATAGCTAAAGGGGCGTTCATAACTGGCCAGTCTAGCCGCTGGCAAGGGAGCCACTTGGGGAGGCCGCGGCTTCTCGTTGTTATTCTTGCAGTATTGACAAAGTCTGTGAACTTTCCGGTAAAGGACTCGTAGTCTAGGTATGAAGAATTCCCCTCCTTTTTCATTTACTACGGCTACATGCGAAAGGTGATGATATCTCTCGTGTTGCGCTCTAACGATCAAGAAAGTTACGTGATGATTATTAGGCATCACGATCAAATCGCGCGTGCTCAGAAATTTTGCTCTACTCCTTAAACGTATAGTATCCAGCTCATCTAAAAACACGTTAGTCGCTATTAGTTTACTACTCTTTTCAATGCTCTTACCATTTTTCAAATTAAATATGTCGTGGGAGTACTCGCTCATTTGTGCCTGCCTGATGAGAATCGTCTTTGCCGATTGCACAATTTCGAAGGTTAGCTTCGTGGGCAGATTTATTGAACGAACCTTAGCTTTCAGTCTCTCGAAATATAGAATACATGCTGCTAAAGCCCGATACAGGTAGCTCCAACTCGAAAAATGGTTTGTATTTATCGTTATCTCACTTCGATCCACTTCTCGAATATGTAACGTGTGCTGTCTAATTTCGGTAGTATTTGTGGCTCCAAAATCGTCTCGATGAGGCCATTTACGCTCCTCCATTGACAAAAAATCCGGTCCACTGAACCATATTTGCTGTTGTGCTTTAGATTCAGCGTTAGTTGCCAGATCTGCGGGGTTTAGCTGAGACGGAACCCATTTCCACTGGTCTGGGTTAGTGTTCTTTAGAATTTCGGCGACGCGGTACATTACAAATTGTTGGAATCTCTGGGATCCATATGTAGCCACTTTAACACTGTTGCGGAATCAGTCCAAAACAATTTTCGTTGTATTGGTAGACGAGCGATGTTCTGTACCTTCTATGATAGCCGGATGCCAATTATCGCAGCCTGTAACTCTAATCGTGGTATAGAGAGTGGTTTTAGTGGTGTCACTTTTGGCTGCTACTAGTGAAACGTCCTTGTGGGATACACTTTGAACACTTCGAAAGCAGACTGCCGCATATCCATATTCGCCAGCGTCGACGAATGTATGGAGTTGCACCGCCGTACCTCCACCAGAGACATTCGTGGTATGGCATCATTCCATTGGCAGCATTTAGAGTTCAGGCTCACGGATAGTTCTTCATCCCAGTCGATACCCGATCGCCAGATCTCTTGAAGTAAAATTTTTAGTGCTGTCGTATAGTGTGAGAAAAATCCCAGGATCAAAAATGGACATTAAAACCTGCAGGACCTCACGCTTCGTCGGAATTAAGTCTTCGGTTAACACATTCCAATTTCAACCTGGCGAACCTGAATGCATCTGAACACATCTTTGTTCGGATCCCAATAGACCCCTAGTACCTTTTCGCTCGCGCTCAGCTCCACCGGTTATTGATTTTTGTTTGCAACTCCTCTTAATTTAGCCAGCACAGCAGTTCTATTTGACGACCAATTACGGATGTGGCAACCGGCGGACACATGTATATGCTTAACTGTTTCGGCTAGCTGCAAGGCTTCCTGTTCCCCGTATTCACTGTCGATGAAGTCGTCAACGTGATGTCTTTTTATAGCGTCGACGGCTCGTGGAAACCGTTGATTAAATGTGTCAGCGTTCTTATTCCCAATATAGTGCGCGATGAATGGTGCACAGCTTATGCCGAATGTTAACGCGCGAGTTGCATTCCCACTAAGAACAACAACAATATCAATACCAACAGCAGCAGCTACATCAGCATCATATTCTTTGTAAAATCATCCAATTCATATTCCCATTAAAAACAATAGATTCAAATTCAGTTTAAAATCATCCAGCATCAAATTCTTTGTAACGCGATTGAACGCCCCGATTCATAAGTACGTTAAACAAAATATATATAGCAAGTGCGCTAAAACTAAATGAAATTATAAGAAATTGTACTTCAGTTAAGCCCATCCTATAAACAGGAGTACCGACAAAATATTGGTACAGCGACATAGCCAGAAGACAATTCACTATAGAGCTTATAAAGCTGAAAATAATTAAATATTCGCACATACGAGTATATGTATATACAAAACAAACAAAAAATAATAAAATATAAAAAAGCAAAATCTGTTAATGGAATGTATATACGAGTATACTGGTATAAAAAGGAATTATATAAATTCATAATTATTCACAATATATTAATTCAAATTACTAGGAATAAGAGATCCATATTTCATAATTGTCTATAAAAACAAACATTTAAAATTCTGGGTATACCCAAATGAATCCAGAGTAGAAAACACCGATTACTGCACGATTTTTATAAAACAAAAAGAAACCAAAAAAAATCAACATGAATCAGCAGTTTAATCTCAAATGAGGACACTAGGAGATGCACCTCCAACGGGATGTGATGAATCGAAAAAATATTCCAATCAGAACCTAGTATCGCTCCGACCACATCAAACTCTCTCTGGCCATAGCGCTACAATAAGGGGTGAGGAGTTACATTCCCACTAATAACAACAACAATATCAATACCAACAGCAGCAGCTACATCAGCATCATATTTTCTGTAAAATCATCCAATTTATATTCCCATTAAAAACATTAAATTCAAATTCACTTTAAAATCATCAAGCATCAAATTTTCTGTAAAATCATCCAATTCATATTCCCATTAAAAACAATGGATTCAAATTCACTTTAAAAACATCCAGCATCAAATTCTTTGTAATATCATCCAGCATAAAATTCTTTGTAAAATCTCCAATTTAAAATTCAATGTAAATTCATGAAATTAATTTCTTTAGAATAAGCATAAATTATGATATAAATACGTGTACTTTAAAATAATTTGTTCATTATAAAATTGTTTGTGAAGTGGAAAGGTTCTTTTATTTAAACATCGTAGCTCGCGCATGACGTACACGCTGGGTTTGTCGATCTCATCGTTTCTATCCCACCATAGGAAACGTTGCGCGTGCATATCGTTGCTTCGCACGGTGATTTGGTGGAACATTTCGGCAATGTCTCTGCAGATGGCAACCTTGCCAATCCTAAATCCTAGTAGTACATCTACTAGAGGAGTTAGAAGGTCTGGACCGCACAAGATGAAATCATTTAAAACCATACCCTTGCTTTTCGCCGCAGCATCCCATACCAGTCGCACTCTTCCAGGTTTGTTCGGATTTTGTGTCACGAATATTGGTAGATACCATACGCGACCTTGATATGTTTGCAATTCATCCGCACTCAGCTTTTTTGCGTAGCCTTTTCCGAGTAAGTTGTCAATTTGCTGTTGCATGGCTAATTTCTGCGATGGGTTTTTAAGGAATATTTTGTGAAGGCACAGAAGCCTTTTAAACGTAGTTTCGTAGCTATCGGGTAGGTTCACCTCGTCGTGACTCCATAGTACCCCGGTTTCATATCGGTTTCCAATATTGTGACATGTTGAATCTAGTATGGCCATAGCTCTCTCATCCTGTTGTGATAGTAACAGCGACGGTGGTGGTGAATCCAACTTGAAGTGTTCTTTAACCAAGTCGTGAAGCTCTTCATATTCCTTTTTGCAGCCGCACGTATGTATATTTAGATGGGAATTCATCTGAGAACCGGATCCACGCCCTTGTAAGGCCCATCCTAGTCTTGTTTTCGTCGCTATCGGTTGACACCATGTCCCTTCACGAATTTTAAGTGGAACGGCAAGTCTGCAATTATCTGAGCCGATAAGAATTGCTGGTTTAGCGTTAATATACGACTGTATGGGCAAGTCCGCTAAATATGGATGCTCTTTCGCAATTTTGCCCATGTCGATGGTTTGCACGGGTAAGCTGAGGCTTCCACGGTGTGGACTGCATTTAGTGTGAACGACGCACCACTATGCACGTTAGCAATCTTTAGTAACGTTTTGATAGATGCATCTTCATTTCTTGTTTTGTCCCCGGTCCAACGTAGACACAGGGGTTCGTGGACACCTTTCTAATTTAGGTGGTTGAAAACTTCTGCCTCCATAAGTGTCACTGACGAGCCCTCATCTAAAAATGCAAAATTGTCTAAGTAATTGTTTTCAGAGCAAATACGAACCGGTATAATGCGGAAGTATGGTCGGTCATTGTCGCTAGAACTATAGTGTGAGTTCACAGTCTCAGTGCTGTTTTCACCCGTATTTGATGCCTCTGCTTCACTTTCTGTTGTCGTGGGTGCACTTCTGTGCAAAAACTCATGGTGTTTATCGTTTCATCCTTCGATGCAACAAGTTAGATTGATGAAGCATCGGCGTCGGTGGATGTTCAAGCACTGACGGCATAATTTCAGAGTTCGTACGATGTCCCACTTACGCTCCAGACTGAGTTTTTTAAACTCCTTGCATTGTGATATTCTATGTCCCTCAGTTTTGCAATGTGCACAATTATGTTTTTTTGTAGATTGTCTGCTTGCATGTGTGTATTGAGTGATCCATGGTGTTTTGTTGTCGCAGGTGTGATCACTTTGCTGGCCGCTTCGGCAAGTGTGTAAAGCCAGTCACTAAACGTTTTTACCACTGGAACTCTTTCGTCTTTAGCATGCATTGCCCTCATTAGCTTATATTGGGTTGTCAGTTTGTCGACTAGCTCTTTGACGAGCATTGGATTATTCATATATGCGTACATATTGCATGATTCCATGATAGAGTAAATATTACGTACACAGAGCGCGTAGTCGATGAGTGCCTCCAGCTTATCTCTCAATGGCGCCAGCTTTCTTACTTTTTCTATCAGGCTCTCTACTATAAATTCTGACCTGCCAAAACACATTTCCAGAGTCTGAATTATTTCTGGTACCATCGCAAGCAACAGAAGTTTGCTTCGAACCATTTCACGGGTTTTTCCTTTAAACACGCTTGCAATCTTATCAGGGTTTCGGCATTTGAATAAACTGCGACATCTGTGCTGTTCTTAAAACAACTTATAAATAGAGGCCACTCCTCCGGGTCGCCATTAGAATGCGGTAACTCTTTTGGAATGGCTTGTCTTGCTGCTAATTGTGTTTGAGTTGGCGTGCGTTGGTTAGAGAATTTATTACAATTTACTGGCGAAATGTCCTGTGATTGTGATAATAGTTCGTATTTCCGTTCCATATAGCTCTGTTAGATTCGTCTTTCTTCTTCTAACATGGCCAGTTGTAATTCGACCTTTTTTGATTTTGAGGCATCATGCTCCGTTAAATTGTTATCATGCAATTTGTGTGGCAGAGCACCGTTTGTCAATGTTGCGCTCTGCACTGCATTAATTTGATTCGACATATATGGATACAATGTTGCTGGGAATGTTGGTAGTGGTGGCTGCATTGCTAAACTTGACGCTACTGCGCCGCCTGTAGTTATTAGTGTTTGGTTATTAGGTACGCCAAAATCTCTTGGCAGATGTGCAGCGCCATCTTCTGCACTCCACCTTCTTGTTGTTGTTGGTAATGGAAGGTCCACTTCGGCTGCTGGCGATGATAATGCTTGTGGGCGATCTTTACGGTGGGCTCCGAATTGCATATTTGCCGGAGGAGCTGTAGCGCTCAATTTGTCTGGACTCTTATATGTATTGCAATTTGCACAATTCCAGCTAATATCGGCTACTCCGCTATTAACTCCGACGCAATTGAAATGGTACCACTTATCGCACCGATCGCACTGTACCATGCGGTCGTCATCTTTAGCATCACACTTGCTGCAACTAGATCCAACCATTCTAATTGTAATTTGGTTTTTCGCGTACCGCGTTTCCGATATACAAATATTAATTTAATTTATTGAAAATTTCGCATACCGCGTTTAAGAGATATAAAAACTTCTTTTAAAGATTTGTAATTTGGCTTTATATGCCCGAGTTTACTGGCGAGAGAAACAAACTTTTTAAAAAAAACTTTAGTTTATATATTTACTAGCAGACCCGGTCTGCGTTGCTGGCCCTAAGCAAACATTAGTGTTGTATTACCACAACATTTTTATTAAATAAAAATCCGTGGAATACCTATCATAAAGTTTTTTCACAGAATAACTTACATATGGTGTAGATATGGGCTCAATAAAAAAAGAAACACATGTATTTAAGGCAAATTGGAAATTATATTTATTTATTACTTCATCTTAAGGCCAGCGGATAAACAATTTTTTTTGTTTTTTTATTTGGTTTAAAAACGTATAAATTTTTTGGCGTGCCAACTCGGGGGCAAGCCACATACAACTGGCCTTGTGAAAAACATGAATTTTCCAAAATTAAGCCAGGAATAGGCAATGATTGGCCTTGTGCTTTGTTTATGGTAATAGCAATGGCAAGATGCAAAGGGAATTGGAGCCGCGTGAATTGGAATGGTAAATCGTTGGAAATCATCGGAATTCGTGGAATAAGTACGTCTTCGCCTTTGAATTTGCCACCTATGATTGTTGCCTCGATTAAATTTGGTGAACAGTTTTTGATGGTCAATCTGCGGGCATTGATCTTGGAATAACGGGCAAAGTTTGGCGGAAATCACCAGCAAGAAGAATAAGAGCGCCTCCCATCGGTTGGTTGTTTCCTCGAAAATCACGTAGAGTCCGGTCAAGCGATTCGAGCAATTTCTTATGGGCCATTGTGCATTCGTCCCAAATAATAATTTTGCACGTTTTAAGGATTGTGGCCATGCCGGAGTTTTTGCTGATGTTGCAAGTTGGTGTTTCTGCCTCGTTCAAATTCAATGGAAGTTTCAGTGCTGAGTGTGCAGTGTGTCCGCCGTCCAATAGCGTTGATGCAATTCCCGATGATGCCACTGCGAGTGCAATCCAATTCTGCATTCGAACCGACGCCAATATTAAATTGATGACGAATGTTTTGCCTGTTCCTCCTGGTGTATCGAGGAAAAAAAGTCCGCCATTTCCGTTTGTTACCCGTTGCATGATTTTTGCGTAAGCAGTTTTTTGATCAACAACCAACCGTCTTGTTTGAGTTTCCACATATTATTGTTGCTGGTTGACATCGAAATGCTGTTCTCGCACCAGGTCTCTGTCTTGAACACTGTTTATGTCCCGTATCGGAGCCGGCATTCCAAGTTAAATAAGGACTTTGTTGTTGATGGATATGCACATGTCCTCAATCAGCAGTAGAGTTTGGTTGAAAATCTCGTCCGAATACTCCTGGTTAGGAAAAGTTGCTCGTGATTGCCTGAGAATGTCTTCACCTAAGCTTTCATGCTGCGTTTCCCACAGTTCTCGTGGATTAGATGGTGAGCATGTTGTTAAAATTATCGCAAACAAATTGCGTATTTGTTTTGGGTGACACGTGAGTGACGCCTCTGTTAGCGTTGTGTTCCAATGCTGATCACTTTCAAGCAGGCCCAATCGGAAACACGCTTCTCTATAAGTCTGACATTCATTTCCATGGATGGTTTTCAAGGCGGCGAATGATGTTGGACCTTTGATCGTATGCAATAACAATCGCAAATAATAGCATTCAGCATTATTCGGATGAACGGTGTAGACACGTCCCAAAGCAAGAGAAGAATGCACACCAGCATATTCTGCGACAATCGCACCATGCTTTCTTCTCATGAACTTCTTCGACGACGTGTTCCAAGTGTAATATTTGGGAATTTCAGGATATATTAAAGTCTTGGCGAAATTGTCGGTTGCACACAATTCAAAGAAAGCGGTGAGAGTGGTGTGTGGCGGCTGTTCGGCTCTATTTTCAGCATTTCGTTCGGTGAAATAAACACGCTGGCCATTTTCCAAATGAACAGCTAGAAGTTGAACTGTTGGATATCGATCGTGGATGTTGAATGAAAGTATACGCCGAACTGCTTCATTGCTGCTGATGTAACGCCCCATCTGGAATTGCGTGATGTCGTCAGTTTGATTGGCTAGCCCGAATACAGCCATATCGCTGCCTTTGTTGACGTATTTGCAAATATAGTTGATCGACTTCACCGAATTACAGTACTCAACATTGATGTGGGCATCAAACATTTTTGAAAGCAACGGTGAGTAGGGCACGATCCACCTGTTATCGACGTCAACATCTACATTGCGCATTTTAATTGTAGTTGTGTATCCACCGTCATCCACCTTTCTTCGCCTATACAGAGGATATCCATCGCCTCCTGTTTGAGTTTCTTGGAGCGGCTCGCGTGAATAGCGCCTTGTACACTTGCCTTTTTTCATGCATGGTGAATTTGTGTTCAGTTCACCGCAAGGCCCGTGGATCATGTGTGTTCGGATTGATTCAAATAGAACCGGATCTGCTGTGGGATTCGGGAGTTCTGCGGAAATCACGTCATCAATTTGTGTTGGCATGATTTTTTGTTTTAGCCAGACTAAAATATGGGCGAGTGGCAGGCCTCGCTTCCGCCATTCAACCGAGTACATCCAGCACTGAGTTCCGACAAATATGTGATTTTTGGTGATGACATCCATCAGCCTTGTCATCTTTTGTTTGAATACTCGGGCGAGGTTATCGTGTCTATGTGTTGAGTTTTGGCCGGTAAATAAAAGGTCGGTGATGTCTTTCCATGCTGGGTTGCATGTGAAAGTGATGAAGAGGTCTGGCCGTCCCTCCTTGCGCACGTATGTCATAGCATCTTGAGCGTACTGATGCATATGTCGCGGACTGCCTGTGTATGTCGCTGGCAAGATCACCATTTGGCCGATATTCGCAGCGTTTCCATCATTGGCGATCGCATCACGCAAGTGGACATATTCTTCGACACGTAGCTTTTGCTGATTCAACGGAATGAAGAGCAGACGTTCACTTTCAATTTTCGCATACATGTCGACAATGAATTGATAGAAGACTTCACGACATTTCAAAAAATAATTACATTCATTTGGCCTGATCATAAGGCGATAGGCATAAAAGTCCATACAGGAAACTTTTTTTGTCGACTCTCCATTTGAGTTGGGGTTCATCTGCATTACGTTGAAATGATACCCATCCTCACCTCGTGGAAAAAGCACTGGATATTGTAGTGCATCATACGATCGATGAGTTTCCGCAATGCGTTGAACACTTGCATTCCGGAGATGGATGATGATATCGCGTCGCTCGAAGTCTGTGCCGACCATAACAACTGCGACGTCACCTATCACCGATGCATTAAAGTGCCGCTCATGCTCACCAGCCGGTGTCTTGTCAGCTCTTATCACAACCGTATAATCATCTGCCGGCATATGGTCTAGGGCTGTTTGGAATTGACGGATGAGGCTGTTGTCTTCGTGTAACATAGCTTGAAGACTCGAAACGATTTCCCGTCTGACTTCAGTACTGATTGCGCAACGCTGTTCAACTTCTGTAGCTTCATTGCCAGTGAAATAAATTGGGAGGAACTTTGCATCATCATTGGGAAGTGGGAACAACGATCCAATTCTGTGGTAGATTTGGCCTTTCACTTTGAAGGTGGGCATGTAACCGACATTGTTGATGATATTAATTGCTCGGAAGGACGTCATTTGAAAGCATGAGTTGTACTTTGGGATGTTTTGAAGAAAGTGCTCGGAATTCGGATTGACTCTAGAAATGTAACTTTGTAGGGGTTCAGGCGGCTCAATCATTGGTGGCAAAACAACTTTACCTTTAAATCGATTATTTCTCTTGATCGAGCCATTCGGGAGCGATTGGCAGCAAGTCTTTCGACATGCTGTTGGGGTGTCTCTGCAGCTCTAGATGAAGATGCACTGTCACGCATTTGCTGAAGCCGTGATTCGCGTTCTGTTTCCGTTTCTACGCTCTAGACGTAGATGCCCTTTCACGATTTTCCTGAAGACGTGATTCGCGTTCCTCAGCTGATTCAGCGGCTCTTCTTTCCCTCTTCTTCCGTGCTACGGTGGTTTTTTTAGCAATGGCTGTTTTTTTGGTGGCATTTTAGTAAACTGTAATCGTGCAAAAGGAACAATGATGTACTTTCGGATGTTTTGAAGGAAGTGTAAAATAAATATATATATATATATATATATATATATATATATATATATATATATATATATATATATGTCATTGGTGGTACATTATGAAAATTGGATTTTGCAACGCCCCTCCGCCCACAGACCGAAAATCAAAAATCAGACTTCACAGTGTCACCCGCCTGAATATTCTGAAGACTCCCTGAAAATTTCATCAAAATCGGCCCAGCCGTTTTGGAGTCCATACGTTACATACATACACACATCCTGTTTTATATATATAGATTAAGATCTGAAGCTTCTTTAATATGTTTTTTAATAAAATCATTTTTTATAAGGAGACTTTCTCCATTCAAATGAGCAAAAGTTGAATCCAGACTGCTCACGTATTCCATCATGCTAGCACTGGGCACTGATAAGCCGCCTTCACTAAAGTGATTTTTCCATGAGAGCGAGGGATCCTCATTGCTTTTAAATGAAGTGCTAGGCGTCTCATCGCGTAGTCTATGGCATATGTAGCCGGCTAAATTGTCAAGCCCATCATACTCTAAATCGTCGAGCTCCCTCTGCGCAATGTCTTCAGAAGTTACTTTCATGGGTCTCAATATAACACCTGTATAAACAGTGACATAATTATTTATATATATTGTATCAAAAGCAGAATATTTTTGAATACCAGTAAGAGTAGGCTGAGATACGTCTAAGTCAGGGGTCTCATCAACCTCGGCATTACCACCAGTGGTAATAGCGCCCTCATTGCGCCCAAGTATACCATTTCTAAGCCGGTATTTGAACTCCTGCTGGTCTGGTTGATCGTGCAATCCACCTTTAGCAGGAATGACCCCAAAGAAGTTTTCCAGTACATCCTGATTTAAGTAATATGTCAGAATATACTTGGAATTGAAGCGTCTTTGAAACTGTAGAAAACACAGATGCTGCTTCCTCTCCTATTTGTCTTCTAACGTAATAATCCCACATAGTAATACACTAAAAACATTAGGCTTAATATTATGGTTATTTAGTTTAAAAATAATTCATTTATTTATTAAATAATAATAATATTAAATAGTTTATTTAAATGTATTTTAAATGAAAGTTTATTTTTTTTAAAAGTATAAATGATATTTAATGAAATTGAAGCGCTTTTATAATTTGCACGTCGTGTCGTCTTTGAATCGTAACTTCAACTAACTTCAGTTTTCTCTCTTTGGCTCATCTTGGGCTAATTCCCACATCTCGGCCGTCCTGCTAGGCTGTTGAATAAAATTCATCATCGCCGACCTCATTCGGCCAAGGTTTCATAAATTCAGCACAAGTTGTAGTACGTCTAGGGCCTTCACAATCGCCAACTTTGATTACGTCGTACGTGTCTTTGGGTTTAACTTTGCAAATTTTATATGGTCCTAAATATTTGGGTTTGAGTTTAAGACCTCCTCCTAACTGAGTTCTCTTAATTGCGACAAGATCTTCTAGCTTATACTGATTTGCTGGTTTACGACGACTGTCAAACGCTTTTTTATTTTCAGTTTGAACTGCAGAAATTTGTTGCTTTGCTGCTTGCCTAATTTCATTTCGCTTTTCGTCATAACTCGCCATTAGCTCTTGCTCAATAAGTTCTCTTAGTCGAATATCTGCTTTGGTTTTCATCTTTGTACCTGTTAACATTTCGAATGGTGTGGTACTTATACTTCGATGATAAGTAGAGTTAATTAACTGCTGCACATCTCCAACGAATTTGTACCATTTAGATGGATCGTCGATGCTAAGCTTTGATAATACCGAGATGATAACGCTGTTTAGTCTTTTGATTTGTCTGTTCGCACGAGGCAGACCAGTCGTGATTTTTATATGATCAATCTTTTCTTCTTCGCAGTAATTTTTAAAATCTTCACTAGTAAAAGCTGATCCACGATCGGATATAATTCGTAACGGATTTCCAAAAATTAAACTTTGCAATTGCAATTTCATGATGGCATCTTTAGCGGATGTAGTTTTTGTCGGATACAGCCAACAAAATTTTGTAAATCCATCAATAACGGCAAATATGTGGTGATACTTTTTTTCTTGTAGTTTCAAGCGGACCAAGGTAATCAATATGATACGTATGTATGTAAAGGTGTGTCTTCTTTATGCAATGGATGTAACTCACCTTCTTGTTTTCCTCGTTTCCGATTGATTATTATACATGAAATACAATTTGATATGTGTCTTTGTATTTTTTCTTCCAATTTCGGAATGAAGTATTCGGTACAAACTAACTCTTTAGTTTTTTTCGTCGAAAAATGACCTCTATCGTGGGCTCTTCTAATAATTTCACCTTGCATGCCTTTTGGTATAACTAGCAATTCGCGATCATCAACAATTTTGTAAAGAATATCAGATTTCAGAAAATAATCATGGTATGTTGTTTTTTCTTTCAAAATATCTTTAATAACTTGAAGATCCTCGTCTTGTGTTTGTAGAAATTTTATCTTAAGAATAAGATTATCTTCTTCAATTATCATAATTTGTGCTCGACTTAGTGCGTCGACATGGCGCATCTGTGTTCCAGGCCGATGCTCCACAACATAGTCGTATTGTTGTAAAAAAAGTATCCAGCGAGCGACTCTCGTACACAGATCTTTTTTATCAAGAGTCTTGATAAAAGCATTGCAATCTGTTACTAACTTAAATCGTAGACCAATTAGATAAACTCGAAACTTCTTAAGTGCTCCTATAACAGCTAAAACTTCGAGTTCATAGCTTGTATACTTTCGTTCTCGATCGGTGGTTTTCTTGCTCATATAGTATACGGGATGCAAAAGGTTATCTTCAGGTGACCTTTGTAAAAGGACTGCCGCATAACCATCGATAGATGCGTCTGTATGGACCTCTGTTTCATAATTTTGGTTAAATATATTTAATGCTGGGCTATTGCTTAGAGAATGTTTTAGTAAATTAAATGACACATGTTGTTCCTTACCAAAATTATATTTAACGTTCTGCTTTTTCAAATCAGTGAGTGGTTTTGCAACCGTTGAAAAGTTCGGAATAAATTTTCGAAAGTACCCTGCCAAGCCAAGGAAACTTTCTAGCTGTTTTATATTTTTCGGAGCTGGATAATTAATCATAGCTGTTGTCTTTTCGGGTGACGGAGATATTTGATGTTTTCGATAACGTGACCAAGAAACTCTATTCTCTTTTTCAAAAAATGACATTTTTTAACATTAATGTCCAAGCCGTAATCTTTACTGAGATCCAAAACAAGTTCTAATCTTTTCAAAGCTTCGTTTTCATCCTTCGCCGGAATAATGATGTCGTCGATGTATGGCAAAGCAATACCTTTACGGGTTAAGTCTCGAAAAATAGCATTTATGTGTCGTTGGAAAACAGCTGGAGAATTGGACAGACCAAATGGAACCTTGCAAAATTGATACTGCCCGCTATGAGTAACAAAAGAAGTGTATTTTCTACTTTCTTCGTGAACAGGAACATGGAAAAATCCATTTCGCAAATCTATAGTACTAAAGATTAATGCATCCTGCAAACGATCAAGCTGGTCCTCAATCAGCGGTAATGGAAAACGATCCTTAACGATTACTTTATTTACTCCTCTAAAGTCGACACAAAGTCTCTCCGTTAAATCTCTTTTCTTTGCCAATACTACTGGACTGCAAAAATCTGATACAGAAATTTCTACTATATCTCCGGCTAACCACTGTTCAATAAAATTATCCACAATTTCTCTTTCTTTAAATGGAAGCCGTCGGGGATTGCAAAATATTGGTTTATCGTCTGTTAGTATTATACGCATTTCAATATTTGTTGATTTGACCTTATTCGGCTTGTATTCGCTTATCATTTTTACAACCTGATGTTTTGCCTCAATACTCGCCGACTCATCAATATTTATAGATACTTGAGAAGTATTCTCACAAACATCCACGATCATAATACTTTCAATTTCCTTCGACGTGTCATTTTTTATTTTTTCAATTTTAAGCCCACAAGGTGTAATTTTAATTTCGGCCAATAAACAAAATTCGTTCCCTAATACCACTTCGATATCCATACAATCATTTGGCACTACATGAAAATTCAGCTCATATTCTTCTTTGTCTATTTCGACGTTAAACACGAAATTACCTAATGGCTGTATTTTATTGTCAGCTTTATTTTTACCAAATCCCATGAGACTTAATTCTGATTTCACAAGTTTAGGCTTATTTAAACAGTTATATACTTTTTCTGTAACAATATTGTACTTACTGCCTGTATCGAACAATGCCAACCAACTTTCGACACCAAACTTTATTTGTTTTTTCATGATACTATCCGTTACCAATTGGCGTACATTAGCTTTTTCTTGTTTTAGCGGACATTTTTTAGAAATATGTCCAAATTCGTTACAATGGAAACACTTAACACCTTTATCTTTATCCTTGCAATCGGTGGACCTGTGACCTTTAGCACCACAGTTGTAGCAAGAAATTTCCGTTTTCTCACCTTTAACAATCAGTATCTTTGTATTTTGTTTGCTGTCAAATTTTTGTTCATTTCGTTCCATCATAGTTTCATAGCATTTAATTTTTTCTTTGAACTGTTTCAAATTATTTGCACCGTACAGTATAGCCTTATTAACATTTAAATCTTTTATGCCATCAATGACGTACTGTATCAAAGCATCGTCTTCAATTTCAGCGCGCACACCTTCGCTTTTATTCATTTTTTTGTCCATCAACATTCTATGAATCTGTGCGCTATTGGCTGTCGTTGCATATTCTTCTAATAAAGCATTTTTCAACTTTATCCATGTCGTTAAGCCTCTTTCACCGTCAACGAATAATTTAGCCAGTCCCTTCAATGATTTTTTTGCAAAAACAAACTTCTGAAAATCGTCCCAATACATAATCGCTGCAGTTTCCTCAAACTCGCTAATCCATGCCTTTACGGGTAAATTGCTGCTGCCATCAAAAGATCTAATTGAGTCTTCAATGTCTCGAAAATTCATTGAAAATCGAGGCATGTTATACTGATGTGTATGAGCTACGTCATAATCGTCGTTGTACAATTCTGCTCTGCTACCACCGTTGTTCTTCTTCATATGATTTTTTACCATTTCTTGTTGTTTAATTTTTGCTGCTTCAATCTTTGCGTCGTTTGCTGCGTTGTCGCTGTTTGCACTAAGCATCGTTCTTTGATAATCTCCATCATCATCGTTATCGTCGTTATCGTCATCGTCGTCGTCGTCAAAATTATTAGCACTCAGCAACATTCCTTTACGCAAATTTTTAAAGATTTGTAAGCACAAATCATCAACGTCGTAGTTCAAACCCAACAAGTTGCAAATAGACACAAAATCTGCGGCAGCTAAACCCTTTTTGACGTACTCTAACTTCATTTGAAAGCCTTCATCGTTCTCGTCGTAATCCAAGCCTTCCAAATCACGCAGACGCTGTCTGTTTGATCGATCGCCATCATAGCCAAACACAAATTTATGAAAAGCAACAATAACATTGCGTTTAGCCGTTGACAAATTGATTTTAATTGTTTCAAATTCAATTAGCTTCGACATTTTTGTTGTTTCTTATACTCAGAGAATTCCAGAAACTGTTTTTATTTTGATTCTGCTTTATGCACTTATTTTTTTAGACTGAGGCTCTCCGTTTTTCTCGGTTTTTTGTTTTTACACTTTTCTTTTTATTGCAGAATATCAAATTCGTCTCTTTCTTTCTCTTTTATTTTTTGCGAAGTTTCTATCCTTTTTTCTCTATTTTATTTTCAACTGCGTAGTAAATTTCGATTGAGTCCCCAATTTATGGTTATTTAGTTTAAAAATAATTAATTTATTTATTAGATAATAATAATAGTAAATAGTTTATTTAAATGTATTTTAAATGAAAGTTTCTTTTTTTTTTAAGTATAAATGATATTTAATGAAATTGAAGCGCTTTTATAATTTGCACGTCGTATCGTCTTTGCATCGTAACTTCAACTAACTTAAGTTTTCTCTCTTTGGCTCATCTTAGGCTAATTCCCACAATATTTAAATAACATACAAGGAACACTGTAAAGCCATTAGAATACATTTATTGTCAAGACTTAATAAAATAACATTTTTGTCATCTAAAAATTGTCATATCCATATACATACACTTGTAAATATTACAAAAGCTTTAATATTATCTAAAATTGATTTCGGACTTTGCATTTATGGACACTGTGCAAAAACTCTTAAATGTGCCCACTTTTGCAGTTACAAACCATATTGGTGTCACCATTGCTGCTAGTGCATTACCACCATACAGATCGGAATTTGTATCAGAAGCAGCTGTATTGCTTGAAGCAGTACTTCGAAACATCATACTATTAAATAGGAGCACCATAAAAATCATGGTGGAATACATATGGCAACGAGTGCGCTGATAATAGAGCCAAAGAAACCATCCAAGAACATTTTAGCGACAAATTTATCAACAAAGGCATTCACAAATTAGTACAAGGAGCTCTACGTAAAAGCTTTACAAGTGGTTGGTATAATTACCAGCACCACTACAAGAAATACATCTTACTAGGAAGAAGCCTTTGCACCCCACAAACATTTCTTGCTAAAAAAAAAACTTACACACCTCCGATTCGGCCTCTCGATCGCCACCCAAGCTCACCTACTAAATGGCTCAAACAAACCACCCTGCCCTTTCTGCGAATCAAGCGATTATTCAACAACACACCTCCTTGATACCTGTCAGCAATTGGAAGATTCCACTGCTGCCATATTATTAGACTTAAGAAGTTATCTCAAGCCCTGGTGGCCAGTGTTTCTTTTTATAAGTATAATAATTATTGATAAATGTTATTATTTTATATAATAATAATATTTGACACAATATTTGTTACGTACAGAATTATGATGTTACTGTTGAACAGGTGGAGCCAGAATGCAGGAGGACAATCTAATCGAACCTGATACACCAATTCAACAATTACAAAATAACACTCGAAGCGATCAGCTTTTAGTGGAGTTAATAAATTCTAGAGTTATAGGTCTTTAGTTTATTATTTTCTTATTTAAAATTTTAATTTTTCTACCTAATTAAAAATTAAAGAAAATGCTTCCATTGATATATTTTTAACTAGTTAATTTAAACTAAATTTTTTATTTCATTATTATTGAACAAAATTGAACATAATAAAATTTGTTTGGATTATCTACTACTTCCCGAACTGTTGTTTTTCGAACACATCTGGACCCAATAATTGGATCCAAAAATAAAGCTGGGTCCAAATTTGTTGTTGCTTTGCATTAATTTGGATCTAATCCAGTGTCATTGGAATACAATATCTTATCAATTGATAATTTTGATGATTTTAACAATTTGAATTTATAACTATTTCCTGATATTTTAAGCTGGAATGCTTTTACGGACGCTCGTTTGTCAGCAACACTGTTTATAGGGATATGTATCAAATCATAAAATAAAAATCAAAGTCAGGTTGTGTAAATATTGTAAATAGTGCCAGTGGGTTGGTATATTTTTATTTCGACATACTGACTAACTCTATAACATTTTAAATATGAAAAATGTGTTGTTTGTATTCAAATAAGCTTATAGAAATGAGATGTGTTAGTGGTCTGATCAGTTCCAAAAAGTACACAGTTGATCTGTGTGTTGAACCTAATATTCATGTAAAATTTGCTCAATATCCCGTTTAGTTCATATAGATCAGTGTCATCTTATTTTCAGTTAGAGATATCTATCTGTCGATTCTAAAATTTTAAATACTCAAACATATATCCAATGTTTCATTAAGATAGCTGTAACAGAATGGACAAAATGGCCACAGACGGTCAGGCGGACGGGCAGAATAGCTCATTACCATACCTGCCACGTCTTTTGCTGGTAGTTGAAAAACCGGTCAAATGCACAAACTTTGTATACCCTCTTTTCTCTTTTTAGGGGTAAATCCATTGTATACCACTACCACTGCGGAGCAGTAAGTTCCAATATATATGTATATTATTCTTATTTAATTATAGTTAAATGAATAAATTCCCAGGCAATTGTTTTTGTTAAATAGTGAGTTAACTCACTTTCAAAACAAGAATGATAGAATACAAAGATTGCACCGATAGAGGCCAAACAAATTTTCGTTCTGCGCATCTACGTCACAATTCCGAATTTGTGTTGTCGAGTTGTCAAACTAGCATACGATTTATAAAAAATGTAAACATTGCATACAATTCAATTTGCAAAATTTAAAAGCAATAAATAATGAAACTAATTTATTTAAGTTAATATATTTGTGTATTTTCGTTTACATGTGTAAGCATTTTCTACAATTTTCTTAATTAATATTCTTATTTTTGTGAACATTCTTTTTCTGAAAAATAATTTCTTAATTTTTATATTACAATTAATATCTGAAGCTTCTTTAATATGTTTTTTAATAAAATCATTTATTATAAGGAGACTTTCTCCATTCAAATGAGCAAAAATTGAATCCAGACTGCTCACGTATTCCATCATGCTAGCACTGGGCACCGATAAGCCGCCTTCACTAAAGAGATTTTTCCATGAGAGCGATGGATCCTCATTGCTTTTAAAAAAAGTGCTAGGCATCTCATCGCGTAGTCTATGGCATATATAGCCGGCGAAATTTTCAAGCCTATCGTACTCTAAATCGTCGAGCTCCCTCTGTGCAATGTCTTCAGAAGTTACTTTCACGGATCTCAACATAACACCTTTATAAACAGTGACATAATTATTAATATATATTGTATCAAAAGCAGAATATTTTTAAATACCTGTAAGAGTAGGCGGAGATACTTTTCAATCAGGGGTATCATCAACCTCGACATTACCACCAGTGGCAATAGCGCCCTAATTGCGCCCAAGTATATAATTTCTAAGCCGGTATATGAACTCCTGCTGGTCTGGTTGATCGTGCAATCCACCTTTAGAACGAATGACCCCAAAGAAGTTTTCCAGTACATCCTGATTTAAGTTATATGTCAGAATATACTTGGCATTGAAGCGTCTTTGAAGGCTTGCAAATAGCATTTTGACGGCTTTATTTGACTGCATAATTCCTCATTTATATTATTTGAAGAGGTAACAATTCAAATACCTCTTTAAAATGGTAATAATCCATTTTTGTCAACACTCCTCATATTTGTCACCAATTATGTCTTATCATCCAATATCTGGTTTTGGACATCGACTGGAAGGCCATATTTTTACAAGCATTTTCAGCTCTCAACGTACGTTTTTGCAGTTCTTTAATATCGCTAGCTTGCTTATTCTCCTTCCACTCACGGTCCCATTTCAGCGCCGTGACTTCACTTTGGAACTTTCGATTTTTATTTCGTAGACTCATATTTTCTTGCTGTAACGCATCTCTACATATACTCGTACACAACAGGTTAAAATCAATATTTATAAACCGATGAAAAATAAAAATTGATTTGAATATTATTACATCTTTTTTTGAAAATCCTCAAATTCCTGCGCTATATTTGACCTAGGCCTTACACTTGAGTCATTTGATTGGCTTTCGATTGATGCTGATGCATCGAAAATTCTGTTCAATTCAAGAGCATAATTTTTTTGATTTTCTCTATCAAGGGCTTCCACAATGTTTACATTTTTAACAGCTTCTTCATTCGCCTCGTAGGAAACCATAGTTTTTAAATTTAAGATACCCTTTTATTTCGCATAACGCAAC
Source organism: Clusia tigrina (assembly GCA_920105625.2). NCBI lineage: Eukaryota > Metazoa > Arthropoda > Insecta > Diptera > Clusiidae > Clusia > Clusia tigrina. The sequence continues at coordinate 205,634,946 of OV050030.1, read as the reverse complement.
TCCCAATTGTACCCTAAATTTAGTCCCAAATAAATTTCCTCAAAATAGTATGGCGGATTTACATTGCATTGTTTTTGTTTCACACGGATATGGAAAAAATGGGATCATTTCATCAGCTGACATTGGAAGAAGAAGAGTTATCTCTCTATATTACTCTATGTAGGAAACAGACGCAACTGCAGCTGAAATTGGAATTAAAATATCTTCTTGTACAAATGATAATAAGCATTAGCTTCGCGTGATGTTGAAGCTTCTTTATTTAGAAGTTCAGCAACATTTTTTTTATTTTCACGGCTTGTTTGAACTCGTTGATTTTCTTGATTTTCTTCTCTGGCTTGTAAATTGATGGCACAGCGCCTCGTTTTAACAACTTTTTATTTGCGTTCCTAAGAAATTTTTTAATGCTCTTTTATTAATATAAATAAAATCACACAAAAAAAAATTATATTTACCCATTTCAAGCTGCATGCTATTTTTAAAATCTGCACTTAGGAAGTGTTCCATACAAATATAGCAATTTTTTAAAATTGTAAGCTTTGCCTTGCCGGTAGAACTGCAGCCATTTGCGCACCAAATTTGAATCCGAAGGGTATCGTTCTGCACTCCGATGCCGTTTTTTTTTTGTAGTCATTATTACAACCAGATACGGCACACTTCAATTTTCAGATTTTTTTTATGATTCTGAAAAATATAATTAAATTATCACAATTTATAATAAAAAACACTCCGCCTCGCAATGCACTTCTCAAAAAACGTTGGTCTTGTAATGTAGTCGACTGAAAAGCGAACTGTCAAAATTAAAAAGCAAAACTAACGGACCTGCGCAAAGCGCAATCTCTTTATTATATCATTCTTGCTTTCACAACTGAGCTAACTCAATTTTGATGTTTACATACTCCATAATAGGAAATGTTATGTGACCAGCCGCAGCCATATACATATATAAATGTGAATATATTGACAGCTTGCAGCCGCAGCCAGCAGAGAATAATGACAAAATAAAGTCTCTTCCCAAATTTCGGATCGCTCGCAAAAAGGAGGAATAACTGAGCGCTCCATTATTACTCCTTTTCGAACATAAATGGATCAAATTGTCAGCTCTCATTCACTTTCCTCTGTCACTTCTTTCTCTTATTTGGTTCTTTGCTAATATCTCGCTTCTTCAGTGTTTTGTATTGTTAACCGTTGCACTTTCGTTGTGAAGCAAGCTATTGCGTAGTTTTTTATGCTTTAGTACTGAAGAAACACCCGATACAACAAATTCAAGAGTTCAAGAAGTGAAAAAGTGAAATTAAAACTTAAATTAAAATAAAACTCGAAATAACCAGGAAGATGGGTGAAAATAGAAGGAATTTCGAATTTGTTTCTCTTTATTCAGGAAACACTGGTAAGATATTTTATTTAATGCAAATTATTTCATTCGAGGTATATATACATACATACATACATTTTTAACTGTCGTAATTGCAGATTCATTCGAAGCCATGAAGAAAACATATACCACCTATCCAGGCTATGAGAAATCAATGTTAAAATGGCGTATGCCCTAAAGCAGCAATAATTAATTTTAATTACTTTATTATATTTAAATATTAATCCATTAATGCTTTTTCCCAATTTTGAATTGAATTTTTTTTCTTATATATGAGACTAGAATAAGCTAGAATTATACCATTATGTTCTTTCAATTTTGTATACAAACATTTAATATACAGAATAAGCAATCATCGTTTCTCATTTTACTCGCGTACTATGAATAAAAGATCGTTCCTCGCGTAGGAACTCTAACCGAGCGCTCCAATACTACTCGCGTAGGAACTCTAATCGAGCGCTCCAATATTACCCGCGTAGGAACTCTAACCGAGCGCTCCAATACTACTCGCATAGGAACTCTAACCGAGCGCTCCAATATTACTCGCTTAGGAAGTCAAAACGAGCGCTCCAATACTGCTCATATTGGAAGTCAAAACGAGCGCTCGCTTCCAATGACACGCTATGTTAAAAAAGCGCGCATAATACATGAGCTCTACAACAATAGGGAGCGATAAATGCCACGCATTGGATCGATCCATGATTGCTCCGAGAGCGATCAATTTTTTGCTGGGCTTCGCTGCCAGCGTCTGTAGTGTTAGTGTATGTAGTAGTTTGTGTGCTTTTTTCATAGTTCGGGACACACCATGATTTTGAGTGGATTCACACATTCGCATTCATTTTGGTGATCTAAGACCAACTTCACTTTATTCTGACATTTGGCAATGTTTTAATATGAACATTGATTTGGCGCAAGAAATAATTTGCTGCATTTGCGTTTTTCCCAGCAGCCCTATACGGAGATATGATAGCAACAACGCATATAATTTAAAAGTCATGGCAATACTCTCAACATTTTTAGCTAATTAAAAATGTCTAAGTTTTACCTTATTTTCTTACATGAAGTAGGCTACGAATGCACAGAAAAAAATTATGTTTTTCTTACCAGACAAAAATATTAGCTGGAATTTTCGTTCGATTTTTGTCATAGAAACATATATTTCCTATCAAAATCATATATATATATATATATATATATATATATATATATATATATATATATATATATATATATATATATTTATATATATATATATATATATATATATATATATATATATATATATATATATCTTCAAGCATATGACAGATGTGAACTTCTGCATATCCAAAGTTTTTCAATACTTCTTATCAAAATTTGGAAGTGTAACTTACGTTAGAAGGGTTCAAGGGTTATGTTGTCAACGTTCGAGCGGGTGTTTAACGAAATAAAGTAGAGAGCATATGTACATAAACATACATATGTATTAATATTAAGTAATTGCTCCATCAGGCCACTTCTAGTTATACATATGTATGAACGGTAATATCGGACCACTCTTACTTTGTTCACCTTGGACCTGGTGACACTTGTATGTACATCTACATACGAGTTTACATTCAACAACGGTGCGGATCGCAACAAACTTCTTTTAAAGTCTTTTTTAAACAAAAATTTAAATATTTAAAATAGTGAAATAAATATAAATTAAATCTATATATATAAAACAGGATGTGTGTATGTATGAAACGTATGGACTCCAAAACGGCTGGGCCGATTTTGATGAAATTTTCAGGGAGTCTTCAGAATATTCAGGCGGGTGACACTGTGAAGTCTGATTTTAGATTTTCGGTCTGTGGGCGGAGGGGCGTGGCAAAATCCAATTTTCATATTGTACCATCAATGACATATATATACGAGGTGTGATCAAAAAATAACCGTTATTTTCAATTTTTTCAAAAAGTATTCATTTATTCATCAACAACTATCTTGTCCCCTTCAAAGTAATTCCCCTCAGATATAATACACTTATGCCAGCATTTTTTTCAATCCTCGAAACACTTCTAAAACGGTTTTTTTGGTATCACCAACAGCTCCTGTTTCGATTTTTCTTTTATCTCCTCAATCGTAGCAAAACGCTTTCCTTTCATCGGTGTCTTCAGTTTTGGAAAGAGGAAAATGTCAGCGGGGGCCAAGTCCGGTGAATACGGTGGTTGAGGCATGATAACGGTTTTGTTTTTGGCCAAAAACAGCTCCTGAGCGATGTCCATGCGACGTTGTTTTTGCTCAAAATTTAGCAATTTTGGAACAATCTTCGCTGCCGCACGTTTCATGCCTAAAACATCCGTAAAAATTGCTTGGCATGAGCCGAACGATATGCCAACATCATCAGCAACCTCTCTGATAGTGATTCGACGATTATCCAAAATCATTTTCTTCACTGCGTCAATGTTTTCATCGGTTGTTGACGTGCTCGGGCGACCAGGACGAGCATCGTCATTGACATCTTCTCGGCCTTCCTTAAACCGGTTATACCACAATTGAACTTGTGTTCTCCTCATAGTAGACTCGGCAAAGGCCACAGTCAATATTTCAAAGGTCCTTGCGCATTTAATTTCATTTTTTACACAAAACTGAATACAGTTTCTTTGATCCATTTTTTCGAATGGTACAAAATCGAAGAGCACACCAAAACACGACTAACCTTTTTATCTATCGAAAACAAACTGACAATCCAAAATGGTTGGTATTGCCAACATATATAACAGACATAAAAAAAAAAAATGCGAACATCGAACATACGTAACTCACGAAAAGATGTAAATAACGGTTATTTTTTGATCACACCTCCTATATAATTATTTTACACTTCCTTCAAAACATCCGAAAGTACATCATTGTTCCTTTGGCACGATTACAGTTTACTAAAATGCCACGAAAAAAAACAGCCATTGCTAAAAAAAACCACCGCAGCACGGAAGCAGAGGGAAAGAAGAGCCGCTGAATCAGCTGAGGAACGCGAATCACGTATTCAGGAAAATCGTGAAAGGGCATCTACGTCTAGAGCCGCAGAAACGGAAAGAGAACGCGAATCACGGCTTCAGCAAATGCGTGACAGTGCATCTTCATCTAGAGCTGCAGAGACACCCCAACAGCATGTCGAAAGACTTGCTGCCAATCGCTCCCGAATGGCTCGATCAAGAGAAATAATCGATTTAAAGGTAAAGTTGTTTTGCCACCAATGATTGAGCCGCCTGAACCCCTACAAAGTCACATTTCTAGAGCCAATCCGAATTCCGAGCACTTTCTTCAAAACATCCCAAAGTACAACTCATGCTTTCAAATGACGTCCTTCGGAGCAACTAATATCATCAACAATGTCGGTTACATGCCCACCTTCAAAGTGAAAGGCCAAATCTACCACAGAATTGGATCGTTGTTCCCACTTTCGAATGATGTTGCCAAGTTCCTCCCAATTTATTTCACTGGCAATGAAGCTACAGAAGTTGAACAGCGTTGCGCAATCAGTACTGAATTCAGACGGGAAATCGTTTCGAGTCTTCAAGCTATGTTACACGAAGACAACAGCCTCATCCGTCAATTCCAAACAGCCCTAGACCAGATGCCGGCAGATGATTATACGGTTGTGATAAGAGCTGACAAGACACCGGCTGGTGAGCATGAGCGGCACTTTAATGCATCGGTGATAGGTGACGTCGCAGTTGTTATGGTCGGCACAGACTTCGAGCGACGCGATATCATCATCCATCTCCGGAATGCAAGTGTTCAACGCATTGCGGAAACTCATCGATCGTATGATGCACTACAATATCCAGTGCTTTTTCCACGAGGTGAGGATGGGTATCATTTCAACGTAATGCAGATGAACCCCAACTCAAATGGAGAGTCGACAAAAAAAGTTTCCTGTATGGACTTTTATGCCTATCGCCTTATGATCAGGCCAAATGAATGTAATTATTTTTTGAAATGTCGTGAAGTCTTCTATCAATTCATTGTCGACATGTATGCGAAAATTGAAAGTGAACGTCTGCTCTTCATTCCGTTGAATCAGCAAAAGCTACGTGTCGAAGAATATGTCCACTTGCGTGATGCGATCGCCAATGATGGAAACGCTGCGAATATCGGCCAAATGGTGATCTTGCCAGCGACATACACAGGCAGTCCGCGACATATGCATCAGTACGCTCAAGATGCTATGACATACGTGCGCAAGGAGGGACGGCCAGACCTCTTCATCACTTTCACATGCAACCCAGCATGGAAAGACATCACCGACCTTTTATTTACCGGCCAAAACTCAACACATAGACACGATAACCTCGCCCGAGTATTCAAACAAAAGATGACAAGGCTGATGGATGTCATCACCAAAAATCACATATTTGTCGGAACTCAGTGCTGGATGTACTCGGTTGAATGGCGGAAGCGAGGCCTGCCACTCGCCCATATTTTAGTCTGGCTAAAACAAAAAATCATGCCAACACAAATTGATGACGTGATTTCCGCAGAACTCCCGAATCCCACAGCAGATCCGGTTCTATTTGAATCAATCCGAACACACATGATCCACGGGCCTTGCGGTGAACTGAACACAAATTCACCATGCATGAAAAAAGGCAAGTGTACAAGGCGCTATTCACGCGAGCCGCTCCAAGAAACTCAAACAGGAGGCGATGGATATCCTCTGTATAGGCGAAGAAAGGTGGATGACGGTGGATACACAACTACAATTAAAATGCGCAATGTAGATGTTGACGTCGATAACAGGTGGATCGTGCCCTACTCACCGTTGCTTTCAAAAATGTTTGATGCCCACATCAATGTTGAGTACTGTAATTCGGTGAAGTCGATCAACTATATTTGCAAATACGTCAACAAAGGCAGCGATATGGCTGTATTCGGGCTAGCCAATCAAACTGACGACATCACGCAATTCCAGATGGGGCGTTACATCAGCAGCAATGAAGCAGTTCGGCGTATACTTTCATTCAACATCCACGATCGATATCCAACAGTTCAACTTCTAGCTGTTCATTTGGAAAATGGCCAGCGTGTTTATTTCACCGAACGAAATGCTGAAAATAGAGCCGAACAGCCGCCACACACCACTCTCACCGCTTTCTTTGAATTGTGTGCAACCGACAATTTCGCCAAGACTTTAATATATCCTGAAATTCCCAAATATTACACTTGGAACACGTCGTCGAAGAAGTTCATGAGAAGAAAGCATGGTGCGATTGTCGCAGAATATGCTGGTGTGCATTCTTCTCTTGCTTTGGGACGTGTCTACACCGTTCATCCGAATAATGCTGAATGCTATTATTTGCGATTGTTATTGCATACGATCAAAGGTCCAACATCATTCGCCGCCTTGAAAACCATCCATGGAAATGAATGTCAGACTTATAGAGAAGCGTGTTTCCGATTGGGCCTGCTTGAAAGTGATCAGCATTGGAACACAACGCTAACAGAGGCGTCACTCACGTGTCACCCAAAACAAATACGCAATTTGTTTGCGATAATTTTAACAACATGCTCACCATCTAATCCACGAGAACTGTGGGAAACGCAGCATGAAAGCTTAGGTGAAGACATTCTCAGGCAATCACGAGCAACTTATCCTAACCAGGAGTATTCGGACGAGATTTTCAACCAAACTCTACTGCTGATTGAGGACATGTGCATATCCATCAACAACAAAGTCCTTATTCAACTTGGACTGCCGGCTCCGATGCGGGACATAAACAGTGTTCAAGACAGAGACCTGGTGCGAGAACAGCATTTCGATGTCAACTAGCAACAACAATATGTGGAAACTCAAACAAGACGGTTGGTTGATGATCAAAAAACTGCTTACGCAAAAATCATGCAACGGGTAACAAACGGAAATGGCGGACTTTTTTCCTCGATGCACCAGGAGGAACAGGCAAAACATTCCTCATCAATTTAATATTGGAGTCGGTTCGAATGCAGAATTGGATTGCACTCGCAGTGGCAACATCGGGAATTGCATCAACGCTATTGGTCGGCGGATGCACTGCACACTCAGCACTGAAACTTCCATTGAATTTGAACCAGGCAGAAACACCAACTTGCAACATCAGCAAAAACTCCGGCATGGCCACAATCCTTAAAACGTGCAAAATGATCATTTGCGACGAATGCACAATGGCCCATAAGAAATTGCTCGAAGCGCTTGACCGGACTCTACGTGATTTTCGAGGAAACAACCAACCGATGGGAGGCGCTCTTATTCTTCTTGCTGGTGATTTCCGCCAAACTTTGCCCGTTATTCCAAGATCAATGCCCGCAGATTGACCATCAAAAACTGTTCACCAAATTTAATCGAGGCAACAATCATCGGTGGCAAATTCAAAGGCGAAGACGTACTTATTTCACGAATTCCGATGATTTCCAACGATTTACCATTCCAATTCAAGCGGCTCCAATTCCCTTTGCGTCTTGCCATTGCTTTTACCATAAACAAAGTACAAGGCCAATCATTGCCTATTGCTGGCTTAATTTTGGAAAATTCATGTTTTTCACACGGCCATTTGTATGTGGCATGCTCCCAAGTTGGCACGCCAAAAAATTTATACGTTTTTACACCAAATAAAAAAACAAAAAAAAATGTTTATCCGCTGGCCTTAAGATGAGGTAATAAATAAATATAATTTCCAATTTGCCTTAAATACATGTGTTTCTTTTTTTATTGTGCCCATATCTACACCATTAAGTAAGTTATTCTGTGAAAAAACTTTATGATAGGTATTCCATGGATTTTTATGTAAAGGCCGTAAATTTCGTTAAAAGCTCTATTTAAATCGTGTGGTAATACAACACTAATGTTTGCTTAGGGCCAGCAACGCGGACCGGGTCAGCTAGTTGTAATATAAAAATTAAGAAATTATTTTTCAGAAAATGAATGATCACAAAAATAAGAATATTAAATAAGAAAATTGTAGAAAATGCTTACACAGGTAAACGAAAATACACAAAAATATTAAATAAATTAGTTTCATTATTTATTGTTTTTAAATTTTGCAAATTGAATTGTATGCAACGTTTACATTTTTTATAAATCGTATGCTAGTTTGACAACTCGACAACACAAATTCGGAATTGTGACGTAGATGCGCAGAACGAAAATTTGTTTGGCCTCTATCGGTGCAATCTTTGTATTCTATCATTCTTGTTTTGAAAGTGAGTTAACTCACAATTTAACAAAAACAATTGCCTGGGAATTTATTCATTTAACTATAATTAAATAAGAATAATATACATATATATTGGAACTTATTGCTCCGCAGTGGTAGTGGTATACAATGGATTTACCCCTAAAAAGAGAAAAGAGGGTATACAAAGTTTGTGCATTTGAACGGTTTTTCAACTACCAGCAAAAGACGTGGCAGGTATGGTAATGAGCTATTCTGCCCGTCCGCCTGACCTTCTGTGGCCATTTTGTCCATTCTGTTACAGCTATCTTAATAAAACATTGGATATATGTTTGAGTACTTAAAGTTTTAGAATCGACAGATAGATATCTCTAACTGAAAATAAGATGACACTGATCTATATGAACTAAACGGGATATTGAGCAAATTTTACATGAATATTAGGTTCAACACACAGATCAACTGTGTACTTTTTGGAACTGATCAGACCACTAACACATCTCATTTCTATAAGCTTATTTGAATACAAACAACACATTTTTCATATTTAAAATGTTATAGAGTTAGTCAGTATGTCGAGATAAAAATATACCAACCCACTGGCACTATTTACAATATTTACACAACCTGACTTTGATTTTTATTTTATGATTTGATACATATCCCTATAAACGGTGTTGCTGACAAACGAGCGTCCGTAAAAGCATTCCAGCTTAAAATATCAGGAAATAGTTATAAATTCAAATAGTTAAAATCATCAAAATTATCAATTGATAAGATATTGTATTCCAATGACACTGGATTAGATCCAAATTAATGCAAAGCAACAACAAATTTGGATCCAGCTTTATTTTTGGATCCAATTATTGGGTCCAGATGTGTTCGAATAACAACAGTTCGGAAAGTAGTGCCTGTATTTCGAACTATTGGCAAAAATTTACAATTAACCAGCTGATACCGGTTATTAGATTTAAATTTAAAATTTAGTTGATGCATGAAGAAATAGAATAATTGTGAAGAAGAAACATTAGCAAATATTTCGAATTGGATAAATTTGTTATATTTGTAACTTTTCACATTTTCTCTAGGGAAAATATCGTTGACGAAAGAAGAGACCCTTACTTTGCTAAATATTTATTCGGCGAGGCAGGCGGAGTTTTTCATAGTAAACGAAAAAATGCTATGCGGAATGTGTTGATTGATTTGGAGAACAGGATAACAATAGAAGAACAGCAGCTGATCCTTGTATTGCTCCCTATTCTGAAATAATGGAGGAAGTAGAATCGTAGTTGCTAATATCCATTCAGTGATTTTATTTAAAGCAACCATAACTGCGTTGGAACCACTTGCTAAGTCTTCGATTGAGACCCCAAAAACTCCAGAAAATCCTTATCCTGAACCCCGCTCAGGGAGAAAATGTATTTGTTGAAATTGGCACAAAAAAAAAGAAATAGAAGAGAAAAGAAAATTGAGGAGTTAAAAGAGTAAAAAATTGAGGCTGATGCCACAAGCCGAAAAAAGTAACAGAAACGCCATGAGGAAAAAATGAATGTGCTACAAAATTTTCAATGTAGTTGCTAATCCAAACAAATTTTATTATGTTCAATTTTGTTCAATAATAATGAAATAAAAAATTTAGTTTAAATTAACTAGTTAAAAATATATCAGTGGAAGCACTTTCTTTAATTTTTAATTAGGTAGAAAAATTTAAATTTTAAATAAGAAAATAATAAACTAAAGACCTATAACTCTAGAATTTATTAACTCCACTAAAAGCTGATCGCTTCGAGTGTTATTTTGTAATTGTTGAATTGGTGTATCAGGTTCGATTAGATTGTCCTCCTGCATTCTGGCTCCACCTGTTCAACAGTAACATCATAATTCTGTAGGCAACAAATATTGTGTCAAATATTATTAATATTATATAAAATAATAACATTTATCAATAATTATTATACTTATAAAAAGAAACACTGGCCACCATGGCTTGAGATAACTTCTTATTTCGAAGTCTAATAATATGGCAGCCGTGGAATCTTGCAATTCCTAACAGGTATCCAGGAGGTGTGTTGTTGAGTAATCGCTTGATTCGCAGAAACGGCAGAGTGGTTTGTTTGAGCCATTTAGTAGGTGGGCTTGGGTGGCGATCGAGAGGCCGAATCGGAGGTGTGTAAGTTTTTTTTTTTAGCAAGAAATGTTTGTGGGGTGCAAAGGCTTCTTCCTAGTAAGATGTATTTCTTGTAGTGGTGCTGGTAATTATACCAACCACTTGTGAATGCCTTTGTTGATAAATTTGTCGCTAAAATGTTCTTGGATGGTTTCTTTGGCTCTATTATCAGCGCACTCGTTGCCATATGTATTCCACCATGATTTTTATGGTGCTCCTATTTAATAGTAAAATGTTTCGAAGTACTGCTTCAAGCAATACAGCTGCTTCTGATATAAATTCCGATCTGTATGGTGGTTGTTAATTGCATTAACAGTTGATGTGCAAACCTCATTGGGAGGTATGTAACATTCAAACTTTTAATGCAGAACATCTTGTTTTGCATACAATTAGGCTTGTGTTAAGCAAACCTTGCCAGCTTAACGATGAAATTTGCATTGTTGACAAAAACTCCAATTTATACTACATAAGCGAAGGCATTGCACTGGATGAAACATGATATCAAGTGCAATACGCTGAAAAACTCAATTCAAGGGAAGCTTGCAAATTTGTCAATAATGCACATTTCATGGTTATGCTTTCAATTCAATAATACCTAATATGTATAGTCAAATTATATTTAATATATGCATATAGAAAAATGAATAAATACCCACGATTGGCACATCCAAAAGTCAGTCAATCAGTAAGAGTTAACTGTGAGTCTTTTCATTTTAACTTAGCATTGATTGATTCTCCTTCTCCGACACCAAGGTTTATGTGCCTGTTGTCAAATCCACCATCAACTCGGTACAAGCACCGCTGTTGACGTTAGGTCTTTCTTCAACGATACCAAGGTTTACGTGCCTGGTGTCAATATTATCATCAACTCGGTACAAGAACCGTTGTGGAAATTCAGCTGTTGAATTTAGTTTCACATTTTGGTGACCCCGACGTTTGCAACCTTCTGAGTATCAGACGGAAAGGATAACTGGTTGAAGTGGCAAGTATCCATCGATCCACTGATCATTGAAACATCCTTCAGTAGGAAGCAAACAGCTACCAACGTAGTATCCACATACAACAATCAAGTCCTAAGCTAGTAACCTGCAGAAGACTTCAGACATTATTACTGGCTTATCATCAAGCTATCGAGTGTCCTGTAACCAGCAGACGACAACAATCAAGTCAGCATTAGCCTGTAACGAGCAGACGACAACAACGAATCCTGCACATAGCATTCAAAAACACGATACGTCATCATCATGGGAATGGATGAACTATCGTTGAGGAGCTGGATGAATTGTGGGTACAGTTTGACAAACTCGACAATATCATCCGCGACCAACATGGCAAGGAAGTAGAACACCCATATTTTGTGAAGGATATACACACTGCCATTCGCACGAAATACCGAGAAGCACGCGATGAGATGGACAGAGCAGTACAGGCCATCAAACATCTCCAAGCAGCATCAACCTCAAAGGCTGCACCGGAGGTACTCAAAATAGTACGGTCTTTGCAGCCAGCCACTAGGCAAAGCGAATCAAGCACCGTGATAGCGGCCACCAGAAGTCCATCAAGTCAGCTATGCTCACTAATTGACAAACAAAAGAAGTCAATAGACACAGCTAGCAAACTACTTAGCCAAGTGCTTAATAGTGTGACACAACAAACGTCGCACTATTATGCAATGAGGGCGAAGACAGTAGAAACGCATTGGAAATCTGCCCAAAGGATCTGCTTATCTGATGAGCCCAGCTCATACGACTACGAGGGTTTTGCCCAGACAGGGTTTTGAACAAGCAATCACTGCACAGATTCAAGACATGGCTCGAGAATCAGCGGCATCAATTTTGCAAGCCTCTCCAACAGCAGTCAGCAGGCAAACAGCCAATATGACGACATCAGGTCTGAAAATACCCAAGGATGAATTACTAAAATTCGATGGCAAGTACCACAAGTGGTGGCGGTTACACGATCTATTTATGGAGTTGGTACGCAAACAACCAATTCCAGCTTGCGAAAAGATGTGGTTCTTGAAGTCCAGTTTATCCGGTCAGGCGGAAGGACTAATTCGGCACTTCACAGAATTCGCAAATGATTACGAGGCTGCATGGGCGGTGGTCAAGGATCGATATGAAAACACTCGGCTCCTGATCAACGCAACGCTAAGCAGACTGCTCTCCCAACCGACAATCAACAACGATCAGGCATCAGCGATTAAGCTCCTCCACGACACCACCAAGGAGTGCATCAGGACTCTACAAGGTCTAGGAGTGAGCACCGACAGCTGGGACTCCATTCTGCTGTACATATTAATCCAAAACTTACACAAAAACACTCACGCATTATGGGAGCAATCCTTAAAACAACCGAAGGAGATACCATCTGTAAACGAATTCCTGAAATTCCTTGAACTTAGATTCCAGTCATTGGAAGCTTTAGGAGGAAGACTCAACAAGGATGCGGCAGAACAAGGGCGACCAAGGGCTTCCAGGCGTTAAGTGTCTCAGTGCCAACAGGTCCAGTATGCATGACATGCAACCAACATCATGCGGTATTCCAATGTCAAGATTTTCTAAAGATGACACCAAGTCAGCGGTTAAACACAGTCCAAAAAGCAAACTACTGTGTAAACTGTCTGAAAAGTGGGCACAATGCCAAATCTTGCGTGTCAGGCAACTGCACCAAATGCAATAGAACACACAACACGTTGTTGCATCTTGAAGCACGGGAGCAGACCACAAGAGGAAGCCGATCAACAGCAATCAATTTAAAATCAACTACAACTTTGTCCAATACCGCAGTGGCATCAGCAGCCACCGATGTCATGCCTACACATCGAAGCTGTTTTGTCTTGTTGGGAACAGCTAAAATCAGAATAACAGCTGCGAATGGACGATCGGTGAATTTAGAGCCATTCTCGACTCAGGATCACAAATCAACATCGTCTCCGAGCGTTTCATTAAATGACTAGGCATATATCCAATCGAGGCTTCGTTATGCATTGAAGGTATTGGAAATGCCCAAAGAAGAGCTTAACACCGCGCTCACATGAAACTGGAATCTCGAACAAGCAACTTTGCAGCCGACTTCGAGGCATTCGTGCTGCCAAGCATTGTTCCAACTCAACCAGCTCAGCAGCTAAACGTTACAAAATGGCTGATACCTAAGGGTGTACAACTGGCTGATCCGGGCTTTCATCAACCAGGAAAAATCGATGTTCTCTTGGGCGCAGAGTTGTATTACGACCTCATAGAAATGGGCCAAATCAAACTTTCCTCTGAGCTCCCAGTCATGCAAAACACAACGCTTGGTTGGGTGATAAGTGGAGAAATTAGCCAAAGCTCAACAAAAACAGCAACATTTGCAGTCTACACTGATCAGGAGAATGGTTCCCTCAACGACACTCTTGAAAAATTCTGGCGACTTGAAGGATGTGATTCACCTAGCTGTAAGTTTACAACCGCCGAGCGTCGCTGTGAAGAACATTTTGTGCAAAATTATCAACGTGATAACAATGGGCGCTTCATAGTGAAATTGCCGTTCCATACTACTCCAACCCAACTGGGAGAATCGCGAAAGTTAGCTCTGCAGCGGTTCATGACAATTGAACGAAAAATGATAAAGATTCCTGAATTCAAGGCCCAATATGTAGCCTTCATGCGAGAATATGGAAGAGATTGACATAACTAGCATCAAGAGTTCCCACTACTTTCTTCCACATCATGCCGTTTTGAAGCCAGACAGCTCAACGACAAAGCTAAGAGTTGTATTCGATGCTTCAGCCAAAACATCAACAAATGTCTCTTTAAACAATCTGCTGGCAACAGGACCAACTATGCAGGAAGATGTGTTCACTATTCTTTTGCGTTTCCGGCTCCCACGATTTGTCTTTACAGCTGACATTGAAAAGATGTATCGACAAGTGCGATTAGATAAAGACGATCAAAAATTCCAGGTAATCTGGTGGAGAGAGGATCCCTCACATCCCATTAACTGTTATCAGCTCACGACAGTCTTCTACGGTACAACGTCTGCACCGTATTTGACTATCCGCACACTTCAGGCTCTGGCTGACGATCAAGCCAACAAATACCAACTAGGACCAATTTTTATGTCGATGATATGTTGAGCGGATCTGATCATCTCTCCACTGCATGTGAAATACAGCGACAACTTCGACTCATGCTTAGTTCCGCGGGTTTCAATTTACGGAAATGGTGCGCGAATCACCCAAGGTTACTAGAGGAAATTCCAGTCACGGACCGTGAAGAAAATATGGAATTCGATGACACACTGGACGACAACATCAAAACAATGGGATTGATCTGCATCCCTTCTAATGATGACTTTGGTTTCGTCGCGCCAGTTACGACAACAGCAAAAGTATTCCTTCAACAACTATGGAAACTCAAAATAGACTGGGATACAGAATTTCCAGCACCACTTCACAAAACATGGCGAACCTTCAAAAAGAACTTGCAGAAGTTAGAAACCATCAGCGTGCCACGCCATTTCTTCGGTCGCACAGTACCCAAAGACCCTCAAGTACACATTTTCGCTGAAGCATCAGAGCATGCCTGTGGAGCGATAGCAATCTTGCGAACACAAGATTCCCAAAACCAGATAATCGTTCGCTTCCTATGCGCGAAATCACGAGTAGCTCCAACAAAGCAAGTAACATTACCAAGACTGGAATTGTGCGCTGCTAAGGTCGCCGTGGAATTGATGCAGAAGCTCCATGAAAGCCCATTCTTCAAAAGCGTTACAACGCATTTTTGGTCTGATTCCACAGCGGTGCTGGGATGGATAAATGCAGAATCAGCACACTACCACACATTCGTAGCCAGCCGAATTGCGGCTATTCAGCAAGCAACTAATCCACAACAATGGCGTCACGTGCCGTCCCAGGAACCCCCCCCCCCCCGTGGAATTGATGCAGAAGCTCCATGAAAGCCCATTCTTCAAAGGCGTTACAACGCATTTTTGGTCTGATTCCACAGCAGGTTCTGGAATGGATAAATGCAGAATCAGCACACTACCACACATTCGTAGCCAGCCGAATTTCGGCTATTCAGCAAGCAACTAATCCACAACAATGGCGTCACGTGCCGTCCCAGGACAATCCTGCAGACCTGGTATCAAGAGGCGTGACACCAGCTAAATTGGTAGACAACCTGTTTTGGCTATATGGACCTAAGTTCCTGCACGGATCTATGACAATTTGGCCACTTCAACCTCCGCGAGAACAATGTGCTTTGGAACTCAGGCGGCAGACGAGTGCAGCTCTAACACTCAGTTCTAAAGAGAAAACAACTTTCTGGGAAGAAATCAATCACAAGAACTCATTTCGACGCCTGCAAAGAATTGTAGCATTTGTCATTCGTTATATGAAAGTATTAAGAAACAAATTGTCCCACCCTACAATAGCACCAACAGTCGAAGAAATGGAGGCATCATTGACATTGTCAAGGGTACCCAAGGAAGAGCCTTTTACGATGACATTAAAAACTTTGAGCGTCACTCAACTGTCAATAACACTAGCGATATCAGTAATTTGTCACCGTTTATTGATGACCAAGGTATCCTAAGGGTTGGAGGACGGCTAGAAGCATCTAACTTATAAAATTCGCGGAAATTCGCCACACAAGGCTTACATCCCAGTCTTTTCCTGTTTCGCAACAAAGGCAGTTCACCTAGAGATTGTAACCGAATTGGCGACCGAAGCATTTATCGGAGCGCTGAAACGCTTCACGTCTCGCCGCGGACGGTGTGACACTATCTGTTGTGACAACGCAACCAATTTCGTCGGCGCAAGTAACAATCTGAAGGAGCTAAACGATGTTATCTTCTCAAACACCTCACGAAGAAATATCACGAGATCATGCAGCGACCGTGGAATAAACTTCAAATTTATTCCTCCTAGAGCTCCACATTTTGGAGGAATACGGGAAGCAGCGGTTAAATCCGCCAAGCATTTGCTACCACGAAGTGTATCGACGGCATCGCTGACCTACGAAGAACTCGAAACCATCGTCGTGGAGATCGAGGGAATTTTGAATTCTCGACCGCTTACCCCAATGTCAACAGATCTAGATGACCTAACAGCGCTAACTCCGGGACACTTCTTGATAGGCGAACCGTTAACTTCACAGATAGATAGGAACATGTCAGAATCCAAGGTATCACTACAAACTAGATGGAAATTGGTGACACACCTTAAATTCGAGTTTTGGAAATGTTTGTCACACGAGTACCTTCACCAACTTCAGCAACGACACAAATGGAAGGGTCCAACTAGGACCATAGAGCCAAATACTATGGTAATCGTCAAAGAAGATAACTTACCAGTGCTCCAATGGCCTCTTGGGCGAATTGTTAAGGTATATATGGGTGACGACGGCTTAGTAAGTGTGTGTGACGTAAAAGCACAAAGGGGCATATTTTAAAAAGCAATTCAAAGACTGGCACCATTATTCTCGGCAGATGAGGACGACATCGAAGTGGATCCAGAAGAGTAACCAGTGCCAAAAAAGAGAAGAATAATACCAGCAATCATTAATGGTTTAGCATTGCTACTCACAATAATGATTTTACCAATAATATTGGGATCTCCAGTGCAAGTTAATCGTTTTGGTTCAAGACTTGGCATCCACTTCGAAAATATAGGATCAGTTGCTATTTCATCTACGGAATGGAACTTGCTCGTATACTACGATCTGAAACCATATTGGACAGAAGCATCAACGCTGTTCAACGGTACCAGCACCCTACGTCAACTTTGCCGAAAGATTAAACAAAACTACACTTGTAGTCATCTAACCGACAGCTTCGATCGACTTGAAGGAGAATTGCGTGTAGATAATAATCTATTAAGAAGCAGTCGCAACAGGAGACGGGCAGTAAATCTCGTTGGAAACCTTGCACATTCACTTTTTGGCGTATTAGATTCAGAGTATTCCAAAAAGATGTCAAGGACAATATTAAATGTCAAAGAAAACGAGTCCAATCTGCTACATTTGCTGACGAATCAAACATCCATCATTGATTCCACCGTCAACATCATAAAGCAGGATCAGATAGCGGTTAATACAAAATTTGATGAATTTGACCAAGAAGTAAATCAAATGTGGAATCAATTGCAGAAAGAAGACGAAGAGCTGCAACAATCGAAATTGTTGGAACTATTCAACGCTCTGTCAATTCAACTAACTCTAATTGCAACCGATTTACAACGTACACAATCAGCTATACTGGATGTTCTCACAGACACTCACTATGGTAAATTCAATCCGCTACTTTTAACTCCCGAGCAATTGCACCCCGAAGTTGACAAAATTGAACTCCACCTGCCATCATCATTAGAACTACCTGCAAATCAAGAGGACTTAATACAACTATATAGGATAATGAAGGTAAAGGGAGGACTCACTCAGGACCATATTGTGTTTAAGATTACATTACCGTTGGTGGAACATGACCGATTTGAACTCTTTCTGCTCATTTCGGTACCAAATTGGATCAACAACACTATGGTGGCAATTGATACATGCACCACCTTTCTTGCCATAAATGCTGCTCGCGATCAATACCTGCGAATTAGCTCCGACGACTTTTCATCATGTGAGCGAATCAATCAAAATGAATACGTAAGTACAAATGTGCCAATCCTTTTCAGCTATGAGGCTGACATTTGATCCTGCGAAATCAATTTGTTTAACAAAAACACTCAACCAAATTGGAAACTGAAACCTGTGGCCAATAACATTACGTGGCTACTATTGAAGAAAAAAAATCAATGGATTTATGCAATTCCGTCAACTTCACGCGCCACTGCAGTCTGCGGCAAAGAAATCATCCCGTTGACACTGAAAGGCTCAGGACTACTGACACTTTAGCCAGAATGCGTACACAATGCAATCTCAATACAAGGGCAACAATCCGTATTCAGTTCGTTAACAGCATCACGCACAAGCCTAGGAAAAATTACAGAATTATCAAATAGTGAACAAATAACCGCACTATTGCAGAAAATCAACGCGATCACTTACACAACACAACTGAAGAATCTCACAGAATTACACAATGCTCTGGCCAAGGAAAAACTGATGACACTGCACAGTTATACTGGTCAGTTATACCGCACTGTTCCTGTCCTTAATACTTTTAATTACTGGGCTCATATGGAAAATAATATAATATAAGTCAACGTGGCGTAAATGTACCAGAAATCTTCACGTCAACAGATACGGTGCCTCATCCTCGCCTTCGCCACCAACCAATAAAGAATCTTATATAGCTTGAGCAGTGCTCAACGCGCGGGAGAAATGTTACTTGCATTAACAGTTGATGTGCAAACCTCATTGGGAGGTATGTAACATTCAAACTTTTAATGCATAACATCTTCTTTTGCATATAATTAGGCTTGTGTTGAGCAAACCTTGCCAGCTTAACGATGAAATTTGCATTGTTGACAAAAACTCCAATTTATACTACATCAGCGAAGGCATTGCACTGGATGAAACATGATATCAAGTGCAATACGCTGAAAAACTCAATTCAAGGCAAGTTTGCAAATTTGTCAATAATGCTCATTTCATGGTTATGCTTTCAATTCAATAATACCTAATATGTATAGCCAAATTATATCTAATATATGCATATAGAAAAATGAATAAATACCTACGATTGGCAGATCCAAAAGTCAGTCAATCAGTAAGAGTTAACTGTGAGTCTTTTCATTTTAGCTTAGCATTGATTGATTCTCCTTCTCCGACACCAAGGTTTATGTTCCTGTTGTCTAACCCACCATCAACTCGGTACAAGCACCGCTGTTGACGTTAGGTCTTTCTTCAACGATACCAAGGTTTACGTGCCTGGTGTCAACATTATCATCAACTCGGAACAAGAACCGTTGTTGAAATTCAGGTGATGAATTTAGTCTAACAGTGGTAATGCACTAACAGCAATGGTGACACCAATTTGGTTTGTAACTGCAAACGTGGGCACATTTAACAGTTTTTGCACAGTGTCCATAAATGCAAATTCCGAAATCAATTTTAGATAATATTAAAGCTTTTCTAATGGTATTTAGATATGACAATTTTTAGATGACAAAAATGTTATTATATTAAGTCTGGCTTTACAGTGTTCCTTGTATGTTGTTCAAATATTAAGCCTAATATTTTTAGTGTATTACTATGTGGGATTAGTACGTTAGAAGAGAATTAGGAGGGGAAGCAGCATCTGTGTTTTCTACAGTTTCAAAGACGCTTCAATTCCATGTATATTCTGACATATAACTGAAATCAGGATGTACTGGAAAACTTCTTTGGGGTCATTTGTGCTAAAGGTGGATTGCACGATCAACCAGATCAGCAGGAGTTCAAATACCGGCCTAGAAATGATATACTTGTCCGCAATGAGGGCGCTATTACCACTGGTGGTAATGCCGAGGTTGATGAGACCCCTGACTTAGACGTATCTCAGCCTACTCTTACAGGTATTCAAAAATATTCTGCTTTTGATACAATATATATAAATAATTATGTCACTGTTTATACAGGTGTTATATTGAGACCCATGAAAGTAACTTCTGAAGACATTGCGCAGAGGGAGCTCGACGATTTAGAGTATGATGGGCTTGAAAATTTAGCCGCGATGAGACGCCTAGCACTTGATTTAAAAGCAATGAGGATCCATCGCTCTCATGGAAAAATCACTTTAGTGAAGGCGGCTTATCAGTGCCCAGTGCTAGCATGATGGAATTTTGCTCATTTGAATGGAGAAAGTCTCCTTATAAAAAATGATTTTATTAAAAAACATATTAAAGAAGCTTCAGATATTAATCTATATATATAAAACAGGATGTGTGTATGTATGTAACGTCTGGCCTCCAAAACGGCTGCGCCGATTTTGATGAAATTTTCAGGAAATCTTCAGAATATTCAGGCGGGTGACACTGTGAAGTCTGATTTTTGATTGCGGTCTGTGGGCGGAGGAGCGTGGCAAAATCCAATTTTCATATTGTACCACCAATGACATATATATATATATATATATATATATATATATATATATATATATATATATATATATATATATATATATATATATATATATATATATATATTTATTTTACACTTCCTTCAAAACATCCGAAAGTACATCATTGTTCCTTTTGCACGATTACAGTTTACTAAAATGCCACCAAAAAAACAGCCATTGCTAAAAAAACCACTGTAGCACGGAAGAAGAGGGAAAGAAGAGCCGCTGAATCAGCTGAGGAACGCGAATCACGTCTTCAGGAAAATCGTGAAAGCGCATCTACGTCTAGAGCCGCGGAAACGGAAACAGAACGCGAATCACGGCTTCAGCAAATGCGTGACAGTGCATCTTTATCTAGAGCTGCTGAGACACCCCAACAGCATGTCGAAAGACTTGCTGCCAATCGCTCCCGAATGGCTCGATCAAGAGAAATAATCGATTTAAAGGTAAAGTTGTTTTGCCACCAATGATTGAGCCGCCTGAACACCTACAAAGTTACATTTCTAGAGCCAATCCGATTTCCAAGCACTTCCTTCAAAACATCCGAAAGTACAACTCATGCTTTCAAATGACGTCCTTCGGAGCAACTAATATCATCATCAACGTCGGTTACATGCCCACCTTCAAAGTAAAAGGCCAAATCTACCACAGAATTGGATCGTTGTTCCCACTTCCCAATGATGATGCCAAGTTCCTTCCAATTTATTTCACTGGCTATGAAGCTACAGAAGTTGAACAGCGTTGCGCAATCAGTACTGAAGTCAGACGGGAAATCGTTTCGAGTCTTCAAGCTATGTTACACGAAGACAACAGCCTCATCCGTCAATTCCAAACAGCCCTAGACCAGATGCCGGCAGATGATTATACGGTTGTGATAAGAGCTGACAAGAGACCGGCTGGTGAGCATGAGCGGCGCTTCAATGCACCGGTGATAGGTGACGTCGCAGTTGTTATGGTCGGCACAGACTTCGAGCGACGCGATATCATCATCCATCTCCGGAATGCAAGTGTTCAACGCATTGCGGAAACTCACCGATCGTATGATGCACTACAATATCTAGTGCTTTTTCCACGGGGTGAGGATAGGTATCATTTCAGCGTAATGCAGATGAACCCCAACTCAAATGGAGAGTCGGCAAAAAAAGTTTCCTGTATGGACTTTTATGCCTATCGCCTTATGATCAGGCCAAATAAATGTAATTATTTGTTGAAATGTCGTGAAGTCTTCCATCAATTCATTGTCGACATGTATGCGAAAATTGAAAGTGAACGTCTGCTCTTCATTCGGTTGAATCAGCAAAAGCTACGCGTCGAAGAATATGTCCACTTGCGTGATGCGATCGCCAATGATGGAAACGCTGCGAATATCGGCCAAATGGTGATCTTGCCAGCGACATACACAGGCAGTCCGCGACATATGCATCAGGACGCTCAAGATGCTATGACATACGTGCGCAAGGAGGGACGGCCAGACCTCTTCATCACTTTCACATGCAACCCAGCATGGAAAGACCTCACCGACCTTTTATTTACCGGCCAAAGCTGAACACATAGACACGATATACTCGCCCGAGTATTCAAACAAAAGTTGACAAGACTGATGGTCATCACCAAAAATCACATATTTGTCGAAACTCAGTGCTGGATGTACTAGGTTGAATGGCAGAAGCGAGGCCTGCCACTCGCCCATATTTTAGTCTGGCTAAAACAAAAAATCATGCCAACACAAATTGAGACGTGATTTCCGCAGAACTCGAATCACAGCAGATCCGGTTCTATTTGAATCAATCCGAAAACACATGATCCACGGGCCTTGCGGTGAACTGAACACAAATTCACCATGCATGAAAAAAGGCAAGTGTACAAGGCGCTATTATCCTCTAGGCGATGGATATCCTCTGTATAGGCGAAGAAAGGTGGATGACGGTGGATACACAACTACAATTAAAATGCGCAATGTAGATGTTGACGTCGATAACAGGTGGATCGTGCCCTACTCACCGTTGCTTTCAAAAATGTTTGAGGCCCACATCAATGTTGAGTACTGTAATTCGGTGAAGTCGATCAACTATATTTGCAAATACGTCAACAAAGGCAGCGATATGGCTGTATTCGGGCTAGCCAATCAAACTGACGACATCACGCAATTCCAGATGGGGCGTTACATCAGCAGCAATGAAGCAGTTTGGCGTATACTTTCATTCAACATCCACGATCGATATCCAACAGTTCAACTTCTAGCTGTTCATTTGGAAAATGGCCAGCGTGTTTATTTCACCGAACGAAATGCTGAAAATAGAGCCGAACAGCCGCCACACACCACTCTCACCGCTTTCTTTGAATTGTGTGCAACCAACAATTTCGCCAAGACTTTAATATATCCTGAATTTCCCAAATATTACACTTGGAACACGTGGTCGAAGAAGTTCATGAGAAGAAAGCATGGTGCGATTGTCGCAGAATATGCTGGTGTGCATTCTTCTCTTGCTTTGGGACGTGTCTACACCGTTCATCCGAATAATGCTGAATGCTATTATTTGCGATTGTTATTGCATACGATCAAAGGTCCAACATCATTCGCCGCCTTGAAAACCATCCATGGAAATGAATGTCAGACTTATAGAGAAGCGTGTTTCCGATTGGGCCTGCTTGAAAGTGATCAGCATTGGAACACAACGCTAACAGAGGCGTCACTCACGTGTCACCCAAAACAAATACGCAATTTGTTTGCGATAATTTTAACAACATGCTCACCATCTAATCCACGAGAACTGTGGGAAACGCAGCATGAAAGCTTAGGTGAAGACATTCTTAGGCAATCACGAGCAACTTATCCTAACCAGGAGTATTCGGACGAGATTTTCAACCAAACTCTACTGCTGATTGAGGACATGTGCATATCCATCAACAACAAAGTCCTTATTTAACTTGGAATGCCGCCTCCGATACGGGACATAAACAGTGTTCAAGACAGAGACCTGGTGCGAGAACAGCATTTCGATGCCAACCAGCAACAACAATATGTGGAAACTCAAACAAGACGGTTGGTTGATGATCAAAAAACTGCTTACGCAAAAAACATGCAACGGGTAACAAACGGAAATGGCGGACTTTTTTTCCTCGATGCACCAGGAGGAACAGGCAAAACATTCCTCATCAATTTAATATTGGCGTCGGTTCGAATGCAGAATTGGATTGCACTCGCAGTGGCATCATCGGGAATTGCATCAACGCTATTGGACGGCGGACGCACTGCACACTCAGCACTGAAACTTCCATTGAATTTGAACCAGGCAGAAACACCAACTTGCAACATCAGCAAAAACTCTGGCATGGCCACAATCCTTAAAACGTGCAAAATGATCATTTGGGACGAATGCACAATTGCCCATAAGAAATTGCTCGAAGCGCTTGACCGGACTCTACGTGATTTTCGAGGAAACAACCAACCGATGGGAGGCGCTCTTATTCTTCTTGCTGGTGATTTCCGCCAAACTTTGCCCGTTATTCCAAGATCAATGCCCTCAGATGGGCTGAACGCATGCTTGAAAGCTTCATATCTTTGGAACCGAGTCGAGAAAATCACGCTATCGACGAACATGCGTGTGCATTTGTTGCAAGACCCGTCTGCCCAAACATTCTCAAAACAACTTTTGGACTTCGGAAATGAAAACATTCCAATTGTTCGCGCCACGAACGAGATTTCGTTCCCGCCTAACTTCTGTCAAATGCAAATGAATATCCAAGCCGTTGTCGACAAGGTATTCCCAAATCTAACAACCTCCTACAAAAATCCAGATTGGCTGTGCGAACGTGCAATTTTGGCACCAAAAAATGACGATGTCAGTAAGCTCAATGACCAAATTCAATTGAAACTGCCCGGCAAAATAATCAAATACAAATCGATCGACACAGTAATGGATGAAGAACAAGCCGTCAATTATCCCACTGAATTTTTGAATTCATTAGAACCACCCGGTATGCCACCGCATGTACTAACATTAAAGGTTGGATCACCCGTAATTCTTATTCGCAGCTTAAACGCACCAAAGTTATGCAACGGAACCAGATTGACCATCAAAAACTGTTCACCAAATTTAATCGAGGCAACAATCATCGGTGGCAAATTCAAAGGCGAAGACGTACTTATTCCACGAATTCCGATGATTTCCAACGATTTACCATTCCAATTCAAGCGGCTCCAATTCCCTTTGCGTCTTGCCATTGCTTTTACCATAAACAAAGCACAAGGCCAATCACTGCCTATTGCTGGCTTAATTTTGGAAAATTCATGTTTTTCACACGGCCAGTTGTATGTGGCTTGCTCCCGAGTTGGCACGCCAAAAAATTTATACGTTTTTACACCAAATAAAACAACAAAAAAAATTGTTTATCCGCTGGCCTTAAGATGAAGTAATAAATAAATATAATTTCCAATTTGCCTTAAATGCATGTGTTTCTTTTTTGATTGAGCCCATATCTACACCATATGTAAGTTATTCTGTGAAAAAACTTTATGATAGGTATTCCATGGATTTTTATTTAAAGGCCGTAAATTTCGTTAAAAGCTCTATTTAAATAGTGTGGCAATACAACACTAATGTTTGCTTAGGGCCCGCAACGCGGACCGGGTCAGCTAGTTGTAATATAAAAATTAAGAAATTATTTTTCAGAAAATGAATGATCACAAAAATAAGAATATTAAATAAGAAAATTGTAGAAAATGCTTACACACGTAAACGAAAATACACAAAAATATTAAATAAATTAGTTTCATTATTTATTGCTTTTAAATTTTGCAAATTGAATTGTATGCAATGTTTACATTTTTTATAAATCGTATGCTAGTTTGACAACTCGACAACACAAATTCGGAATTGTGACGTAGATGCGCAGAACGAAAATTTGTTTGGCCTCTATCGGTGCAATCTTTGTTTTCTATCATTCTCGTTTTGAAAGTGAGTTAACTCACTATTTAACAAAAACAATTGCCTGGGAATTTATTCATTTAACTAGAATCAAATAAGAATAATATACATATATATGGAACTTACTGTTCCGAAGTGGTAGTGGTATACAATGCATTTACCCCTAAAAAGAGAAAAGAGGTTCCAGCTATCTTATAAATAGTAATAAATTAAAATTGTTATAATCATCAAAATTATCAATTGATAAGATATTGTATTCCAATGACACTGGATTAGATCCAAATTAATGCAAAGCAACAACAAATTTGGATCCAGCTTTATTTTTGGATCCAATTATTGGGTCCAGAAGTGTTCGAAAAACAACAGTTCGGAAAGTAGTGCCTGTATTTCGAACTATTGGCAAACATTTACAATTAACTAGCTGATACCGGTTATTAGATTTAAATTTAAATTTAGTTGATGCATGAAGAAATAGAATAATTGTGAAGAAGACACATTAGCAAATATTACGAATTGGATAAATTTGTTATATTTGTAACTTTTCACATTTTCTCTAGGGAAAATATCGTTGACGAAAGAAGAGACCATTACTTTCCTAAATATTTATTCGGCGAGGCAGGCGGAGTTTTGCATAGTAAACGAATAAAATGCTATGCACAATGTGTTGATTGATTTGGAGAACAGGATAACAATAGAAGAACAGCAGCTGATCCTTGTATTGCTCCCTATTCTGAAATAATGGAGGAAGTAGAATCGTAGTTGCTAATATCCATTCAGTGATCTTATTTCAAGCAACCATAACTGCGTTGGAACCACTTGCTAAGTCTTCGATTGAGACCCCAAAAACTCCAGAAAATCCTTATCCTGAACCCCGCTGAGGGAGAAAATGTATTGAGGCCGAAAAAAATTAACAGAAACGCCATGAGGAAAAAATGAATGTGCTACAAAATATTCAATGTAGTTGCTAATCCAAACAAATTTCATTATATTCAATTTTGTTCAATAATAATGAAATGACATATTTAGTTTAAATTAACTAGTTAAAAATATATCAATGGAAGCACTTTCTTTAATTTTTAATTAGGTAGAAAAATTTAAATTTTATATCAGAAAATAATAAACTAAAGACCTATAACTCTAGAATTTATTAACTCCACTAAAAGCTGATCGCGTCGAGTGTAATTTTGTAATTGTTGAATTGGTGTATCAGGTTCGATTAGATTGTCCTCCTGCATTCTGGCTCCACCTTTTCAACAATAACATCATAGTTCTGTACGTAATAAATATTGTGTCAAATATTATTATTATTATATAAAATAATAACATTTATCAATAATTATTATACTTATAAAAAGAAACACTGGCCACCAGGGCTTGAGATAACTTCTTATTTCGAAGTCTAATAATATGGCAGCAGTGGAATCTTCCAATTCCTAACAGGTATCAAGGAGGTGTGTTGTTGAGTAATCGCTTGATTCGCAGAAAGGGCAGGGTGGTTTGTTTGAGCCATTAAGTAGGTAGGCTTGGGTGGCGATCGAGAGCCGAATCGGAGGTGCGTAAGTTTTTTTTTTTTTTAGCAAGAAATGTTTGTGGGGTGCAAAGGCTTCTTCCTAGTAAGATGTATTTCTTGTAGTGGTGCTGGTAATTATACCAATCACTTATAAATCTTACACGTAGAGCTCCTTGTACTAATTTGTGAATGTCTTTGTTGATATATTTATAGCTAAAATGTTCTTGGATGGTTTCTTTGGCTCTATTATCAGCGCACTCGTTGCCATATGTATTCCACCATGATTTTTATGGTGCTCCTATTTAATAGTATGTTGTTTCGAAGTACTGCTTCAAGCAAAACAGCTGCTTCTGATACAAATTCCGATCTGTATGGTGGTAATTCACTAGCAGCAATGGTGACACCAATATGGTTTGTAACTGCAAAAGTGGGCACATTTAAGAGTTTTTGCACAGTGTCCATAAATGCAAGGTCCGAAATCAATTTTAGATAATATTAAAGCTTTTTTAATATCTTCAAGTGTACTCGTATGTATATGGATATGAAAATTTTTAGATAATAAAAATGTTATATTAAGTCTTGACAATAAATGTATTCTAATGGCTTTACAGTGTTCCTTCTATGTTAGTCAAATATTTTTATTAGGATTAGTACATTAGAAGAGAATTAGGAGGGGAAGCAGCATCTGTAGTTTCTACATATGTGGAAAATGGAACATTTACGTGCTGGTTATATTATTTAGGAT
This sequence comes from Clusia tigrina, assembly GCA_920105625.2. Classification (NCBI taxonomy): domain Eukaryota; kingdom Metazoa; phylum Arthropoda; class Insecta; order Diptera; family Clusiidae; genus Clusia; species Clusia tigrina. Next base: position 205,607,017 of record OV050030.1, on the reverse strand, counting down.
GTTCGCGAAGGCTGAGTTAACTTCGTTAAGTTCTTTTGATTTGGAAAATACTTAGACGGCATCAGCATGGTGTGATCAAAAAATAACCGTTATTTTCAAATTTCGTGAGTTACGTATGTTCGATATTAGCATTGTCTGTTCTGTTATGTTGGTACACATATCTGTTATATATGTTGGCAATACCAACCATTTTGGATTGTCAGTTTGTTTTTGACAGATAAAAAGGTTAGTCGTGTTTTGATGTGCTCTTCGATTTTGTACTATTCGAAACAATGGATCAAAGAAACTGTATTCAGTTTTGTGTAAAAAAGAAATTAAATGCGCAAGGACATTTGAAATGTTGACTGTGGCCTTTGGCGAGTCTACTATGAGCAGAACACAAGTTCAATTGTGGTATAACCAGTTTTAGGAAGGCCGAAAAGATGTCAATGACGATGCTCGTCCTGATCGCCCGAGCACGTCTACAACCGATGAAAACATTGACGCAGTGAAGAAAATGATTTTGGATAATCGTCGAATCATTATCAGAGAGGTTGCTGATGATGTTGGCATATCGTTCGGCTCATGCCAAGCTATTTTTACGGATGTTTTAGGCATGAAACGTGCGGCAGCGAAGATTGTTCCAAAATTGCTAAATTTTGAGCAAAAACAACGTCGCATGGACATCGCTCAGGAGCTGTTGAACATCGTCAACGACGATCCAGATTTCCTCAAAAAGATCATAACTGGTGACGGATCGTGGGTGTATGGCTATGACATTGATTAATATATTTAAATCTCTGTAATTATTTAAAAGTCCATTGAAGTTGTTGCATATTTGACTCTATTTTTTTTAAAGTTTTCTGTGAGGGAAAGGGTTGGAATGAGAGGGAGGTGAGTTGGAAGAAGTAAGTTGTGAAAATACAACGAAGCATTCACTGAATTTGTAGTATAGTTAGAGACTGAATTACTGCGTACGAGATTAATAGTGTTATCGGTGTTTGTGTTATTTTTTGCAGTATTATTTACGGTGTGAAAGTTAGCATTGTTGTTGCTAGAGAAAATTTGCTCAGTTTGTTGATGGTTATTATATTTGTTGCTGGCAGAAGAAGAATGGGTGTTAACTATTTGAGTGTTGTTAGAATGTATGTTGTGTTTTTTTTTTTTTGTATTTTCTTTTGTTATATTATTTATAGTATTGATATTTGATTTGCTATTTTCAGCCGAGATTTGTTCTATTTGGTAATTATTTGAATTCGAAATGTTGTTGGTATAGTACGAAACTTCTTCTCTGTTTTCATTGTAATTATTTGTTTCATTTTTACGAATTGTGGGAATGATCTGTTCGAGGCAGCGGTGCTACCTGAACAATTTGCACATAGCGTACGGTGTAAGGTGGGAGTGCACATGAGTCACATACTGGTACTCACTGCAGCGCTTTGCTGGTGTTTTATTGCAGCGCTTTGCTGTGTGCCTAAGAATTTTACAACTTTTACATCTCATTGGGTTTGAGTAGTATGACCGGACTTTAGTAATGTGCCATGAGACTTCGACTTTTTCTGGTAATTGGAACAAGTCGAATGGGAGCAATACAACTCCACTAGGAACTGTATGACCATCAATATGTCAGAGAAATTTAAACTAAAACGACATTCTGGTCACTGAGATTCTCAACTACTTCTGTCTCAGGTATATCATTAAGGCAAGGTGCATAAATGGTGCCCTTAGAATGGTTGAGGTTAAGGCGCAATTCGATTTTAACATCACAAACTCCAATTAATTTTGTTGTTGTAGGGAATTTTTTGCTATGGAATTATTTTTAACAAACATCAATAGGCTGCCGTCTCTTAGGTTTGATATTTAAATTTTTTCGGTAGTAATATTCTTTAAAGCCTTATGCACGGCGAAGCAGGAAGAGTTTTTGAGTGGTTTGTTGGAATTGTTGCGCGGGCCACAGGGCTTTTCGCATTATATTTTTTTTTATTGAGGGTAGAGCTGGGAATATTTCTTTGGTTATGGGCTCCGTAGATTTCTACGGTTTGCTTTGGGACTTGGAGATAACATGGCAAACCGGTTACTTTCAAGAGTGGGTCCCTGCTTAGACAGAGAAAGCAGCAATGAAGTGCTTTTCTTACCAATTAAAAGGTTTAAGTATATTTCACAAAAAACGTGGGAGGAAAAACAAAAAATGCGAACAGAACGCGAAAAAAATCATCGATACCACTATTCAACACAACCTTAGGCGATGAGTCTCAGTCGATGACCGTTATGTAAAATACATCCGCATACAATTATGTTGGTTATATATATATTATATATTAAAATCCCAAATACATTTTAAAGAACAATCATTATTAACGAATGTATATAATTAAATTTGAGGACGTTGTTGGGGACGGAACATTTAAAAAGTCTTGTTCGGAACTATTGGACGATGATTCACTTAGAACCAAATAGAGTAAAAAAATCATTTTTTCAAACCTATATTTTAAATTTTTTCAAACTTACCATTGCTATGTCATTAGTTTTCATATTTGCTCATTACGAACAAATAATAATAAATAATAATGTTGCTTTGTTTTTGTTATTTTTTATTTTCTTTTTTGCTTTCTTCAATTTTAATTTTAATATATTATTTTAAATTTTATTAATTCAAAAATATCTCAAACACAGACATTCAGTCATCTGTTTCTTTGGACAGTTAAACAAAAGTGCAGCTAAATTTAATGTGGTACTATATATTGGATCGAAGCCCTTCTAATAAGGTTGGATATTATCCAGTTCCATTGGAATACAGCTAATATTACTCTTATAAATATTGTTTTAGGAAACTGATAACGAAAGTTATTCTACATGTTAATGTGTATTAATAACACTGCGCAAAAATATATATTTTTTTCTTGGTGCCTGCATTTGTTGAACTGTTTTGAGACCTTGGTCTATCAAAGGAAGGTGGTGAATTGCTTGCTTCGAGATTCAAACAAAAAAACTGCCTGAACCCCGGAACAGAAATAACTTTCTACCGAACAAGAGAGAAAAATTTACTTCGTTTTTTCTCTGAAGAAAAAAATGTATTTTGTAATTATATTATTGGACTTTTAAAGGAAATGGTCATATATAGATATTAATGAAGCGATTGGCGGTTATTTTTAGACAGCTGTAAAAGGAGTTTAAATTGCACAATGGCAACAAATATGCGGCAATACCAATTGCACATTCAACAAAATTAAAAGAAAAATATGATACTATTGCTTTGGTTATGAATAATATTAAGTACCATGAACATCAATGGGTAATTTGTGTGGACTTAAAAATGGTTCATTTTCTCCTCGGCCAGCAAAGTGGCTACATAAAATTTCCTTGCTTCTTATGCTTTTGGGACAGCAGAGCCAAACCAGATCAGTGGCAAAAAAAAAAGATTGGCCAGTAAGAGATGCAATGGTTGTTGGTGTTAAAAATGTGATTTGTGAGCTCTTAGTTACCAGAGATAAAATTATACGAGGGCAGATTGATATTGAAGCTACCTAGCGCTAGATGGCAGCACAAACACAAAAACTTTTCTTTTTTTAGAAATTGCGATCTGTCAAACGTCAGCTGATAAAATTTCACCCAAATTCATCGATTAGTTTATTTGTTGTAGTCGTTTGAAGTAAGCAACTTTTGTGTTTCTTGAAAAATGGAAAAAAGCGAATTTCGTGCAGAGATTAAACACTTTTATTTGAAAGCGAAAACGGTGAAAGAGACTAAAGAAAAGCTCGATAAACATTACGGTGAGTCTGATCCGGCAGATTACATGGTTAAATATTGGATTGCTGAATTTAAACGTGGCCGAACAAGCACTGCAACAATACCATCAACAGGAAGGCCAAAAGAAGGTTACTGAAGAAAATATCAAGAAAATCCTCGATATCGTTATGAATGATCGCCGAGTCAAGTTGCGTGAGATTGTTGAAATGGTAAACATATCATATGAACGTGTGTTCAACATTTTGCATGAACATATGCATATGAAAAAGCTATCGGCAAGATGGGTGCCGTGTTTGCTCAGTGTCGAACAAAAACGAGTTCGACAGACCATTTCACAGCGGTGTTTGGACATGATAAAGCGTAATCCTGTTGATTTTTGGCATCGATTAATAACTGTTGATGAAACGTGGGTCCACCACTACATACCTGAAACCAAAAATCAATCAAAACAATGGGTGGAAGCTGGTGGAAGTGCTCCGAAGAAGGCGAAGGCACTGAAATCGGCTGGCAAGGTTATGGCCACTGTATTTTGCGATGCACACTGTATATTGCTCATCCATTATCTTTAAAAAGAATCCACAATCACAGGAAAGTATTATCGTGCATTATTGGATCAATTGATTGATGCAATCAAGGAAAAACGACCACATTTAAAGAAGAAAAAAATGCTCTTTCTTCAAGACAACGCACCGGTTCACACAGCATTAGATACGATGCTAAAATTACGTGAAATACACTTCGAATTGGTTAATCATCCACCTTATAGTCCAGATTTAGTTCCTAGTGACTTTTTCCTGTTTCCTTGAAAAAATGTCTCGCAGGAAAAAGATTCATCTTAAACGAAGAAGTAATTACCAAAACTAACGCGTATTTTGAGGGGTTCCCGAAATCGTATTATTCAGATGGTATAAAAAAGTTGGAATATCGTCTTACTAAGTGTGTCGTAGTAAAAGGAGACTATGATGCGAAATAAATGGTTTTTGAAAAAAAAATGTTTTTTTCCTACTTAGGTAGCTTCAATATCAATCCGCCCTCTTACTTCCCCCATTGCATATAAAACTTGGAAACAATTTGTGAAGGCACTCAATAAAGATGGAGAATGTGTTGCCTACATAGGCAAAAAAATGCCAGGAGTAAGTTCCGAAAAGTTCAATGTTGGTATTCTTGATGGTCCCCAAATAAGACAATTAATAAAAGATCCTTATTTTGAAAATTCGATGACTGACCTTGAACGGACTGCATGGATGGCATTTGAAACAGTTGGCAAGAACTTTTTGGGCAACTACAAAGCCACTCGATATGAGGAATTAGTAAACAACATGCTAGAAAATTTCCGAAATATTGAATGTAACATGAGCTTCAAGGTTCACTACCTGCACAGTCATTTAGCCTACTTTCCAGAGAATTTAGGAAATACAAGTGAGGAGCAAAGTGAGCGTCCATCAGGAAATGAAAATAATGGAATCTCGTTACCAAAGAAGATAGGATATTCATATGATGGCAGACTATTGTTGGAGCTTAATAGGAGATTGCGCTCCAGGTACTCATTCTAGAATGTCCCGGAAAAAAATTTTCTTAAATTTACATTACAATTGGTAAATATATTTAATCATTTTACATGCAATTTAAAATAAATATTCAATTTAGGCAAATATTATAATTTTTTACCTTTTTTTAAGTTTCAGTCATAGTGGAGACCATCGATTGTTGTATCTAGAAAACTAGAGCTGCTAATGAAAAACGGTATTCATATTTGAATTCAGCACAACATATTTATCTATAATCAGCTCAAAAATCTTCGGCACCAAAATATCTGTTGCGCAGTGTAATAATTAACTTATCCGGGAATGGTATAATTAAGTTTTAATAACATGGCATTTAGAGAATTTAATGTGGCTACATGAGTTATCTAAATATTGTTCGCAATTAAACTTTAAGATTTTTGCTAGAGCATAGTAACCGCATGTTTTATAAATATCAAATGTTGATGAACAATTTCCAGTTATGCATTCAGAGAATTAAAAAAATAAAAATACAATATGAAGAATTCGAAAATTAAAAACTGTAATGATTATTTAATTTCGATATTAATTATAAATGTATTATTAATATTGCGCATATTTTTTTATTTTCCATTAATATATTCATGTAGATATTTGAAGTATTTAAATACAATTTATATTAAAATATACATATATATTAACTTTTTTAAGCCAAAAGCGTTTTCCTTTCCCTGCTAAAGGGTAATAACGCGTTTCCACCGAGCCTTAACTGTAGTTTACGCTTAACTGCAGTTTAACATCGCATTTAAATGAACAAATTCCCATGGAATTATTTTGTAAAAAAGTGAATTAACTCACCTTCAAAATTGAGTTAGCTCACTTTTGATGTTTAAATACTCCATAACAGGAACTGTTATGGGAACAGAGCCAGCCATTTATACAAATGTAAATATTTTGTCAGCTTGCTTGCAACCGCAGCCGAGACACTGCCAAGAACCAAGGGTAGCAGTCGGCACCGTACGCAAACGAATAAAAAAAGGAACATGAATTGCATTCTGTGTGGTAGAATTTCTGTACAAAAAATTTCAATGTTCTTTATTTTTAGTAGAAATATATATATTCTGCAATAAACGAAGTGTTTACTTTTGTTATTTGGAAATAGCAAATCCTAAGAAAGCAAAAAAATAACATGAATATCGCTGACATAAAAAATGTTTCGCACTGCTAAACTCAATTCCGGTGGAAACATTTAAATTTAACAGAGCTCTTAACTTTAGTTCAACTATCTGTGGAAACGCGCTATAAGCAGCCATATAATACAATACGAATACCTAAAAATATGCTATAAAATATGGATATAAAAGAAGCGGACTTCACAATGTTAAAGTTTATCGCACTTCATACGAATGTAGATCATTAATTATTGGTTTGCATCAATATAGCGCTTTTTTTATAATATTCTCCTACCATATTAAAGTTTGCAAATCTCTTCTATAGAAGTCTATATACATTTGTGAGGTAAGAGTTGCCAATCAAAACTAGTCTAACCCAAAGTTGTATTAACTCAATAATAATGTAGAAACAACGATCAGCAGAGAATAACACATTGTGTTGTGACTAAAATTAAATACATAAACATACATATGTACATATATATGTAGGTTCCTTTTCAGTTGGTAAGGGAAAGAGCATGGAATTCTACTTACTTGTAAAATCGAAAAACTGCGAAAAAATATAATCACTTCACTGTAATAATATATAAGTAAAAAATAGTTGTTGAATGTGATGCAGTTATAATTCAGTTATAAAGATAAAATAAAAATATATATATATGTATATATATTTATATAATTTGAACCACAATTTAAGATTCTATGTATAGAAGAATGATTCTATATCAAAAGAATATTGTTTCAAACAGTATATGCTGATAGGTTTTATGTTATATACTATGAGTATTTATTTTGAATCAGTTTTTCTCTAAACACATGTATGCTTCTAATTGTTGATAATAAGAACTAAAAACAACAGCAAAAGTATAGGGAATTTTTTAACGCATGGCGCAATAAATAAACGCGAAAATTTAAAGCTGTTGACGATCGATAAAAACACGCGTATCTTCCGAAGATTACAACCGTTTCCTATGACTGCTTATAGATAACTGAGCAAAATGTGTCGCAGAATGGCAACATCACAAATCAACAGTATAAACTGCAGAGTAAAAGCAGCAGCGAAAGCAAGATAAGTGTGTGAGCGCATAGAACCAAACCGAAATAAACTCGAACTCGTCAGGCACCACATTATCACATCACACAAAAGTCAAATGGTGGATACAGTATATATTTTACTGCTTCCACGTTGTTCGCTGATAAATTAATTTGAAACATTATTATTAAGTTGTCTTTGTATACTATGTTCAAAGAAAATATTATTACAATATGCAAAGCAGTAATTGTGTAAATATATGAATAGTGACGAACTTGCTTTACACATATTTAAGCCAGTTTCAATCCGTATATGTCGCACGTTTTTTACTTAGTCTCTGAAAGAGTTATGGTGAATGATTATAACAATTGTGCCGCATATTATTTCCGTGGAATATACATATATACATGCATCCTATTTGAAAATTACCGTATGGGCCAAATCGAATTTAAGTATTAAGATACAGTGCTATTTTCACGAATCTTTTGTAAAACCCAAAGTACGATTTTAACGTTTTAACATATGTAAGCTGAAGTTCTTGCAATCTATTAATATAAATGCGGCACAAAATGCATTGATCAAATCAAAATTAGCGAGAAGTAAAATTTCATTAAAAAAAAATGCGCACGCATTAAGTTTCTTGTCCGATATATTTTATGAATCGATCTATCTGCTGAAAATCTTTTGTAGGAATTTATTTTAAAAAAAATACATACTATATATAAAATGTTATTATTACTTATTAATTCACTTGATATAAGTACCTTACCTAAGAACATATTTGTATAAAGAAATCCCTCCAGTGATTGACTCATATGATATTTCGCATATTTTTGTACAGCACCCAAAACTAGTTTGAAACAAATGTATGTTTGTTATTTTGTGCGTACTTGGAAGTACTAACTATTTGTACATATTAAAAATAAGATATATTCCGTTATATAAGCAGGAAGAATTTATATTATTGAATTACTCTTTGAATAATAATTTAGACCTTCATATGCCAGCGAAAATAGTGTGGAATCGATATCAAATAATAGATATATATTTATACATATATTTTATTACTTATACATATATTATATTATTGTATAGTATATAAAGCAGAATCTCAGAAGCCGTAAATAAAATTTTTGGTCTTTGCTCTAAACCCTCGGTCTTCATCATTGAGATCTTATCAGTTCGTTCAATTAAATCTTCATTCAATTCGTTTTTGCAATTTCCGCTATACTAAACTGTAGTCTAAATCAGAGTCTGTAAAGCAAAGTTCCTATTTCATAAATAGCGGTAACATTGGTGAAGACAAAACTTTCAGGCAGAGTATTCGTAGCCGGCTGATGCAATAAAATACTATCACGTGAGTTAAGCGCGTTCAATAAAACTTTTACCGCCATATTTTCTAGAGCTTCAATATTACATAATACATAGTTAGCTACGGTAATGTAATTTAACTTTTTGCTCATTGGTTGTAAAACTCCGATGAGATTTGGGGGAAGAAGTATATCTAAAATCTTATCGGAATTTATTAACAATTCAATAAGTTTGGCCTCTGAGCAATTATCAATCAATAATATAGCTTTTGGTTGAAGATTCTTCTTGACATTAAATCTACAGACGAAAGACAGAAAAATTATTTTGCACTCAGAAAAATACGCCCTTACACCATTCAATAAAGAATTATGAAACCAAAATTGTTGTGAAGTCAGCCAAGCCTTCGCTGCACTAACATAATTCAGGGAATTACAAAATTTTGAAAGCCACGTTGATTTGCAGATATCGCTAGTATCATCAAATAAGAATGTCAAAATAGTCTTTCTTTTCCATTTTTTCCATCAAGTGCGTTTTGCTCATTTCTCTCAACTCTAGCGAAGTGCGGTATGAATTATTATCGCTCCGTTTGAAAGTTGAACAAATTTCAAAATAAAAAGTGTTAAATACGCTAGGACGATCCATTGGCACTTTTGTTCAGCCAGCAAAAGGTATATCTAATCAAAGAGGCCGCTTTACCTTCAGTGCACTCTCTCCGCAAGATCAAACGAAACGCAGCGGCTGTGCAGAACTGTCACATAATATAGAGGTCGCTCACGAACAACAAAAAGTTCAGTATGTGGTTAACGTTCTGAGTGAGCCAACTAACTTAAAAGAGAATATAAAAACACAACGCGTAAAAATGCATAAAACTCTTGCCTCATCGAATGCAGTCACTACAACAACTTTTTTATACAGCCAAGCAATATGTACGAGCACACTCACTGAAGCTCCAGCTTTGATAAAATATTCAACGGCAAATTTATCAAAAAATGCCTCTCTCTCTCTCTTTAGAAAATGAAACAGACCATGGTGTAAGAATAGGTGATGGACAAATTAAACTGCCAACAGCAGGTGGTGGAAAAAGTAATGTGCCAAGATATGTTGTAACTATACAGACTGGGATAGATAGGTATATGCAGGTAAAGGGAAAGTTAAGTCCACAAAAAACGGAAACAAAAGACAAGCTAAACATGCGACACTAACTCCTCGAACCGGCGAATATATCTACCTCTCTTAAGCAAATAAGTAGTAGCACTTTGGATCAGATCAGATTTGCACTATTAGAGAATGAAATACGCTAGCTCAACTCCTGCAAACAATTCCATTGCCAAAACTCCTAAGCCACCACCATTCTACTTGTGAGAGATACCCTCAAATGCTTTAGTTGCAACTGTAGCTAGTCTTGCAGCAAATAACAATTTCCATGTAACGTCCATAACAAACGGGTATATAAAGTGTTTTTCAAAAGAAACGCTACAAAAGTAAATCGATAGTGACAGCAAACGACGCCATATTTTTTCGCTCTCTTTTGACATTTCTCTTCAGTAAGGTTTGCTATTTCATCATGCAAAGATATACGAGCCAACAACGAGTCCAAATTATTAAAATTTACCACCGAAATTCGGAGTCAGTCGCCTCAACTTTAAGAGCGCTATGTCCAATTTATGGTCGTCATAATTGTCCTAGCAGATCAACAATTGAGCGTCTAGTGGAAAAATTTGAATCCACAGGCACAGTACAAAATGTTCCCGTGCCAGTGAGACAAAGAAGTGCCCGTAGTGTTGAGAATATTGCTGCCGCTGAGGCTTCAGTTCAAGAGAGCCCAAATGTGTCTCTCACACGTCGTTCTCAAGCGTTGGGCATCTCTGTGACATCGTTGCGGCGAATTTTGCGAAAAGATCTTGGCCTACATCCTTACAAGATCAAATTGCCGCAAGAACTGAAGCCGCTTGACCACCATAAGCCTCGTATGTTCGTGAATTGGGCTAAGCAACAACTTGAAAATGATTCGGATTTTCATCGGAAAATCTTCTTCAGCGATGAGGATCATTTCTGGCTGAATGGCTTCGTCAATAAGCAAAATATGCGTTATTGGTTAGACAGCAATCCACACGTACTTCATGAGTCATCATTGCATCCCGAAAAAATTACAGTTTGGTGCAGTTTATGGGCCGGCGGCGTCATTGGGCCGTACTTTTTCCGTGATGATCAAGACCGGCACATTACTGTGAATGCGAATGGCTACCGTTCAATGATAACCGAATATTTTTGGCCCCAATTGAATAATATGGACTTGGAGGACATGTGGCTCCAACAGGACGGCGCCACAAGCCACACAGCGAAGGCCACAATCAATTTACTGCAATCCAAGTTTGGTGAACGTGTTATCTCACGAAATGGCCCAGTCGATTGGCCGCCTCGGTCGTGCGATTTGACGCCGTTAGATTATTTCCTGTGGGGCTACGTCAAGTCTATGGTCTATGCCAACAAGCCAGCGACGATTGAAGAACTTCGTACGAATATCGAACGTGAAATTGCAGCAGTATCGGCCGATTTATGCTTGAAACCCGTTCAAAATTGGGTTCAGCGTCTGGACTTCTGCAAGCGTGCCCGTGGTGGCCATGCAAAAGAAATCGAGTTCCACACATAATGGCATCGAACGTACATTCACAGGTATAAAAAAAAACTTTTGTAGCGCTCTTATTGAAAAACCCGATAAAAGAAACGAAACTACAGACATACAATGAAACCAATTACCGCAAAATTGCATCCTTCTTGCATCCTTCTTGCATCTTGAAAAAAGTACTAATGAAATCAAAGATTTTCTCGAAATCGCCGGATTTAAAGTTAAAACGGTATTCAACATTAAAAACAGAGACAAAGTGCCATAACCACTATTTCAAGTAGAACTTGAACCGAATGGAAGAAAATTAAAAAGTACCGAAAGGCACCCTCTATATACCATCTGCGTTAGTTATTACATAGACGAATATCCGTTGAGGAACCACACAAAAGACCTTCACCATTCCTCCAAGTATTTGTCTGACAAATCAAACATAAGTGCAGAAAAATGCAGCAATTATGGGAAAACCACACGGCAAATTACAGAGGCTGCCCAGTGTATTTAGCACTCAAAAATATATTAGATCAGAATCAGCAACCAGCTTTTCATTACACAGAGATTGCCAAATCAATCGAACCTCATAAGCAATTGACCAGTGAGAACGCTTCTACATCAAGGTCATATGCCAACGTAGTAAAGTCGGGATCTGAAGAAATGCCTAGCTTTGCAAATCCTATGCAAAATGTAGAATCCATGATATCAAAATTAACAAATTATATGACAGAAATTATGATATCAATCAAATGTGGAGAACTCAAAACTAACTTATGCAATTGTTGATCTCTAAAAAATGAACTATATAAAGATATGTCATTGGAATGCAAAAGGCATTAGCCAACATAAACTTGAAATTCAACACTTCCTGCATACTGTGCAAATTGGCATTATGCTTTTATCAGAAACGCAATTGACAAACAAAAATTATTTTATAGTATCAGGGTACGGAATGCTACAAGACAAACCATCCTGATAATAAAGCACATGGCGGTACGGGCATATTAATAAAAGATATATTTAAGCATCGTGCACTAGAAGAGTATGCAAAGGACTATCTGCAGGCAACATCAATATGTCTGCTATGCTGGGAGGAAAAAATTGTACTAAGCGCAATCTATTGTCCTCCAAGATACTCAGTGACTGAATTACAATTCACACAATTCTTCACATCATTGGGGACCAAATTTTTGGCAGTAGGCGATTATAATGCGAAAAATAACTTTTGGGGCTCCATTTTAATTAATCCCAAAGGCAAACAACTGTTCTCTGCGCTACTAGATCGGTGCTCTAACCTAGACTTCGTGTCTTCAGGGCAACCAACATACTGGCCCTCTGACGCTCAAAAAGTGCCCCGACCTCATAGACTTTGGAATAACCAGTGGTTTTGATCATGACTTGTTTTCTGCAGAATCGTGTTTAGAGCTTGCTTCTGATCATTCATCAGTTATTATATGTCTACATAAATAAGCTCAACCGGGTAAGAAAACAGGTCACCTAACCAATAAAAGAACAAACTAGCTCAGGTACCGTCAATATGTAAATAGTCATATAAACATTGGTCTTCGACTAAAGAGTGCTAGCGATATTGACTTGGCACTTTTGACCAACAACTCAGTTCTTACATCTGCAACCACACACTCATCTCCAACAGCCTCATTATCCTGCTCCGCAACAACTCGTACAACATCTGCAGTTATCGATAATGTTGTTGAGGAGAAAAGGCGCTTAAGAAGAGAGTGGCAACAAAATAGATCACCCTACGCCAAGCAGAAATTAGCATTAGCAAGAAAACGCCTCCGAGAAATACTGAACTGCGATCTAGAGAACAGTTTGAAAAAGTATACTGACACGCTAGCTTCACCACAAAATACTAACTTCTCTTTATGGGAAGCCTATAAAAATATAAAGACTCCTAAACACTGTCATCCATCACTCAGGCAAAATAATGGAACTTGGGCAAGAAATGATGAAGAGAAAGCCTCAGCGTTTGCCAATCATCTCAAATCCGTATTTAAACCTAACCAACCAACAGTTTTGAAATTCCATTTCTGGCCCCTAAAATACCACTAATCCCGATGAAGGTTACAATGAAGGAAGTGCAACTTGCAATTAAAACTCAGCTAAGCTCAAAAAATGCACCAGGATTTGAATTAATTACAACAAAAATGATTGTGGAATTGCCTAAAATAGCCATCAAAATAGTGACGCAGTTATTTCATGCAATATTAAGAATTGGGTATTTTCCGCAACCCTGAAAAATATCACAAATTACGATGATACCAAAACCCCGAAAAGACGCAACTCAACCGTCATCATATCGGCCCATAAGCTTGCTCCCCGTAATTTCTAAGTTATTTGAGAAACTGGTTCTTCTAAAGCTGCAGCCGCACATATACAAATACATTATTATTCCCCACCATTAATTTGGATTTCGCAAAAATCACAGAACCATAGAGAAAATTAACTGCATTACTAGTGCAATTCGAAATACTTTTGAAGACAACAAATACTGCTCTGATATATTTTTAGATATTGCACAGGCGTTTGACAGAGTTTGGCATGTGGGATTAATTAATAATTATATAATATTCAAAATCTTTTACCAGTTAATGTTACTGCACTACATGCTACTGGAATTGTATTTGGATAACCGAAAGTATATAGGAAATACACCGCAAAGGACTTTGATATTAATGCTGGGGTTCTACAAGGTAGTGTTCTAGGTCCTGTACTATATGTATTATTCACTGCCGACCTCCCTACTGATGATCATCTAGTCACTTCAAAATTCGCAGACGACACTGCTATTCTTAGTATAGATAGCAATTCAATAGTTCCTTCGAATCGTCTTGAGGAACATTTGAAGAAAATGGAAGTGTGGCTGGCAAATGGCGCATTTAGGTAAATGAGAGCAAGAGCATTAATATAACGTTTACACTTAGGAAAGAAACATGCCCTGACATAACACTAAACAATGTTGCTATTCCTCAATCGAATACTGTAACATACCTAGGAGTCCATATAGATAGACGACTAACTTGGCGGAACCATATTGAGGCAAAAATAACGTATATAAAGTTAAAGGCCCATAAAAAAAAATTGGCTACTCAACTCCAAGTCAAGGCTTCATTTAGAACATAAACTTCTATTATACAAGGCAGTGATCAAACCAATTTGGGAATACGGAGCTGAGTTTTGGGGGAATGCTAGTTCATCGAACGTCGAGCTGATACAACGAGTGCAATCGAAAATCTTGCGTGCGTGCAATCACGGCTGCGCATTGCTTCGTTAGAAATGCTGACATCCATAATGCCCTCAACATTCCTCCTGTTCCAAGTGAGCTCACAGAGATTATGCTCAAATACAAAGAAAAACTTCGAGAGCACTCAAATCCATTGGTAAAAAATCTACTTAGCATTAAAACAGCAACACGCCTCAAAAGATTATATATTAAATGTATTATATATTTAATAATTACTATAAGATACTAAAATGAAATGAATTTAAATTGAATTAAAATTAAAAGGCAAAAATGTAGTGAAATTTATTACTAAGCCTGGTGCGGGATAAATATAGTTAATTTAAATTAAGATTTAATTACTTACTGTTAGGCTCGAAATGAGTGAATTCAATGAATAAATGAACTGTTTAAAAAAAAAGAATTATCGCAACGAATGTTTTTTCAGGAAATAAGTGAAAGAAAGATTCAGATCAGCATTATACACTTGAGAGTCAGAGAGGTACATTTTATTTATTATCGAACGTAATTTGTGAATAAAAGGTGTTATTTGCGAAGAATCGTTGAAAATACCTTCGTCGCAAAATTTTAAATAATGGATTCCATGCCACTTTTGAACTTTGACAGCCACCTTCGCTTGCATTTAATGAATTTAGTATTTTATGTGGATACAGTTTTCCACACTCGACTTTTGTTTTGATATTTGATATTTGACTGGTTGATATTCGATGATGTTGATTCAAAGACCATTCATATAAGTTCTGTCCAGTTCGACATATTTTAGTTTTGTGAAGTCTATTCTTTCTGGTGCTCTCCAATGTCATTGATGAACATTTTATTGGTGTTTCTTCTTGTATTTTCAAATCGATGACATATGTACTTTATAATCTAATGCTGTGTTCCCACGACAACTTGAAATATCTAATTCGCGATGTAATTCAGCTTGACACATTTTGTGTGTCGAATTACTTAATTCGGAACATAATTCAGCTGCGAATTAGGAATGAAAGCTAAATTATGTAATTTAAACAGCCGTGGGAATAATGCATCATTCAAGCTGCCGGGGGAAGATGGCATAAAGCTAAACAACTGGAATGAGAGGCACTATATATTTTTTAAAAGTATTTGTTTTTTATTTAACTGAGTGTTCACTTTAAGGGATTTCAGGAAGGGCAGCTAGTTATGCTTCGTAATCCGCAAAGGAAAAAGGGATTATCGCCAAAACGGCAATCACACTGGGAAGGGCCTTATAAGGTGAAAAAGCGGCTCAACGATGTAGTATACTGCATCCAGTTGTCGAGATATGTCAGGAGCAAATTGAAAGCCGTTCATTTGGAGAGGCTATATCCTTATAAAGGATGCAGTACTATCCTTGTTCGGGACGCACAAGATTAGATGGAGGGCAATGAAACGTGATTGTATACTGAAACGTGATTGCATACTTTTAGGATCCCATCTGGAGTTTGAGAAGGAGTGCACTACCCTGTGTGTTTATTAGTGAAGACAGGATCTATTCGCATAAAAGCTTCTTTCGTTGTAAACATAGTGGTGTAAAGAATTTTCTCGAAAATGAAAACTTCCTGCGAGGTGTATATAAGAGTCTAGAAAGATCCAGAAACTTCTACGCTATTGTAGAAGTTTCTACCTCAACCATTCGAAGCTATAAAAACCACAAGACTGTTCAAAGTCGAACAGAGTTATGCAGAGACCGTAACAGTGTGTACGTCGGGCATATTAAGCTGCAGTACTTGTATTGTGATTTTGTAAAGTGATGAAATTAATTATTAAACAAATTGATTTAATGAATTGTGAATTAAAGTGCAAATTGCTACAAGGTAAAATTTAAGTCCGATATTAAGTTTGTAAATTGCAAAAATTAAAGTTAAAAAAGTTATTTTAACTTAACCAGCGATTGTCGATTACTGCACGATCCAGTGGTACGAATCCGAGTACAGAGAGCTAGAGTGAATTGTCAGGAGGGCATATTCGTAACAGAATAAATTGTCAAGAGGGCAATTTCGTAACAATACATTGAAACGTGATTGCATACTTTTAGGATCTCATCTGCAGTGTGAAGTTGTGTGCACCACCCTATGTTGTGGTAAGATAGTGGTGTATAGAATGTTCTTGTTCAAGGTGTATATAAGATTCGTGGTATATATACATTTGTAGAATGATCCAAAACCTTCTACTCTTGTGTTCGAAAGCTATAAAAACTACCAAACTATTAAAAGTCGAACACAGTCGAACAGAGATCGTAACAGTGTGTACATCATGCATCGAAGCAGCAGTATTTGTAATTTTGTAAAATGATGAAATTAATTATTAAATAAAGTGATTAATGAATTGTTAAATAAAGTGCAAATTGTAACAAAGTAAACTTTAAGCCGAATAATAAATGTGTAAATTGCAATAATTAAATAAAGTTAGTTATTTTAATTTAACCAGCGATTATTTGATTACTACACAATCTAGTGGTACGAATCCGAGTGCAGACAGTTAGAGTAAATTGTAACAATATTAATAGGGCAATTTCGTAACAATATATTCTTAAAATTGTTTAAGATGAATGCATTCTCCACCTATTACTTTCCTTTTGGAAAGAGTTACTGCCTGATTAAAGAAACTAAAATAATAAGCATGTTACGTCTTGTGGTACCACAACGAGCCATTCTATGTGCTTAAGTGTGCTTTTTGCGACAAAGGCTGCCACTCCTACCTACCTACCTACGTCTTGTTGTGGATTGCCACATTTGTCGGTGGGTGCATGTATAGAAAATTATAAAAAAATAGTAATTGTATGTGTTTCAAAATTTTTTTCTTTTTTTTTAATTTCCCTTTATTTCATACATTTGTCACCATTATATTGACATCTAGTACATGATTTGACAATTTGTTTGGAAATTAATATTAAAAACACATTTTGGCCAGTGCCAAGAAGTGATACAACAAAAATTATTTAAATGAATAATAATAGTTCACAATAATTATATTATAACAATCTATGATCAAAATTATGTTTATGATAATTATTTATATTTACATTTATAATACTGTTACTAATATGTGTAGTCTGGGTTTCCTAGTTCACTAGGTCGTTTCGTCGAGTTCTCTTTAAACGGAGCATGGTGGTTTCTTCTATATATAGCAACTCGTTTATTTCTTCGTTATTATATCCATGCAGTGTATCGTAGTGTTTTGTGGATATCTTTTTTATTTCTTCGTCAATTCTTGTCATATTTAGTTTCCGGTGTATATCTTCATTTGTTGTGTACCAACCAGACTTTATGATAACTCTTAATATTCTAGATTGCTGTCTTTGAATTTTTTGTATGTGTGACCGCTTTGCCGTTCCCCACACTTGGAGTCCGTACTTCCAAATTGGCTTTATAGTACACTTGTATAACAGCAACTTGTTGTTAATTGTGAGTTTAGATTGCTTACCCATTAACCAGTATAGTTGCCTAAATTTTTCTTTTATTTGTTTCGTTTTTTTTTTTGATGTGGTAGTGCAAATTTAGCTTTGAGTCCATGCGTATACCAAGGTATTTAGTAGTATACCCTATTTTTATATCTTTATTGCTTATTTTAATAGGTATTGGGTTAAATTTTGTTTTAGTTGTAAAAATTATTTGTACAGTCTTATCTTCATTAATTCTCAAGCACCATTTATCAAACCATTCCTTAACATTCTCTGTGTATATCTGCAGATTTGCAGTCGCAGTATTTAGATTTTTGTCAGATGTTAAGAGGATTGTGTCGTCAGCTTTGAAATATTAATTTAGACCTTCATATGCCAGCGAAAATAGTGTAGAATCGATATCAAATAATAGATATATATTTATACATATATTTTATTACTTATACATATAGTATATTATTTTATAGTATATAAAGCAGAATCTCAGAAGCCGTAAATAAAATTTTTGGGCTTTGCTCTAAACCCTCGGTCTTCATCATTGAGATCTTATCAGTTCGTTCAATTAAATCTTCATTCAATTCTATTTTGCAATTTCCGCTATACTAAACTGTAGTCTAAATCAGAGTCTGTATAGCAAAGCTCCTATTTCATATATAGCGGTAACATTGGTGAAGACAAAACTTTGAGACAGAGTATTCGTAGCCGGCTGATGCAATAAAATACTGTCACGTGAGTTAAGCGCGTTCAATAAAACTTTTACCGCCATATTTTCTAGAGCTTCAATATTACATAATACATAGTTAGCTACGGTAATGTAATTTAACTTTTTGCTCATTGGTTGTAAAACTCCGATGAGATTTGGGGGAAGAAGTATATCTAAAATCTTATCGGAATTTATTAACAATTCAATAAGTTTGGCCTCTGAGCAATTATAAATCAATAATATCGCTTTCGGTTGAAGATTCTTCTTGGCATTAAATCTACAGACGAAAGACAGAAAAATTATTTTGCACTCAGAAAAATACGCCCTTACACCATTCAATAAAGAATTATGAAACCAAAATTGTTGTGAAGTCAGCCAAGCCTTCGCTGCACTAACATAATTCAGGGAATTACAAAATTTTTAAAGCTACGTTGATTTGCAGATATCGCTAGTATCATCAAATAAGAATATCAAAAAAGTCTTTCTTTTCCATTTTTTCCATCAAGTGCGTTTTGCTCATGCAACTCTAGTGAAGTGCGGTATGAATTATTTCGCTCTGTTTGAAAGTTGAACAAATTTCAAAATAAAAAGTGTTAAAAACGGCAGGACGATCCATTGGCACTTTTGTTCAGCCAGCAAAAGGTATATCAAATCAAAGAGGCCGCTTTACCTCCGCAAGATCAAACGAAACGCAGCGGCTGTGCAGAACTGTCACATAATATAGAGGTCGCCCACGAACAACAAAAAGTTCAGTATGTGGTTAACGTTCTGAGTGAGCCAACTAACTTAAAAGAGAATATAAAAACACAACGCGTAAAAATGCATAAAACTCTTCCCTCATCGAATGCAGTCACTACAACAACTTTTTTATACAGCCAAGCAATATGTACGAGCACACTCACTGAAGCTCCAGCTTTGATAAAATATTCAACGGCAAATTTATCAGAAAATGCCTCTCTCTCTCTCTCTTTAGAAAATGAAACAGACCATGGTGTAAGAATAGGTGATGGACAAATTAAACTGCCAACAGCAGGTGGTGGAAAAAGTAATGTGCCAAGATATGTTGCAACTATACAGACTGGGATAGATAGGTATATACAGGTAAAGGGAAAGTTAAGTCCACAAGAAACGGAAGCAAAAGACAAGCAAAACATGGGACACTAACTCCTCGAACCGGCGAATATATCTACCTCTCTTAAGCAAATAAGTAGTAGCACTTTGGATCAGATCAGATTTGCACTATTAGAGAATGAAAAACGCTGACTCAACTCCTGCAAACAATTCCATTGCCAAAACTCCTAAGCCACCACCATTCTACTTGTGAGAGAGATGCTCAAATGCTTTAGTTGCAACTGTAGCTAGTCTTGCAGCAAATAACAACTTCCCTGTAACGTTCAAAAAAAAAACGGGAATATAAAAGAAACTGATGGCCTTTGTCAGTGGTGCTGCTAGTTTACAACTTTATTATTATAACTTGTTATTTTATAAAGTAAAATAAAATAAAAAAAATAAAATAAATAAAATAAAAGAAAAGAAACGAAACTACAGACATTCAATGAAACCAATTACCGCAAAATTGCATCCTATCTTGAAAAAAATGGTAAAAACTAATATACATATCAACTGAAGAGCAGTAAAGGCCTAGTAGTAGGTATTAAAGGTATTGAGAATAGTGTAAGTACTAATGAAATCAAAGATTCTCTCGAAATCGCCGGATTTAAAGTTAAAACGGTATTCAACATTAAAAACAGAGACAAAGTGCCATAACCACTATTTCAAGTAGAACTTGAACCGAATGGAAGAAAATTAAAAAGTACCGAAACGCACCCTCTATATACCATCTGCGTTAGTTATTACATAGACGAATAACCGTTGAGGAACCACACAAAAGATCTTCACCATTCAACCATAAATGCAGAAAAATGCAGACAAATCAAACATAAATGCAGAAAAATGCAGCAATTGTGGGAAAACCACACGGCAAATTACAGAGGGTGCCCAGTGTATTTAGCACTCAAAAATAAATTAGATCAGAATCAGCAACCAGCTTTTCATTACACAGAGATTGCCAAATCAATCGAACCTCATAAGCAACTGACCAGTCAGAACGCTTCTACATCAAGGTCATATGCCAACGTAGTTAAGTCGGGATCTGAAGAAATGCCTAGCTTTGCAAATCCTATGCAAAATGTAGAATCCATGATATCAAAATTAACAAATTATATGACAGAAATTATGATATCAATCAAATGTGGAGAACTCAAAACTAACTTATGCAATTGTTGATCTCTAAAAAATGAACTATATTAAGATATGTCATTGGAATGCAAAAGGCATTAGCCAACATAAACTTGAAATTCAACACTTCCTGCATACTATGCAAATTGGCATTATGCTTTTATCAGAAACGCAATTGACAAACAAAAATTATTTTATAATATCAGGGTAAGGAATTCTATAAAACAAACCATCCTGATAATAAAGCACATGGCGGTACGGGCATATTAATAAAAGATATATTTAAGCATCATGCACTAGAAGAGTATGCAAAGGACTATCTGCAGGCAACATCAATATGTCTGCTATGCTGGGAGGAAAAAATTGTACTAAGCGCAATCTATTGTCCTCCAAGATACTCAGTGACTGAATTACAATTCACACAATTCTTCACATCATTGGGGACCAAATTTTTGGCAGCAGGCGATTATAATGCGAAAAATACCTTTTGGGGCTCCATTTTAATAAATCCCAAAGGCAAACAACTGTTCTCTGCGCTACTAGATTGGTGCTCTAACCTAGACTTCGTGTCTTCAGGGCAACCAACATACTGGCCCTCTGACGCTCAAAAAGTGCCCGACCTCGTAGACTTTGGAATAACCAGTGGTTTTGATCATGACTTGTTTTCTGCAGAATCGTGTTTAGAGCTTGCTTCTGATCATTCATCAGTTATTATATGTCTACATAAATAAGCTCAACCGGGTAAGAAAACAGGTCACCTAACCAATAAAAGAACAAACTAGCTCAGGTACCGTCAATATGTAAATAGTCATATAAACATTGGTCTTCGACTAAAGAGTGCTAGCGATATTGACTTGGCACTTTTGACCAACAACTCAGTTCTTACATCTGCAACCACACACTCATCTCCAACAGCCTCATTATCCCGCTCCGCAACAACTCGTACAACATCTGCAGTTATCGATAATGTTGTTAAGGAGAAAAGGCGCTTAAGAAGAGAGTGGCAACAAAATGGATTACCCTACGCCAAGCAGAAATTAGCATTAGCAAGAAAACGCCTCCGAGAAATACTGAACTGCGATCTAGAGAACAGTTTGAAAAAGTATACTGAGACGCTAACTCCAACACAAAATACTAACTTCTCTTTATGGGAAGCCTATAAAAATATAAAGACTCCTAAACACTGTCATCCATCACTCAGGCAAAATAATGGAACTTGGGCAAGAAATGATGAAGAGAAAGCCTCAGCGTTTGCCAATCATCTCAAATCCGTATTTAAACCTAACCAACCAACAGTTTTGAAATTCCATTTCTGGCCCCTAAAATACCACTAATCCCGATGAAGGTTACAATGAAGGAAGTGCAACTTGCAATTAAAACTCAGCTAAGCCCAAAAAACGCACCAGGATTTGAATTAATTACAACAAAAATGATTGTGGAATTGCCTGAAATAGCCATCAAAATAGAGACGCAGTTATTTAATGCAATATTAAGGATTGGGTATTTTCCGCAAACCTGAAAAATATCACAAATTACGATGATACCAAAACCCCGAAAAGACGCAACTCAACCGTCATCATATCGGCCCATAAGCTTGCTCCCCGTAATTTCTAAATTATTTGAGAAACTGGTTCTTCTAAAGCTGCAGCCGCACATATACAAATCCATTATTATTCCCCACCATTAATTTGGATTTCGCAAAAATCACAGAACCATAGAGAAAATTAACTGCATTACTAGTGCAATTCGAAATACTTTTGAAGACAACAAATACTGCTCTGATATATTTTTAGATATTGCACAGGCGTTTGACAGAGTTTGGCATGCGGGATTAATTAATAATTATATAATATTCAAAATCTTTTACCAGTTAATGTGCACATGCTACTGGAATCGTATTTGGATAACCGAAAGTATATGGAGAATACACCGCAAAGGACTTTGATATTAATGCTGGGGTTCACCAAGGTAGTGTTCTAGGTCCTGTACTATATGTATTATTCACTGTCGACCTCCCTACTGATGAGCATCTAGTCACTTCAAAATTCGCAGACGACACTGCTATTCTTAGTATACATAATTTCAATTCAATGCAATTCAATAGTTGCTTCGAATCGCCTTGAGGAATATTTGAAGAAAATGGAAGTGTGGCTGGCAAATTGGCACATTTAGGTAAATGAGAGCAAGAGCATTAATATAACGTTTACACTTAGGAAAGAAACATGCCCTGACATAACACTAAACAATGTTGCTATTCCTCAATCGAATACTGTAACATACCTAGGAGTCCATATAGATAGACGACTAACTTGGCGGAACCATATTGAGGCAAAAATAACGTATATAAAGTTAAAGGCCCATAAAAAAAAATTGGCTACTCAACTCCAAGTCAAGGCTTCATTTAGAACATAAACTTCTATTATACAAGGCAGTGATCAAACCAATTTGGGAATACGGAGCTGAGCTTTGGGGGAATGCTAGTTCATCGAACGTCGAGCTGATACAACGAGTGCAATCGAAAATATTGCGTGCGTGCAATCACGGCTGCGCATTGCTTCGTTAGAAATGCTGACATCCATAAGGCCCTCAACATTCCTCCTGTTCCAAGTGAGCTCACAGAGATTATGCTCAAATACAAAGAAAAACTACGAGAGCACTCAAATCCATTGGTAAAAAATCTACTTAGCATTAAAACAGCAACACGCCTCAAAAGATTATATATTAAATGTATTATATATTTAATAATTACTATAAGATACTAAAATGAAATGAATTTAAATTGAATTAAAATTAAAAGGCAAAAATGTAGTGAAATTTATTACTAAGCCTGGTGCGGGATAAATATAGTTAATTTAAATTAAGATTTAATTACTTACTGTTAGGCTCGAAATGAGTGAATTCAATAAATAAATGAACTGTTTAAAAAAAAAGAATTATCGCAACGAATGTTTTTTCAGGAAATAAGTGAAAGGAAGATTCAGATCAGCATTATACACTTGAGAGTCAGAGAGGTACATTTTATTTATTATCGAACGTAAGTTGTGACTAAAAGGTGTTATTTGCGAAGAATCCTTGAAAATACCTTAGTCGCAAAATTTTAAATAATGGATTCCATGCCACTCTTGAACTTTGACAGCCACCTTCGCTTGCATTTAATGAATTTAGTATTTTATGTGGATACAGTTTTCCACACTCGACTTTTGTTTTGATATTTGATATTTGACTTGTTGATATTCGATGATGTTGATTCAAAGACCATTCATATAAGTTCTGTCCAGTTCGACATATTTTAGTTTTGTGAAGTCTATTCTTTCTGGTGCTCTCCAATGTCATTGATGAACATTTTATTGGTATTTCTTCTTGTATTTTCAAATCGATGACATATGTACTTTATAATCTAATGCTGTGTTCCCACGACAACTTGAAATATCTAATTCGCGATGTAATTCAGCTTGACACATTTTGTGTGTCGAATTACTTAATTCGGAACATAATTCAGCTGCGAATTAGGAATGAAAGCTAAATTATGTAATTTAAACAGCCGTGGGAATAATGCATCATTCAAGCTGCCGGGGGAAGATGGCATAAAGCTAAACAACTGGAATGAGAGGCACTATATATTTTTTAAAAGTATTTGTTTTTTATTTAACTGAGTGTTCACTTTAAGGGATTTCAGGAAGGGCAGCTAGTTATGCTTCGTAATCCGCAAAGGAAAAAGGGATTATCGCCAAAACGGCAATCACACTGGGAAGGGCCTTATAAGGTGAAAAAGCGGCTCAACGATGTAGTATACTGCATCCAGCTGTCGAGATATGTCAGGAGCAAATTGAAAGCCGTTCATTTGGAGAGGCTATATCCTTATAAAGGATGCAGTACTATCCTTGTTAGGGACGAACAAGATTAGGTGGAGGGCAATGAAACGTGATTGCATACTGAAACGTGATTGCATACTTTTAGGATCCCATCTGGAGTTTGAGAAGGAGTGCACTACCCTGTGTGTTTATTAGTGAAGACAGGATCTATTCGCATAAAAGCTTCTTTCATTGTAAACATAGTGGTGTAAAGAATTTTCTCGAAAATGAAAACTTCCTGCGAGGTGTATATAAGAGTCTAGAAAGATCCAGAAACTTCTACGCTATTGTAGAAGTTTCTACCTCAACCATTCGAAGCTATAGAAACCACAAGACTGTTCAAATTCGAACAGAGTTATGCAGAGACCGTGTGAATTAAAGTGCAAATGGCTACAAGGTAAGCTAACAGCCTCTGAGCAATATAACAGCCTCTGAGCAATTATCAATTAATAATATCGCTTTCGGTTGAAGATTCTTCTTGGCATTAAATCTACAGATGAAAGACAGAAAAATTATTTTGCACTCAGAAAAATACGCCCTTACACCATTCACCAAAGAATTATGAAACCAAAATTGTTGTGAAGTCAGCCAAACCTTCGCTGCACTAACATAATTCAGGGAATTACAAAATTTTGAAAGCCACGTTGATTTGCAGATATCGCTAGTATCATCAAATAAGAATGTCAAAAAAGTCTTTCTTTTCCATTTTTTCCATCAAGTACGTTTTGCTCATTTCTCTCAACTCTAGTGAAGTGCGGTATGAATTATTTTCGCACTGTTTGAAAGTTGAACAAATTTCAAAATAAAAAGTATTAAATACGGCAGGACGATCCATTGGCACTTTTGTTCAGCCAGCAAAACGTATATCAAATCAAAGAGGCCGCTTTACCTTCAGTGCACTCTCTCCGCAAGATCAAACGAAACGCAGCGGCTGTGCAGAACTGTCACATAATATAGAGGTCGCTCACGAACAACAAAAAGTTCAGTATGTGGTTAACGTTCTGAGTGAGCCCACTAACTTAAACCGTAAAAATGCATACAGCTCTTGCCTCATCGAATGCAGTCACTACAACAACTTTTTTATACAGCCAAGCAATATGTATGTACGAGCACACTCACTGAAGCTCCAGCTTTGATAAAATATTCAACGGCAAATTTATCAGAAAATGCCTCTCTCTCTCTCTTTAGAAAATGAAACAGACCATGGTGTAAGAATAGGTGATGGACAAATTAAACTGCCAACAGCAGGTGGTGGAAAAAGTAATGTGCCAAGAAATGTTGCAACCATACAGACTGGGATAGATAGGTATATGCAGGTAAAGGGAAAGTTAAGTCCACAAAAAACGGAAACAAAAGACAAGCAAAACATGCGACACTAACTCCTCGAACCGGCGAATATATCTACCTCTCTTAAGCAAATAAGTAGTAGCACTTTGAATCAGATCAGATTTGCACTATTAGAGAATGAAAATCGCTGACTCAACTCCTGCAAACAATTCCATTGCCAAAACTCCTAAGCCACCACCATTCTACTTGTGAGAGAGATGCTCAAATGCTTTAGTTGCAACTGTAGTTAGTCTTGCAGCAAATAACAACTTCCCTGTAACGTCCAAAAAAAACGGGAATATAAAAGAAACTGATGGCCTTTGTCGATAGTGCTGCTAGTTTACAACTTTATTATTATAAGTTGTTATATTATAAAGTAAAATAAAATTAAAAAAAAAATAAAATAAAAGAAAAGAAACGAAACTACAGACATACAATGAAACCAATTACCGCAAAATTGCATCCTATCTTGAAAAAAATGGTAAAAACTAATATACATATCAACTGAAGAGCAGTAAAGGCCTAGTAGTAGGTATTAAAGGTATTGAGAATATTGTAAGTACTAATGAAATCAAAGATTCTCTCGAAATCGCCGGACTTAAAGTTAAAACGGAATTCAACATTAAAAACAGAGACAAAGTGCCATAACCACTATTTCAAGTAGAACTTGAACCGAATGGAAGAAAATTAAAAAGTACCGAAACGCACCCTCTATATACCATCTGCGTTAGTTATTACATAGACGAATAACCGTTGAGGAACCACACAAAAGACCTTCACCATTCCTCCAAGTATTTGTCTGACAAATCAAACATAAATGCAGAAAAATGCAGCAATTGTGGGAAAACCACACGGCAAATTACAGAGGCTGCCCAGTGTATTTAGCACTCAAAAATAAATTAGATCAGAATCAGCAACCAGCTTTTCATTACATAGAGATTGCCAAATCAATCGAACCTCATAAGCAACTGACCAGTGAGGACGCTTCTACATCAAGGTCATATGCCAACGTAGTTAAGTCGGGATCTGAAGAAATTCCTAACTTTCCAAATCCTATGCAAAATGTAGAATCCATGATATCAAAATTAACAAATTATATGACAGAATTTATGATATCAATCAAATGTGGAGAACTCAAAACTAACTTATGCAATTGTTGATCTCTAAAAAATGAACTATATTAAGATATGTCATTGGAATGCAAAAGGCATTAGCCAACATAAACTTGAAATTCAACACTTCCTGCATACTATGCAAATTGGCATTATGCTTTTATCAGAAACGCAATTGACAAACAAAAATTATTTTATAATATCAGGGTAAGGAATTCTACAAGACAAACCATCCTGATAATAAAGCACATGGCGGTACGGGCATATTAATAAAAGATATATTTAAGCATCGTGCACTAGAAGAGTATGCAAAGGACTATCTGCTGGCAACATGAATATGTCTGCTATGCTGGGAGGAAAAAATTGTACTAAGCGCAATCTATTGTCCTCCAAGATACTCAGTGACTGAATTACAATTCACACAATTCTTCACATCATTGGGGACCAAATTTTTGGCAGCAGGCGATTATAATGCGAAGAATACCTTTTGGGGCTCCATTTTAATAAATCCCAAAGGCAAACAACTGTTCTCTGCGCTACTAGATCGGTGGTCTAACCTAGACTTCGTGTCTTCAGGGCAACCAACATACTGGCCCTCTGACGCTCAAAAAGTTGCCGACCTCATAGACTTTGGAATAACCAGTGGTTTTGATCATGACTTGTTTTCTGCAGAATCGTGTTTAGAGCTTGCTTCTGATCATTCATCAGTTATTATATGTCTACATAAATAAGCTCAACCGGGTAAGAAAACAGGTCACCTAACCAATAAAAGAACAAACTAGCTCAGGTACCGTCAATATGTAAATAGTCATATAAACATTGGTCTTCGACTAAAGAGTGCTAGCGATATTGACTTGGCACTTTTGACCAACAACTCAGTTCTTACATCTGCAACCACACACTCATCTCCAACAGCCTCATTATCCCGCTCCGCAACAACTCGTACAACATCTGCAGTTATCGATAATGTTGTTAGGGAGAAAAGGCGCTTAAGAAGAGAGTGGCAACAAAATAGATCACCCTACGCCAAGCAGAAATTAGCATTAGCAAGAAAACGCCTCCGAGAAATACTGAACTGCGATCTAGAGAACAGTTTGAAAAAGTATACTGAGACGCTAACTCCAACACAAAGTACTAATTTCTCTTTATGGGAAGCCTATAAAAATATAAAGACTCCTAAACACTGTCATCCATCACTCAGGCAAAATAATGGAACTTGGGCAAGAAATGATGAAGAGAAAGCCTCAGCGTATGCCAATCATCTCAAATCCGTATTTAAACTTAACCAACCAACAGTTTTGAAATTCCATTTCTGGCCCCTAAAATACCACTAATCCCGATGAAGGTTACAATGAAGGAAGTGCAACTTGCAATTAAAACTCAGCTAAGCCCAAAAAACGCACCAGGATTTGAATTAATTACAACAAAAATGATTGTGGAATTGCCTGAAATAGCCAACAAAATAGTGACGCAGTTATTTAATGCAATATTAAGGATTGGGTATTTTCCGCAACCCTGAAATATATCACAAATTACGATGATACCAAAACCCCGAAAAGACGCAACTCAACCGTCATCATATCGGCCCATAAGCTTGCTCCCCGTAATTTCTAAATTATTTGAGAAACTGGTTCTTCTAAAGCTGCAGCCGCACATATACAAATCCATTATTATTCCCCACCATTAATTTGGATTTCGCAAAAATCACAGAACCATAGAGAAAATTAACTGCATTACTAGTGCAATTCGAAATACTTTTGAAGACAACAAATACTGCTCTGATATATTTTTAGATATTGCACAGGCGTTTGACAGAGTTTGGCATGCGGGATTAATTAATAATTATATAATATTCAAAATCTTTTACCAGTTAATGTGCACATGCTACTGGAATCGTATTTGGATAACCGAAAGTATATGGAGAATACACCGCAAAGGACTTTGATATTAATGCTGGGGTTCACCAAGGTAGTGTTCTAGGTCCTGTACTATATGTATTATTCACTGCCGACCTCCCTACTGATGATCATCTAGTCACTTCAAAATTCGCAGACGACACTGCTATTCTTAGTATCCATAACAATTCAGTAGTTGCTTCGAATCGCCTTGAGGAACATTTGAAGAACATTTGAAGAAAAAGTGTGGCTGGCAAATTGGCGCATTTAGGTAAATGAGAGCAAGAGCATTAATATAACGTTTACACTTAGGAAAGAAACATGCCCTGACATAACACTAAACAATGTTGCTATTCCTTAATCGAATACTGTAACATACCTAGGAGTCCATATACATAGACGACTAACTTGGCGGAACCATATTGAGGCAAAAAGAACGTATATAAAGTTAAAGGTCCATAAAAAAAAATTGGCTACTCCACTCGAAGTCAAGGCTTCATTTAGAACATAAACTTCTATTATACAAGGCAGTGATCAAACCAATTTGGGAATACGGAGCTGAGCTTTGGGGGAATGCTAGTTCATCGAACGTCGAGCTGATACAACGAGTGCAATCGAAAATATTGCGTGCGTGCAATCACGGCTGCGCATTGCTTCGTTAGAAATGCTGACATCCATAAGGCCCTCAACATTCCTCCTGTTCCAAGTGAGCTCACAGAGATTATGCTCAAATACAAAGAAAAACTACGAGAGCACTCAAATCCATTGGTAAAAAATCTACTTAGCATTAAAACAGCAACACGCCTCAAAAGATTATATATTAAATGTATTATATATTTAATAATTACTATAAGATACTAAAATGAAATGAATTTAAATTGAATTAAAATTAAAAGGCAAAAATGTAGTGAAATTTATTACTAAGCCTGGTGCGGGATAAATATAGTTAATTTAAATTAAGATTTAATTACTTACTGTTAGGCTCGAAATGAGTGAATTCAATAAATAAATGAACTGTTTAAAAAAAAAGAATTATCGCAACGAATGTTTTTTCAGGAAATAAGTGAAAGAAAGATTCAGATCAGCATTATACACTTGAGAGTCAGAGAGGTACATTTTATTTATTATCGAACGTAATTTGTGAATAAAAGGTGTTATTTGCGAAGAATCGTTGAAAATACCTTCGTCGCAAAATTTTAAATAATGGATTCCATACCACTTTTGAACTTTGACAGCCACCTTCGCTTGCATTTAATGAATTTAGTATTTTATGTGGATACAGTTTTCCACACTCGACTTTTGTTTTGATATTTGATATTTGACTGGTTGATATTCGATGATGTTGATTCAAAGACCATTCATATAAGTTCTGTCCAGTTCGACATATTTTAGTTTTGTGAAGTCTATTCTTTCTGGTGCTCTCCAATGTCATTGATGAACATTTTATTGGTGTTTCTTCTTGTATTTTCAAATCGATGACATATGTACTTTATAATCTAATGCTGTGTTCCCACGACAACTTGAAATATCTAATTCGCGATGTAATTCAGCTTGACACATTTTGTGTGTCGAATTACTTAATTCGGAACATAATTCAGCTGCGAATTAGGAATGAAAGCTAAATTATGTAATTTAAACAGCCGTGGGAATAATGCATCATTCAAGCTGCCGGGGGAAGATGGCATAAAGCTAAACAACTGGAATGAGAGGCACTATATATTTTTTAAAAGTATTTGTTTTTTATTTAACTGAGTGTTCACTTTAAGGGATTTCAGGAAGGGCAGCTAGTTATACTTCGTAATCCGCAAAGGAAAAAGGGATTATCGCCAAAACGGCAAACACACTGGGAAGGGCCTTATAAGGTGAAAAAGCGGCTCAACGATGTAGTATACTGCATCCATTTGTCGAGATATGTCAGGAGCAAATTGAAAGCTGCTCATTAGGAGAGGCTATATCCTTATAAAGGATGCAGTACTATCCTTGTTCGGGACGAACAAGATTAAGTGGAGGGCAATGACACGTGATTGCATACTGAAACGTGATTGCATACTTTTAGGATCCCATCTGGAGTTTGAGAAGGAGTTCACTACCCTGTGTGTTTATTAGTGAAGACAGGATCTATTCGCATAAAAGCTTCTTTCGTTGTAAACATAGTGGTGTAAAGAATTTTCTCGAAAATGAAAACTTCTTGCGAGGTGTATATAAGAGTCTAGAAAGATCCAGAAACTTCTACGCTATTGTAGAAGTTTCTACCTCAACCATTCGAAGCTATAAAAACCACAAGACTGTTCAAATTCGAACAGAGTTATGCAGAGACCGTAACAGTGTGTACGTCGGGCATATTAAGCTGCAGTACTTGTATTGTGATTTTGTAAAGTGATGAAATTAAATATTAAACAAATTGATTTAATGAATTGTGAATTAAAGTGCAAATTGCTACAAGGTAAGCTTTAAGTCTGATATTAAGTTTGTAAATTGCAATAATTAAATAAAGTTAGTTATTTTAACTTAACCAGCGATTGTTGATTACTGCACGATCCAGTGGTACGAATCCGAGTACAGAGAGCTAGAGTGAATTGTCAGGAGGGCATATTCGTAACAGAATAAATTGTCAAGAGGGCAATTTCGTAACAATACATTGAAACGTGATTGCATACTTTTAGGATCTCATCTGCAGTTTGAAGTTGTGTGCACCACCCTATGTTGTGGTAAGATAGTGGTGTATAGAATGTTCTTTTTCAAGGTGTATATAAGATTCGTGGTATATATAAATTTGTAGAATGATCCAAAACCTTCTACTCTAGTGTTCGAAAGCTATAAAAACTACCAAACTATTCAAAGTCGAACACAGTCGAACAGAGATCGGAACAGTGTGTACATCGTGCATCGAAGCAGCAGTATTTGTAATTTTGTAAAGTGATGAAATTAATTATTAAAGAAAGTGATTAATGAATTGTTATATAAAGTGCAAATTTTAACAAAGTAAACTTTAAGCCGAATAATAAATGTGTAAATTGCAATAATTAAATAAAGTTAGTTATTTTAATTTAACCAGCGATTATTTGATTACTACACAATCTAGTGGTACGAATCCGAGTACAGACAGTTAGAGTAAATTGTCAAGAGGGCAATTTCGTAACAATATATTCTTAAAATTGTTTAAGATGAATGCATTCTCCACCTATTACTTTCCTTTTGGAAAGAGTTACTGCCTGATTAAAAAAACTAAAATAATAAGCATGTTACGTCTTGTTGTGGATTGCCACATTTGTCGGTGGGTGCATGTATAGAAAATTATAAAAAAATAGTAATTGTATGTGTTTCAAAATTTTATTATTTCTTTTTTCTTTGATTCCCTTTATTTCATAAATCTGTCACCATTATATTGACACCTAGTACATGATTTGACAATTTGTTTGGAAATTAATATTAAAAACACATTTTGGCCAGTGCCAAGAAGTGATACAACAAAAATTATTCAAATTAATAATAATAGTTCACAATAATTATATTATAACAATCTATGATCAAAATTATGTTTATGATAAATATTTATATTTACATTTATAATACTGTTACTAATATGTGTAGTCTGGGTTTCCTAGTTCACTAGGTCGTTTCGTCGAGTTCTCTTTAAACGGAGCATGGTGGTTTCTTCTATATATAGCAACTCGTTTATTTCTTCGTTATTATATCCATGCAGTATATCGTAGTGCTTTGTGGATATCTTTTTTATTTCTTCGTCAATTCTTGTCATATTTAGTTTGCGGTGTATATCTTCATTTGTTGTGTACCAACCAAACTTTATGATAACTCTTAATATTATAGATTGCTGTCTTTGAATTGTTTGTATGTGTGACCGCTTTGCCGTTCCCCATACTTGGAGTCCGTACTTCCAAATTGGCTTTATAGTAGTATAACAGCAACTTGTTGTTAATTGTGAGTTTAGATTGCTTACCCATTAACCAGTATAGTTGCCTAAATTTTTCTTTTATTTGTTTCGTTTTTTTTTTTGATGTGGTAGTGCCAATTTAGCTTTGTGTCCATGTGTATACCAAGGTATTTAGTAGTAGACCCTATTTTTATATCTTTATTGTTTATTTTAATAGGTATTGGGTTAAATTTTGTTTTAGTTGTAAAAATTATTTGTACAGTCTTATCTTCATGAATTCTCAAGCACCATTTATAAAACCATTCCTTAACATTCTCTGTGGATATCTGCAGATTTGCAGTCGCAGTATATAGATTTTTGTCAGATGCTAAGAGGATTGTGTCGTCAGCTTTGAAATATTAATTTTGACTTTCATATGCCAGCGAAAATAGTGTAGAATCGATATCAAATAATAGATATATATATTTATACATATATTTTATTACTTATACATATATTATATTATTTTATAGTATATAAAGCAGAATCTCAGAAGCCGTAAATAAAATTTTTGGTCTTTGCTCTAAACCCTCGGTCTTCATCATTGAGATCTTATCAGTTCGTTCAATTAAATCTTCATTCAATTCTATTTTGCAATTTCCGCTATACTAAACTGTAGTCTAAATCAGAGTCTGTATAGCAAAGTTCCTATTTCATATATAGCGGTAACATTGGTGAAGACAAAACTTTGAGACAGAGTATTCGTAGCCGGCTGATGTAATAAAATACTGTCACGTGAGTTAAGCGCGTTCAATAAAACTTTTACCGCCATATTTTCTAGAGCTTCAATATTACATAATACATAGTTAGCTACGGTAATGTAATTTAACTTTTTGCTCATTGGTTGTAAAACTCCGATGAGATTTGGGGGAAGAAGTATATCTAAAATCTTATCGGAATTTATTAACAATTCAATAAGTTTGGCCTCTGAGCAATTATCAATCAATAATATCGCTTTCGGTTGAAGATTCTTCTTGGCATTAAATCTACAGATGAAAGACAGAAAAATTATTTTGCACTCAGAAAAATACGCCCATACACCATTCACCAAAGAATTATGAAACCAAAATTGTTGTGAAGTCAGCCAAACCTTCGCTGCACTAACATAATTCAGGGAATTACAAAATTTTGAAAGCCACGTTGATTTGCAGATATCGCTAGTATCATCAAATAAGAATGTCAAAAAAGTCTTTCTTTTCCATTTTTTCCATCAAGTACGTTTTGCTCATTTCTCTCAACTCTAGTGAAGTGCGGTATGAATTATTTTCGCACTGTTTGAAAGTTGAACAAATTTCAAAATAAAAAGTGTTAAATACGGCAGGACGATCCATTGGCACTTTTGTTCAGCCAGCAAAACGTATATCAAATCAAAGAGGCCGCTTTACCTTCAGTGCACTCTCTCCGCAAGATCAAACGAAACGCAGCGGCTGTGCAGAACTGTCACATAATATAGAGGTCGCTCACGAACAACAAAAAGTTCAGTATGTGGTTAACGTTCTGAGTGAGCCAACTAACTTAAAAGAGAATATAAAAACACAACGCGTAAAAATGCATACAGCTCTTGCCTCATCGAATGCAGTCACTACAACAACTTTTTTATACAGCCAAGCAATATGTATGTACGAGCACACTCACTGAAGCTCCAGCTTTGATAAAATATTCAACGGCAAATTTATCAGAAAATGCCTCTCTCTCTCTCTTTAGAAAATGAAACAGACCATGGTGTAAGAATAGGTGATGGACAAATTAAACTGCCAACAGCAGGTGGTGGAAAAAGTAATGTGCCAAGAAATGTTGCAACCATACAGACTGGGATAGATAGGTATATGCAGGTAAAGGGAAAGTTAAGTCCACAAAAAACGGAAGCAAAAGACAAGCAAAACATGCGACACTAACTCCTCGAACCGGCGAATATATCTACCGCTCTTAAGCAAATAAGTAGTAGCACTTTGAATCAGATCAGATTTGCACTATTAGAGAATGAAAATCGCTGACTCAACTCCTGCAAACAATTCCATTGCCAAAACTCCTAAGCCACCACCATTCTACTTGTGAGAGAGATGCTCAAATGCTTTAGTTGCAACTGTAGTTAGTCTTGCAGCAAATAACAACTTCCCTGTAACGTCCAAAAAAAACGGGAATATAAAAGAAACTGATGGCCTTTGTCGCTAGTGCTGCTAGTTTACAACTTTATTATTATAAGTTGTTATATTATAAAGTAAAATAAAATTAAAAAAAAATAAAATAAAATAAAAGAAAAGAAACGAAACTACAGACATACAATGAAACCAATTACCGCAAAATTGCATCCTATCTTGAAAAAAATGGTAAAAACTAATATACATATCAACTGAAGAGCAGTAAAGGCCTAGTAGTAGGTATTAAAGGTATTGAGAATAGTGTAAGTACTAATGAAATCAAAGATTCTCTCGAAATCGCCGGATTTAAAGTTAAAACGGTATTCAACATTAAAAACAGAGACAAAGTGCCATAACCACTATTTCAAGTAGAACTTGAACCGAATGGAAGAAAATTAAAAAGTACCGAAACGCACCCTCTATATACCATCTGCGTTAGTTATTACATAGACGAATAACCGTTGAGGAACCACACAAAAGACCTTCACCATTCCTCCAAGTATTGGTCTGACAAATCAAACATAAATGCAGAAAAATGCAGCAATTGTGGGAAAACCACACGGCAAATTACAGAGGCTGCCCAGTGTATTTAGCACTCAAAAATAAATTAGATCAGAATCAGCAACCAGCTTTTCATTACATAGAGATTGCCAAATCAATCGAACCTCATAAGCAACTGACCAGTGAGGACGCTTCTACATCAAGGTCATATGCCAACGTAGTTAAGTCGGGATCTGAAGAAATTCCTAACTTTCCAAATCGTATGCAAAATGTAGAATCCATGATATCAAAATTAACAAATTATATGACAGAATTTATGATATCAATCAAATGTGGAGAACTCAAAACTAACTTATGCAATTGTTGATCTCTAAAAAATGAACTATATTAAGATATGTCATTGGAATGCAAAAGGCATTAGCCAACATAAACTTGAAATTCAACACTTCCTGCATACTATGCAAATTGGCATTATGCTTTTATCAGAAACGCAATTGACAAACAAAAATTATTTTATAATATCAGGGTAAGGAATTCTACAAGACAAACCATCCTTATAATAAAGCACATGGCGGTACGGGCATATTAATAAAAGATATATTTAAGCATCATGCACTAGAAGAGTATGCAAAGGACTATCTGCAGGCAACATCAATATGTCTGCTATGCTGGGAGGAAAAAATTGTACTAAGCGCAATCTATTGTCCTCCAAGATACTCAGTGACTGAATTACAATTCACACAATTCTTCACATCATTGGGGACCAAATCTTTGGCAGCAGGCGATTATAATGCGAAGAATACCTTTTGGGGCTCCATTTTAATAAATCCCAAAGGCAAACAACTGTTCTCTGCGCTACTAGATCGGTGGTCTAACCTAGACTTCGTGTCTTCAGGGCAACCAATATACTGGCCCTCTGACGCTCAAAAAGTGCCCGACCTCATAGACTTTGGAATAACCAGTGGTTTTGATCATGACTTGTTTTCTGCAGAATCGTGTTTAGAGCTTGCTTCTGATCATTCATCAGTTATTATATGTCTACATAAATAAGCTCAACCGGGTAAGAAAACAGGTCACCTAACCAATAAAAGAACAACCTAGCTCAGGAACCGTCAATATGTAAATAGTCATATAAACATTGGTATTCGACTAAAGAGTGCTAGCGATATTGACTTGGCACTTTTGACCAACAACTCAGTTCTTACATCTGCAACCACACACTCATCTCCAACAGCCTCATTATCCCGCTCCGCAACAACTCGTACAACATCTGCAGTTATCGATAATGTTGTTAGGGAGAAAAGGCGCTTAAGAAGAGAGTGGCAACAAAATAGATCACCCTACGCCAAGCAGAAATTAGCATTAGCAAGAAAACGCCTCCGAGAAATACTGAACTGCGATCTAGAGAACAGTTTGAAAAAGTATACTGAGACGCTAACTCCAACACAAAGTACTAACTTCTCTTTATGGGAAGCCTATAAAAATATAAAGACTCCTAAACACTGTCATCCATCACTCAGGCAAAATAATGGAACTTGGGCAAGAAATGATGAAGAGAAAGCCTCAGCGTTTGCCAATCATCTCAAATCCGTATTTAAACCTAACCAACCAACAGTTTTGAAATTCCATTTCTGGCCCCTAAAATACCACTAATCCCGATGAAGGTTACAATGAAGGAAGTGCAACTTGCAATTAAAACTCAGCTAAGCCCAAAAAACGCACCAGGATTTGAATTAATTACAACAAAAATGATTGTGGAATTGCCTGAAATAGCCAACAAAATAGTGACGCAGTTATTTAATGCAATATTAAGGATTGGGTATTTTCCGCAACCCTGAAAAATATCACAAATTACGATGATACCAAAACCCCGAAAAGACGCAACTCAGCCGTCATCATATCGGCCCATAAGCTTGCTCCCCGTAATTTCTAAATTATTTGAGAAACTGGTTCTTCTAAAGCTGCAGCCGCACATATACAAATCCATTATTATTCCCCACCATTAATTTGGATTTCGCAAAAATCACAGAACCATAGAAAAAATTAACTGCATTACTAGTGCAATTCGAAATACTTTTGAAGACAACAAATACTGCTCTGATATATTTTTAGATATTGCACAGGCGTTTGACAGAGTTTGGCATGCGGGATTAATTAATAATTATATAATATTCAAAATCTTTTACCAGTTAATGTGCACATGCTACTGGAATCGTATTTGGATAACCGAAAGTATATGGAGAATACACCGCAAAGGACTTTGATATTAATGCTGGGGTTCACCAAGGTAGTGTTCTAGGTCCTGTACTATATGTATTATTCACTGTCGACCTCCCTACTGATGATCATCTAGTCACTTCAAAATTCGCAGACGACACTGCTATTCTTAGTATCCATAGCAATTCAGTAGTTGCTTCGAATCGCCTTGAGGAACATTTGAAGAACATTTGAAGAAAAAGTGTGGCTGGCAAATTGGCGCATTTAGGTAAATGAGAGCAAGAGCATTAATATAACGTTTACACTTAGGAAAGAAACATGCCCTGACATAACACTAAACAATGTTGCTATTCCTTAATCGAATACTGTAACATACCTAGGAGTCCATATAGATAGACGACTAACTTGGCGGAACCATATTGAGGCAAAAAGAACGTATATAAAGTTAAAGGTCCATAAAAAAAAATTGGCTACTCCACTCGAAGTCAAGGCTTCATTTAGAACATAAACTTCTATTATACAAGGCAGTGATCAAACCAATTTGGGAATACGGAGCTGAGCTTTGGGGGAATGCTAGTTCATCGAACGTCGAGCTGATACAACGAGTGCAATCGAAAATCTTGCGTGCGTGCAATCACGGCTGCGCATTGCTTCGTTAGAAATGCTGACATCCATAAGGCCCTCAACATTCCTCCTGTTCAAAGTGAGCTCACAGAGATTATGCTCAAATACAAAGAAAAACTACGAGAGCACTCAAATCCATTGGTAAAATATCTACTTAGCATTAAAACAGCAACACGCCTCAAAAGATTATATATTAAATGTATTATATATTTAATAATTACTATAAGATACTAAAATGAAATGAATTTAAATTGAATTAAAATTAAAAGGCAAAAATGTAGTGAAATTTATTACTAAGCCTGGTGCGGGATAAATATAGTTAATTTAAATTAAGATTTAATTACTTACTGTTAGGCTCGAAATGAGTGAATTCAATAAATAAATGAACTGTTTAAAAAAAAAGAATTATCGCAACGAATGTTTTTTCAGGAAATAAGTGAAAGAAAGATTCAGATCAGCATTATACACTTGAGAGTCAGAGAGGTACATTTTATTTATTATCGAACGTAATTTGTGAATAAAAGGTGTTATTTGCGAAGAATCGTTGAAAATACCTTCGTCGCAAAATTTTAAATAATGGATTCAATACCACTTTTGAACTTTGAGAGCCACCTTCGCTTGCATTTAATGAATTTAGTATTTTATGTGGATACAGTTTTCCACACTCGACTTTTGTTTTGATATTTGATATTTGACCGGTTGATATTCGATGATGTTGATTCAAAGACCATTCATATAAGTTCTGTCCAGTTCGACATATTTTAGTTTTGTGAAGTCTATTCTTTCTGGTGCTCTCCAATGTCATTGATGAACATTTTATTGGTGTTTCTTCTTGTATTTTCAAATCGATGACATGTGTACTTTATAATCTAATGCTGTGTTCCCACGACAACTTGAAATATCTAATTCGCGATGTAATTCAGCTTGACACATTTTGTGTGTCGAATTACTTAATTCGGAACATAATTCAGCTGCGAATTAGGAATGAAAGCTAAATTCTGTAATTTAAACAGCCGTGGGAATAATGCATCATTCAAGCTGCCGGGGGAAGATGGCATAAAGCTAAACAACTGGAATGAGAGGCACTATATATTTTTTAAAAGTATTTGTTTTTTATTTAACTGAGTGTTCACTTTAAGGGATTTCAGGAAGGGCAGCTAGTTATACTTCGTAATCCGCAAAGGAAAAAGGGATTATCGCCAAAACGGCAAACACACTGGGAAGGGCCTTATAAGGTGAAAAAGCGGCTCAACGATGTAGTATACTGCATCCATTTGTCGAGATATGTCAGGAGCAAATTGAAAGCTGCTCATTAGGAGAGGCTATATCCTTATAAAGGATGCAGTACTATCCTTGTTCGGGACGAACAAGATTAAGTGGAGGGCAATGACACGTGATTGCATACTGAAACGTGATTGCATACTTTTAGGATCCCATCTGGAGTTTGAGAAGGAGTGCACTACCCTGTGTGTTTATTAGTGAAGACAGGATCTATTCGCATAAAAGCTTCTTTCGTTGTAAACATAGTGGTGTAAAGAATTTTCTCGAAAATGAAAACTTCTTGCGAGGTGTATATAAGAGTCTAGAAAGATCCAGAAACTTCTACGCTATTGTAGAAGTTTCTACCTCAACCATTCGAAGCTATAAAAACCACAAGACTGTTCAAATTCGAACAGAGTTATGCAGAGACCGTAACAGTGTGTACGTCGGGCATATTATGCTGCAGTACTTGTATTGTGATTTTGTAAAGTGATGAAATTAAATATTAAACAAATTGATTTAATGAATTGTGAATTAAAGTGCAAATTGCTACAAGGTAAACTTTAAGTCTGATATTAAGTTTGTAAATTGCAATAATTAAATAAAGTTAGTTATTTTAACTTAACCAGCGATTGTTGATTACTGCACGATCCAGTGGTACGAATCCGAGTACAGAGAGCTAGAGTGAATTGTCAGGAGGGCATATTCGTAACAGAATAAATTGTCAAGAGGGCAATTTCGTAACAATACATTGAAACGTTATTGCATACTTTTAGTATCTCATCTGCAGTTTGACGTTGTGTGCACCATCCTATGTTGTGGTAAGATAGTGGTGTATAGAATGTTCTTGTTCAAGGTGTATATAAGATTCGTGGTATATATAAATTTGTAGAATGATCCAAAACCTTCTACTCTAGTGTTCGAAAGCTATAAAAACTACCAAACTATTCAAAGTCGAACACAGTCGAACAGAGATCGTAACAGTGTGTACATCGTGCATCGAAGCAGCAGTATTTGTAATTTTATAAAGTGATGAAATTAATTATTAAATAAAGTGATTAATGAATTATTAAATAAAGTGCAAATTGTAACAAAGTAAACTTTAAGCCGAATAATAAATGTGTAAATTGCAATAATTAAATAAAGTTAGTTATTTTAATTTAACCAGCGATTATTTGATTACTACACAATCTAGTGGTACGAACCCGATTACAGACAGTTAGAGTAAATTGTCAAGAGGGCAATTTCGTAACAATATATTCTTAAAATTGTTTAAGATGAATGCATTCTCCACCTATTACTTTCCTTTTGGAAAGAGTTACTGCCTGATTAAAAAAACTAAAATAATAAGCATGTTACGTCTTGTTGTGGATTGCCACATTTGTCGGTGCATGTATAGAAAATCATAAAAAATAGTAATTGTATGTGTTTCAAAATTTTATTCTTTTTTTTTTATTTTCCATTATTTCATACACCTGTCACCATTATATTGACACCTAGTACATGATTTGACAATTTGTTTGGAAATTAATATTAAAAACACATTTTGGCCAGTGCCAAGAAGTGATACAACAAAAATTATTTAAATTAATAATAATAGTTCACAATAATTATATTATAACAATCTATGATCAAAATTATGTTTATGATAATTATTTATATTTACATTTATAATACTGTTACTAATATGTGTAGTCTGGGTTTCCTAGTTCACTAGGTCGTTTCGTCGAGTTCTCTTTAAACGGAGCATGGTGGTTTCTTCTATATATAGCAACTCGTTTATTTCTTCGTTATTATATCCATGCAGTGTATCGCAGTGTTTTGTGGATATCTTTTTTATTTCTTCGTCAATTCTTGTCATATTTAGTTTGCGGTGTATATCTTCATTTGTTGTGTACCAACCAAACTTTATGATAATTCTTAATATTCTAGATTGCTGTCTTTGAATTTTTTGTATGTGTGACCGCTTTGCCGTTCCCCATACTTGGAGTCCGTACTTCCAAATTGGTTTTATAGTAGTATAACAGCAACTTGTTGTTAATTGTGAGTTTAGATTGCT
Source organism: Clusia tigrina (assembly GCA_920105625.2). NCBI lineage: Eukaryota > Metazoa > Arthropoda > Insecta > Diptera > Clusiidae > Clusia > Clusia tigrina. The sequence goes on along the minus strand of OV050030.1, from coordinate 205,565,139 downwards.
TACCCATTAACCAGTATAGTTCCCTACATTTTTCTTTTATTTGTTTCGTTTTTTTTTTGATGTGGTAGTGCCAATTTAGCTTTGAGTCCATGTGTATACCAAGGTATTTAGTAGTAGACCCTATTTTTATATCTTTATTGTTTATTTTAATAGGTATTGGGTTAAATTTTGTTTTAGTTGTAAAAATAATTTGTACAGTCTTATCTTCATGAATTCTCAAGCACCATTTATCAAACCATTCCTTAACATTCTCTGTGGATATCTGCAGATTTGCAGTCGCAGTATTTAGATTTTTGTCAGATGCTAAGAGAATTGTGTCGTCAGCTTTGAAATATTAATTTTGACCTTCATATGCCAGCGAAAATAGTGTAGAATCGATATCAAATAATAGATATATATTTATACATATATTTTATTACTTATACATATATTATATTATTTTATAGTATATAAAGCAGAATCTCAGAAGCCGTAAATAAAATATTTGGTCTTTGCTCTAAACCCTCGGTCTTCATCATTGAGATCTTATCAGTTCGTTCAATTAAATCTTCATTCATCTCTATTTTGCAATTTTCGCTATACTAAACTGTAGTCTAAATCAGAGTCTGTATAGCAAAGTTCCTATTTCATATATAGCGGTAACATTGGTGAAGACAAAACTTTGAGACAGAGTATTCGTAGCCGGCTGATGTAATAAAATACTGTCACGTGAGTTAAGCGCGTTCAATAAAACTTTTACCGCCATATTTTCTAGAGCTTCAATATTACATAATACATAGTTAGCTACGGTAATGTAATTTAACTTTTTGCTCATTGGTTGTAAAACTCCGATGAGATTTGGGGGAAGAAGTATATCTAAAATCTTATCGGAATTTATTAACAATTCAATAAGTTTGGCCTCTGAGCAATTATCAATCAATAATATAGCTTTTGGTTGAAGATTCTTCTTGGCATTAAATCTAGAGACGAAAGACAGAAAAATTATTTTGCACTCAGAAAAATACGCCCTTACACCATTCACCAAAGAATTATGAAACCAAAATTGTTGTGAAGTCAGCCAAGCCTTCGCTGCACTAACATAATTCAGGGAATTACAAAATTTTGAAAGCCACGTTGATTTGCAGATATCGCTAGTATCATCAAATAAGAATGTCAAAAAAGTCTTTCTTTTCCATTTTTTCCATCAAGTACGTTTTGCTCATTTCTCTCAACTCTAGTGAAGTGCGGTATGAATTATTTTCGCACTGTTTGAAAGTTGAACAAATTTCAAAATAAAAAGTGTTAAATACGGCAGGACGATCCATTGGCACTTTTGTTCAGCCAGCAAAACGTATATCAAATCAAAGAGGCCGCTTTACCTTCAGTGCACTCTCTCCGCAAGATCAAACGAAACGCAGCGGCTGTGCAGAACTGTCACATAATATAGAGGTCGCTCACGAACAACAAAAAGTTCAGTATGTGGTTAACGTTCTGAGTGAGCCAACTAACTTAAAAGAGAATATAAAAACACAACGCGTAAAAATGCATACAGCTCTTGCCTCATCGAATGCAGTCACTACAACAACTTTTTTATACAGCCAAGCAATATGTACTCACTGAAGCTCCAGATTTGATAAAATATTCAACGGCAAATTTATCAGAAAATGCCTCTCTCTCTCTCTCTTTAGAAAATGAAACAGACCATGGTGTAAGAATAGGTGATGGACAACTTAAACTGCCAACAGCAGGTGGTGGAAAAAGTAATGTGCCAAGAAATGTTGCAACTATACAGACTGGGATAGATAGGTCTATACAGGTAAAGGGAAAGTTAAGTCCACAAAAAACGGAAACCAAAGACAAGCAAAACATGCGAGACTAACCCCTCGAACCGGCGAATATATCTACCTCTCTTAAGCAAATAAGTAGTAGCACTTTGGATCAGATCAGATTTGCACTATTAGAGAATGAAAAAGGCTGACTCAACTCCTGCAAACAATTCCATTGCCAAAACTCCTAAGCCACCACCATTCTACTTGTGAGAGAGATGCTCAAATGCTTTAGTTGCAACTGTAGCTAGTCTTGCAGCAAATAACAACTTCCCTGTAACGTCCATAACAAACGGGAATATAAAAGAAACTGATGGCCTTTGTCGCTAGTGCTGCTAGTTTACAACTTTATTATTATAACTTGTTATTTTATAAACTAAAATAAAATTAAAAAAAATAAAATAAATAAAATAAAAGAAAAGAAAAGAAACGAAACTACAGACATACAATGAAACCATTTACCGCAAAATTGCAACCTATCTTGAAAAAAATGGTAAAAACTAATATACATATCAACTGAAGAGCAGTAAAGGCCTAGTAGTAGGTATTAAAGGTATTGAGAATAGTGTAAGTACTAATGAAATCAAAGATTCTCTCGAAATCGCCGGATTTAAAGTTAAAACGGTATTCAACATTAAAAACAGAGACAAAGTGCCATAACCACTATTTCATGTAGAACTTGAACCGAATGGAAGAAAATTAAAAAGTTCCGAAACGCACCCTCTATACTATATATCTATATACTATCTGCGTTAGTTATTACATAGACGAATAACCGTTGAGGAACCACACAAAAGACCTTCACCATTCCTCCAAGTATTTGTCTGACAAATCAAACATAAATGCAGCAATTGTGGGAAAACCACACGGCAAATTACAGAGGCTGCCCAGTGTATTTAGCACTCAAAAATAAATTAGATCAGAATCAGCAACCAGCTTTTCATTACACAGAGATTGCCAAATCAATCGAACCTCATAAGCAACTGACCAGTGAGAACGCTTCTACATCAAGGTCATATGCCAACGTAGTAAAGTCAAGATCTGAAGAAATGCCTAGCTTTGCAAATCCTATGCAAAATGTAGAATCCATGATATCAAAATTAACAAATTATATGACAGAAATTATGACATCAATCAAATGTTGAGAACTCAAAGCCAACTTATGCAATTGTTGATCTCTAAAAAATGAACTATATTAAGATAGGTCATTGGAATGCAAAAGGCATTAGCCAACATAAACTTGAAATTCGACACTTCCTGCATACTATGCAAATTGGCATTATGCTTTTATCAGAAACGCAATTGACAAACAAAAATTATTTTATAATATCAGGGTAAAAAATTCTACAAGACAAACCATCCTGATACTAAGGCACATGGCGGTACGGGCATATTAATAAGAGATATATTGAAGCATCATGCAAATTAAGGTTTTTACTAACCTTTATTAAGAAAAACGCAAGATAATTAATGTTTTAATTTATTTTATTTAATCAAATAAATGTAGTTTAAGGTACACTCTACTGAACCCAAATTTATTGGTTGACGCCAATTTGTGATCACTTCCTTTTTCCTCAGAGAAAACACTGCATTTTATTATTAAATGTAATTTATTAAAGTAAATGTTTATTTTTGAAGCGTCTTATTTCATGCTCCCTTATCACTAGCAGTGTAACTTAAAGACTACAAAAAACAAAACAAAATAACTAATTCAATTGACATTCGCTCGCTTGACTGCGAGGGGTTGCCAACTATGAATAACAATGCAGGGTACAGAAATACCAAATCCTACATTCGGCCACTTCTGACCTACATTCGACCCGAATGTTCGGTCCACGGTTTCATAAACTCCACAACCGTCGTTGTTTTACCCGGTCCTTCCAAGCCACAAACCCTCTCAACTTCGTATCTACCATGCTTATGACATCCAATCACCTTATAAGGACCATGAAATTTCGGTCTCAATTTCCAACCTGAACCATATTGGGTTCGTTTTATAGCAACAAGATCGTTCACTGTATACGAAGTCTCGGGAATTATTTTCTTGTTAAAAGTTTTGCAATTTTCCTGCTGTAACTTTAAAATGTTTTCTCTCGCTTCTAACCTTTCGGAATCACGCTGTTCTGTTAGCTCAGAAACAACTTCATCTTCTAACATTTTCCTCAAATCTGTGTAATCTTTGCTTCTCATATCGACACCCGTTAACAGTCTAAATGGCGAAAACTTTGTACTTCTTGGCGGTGTACTGTTTATGATTTGCTGTATTCTACTAAGGTGCTGATACCAGTTTTTCGGTTTCTCTACGCATAATTTGGCTAATATGGGAACGACAATGCGGTGTATCCTTTCTACTTGACCATTTCCACGTGGTACACCAGTGGCTATAAGTAAATGTTGGATACTCTCCGATTTACAATAATCCTCAAATTCACGAGAAGTGAAAGCACTACCCCTGTCCGTTATTACCAACTCTGGGTTTCCAAATACACTAGCTTGCTTGCTTAGTCGGTCTAAAACTTCTTGACTGCCGGTACTCTTAGTTGGGTATATCCAGACAAACTTCGAAAATCCATCCACCACGACTAAAATATGATTATGGATATGATTATATTTTATGGGTGGCCTCCATAGGTCCAACGTGATCTAAGTGGTAAACGACCAAAGGCTTATCCGACTTATCAATGGGATTAAGAAATCCTTCTTTTCGAACTCGTTTAGCCTCCGAAACAATACACTCAACACAACTTCTGACGACTCTGTCTACCTTGCTACTCGCGTTCTGAATATAGAAATTCTTTTCTAAAAGATCGAGAGTCTTCTTTGTCGCAAAATGTACTTGCCTATGAGATACCTGAATAACGTCTTTCTCCATAGCTGATGGGATTACTATAAGTTCCTTGTCTGGATTCTTATATAAAATATCAAACTTTATAAAATAATCTTCATATGAGCCGTTTTCTAAAATTTTCCTAACAGCCTTTATCCATTCATCTTGTAACTGAACTTCTTTGATTTGATGCCTCAAAGAGTCTTCTACCATCAAGCAACAAACTCGGCTCAGGGCGTCTACATGCCTCATTTTGGATCCTGATCTATGCTCAATCTCATACTCAAATTCTTGTAAAAAGAGCGCCCATCTTGAAACTCTGACTGGCATGTCCTTTTTCTTCATCGTCATAGCAAACGCGTTACAATCTGTAACTATTTTAATTTTCCTACCCATAACATATACTCTCCATTTTCGTAAAGCTTCTATGACTGCTAATACCTCTAACTCATAGGATGTATATTTCTGTTCGGCAAGTGTTGTTTTTCTACTCAAATATTCAACGGGATACAATTGCTGGTCATCTCGATCAGCTTGCAGTAACACTGCACCATACCCGTACATACTAGCGTCCGCATGAATTTCAGTCACCGCTATTAAATAACTTTAATACTGGTGCTTTAACCAAAGCATTTCTCAACTGTTCAAAAGCTAATCTCTGCTCATCTCCCATTATAAATTCGACATTTTTTCTCAAAAGATCTGAAAGTGGTTTAGCTACCAACGCAAAATCTGGCACGAATCTTCTAAAATACGAGGCTAGGCCCAAAAATCTTTGTACCGTTTTCTGATTGACTGCTAATGGAAAATTCGCTATTGCGTTCGTTTTACAGGCTGACGGTAATATACTAGAATTCTCGATCTCATAACCCAAAAATGTTATCTTTTTCTTCAGAAACTGGCATTTTCCCCATTTAATTTTAATTCCATTACTTTCGGCTACTTTCAAAACTCTACCCAATTTTTCTGTACCTTCTTCTTCTGTCGACGATGGAATGACCATGTCATCCACATAAATTATAACAATTCCATCATTTATCAATTCTCGGAAAACAGAAGAAATGTATCTACAGAACACTGCAGGGGAATTCGAAATTCCAAACGGCACGAATAAAAATTCGAACTGGCCTTTCGCCGTGACGAAAGATGTGTATTTTTGCGATTCTGGAGCGACCGGCACATGGAAAAAACCGTTTCTTAAATCCAACGTCGTATAAATCTTTGCCTCTTGTAACTTTTGTACAACTTCATCAATTAGTGCCATGGGAAAATTGTCTCGTACAATTTTCTCATTCAACTGGCGATAATCACAACAAAGTCTCTTTGTCCCATCCTTTTTACCTACTAAAACTACTGGCGATGAAAACTCCGAGAAACTGACTCTTACTATTCCGTCCGCTAGCCATTCGTCAACTAGTTGCTGATCTGGTATAGAAAGTCTTCGGGGTCTGTGACTAATTGGTGTCTCATCAGTAAGGACAATTTTCATTTCCACTGGGTGAAAATCAGGTTTTTTAGGATTATATTGAGCAACAAAGGACAATATCAAATTTTTAAACTTTACACTTAAACTCGATAAACCTAGGTCTATATTTTCGTCCTTCTCGACGATCATTGTGCTCATCATTTCATCCTCTTCAATTTTGTCTCCGACGTTACTGTACTCTTTTCCAGTATAAGCAAACAAGTCATCCGGTTTCTCTTCGCAGTTAGCGCTACGAGTCGATTCCACTGATTTGCTTGTTACTTCACCCACAACTTTTTTGCTAAATGTGGCCCCTTCTTTTCCTATCGCCATATTTACATATTCAAAGATATCATTTCCGATGACCGCTGAGTAAAGTATGTCACCCTCTCTGACAATATGGAATGATATTGTTAAAAGAATACCATCCAAATTTACTTCGACAGTAAAACTTCCTGTTGTGGTAATGTCTTTTGCACCAATGCCCACTAAAGTTTTGGTTTCTTTACTCAATTCTATGTCATCCAATAATAGTAGAACATCACGCCTAATAGCACAAATGTTACTTCCGGTGTCTACAATTACCGATACCTCTCTACCGTTAATCAAAATATCTTTAAAAACTCGATTTGATGGAACAAGTCTTTGCGATATATAATCTGAAGTTAACGTGTGAACATTTCCGACTGAATTTTTCTTCTCGTCACTGCCATTTTCTTTTTTGCCATGCACCTTACATTCAAACGACGTGTGTCCAACTTGTTTGCACTTAAAACACCTGACTTCGTTACTCGTACATGCATTTGCTAAATGCGATGTATCGCCACATTTGTAACATTTTCGCAGTTTTTTCTCATCAACTTTATCACCACTTTTGTTGAAATAATTTTTACTCTGGCTAAAACTTGTAGGGTGGTTTGTCGACTTGCCTACTTGATTTACCTTTTCGTAAACCCGCAATTTCTCTTTCAATTCGACCAAATTTGTGGCCTGATAAAGCATTGACTTATTTGATCTGGAATCCGCCATTCCCTCGACAAAATATTCTATAAGGCTTTCATCGTCTAGTCTTATCTGACTACCGATTTCTTGCAAACTATACAGATATTCCCTAAAAGATTCATTTAAACGTTTTTAACGATTTCTCAAAACTTTATGCACTTCCAAAGCTGACAATTTTCTACCAAACTCGTCTTTTAAACAATCTTTAAGAGATTCCCAAGTTTTTTTGCTAGGCTGACTCCTGATAAAAATTTTTGCAGCCCCTTTCAAAAGCTGTTTTGCGTAAATAAATTTCTTAATACCGCTCCATGTAACCGTAGATGCGCAATCTTCGAATTCTTGAATCCATGTTGCTATTTCTGGCAACCCTTCTCCCGAAAAATGTGAAACTGAATCCGAGATATCCCGTAAAGTGAATACAGAACCCCTTTCCGGCACACCGTTGGCCACACTATAAACTGATTCATTGTCATCGTCATCATTTGGGTCACTTTCCAAAGGATCGATACGGAAGTGAGAAAGTAGTCGCTCACGAAGAACCGGTTTATTCCCAACTCGCGGCAAATTTAACTCAGCCAATTTATTTTTCAAACTTTCTACATTTAAGGCAAATATTCCCTCTCTATTCATTTTTACAAGCGAATGTCAACTTTCACAAAGATACAAAATACTTTTCCACAATATATTTTTAATTATTGATATACAATATTAATCAAAAATTCCAACTTTAATTTTACTCGACAATTTTTTTTTGATTTTTGAATTTCACAAAAAATTTTACTTCTCAAAATTATACCAAATTTTAATTATACAAATTTTATTTTTCAATTCGAATTTTACGTTTGTTTAAATTTTCTTGACAACACACAGTATATTCGTATTAAATAATTCAATTTGAAATTTACAGGGCAATACAAAATTATTTTCCAATTGAAAATTCTTTTCTATATTTCATTTTAAGTTTACCAATTAGAATCACAATTAATGTTTGATAAGAACTGAATTGATGTACAAGGACTGTCAACAACACAATAGATCAGTGCTCCTCAAACTTAAAATCTAATTAGATATACATACGCAGCAGCTGCAATTTTCAAATTAACGTTCAAATCTCCTTAATAACCAAGCATATTCGTTTCAGCAAAATGTAAATACTTTTCCCCTCTTCATGGCAATTCACTGGTTATTATTTCGCTCTCTAGCTATATATCCACACCCACAGATTGATGTTTATGACTTTTCGTGTTGTTTTTGTTTTTAACTCGTTACAACTCTCGTTTGTTTTTGATTTATGCACACAACCACACAGTCTCAAACAACCACCATTTGGAATTGTTTTTTTTTCAAATTTTGTTTTCTCTGTTGTCACACGGGCGTTTGATTTGTTTTTTTTTTTTATATTTTTCTCTAACAACCACCACTTGGAATTGTTTTTGTGGTTTTGTCGGTTATTTTTCAAATTGTGTTTTCTCTGTTGCCACTCAGGCGTTTGATTCCTTACTTTTTTTCCTTTAACTCTCTCTCACTCTCAGAGTTATACAGTTTTTTTTCTAGATCGTTTTGTCTTCTTTAGCACTCAACTGTTTACAATTTTCTAGAAGTTTTGTTTTACTCTTTTTTGTTCCAGTTTTTTTTATGGATTTGTTCCCCTTTTTCTCACAAATTTCAGTTATTTATTTTGTTCACACAGCAAATTAAATTATTTGAATTTTTTCCAAAAGGTTTGTTCCAAGCCACTCATATATCAGTAAATTATTTAAATTTTGTCAAAATATTTTTGTTTTTAAGCCACTCAGGCTACAACACAGCAACAAATTATTTAAATTTCTGTACAAATTTTTGTTTCTAAACCACTCAGGCTATCACACAGCAACAAATGATTTAAATTGTTAGCAAAATATTTGTTTTTAAGCCACTCAGGCTATCACGCAGCAACAAATTATTTAAATTTTTACAAAAATATTTGTTTTTAAGCCACTCAGGCTATCACACAGCAACAAATTATTTTAATTTTTCCTTTCCAACAAGCACCACACAGGTTACTCTTTCTGTTTTTTTTTTCTCTTCCAAAAAAAAAACAAAGCCAAAACCATTTAGGTTGTTTCCAAATCTTTCCACTATTTATATTTTTTTGTTTTTTTGGAACGTTTGTCTCCGTTCGTTTATTAAAAAAAAAACACCCACACACTCAATTGTTTTGCCGCTGTTGCATTTTTTCCACTGCTTGTTGGCACGTTTGTCTACGTCAAATCCCGGTTGAGCCCCCAATTTGTAGTTTAAGGTACACTCTACTGAACCCAAATTTATTGGTTGACGCCAATTTGTGATCACTTCCTTTTTCCTCAGAGAAAACACTCCTTTTTATTATTAAATGTAATTTATTAAAGTAAATGTTTATTTTTGAAGCGGCTTATTTCAAGCGCCCTTATCACTAGCAGTGTAACTTAAAGACTACAAAAAACAAAACAAAATAACTAATTCAATTGACATTCGCTCGCTTGACTGCGAGGGGTTGCCAACTATGAATAACAATGCAGGGTACAGAAATACCAAATCCTACATAAATGTCAAGGAGCATTTGGTTCTTGACCGTTTTCTCCTGTAGCTTAAACCAATCTAAACTTTTTAAACATATGAAATAAAAGTACAATTTCGCCTTACCAACTAAGCTAAGTCAGCAATAAGCATATTTGCCAATATTTCTCAACATTTGTAACCTGTGTAACAGGCTCTTCATTCCAAATGGTTGTAATATTTACTTCGGAATTAGGCTTGGTTCTGAATTTTTTAAATGCTAATAACAGACTGACAGTAAATATTACGGACAAGACTATATTAAAATAAAATATGACCTTTCCTGTAGTTGATATTGAATTTATTTCATAGACATTATTTTTCTGCAATTCTTTCATCTTTCCAAAGATAACACTTCCTCAAATTGAGATTTATTGGCAGCAAGCTGCAGTACCGCCGGTAGCGGGCTGAAAAATGACACAAAAGTCTTATTTCCTATTGTGATAGTATCATTGTTAAAATGTATTAAATATATTTCTTCTAACTGATATGTTGTATTTTGTAGAATTGTTAAGGATCCGTTAAATTGATTTAAAAATATAACTCCTTCAGTTATCTCTTGAACCGAAGGTACGTGCTGATTGTTAATTACAGGGCAATTGTGCTTTTTGCTGCTAAGAAGTAATGGTATAAAATCCATGTTGCTTATGTTAGTTAAATTTTCGTCATTACAAATACATAATTGATTGAATTGATTACAATTTTCCTTAATATGGTAAATTTCATTTTTGCATTTAATAATTTTTTCCGAATCAATTTTTAAAATGATTTCTTTTTTCTTAACAGGTTTTAGTAGTATTTTGTTACAAATTTTATTATCTATTGCTGGCAAGCTTATTACATACAGTATTGTGGATTCATTCGTCGGTATTCTAATGGAAAAAATCCCAAAGCTTCTTCTAGGCTATTGTAAGGAAACTTTTCAGAGTCTAAAAATGTCTGTCTGAAAAATTTCCTTTTCTGAAAGTATAAAAGAATTTATGACCCCTACCTTGGCCCACTGCATGGCGTACTCTATGTTAATTACCTCTTCCTTTAAGACATTAATTTTACTAAGGATTGTTTCCTCTACTGCTTCTTTTATTTCTTCTAGAGAGTGAAGGGTTTTCAAAATTTCATTAGTAGATTAAGTCAATAAATTAAATCTGTTGATTGAGTCCCTATTGATTATTCTTTGTCTCTCATTATTTGACAGTAAACCATTAATCTTGTCAAGTACTATCTTGTGGTCCTCGTGGTCTGGAGAACCTGCGACCACTTCCACTTCCATGCTGTTCCTAGAATATCAATTGATCGCTAAACTCTTGGCTTCAGTCTCCTAAGTTGGAATTTTAGCTGATTAATGTCGTGAAGGAGGAAAGGCAGTATTGAGCTATTTTTGAAACCCCCTACTGAATTTCCACGTAAAGATCATCGATTGCGCGGTCGCAATCAATCAGCTCCAGTACGTGAATTATCTTGAAATTTCCATTTTGCTCCCTGGCTTCTCCCAAATGAATGGAAACCATTTGCGAGTTAGAGTAATCTAAGATTTGTATTTCCGATCGACAAGTCATAAAAATTGTAATTAGTGCCACCAGGATGAACGTCATTTCTGTAGAGAAATTAGTTTTGTAATTGATTAGGTTTTAATATTATTTTTATGGATAATTCTGTTGCGGTATTCAATCTTTACTTTATTTCCCAAGTCTTCCTGAACTATTTGCTTCTTGTATCTAGGAAATAGTTTATTGCGCTGACCTATTATTTTCTCAAATACTACATCTCCAGGCTGGTACGTTTTAGTCTTATTAGGCACGTTTCTTTCTAGCATTTTTTCTTGAGCTTTTTTCAAAATGTTATACAAATCATTCGAAACTTTATTGAAGAAAATGTCATATGGTTTATGTTGTGTAATAGAGTGAATTGTGTAATTGTACTGTTGAGCTGCTCTAAAGAAAGCCTCAGCGTCATCAATTAAGTGAAATTCCTCCTTCCTGGCTATTTCAATGAGTCTTGAATGAACACTCTCAACCTGTCCATTTGTAGTGCTATGACGAGGAGTACAGTAGTAAAGCTGTATGGTCAATCGCTGCAGTAATGCTTTAAACTGAGGTGTCGTGAATCCAGGCTTATTATCAAGAGTAATTTTCTTTGCTCCAGGAAAACTTTGCAAGACGTCAAGAACCTTTTCTCCTAATTTAGTTTTTTCTTCTATGAGCTTCATGACTAAAAATTTTGAATTGGCATCTACACAAGTTATGAATTTAAGATTCTGTGCGTAAAAAATATCTAAATTAAGGTACTCCCCTTCCTTGTTGGGAATCGGAGCCTCTCCGATTTGAACCACCTGAGGATGTCTATCGTATTTGGTTTTATTACAGATCCCACAATGCCTGATATATTCTTTGAAATAGTCTAACATTTTGGGCCATTAATATTGTTCATAAACCTGCTTATAGTTTTCTTTACAACTTATATGAGCACGAGTATGTGTTTGTTCCATTATAGCGCGTTGGTCATCTCTATTTGGCACATCAATCGGGACAATTTGTGTAAATACGAATTTATTTGTGAAAATATTTTTTACCGTTTCTCTGAAATCGAAGAGATCCTTTGCGGAACAAAATATTGCTGTGACCAAAGTAGGTCGAAGATGTTCTAATAGGATTTTTTTAAAAGTTTCTTTACTATCATATTCAATGATATGTCTGGTTCGGCCAAAAATGTCTTTTGCTTCATATGCTACAATTCCTGTTTTCGTTAATAAAATTGGTTGTTTGAATTCACTTAATGGTTTCAACGATTCTGGAATATTGAAATTATCACTACTTTTTACCGAGTGCTGACTATTTTGTAATGATTCATTGTCACTAATATTATTAAGCAACTGTCTCGAAAGTGCGTCAGCGACCACATTTTGTGTTCCTGGCTTGTATATAACTTTTGGTGCAAATTCCTCAATGAAAACATGCCATCTTTTCATTTTCGCATTGGGGTTTGTGGCAGACAAAGCGAATGTTCATTGTTGGTGGTCTGTATGAATTTCCAAATTCGATACCCCATACAGATAATTCCGTAACGTTTTTAGGGCCCACACAATAGCGTAAAGCTCCTTCTCATTAGTAGCGTAATTTCTTTCTGTTGAATTAAGAGTTTTTGAAATGAAGGTAATGGGCTTGCCTTTTTGGCTTAATACACCATCTACTGCGTCAGTTGTTAAATGAATTTGGAATCGTTGTCTGGCTGCGCCACCTCTACCTGGTCTATTAATAATGCCTTAAGTTTTTAAATGCCTCAATTGCTTATTGCTTCTTTGTTTAAAATGATTTCAGTTTTTTTGACATGTTTTGTGATACTCTCCCATTTTCTCCTGATAAGTTAAGCGTTGCAGGTTTTGTAACCAGAGCATAATCTTTTATAAATTTGCGGTAGTAACCCGCAATTCCTAGAAAACTTCTTAGTTGCCTTAAGGTTGTCGGCAATGGGTATGTCTGAATTGTTTCAAATTTTTTTGGGTCTGTTTTAATAACTTATTATATATTATATCCTACTATATAGCCTAAAAATTCAACTTCCATCTGGTAAAATCGGGATTTTTCTAATGATATTTTCATGTTTGCTTCCCTTAAGGTGTTTATAATTTCTGCGAGATGAGAGGTGTGTTCTTCTTTTGAGGATGAAAACACAATTATATCGTCTATATAACGAGACAAAATTTTTCCACAAAATTCCTAAGGATATTATCCATAGCTCCCTGAAATATTCCAGGACCATTTTTGAACCCAAAAGGCATTCTTATAAACTCATACTTCCCGTTATTTACAGAAAATGCGGTTTTTTCAATATCTGACTCCTTCATCAAAATTTGATGAAATCCCGACTCTAAATCTATTGTGGAGAAGTCTTTCGCTTTACCCAAATTTAACAATATGAGATTACAGGTATAGGATAATTTAATGCTACTGTTTGCTCGTTTAAATTTTGGGTATAAATATTGCTTACTCCATATAGGAGTTTCAGCAGTAGTATGAATTTCTGCTCTTACATCTGTCCTAAATGGAAGCTTCATATTTATATTAAAATGTACGAGTAGCTGCTTTATATCTCTTACAATCTTATTTTGTAAAGATTCAATATCCTCATTATCTCTTAAGCAATAATTAAACTTTATATTATTATTGTTATTGTTTTCAGGATCTTTGTCCTGATCTGTTTCTTCCTTTTCTTCATTTCCAAAATTTAAAAAATTTACGTAAAGATCTTCGCATTTCAGGAATCCCTTGTCAAAATCTAAAATTATTTTCGCTTTTCTCATTAATTGAAACCTATTAAAATGTCAGCTTCGAGATTTTCAATTTCATAGAATCTCTCTATAATTCTCTCTTTTCCATATAACTAAATCTTTGCTATTTCCTTATACACCCGGGGTACAATAACTACAGGTAGCACCACTATCAATTAAGATTCGATAGCTTCTTCCGGATGCTCCTCTTCTGAAGATGTAGGACAAATTGGCTCTATTTCTAAAAAATCCTGCTCATTTAGATTATTTATTCGCTGCGCTTTGTTTTGGGGCTGGTAGCTGAATTGAGCACTCGTGGGCTCGCGTTTGACGCCTTGTTGCAAGTTATTAGGACCTACAGGGTTCTGGCGATATCCATGAAAATTATTATTAATTGGCCGCTGTTGAAGGTAATGACCATTAGCGTTACCATAATTGGGACGGAATGGTCTTTGTTGGTTAAGATTATTATTATTAAAGCTTTGGGGGAGTGGTACATTGGCAGAACTTCCCAACTCCATCGGTTCAGGTTTTGGTTCTGTAGGACGAAAAGAATTGTTGTTTCGGGAGTCCCTTTGGTTACGCGGAGGGAAACGCAACATGTTATAAGGTTTATGAATGGTGTTATTGCCTGGGGCGTTTGCTCTATTAAATTGAAGGGCGAAACTTGCTGGAATGTTATTAGATTCTAATTCCTGAGCCTTTGCTAAGGCATTTGGAAGATCAGTAGGTGAAAAAGAATATATAATATTTGCAAGAGGTGGATTTAAGACGGTAATGAATACCCTTAAGGCATATGTATTGCCAGTTTTTCTTATTTAATTCCTTTGTTAGTTCACCATGAGACCCGTGGGTCATTATAGTTTAATTGATTAAGGCAGTTAGTTTTTTATTGACTTCATTATAATAGTTAATTATGGTCATGGGGCCTTGTCGCATGATGCTGAGCTCCTGTTCTATTATATGTAGTGGTCTCTTATCCGCGTATGCGAAATCTAAGCGGCTAAGAATGGCGTCAAAATTCAAAATAGTTCCATGATTCGTAAGTATGTCGTTTGCATTATCAGTTATTTTGTTCCTTAATATGGTCAATGGAGCGTAATATCTGCGCCTTCCCCTCTGATATAAACTCATTGAATTGTTGGCTGCTTCGCGCCAACTAAAGTATGAACTTTTGCCATCAAATTGTGGCAATGATTTGATTACGTCTAATGACTCTTCGCAGCGTATATTAGCATCGATTGTTTCCGCCTGATATTCCGTAATTGAATTTATAGCCGTTAATTGCCCAAGATTCCTAGTCAATTCCTCTATTCTCCTAGCCGATGGTATTGTTTGAGCCTCTATTAAGCTCCTTATCTGTTCTGTGCTTGACATCGTTTCTTTTGTAGACAAACAAGATAATCTACTAGACAATTCAGTGATTCCCCTATCTAACTGCTCTCTTTCTCCTGGTAAAAGTTCAAAGGCACTTTCTGAATCCAGTTTTCCAATATATTTTGCAAGTGTTAAATACGGCAGGACGATCCATTGGCACTTTTGTTCAGCCAGCAAAACGTATATCAAATCAAAGAGGCCGCTTTACCTTCAGTGCACTCTCTCCGCAAGATCAAACGAAACGCAGCGGCTGTGCAGAACTGTCATATAATATTGAGGTCGCTCACGAACAACAAAAATTTCAGTATGTGGTTGACGTTCTGAGTGAGCCAACTAACTTAAAATAGAATATAAAAACACAACGCGTAAAAATGCATACAACTCTTGCCTCATCGAATGCAGTCACTACAACAACTTTTTTATACAGCCAAGCAATATGTACGAGGACACTCACTGAAGCTCCAGCTTTGATAAAATATTCAACGGCAAATTTATCAGAAAATGCCTCTCTCTCTCTCTTTAGAAAATGAAACAGACCATGGTGTAAGAATAGGTGATGGACAACTTAAACTGCCAACAGCAGGTGGTGGAAAAAGTAATGTGCCAAGAAATGTTGCAACTATACAGACTGGGATAGATAGGTATATACAGGTAAAGGGAAAGTTAAGTCCACAAAAAACGGAAACAAAAGACAAGCAAAACATGCGACACTAACTCCTCGAACCGGCGAATATATCTACCTCTCTTAAGCAAATAAGTAGTAGCACTTTGGATCAGATTAGATTTGCACTATTAGAGAATGAAAAACGCTGACTCAACTCCTGCAAACAATTCCATTGCCAAAACTCCTAAGCCACCACCATTCTACTTGTGAGAGAGATGCTCAAATGCTTTAGTTGCAACTGTTGCTAGTCTTGCAGAAAATAACAACTTCCCTGTAACGTCCATAACAAACGGGAATATAAAAGAAACTGATGGCCTTTGTCAGTGGTGCTGCTAGTTTACAACTTTATTATTATAACTTGTTATTTTATAAAGTAAAATAAAATTTAAAAAAAAAAATAATAAAATAAAAGAAAAGAAAAGAAACGAAACTACAGACATACAATGAAACCAATTACCGCAAAATTGCATCCTATCTTGAAAAAAATGGTAAAAACTAATATACATATCAACTGAAGAGCAGTAAAGGCCTAGTAGTAGGTATTAAAGGTATTGAGAATAGTGTAAGTACTAATGAAATCAAAGATTCTCTCGAAATCGCCGGATTTAAAGTTAAAACGGTATTCAACATTAAAAACAGAGACAAAGTGCCATAACCACTATTTCAAGTAGAACTTGAACCGAATGGAAGAAAATTAAAAAGTACCGAAAGGCACCCTCTATATACCATCTGCGTTAGTTATTACATAGACGAATATCCGTTGAGGAACCACACAAAAGACCTTCACCATTCCTCCAAGTATTTGTCTGACAAATCAAACATAAGTGCAGAAAAATGCAGCAATTATGGGAAAACCACACGGCAAATTACAGAGGCTGCCCAGTGTATTTAGCACTCAAAAATATATTAGATCAGAATCAGCAACCAGCTTTTCATTACACAGAGATTGCCAAATCAATCGAACCTCATAAGCAATTGACCAGTGAGAACGCTTCTACATCAAGGTCATATGCCAACGTAGTAAAGTCGGGATCTGAAGAAATGCCTAGCTTTGCAAATCCTATGCAAAATGTAGAATCCATGATATCAAAATTAACAAATTATATGACATCAATCAAATGTTGAGAACTCAAAACCAACTTATGCAATTGTTGATCTCTAAAAAATGAACTATATTAAGATATGTCATTGGAATGCAAAAGGCATTAGCCAACATAAACTTGAAATTCGACACTTCCTGCATACTATGCAAATTGGCATTATGCTTTTGTCAGAAACGCAATTGACAAACAAAAATTATTTTATAATATCAGGGTAAAAAATTCTACAAGACAAACCATCCTGATAATAAAGCACATGGCGGTACGGGCATATTAATAAGAGATATATTGAAGCATCATGCAAATTAAGGTTTTTACTAACCTTTATTAAGAAAAACGCAACATAATTAATGTTTTAATTTATTTTATTTAATCAAATAAATGTCAAGGAGCATTTGGTTCTTGACCGTTTCCTCCTGTAGCTTAAACCAAACTAAACTTTTTAAATACATATATGAAATAAAAGTACAATTTCGCGTTACCAACTAAGCTAAGTCAGCAATAAGCATATTTGCCAATATTTCTCAACATTTGTAACCTGTGTAACAGGCTCTTCATTCCAAATGGTTGTAATATTTACTTCGGAATTAGGCTTGGTTCTGAATTTTTTAAATGCTAATAACAGACAGACAGTAAATATTACGGACAAGACTATATTAAAATAAAATATGACCTTTCCTGTAGTTGATATTGAATTTATTTCATAGACATTATTTTTCTGCAATTCTTTCATCTTTCCAAAGATAACACTTCCTCAAATTGAGATTTATTGGCAGCAAGCTGCAGTACCGCCGGTAGCGGGCTGAAAAATGACACAAAAGTCTTATTTCCTATTGTGATAGTATCATTGTTAAAATGTATTAAATATATTTCTTCTAACTGATATGTTGTATTTTGTAGAATTGTTAAGGATCCGTTAAATTGATTTAAAAATATAACTCCTTCAGTTATCTCTTGAACCGAAGGTACGTGCTGATTGTTAATTACAGGGCAATTGTGCTTTTTGCTGCTAAGAAGTAATGGTATAAAATCCGTGTTGCTTATGTTAGTTAAATTTTCGTCATTACAAATACATAATTGATTGAATTGATTACAATTTTCCTTAATATGGTAAATTTCATTTTTGCATTTAATAATTTTTTCCGAATCAATTTTTAAAATGATTTCTTTTTTCTTAACAGGTTTTAGTAGTATTTTGTTACAAATTTTATTATCTATTGCTGGCAAGCTTATTACATACAGTATTGTGGATTCATTCGTCGGTATTCTAATGGAAAAAATCCCAAAGCTTCTTCTAGGCTATTGTAAGGAAACTTTTCAGAGTCTAAAAATGTCCGTCTGAAAAATTTCCTTTTCTGAAAGTATAAAAGAATTTATGACCCCTACCTTGGCCCACTGCATGGCGTACTCTATGTTAATTACCTCTTCCTTTAAGACATTAATTTTACTAAGGATTGTTTCCTCTACTGCTTCTTTTATTTCTTCTAGAGAGTGAAGGGTTTTCAAAATTTCATTAGTAGATTAAGTCAATAAATTAAATCTGTTGATTGAGTCCCTATTGATTATTCTTTGTCTCTCATTATTTGACAGTAAACCATTAATCTTGTCAACTACTATCTTGTGGTCCTCGTGGTCTGGAGAACCTGCGACCACTTCCACTTCCATGCTGTTCCTAGAATATCAATTGATCGCTAAACTCTTGGCTTCAGTCTCCTAAGTTGGAATTTTAGCTGATTAATGTCGTGAAGGAGGAAAGGCAGTATTGAGCTATTTTTGAAACCCCCTACTGAATTTCCACGTAAAGATCATCGATTGCGCGGTCGCAATCAATCAGCTCCAGTACGTGAATTATCTTGAAATTTCCATTTTGCTCCCTGGCTTCTCCCAAATGAATGGAAACCATTTGCGAGTTAGAGTAATCTAAGATTTGTATTTCCGATCGGCAAGTCATAAAAATTGTAATTAGTGCCACCAGGATGAACGTCATTTCTGTAGAGAAATTAGTTTTGTAATTGATTAGGTTTTAATATTATTTTTATGGATAATTCTGTTGCGGTATTCAATCTTTACTTTATTTCCCAAGTCTTCCTGAACTATTTGCTTCTTGTATCTAGGTAATAGTTTATTGCGCTGACCTATTATTTTCTCAAATACTACATCTCCAGGCTGGTACGTTTTAGTCTTATTAGGCACGTTTCTTTCTAGCATTTTTTCTTGAGCTTTTTTCAAAATGTTATACAAATCATTCGAAACTTTATTGAAGAAAATGTCATAAGGTTTATGTTGTGTAATAGAGTGAATTGTGTAATTGTACTGTTGAGCTGCTCTAAAGAAAGCCTCAGCGTCATCAATTAAGTGAAATTCCTCCTTCCTGGCTATTTCAATGAGTCTTGAATGAACACTCTCAACCTGTCCATTTGTAGTGCTATGACGAGGAGTACAGTAGTAGAGCTGTATGGTCAATCGCTGCAGTAATGCTTTAAACTGAGGTGTCGTGAATCCAGGCTTATTATCAAGAGTAATTTTCTTTGCTCCAGGAAAACTTTGCAAGACGTCAAGAACCTTTTCTCCTAATTTAGTTTTTTCTTCTATGAGCTTCATGACTAAAAATTTTGAATTGGCATCTACACAAGTTATGAATTTAAGATTCTGTGCGTAAAAAATATCTAAATTAAGGTACTCCCCTTCCTTGTTGGGAATCGGAGCCTCTCCGATTTGAACCACCTGAGGATGTCTATCGTATTTGGTTTTATTACAGATCCCACAATGCCTGATATATTCTTTGAAATAGTCTAACATTTTGGGCCATTAATATTGTTCATAAACCTGCTTATAGTTTTCTTTACAACTTCTATGAGCACGAGTATGTGTTTGTTCCATTATAGCGCGTTGGTCATCTCTATTTGGCACATCAATCGGGACAATTTGTGTAAATACGAATTTATTTGTGAAAATATTTTTTACCGTTTCTCTGAAATCGAAGAGATCCTTTGCGGAACAAAATATTGCTGTGACCAAAGTAGGTCGAAGATGTTCTAATAGGATTTTTTTAAAAGTTTCTTTACTATCATATTCAATGATATGTCTGGTTCGGCCAAAAATGTCTTTTGCTTCATATGCTACAATTCCTGTTTTCGTTAATAAAATTGGTTGTTTGAATTCACTTAATGGTTTCAACGATTCTGGAATATTGAAATTATCACTACTTTTTACCGAGTGCTGACTATTTTGTAATGATTCATTGTCACTAATATTATTAAGCAACTGTCTCGAAAGTGCGTCAGCGACCACATTTTGTGTTCCTGGCTTGTATATAACTTTTGGTGCAAATTCCTCAATGAAAACATGCCATCTTTTCATTTTCGCATTGGGGTTTGTGGCAGACAAAGCGAATGTTCATTGTTGGTGGTCTGTATGAATTTCCAAATTCGATACCCCATACAGATAATTCCGTAACGTTTTTAGGGCCCACACAATAGCGTAAAGCTCCTTCTCATTAGTAGCGTAATTTCTTTCTGTTGAATTAAGAGTTTTTGAAATGAAGGTAATGGGCTTGCCTTTTTGGCTTAATACACCATCTACTGCTACATCTGAAGCGTCAGTTGTTAAATGAATTTGGAATCGTTGTCTGGCTGCGCCAGCTCTACCTGGTCTATTAATAATGCCTTAAGTTTTTAAATGCCTCAATTGCTTATTGCTTCTTTGTTTAAAATGATTTCAGTTTTTTTGACATGTTTTGTGATACTCTCCCATTTTCTCCTGATAAGTTAAGCGTTGCAGGTTTTGTAACCAGAGCATAATCTTTTATAAATTTGCGGTAGTAACCCGCAATTCCTAGAAAACTTCTTAGTTGCCTTAAGGTTGTCGGCAATGGGTATGTCTGAATTGTTTCAAATTTTTTTGGGTCTGTTTTAATAACTTATTATATATTATATCCTACTATATAGCCTAAAAATTCAACTTCCATCTGGTAAAATCGGGATTTTTCTAATGATATTTTCATGTTTGCTTCCCTTAAGGTGTTTATAATTTCTGCGAGATGAGAGGTGTGTTCTTCTTTTGAGGATGAAAACACAATTATATCGTCTATATAACGAGACAAAATTTTTCCACAAAATTCCTAAGGATATTATCCATAGCTCCCTGAAATATTCCAGGACCATTTTTGAACCCAAAAGGCATTCTTATAAACTCATACTTCCCGTTATTTACAGAAAATGAGGTTTTTTCAATATCTGACTCCTTCATCAAAATTTGATGAAATCCCGACTCTAAATCTATTGTGGAGAAGTCTTTCGCTTTACCCAAATTTAACAATATGAGATTACAGGTATAGGATAATTTAATGCTACTGTTTGCTCGTTTAAATTTTGGGTATAAATATTGCTTACTCCATATAGGAGTTTCAGCAGTAGTATGAATTTCTGCTCTTACATCTGTCCTAAATGGAAGCTTCATATTTATATTAAAATATACGAGTAGCTGCTTTATATCTCTTACAATCTTATTTTGTAAAGATTCAATATCCTCATTATCTCTTAAGCAATAATTAAACTTTATATTATTATTGTTATTGTTTTCAGGATCTTTGTCCTGATCTGTTTCTTCCTTTTCTTCATTTCCAAAATTTAAAAAATTTACGTAAAGATCTTCGCATTTCAGGAATCCCTTATCAAAATCTAAAATTATTTTCGCTTTTCTCATTAATTGAAACCTATTAAAATGTCAGCTTCGAGATTTTCAATTTCATAGAATCTCTCTATAATTCTCTCTTTTCCATATAACTAAATCTTTGCTATTCCCTAATACACCCGGGGTACAATAACTACAGGTAGCACCACTATCAATTAAGATTCGATAGCTTCTTCCGGATGCTCCTCTTCTGAAGATGTAGGACAAATTGGCTCTATTTCTAAAAAATCCTGCTCATTTAGATTATTTATTCGCTGCGCTTTGTTTTGGGGCTGGTAACTGAATTGAGCACTCGTGGGCTCGCGTTTGACGCCTTGTTGCAAGTTATTAGGACCTACAGGGTTCTGGCGATATCCATGAAAATTATTATTAATTGGCCGCTGTTGAAGGTAATGACCATTAGCGTTACCATAATTGGGACGGAATGGTCTTTGTTGGTTAAGATTATTATTATTAAAGCTTTGGGGGAGTGGTACATTGGCAGAACTTCCCAACTCCATCGGTTCAGGTTTTGGTTCTGTAGGACGAAAAGAATTGTTGTTTCGGGAGTCCCTTTGGTTACGCGGAGGGAAACGCAACATGTTATAAGGTTTATGAATGGTGTTATTGCCTGGGGCGTTTGCTCTATTAAATTGAAGGGCGAAACTTGCTGGAATGTTATTAGATTCTAATTCCTGAGCCTTTGCTAAGGCATTTGGAAGATCAGTAGGTGAAAAAGAATATATAATATTTGCAAGAGGTGGATTTAAGACGGTAATGAATACCCTTAAGGCATATGTATTGCCAGTTTTTCTTATTTAATTCCTTTGTTAGTTCACCATGAGACCCGTGGGTCATTATAGTTTAATTGATTAAGGCAGTTAGTTTTTTATTGACTTCATTATAATAGTTAATTATGGTCATGGGGCCTTGACGCATGATGCTGAGCTCCTGTTCTATTATATGTAGTGGTCTCTTATCCGCGTATGCGAAATCTAAGCGGCTAAGAATGGCGTCAAAATTCAAAATAGTTCCATGATTCGTAAGTATGTCGCTTGCATTATCAGTTATTTTGTTCCTTAATATGGTCAATGGAGCGTAATATCTGCGCCTTCCCCTCTGATATAAACTCATTGAATTGTTGGCTGCTTCGCGCCAACTAAAGTATGAACTTTTGCCATCAAATTGTGGCAATGATTTGATTACGTCTAATGACTCTTCGCAGCGTATATTAGCATCGATTGTTTCCGCCTGATATTCCGTAATTGAATTTATAGCCGTTAATTGCCCAAGATTCCTAGTCAATTCCTCTATTCTCCTAGCCGATGGTATTGTTTGAGCCTCTATTAGGCTCCTTATCTGTTCTGTGCTTGACATCGTTTCTTTTGTAGACAAACAAGATAATCTACTAGACAATTCAGTGATTCCCCTATCTAACTGCTCTCTTTCTCCTGGTAAAAGTTCAAAGGCACTTTCTGAATCCAGTTTTCCAATATATTTTGCAAGTGTTAAATACGGCAGGACGATCCATTGGCACTTTTGTTCAGCCAGCAAAACGTATATCAAATCAAAGAGGCCGCTTTACCTTCAGTGCACTCTCTCCGCAAGATCAAACGAAACGCAGCGGCTGTGCAGAACTGTCATATAATATTGAGGTCGCTCACGAACAACAAAAATTTCAGTATGTGGTTGACGTTCTGAGTGAGCCAACTAACTTAAAATAGAATATAAAAACACAACGCGTAAAAATGCATACAACTCTTGCCTCATCGAATGCAGTCACTACAACAACTTTTTTATACAGCCAAGCAATATGTACGAGGACACTCACTGAAGCTCCAGCTTTGATAAAATATTCAACGGCAAATTTATCAGAAAATGCCTCTCTCTCTCTCTTTAGAAAATGAAACAGACCATGGTGTAAGAATAGGTGATGGACAACTTAAACTGCCAACAGCAGGTGGTGGAAAAAGTAATGTGCCAAGAAATGTTGCAACTATACAGACTGGGATAGATAGGTATATACAGGTAAAGGGAAAGTTAAGTCCACAAAAAACGGAAACAAAAGACAAGCAAAACATGCGACACTAACTCCTCGAACCGGCGAATATATCTACCTCTCTTAAGCAAATAAGTAGTAGCACTTTGGATCAGATTAGATTTGCACTATTAGAGAATGAAAAACGCTGACTCAACTCCTGCAAACAATTCCATTGCCAAAACTCCTAAGCCACCACCATTCTACTTGTGAGAGAGATGCTCAAATGCTTTAGTTGCAACTGTTGCTAGTCTTGCAGAAAATAACAACTTCCCTGTAACGTCCATAACAAACGGGAATATAAAAGAAACTGATGGCCTTTGTCAGTGGTGCTGCTAGTTTACAACTTTATTATTATAACTTGTTATTTTATAAAGTAAAATAAAATTAAAAAAAAAAAATAATAAAATAAAAGAAAAGAAAAGAAACGAAACTACAGACATACAATGAAACCAATTACCGCAAAATTGCATCCTATCTTGAAAAAAATGCTAAAAACTAATATACATATCAACTGAAGAGCAGTAAAGGCCTAGTAGTAGGTATTAAAGGTATTGAGAATAGTGTAAGTACTAATGAAATCAAAGATTCTCTCGAAATCGCCGGATTTAAAGTTAAAACGGTATTCAACATTAAAAACAGAGACAAAGTGCCATAACCACTATTTCAAGTAGAACTTGAACCGAATGGAAGAAAATTAAAAAGTACCGAAAGGCACCCTCTATATACCATCTGCGTTAGTTATTACATAGACGAATAACCGTTGAGGAACCACACAAAAGACCTTCATTCCTCCAAGTATTTGTCTGACAAATCAAACATAAATGCAGAAAAATGCAGCAATTATGGGAAAACCACACGGCAAATTACAGAGGCTGCCCAGTGTATTTAGCACTCAAAAATAAATTAGATCAGAATCAGCAACCAGCTTTTCATTACACAGAGATTGCCAAATCAATCGAACCTCATAAGCAATTGACCAGTGAGAACGCTTCTACATCAAGGTCATATGCCAACGTAGTAAAGTCGGGATCTGAAGAAATGCCTAGCTTTGCAAATCCTATGCAAAATGTAGAATCCATGATATCAAAATTAACAAATTATATGACATCAATCAAATGTTGAGAACTCAAAACCAACTTATGCAATTGTGGATCTCTAAAAAATGAACTATATTAAGATATGTCATTGGAATGCAAAAGGCATTAGCCAACATAAACTTGAAATTCGACACTTCCTGCATACTATGCAAATTGGCATTATGCTTTTGTCAGAAACGCAATTGACAAACAAAAATTATTTTATAATATCAGGGTAAAAAATTCTACAAGACAAACCATCCTGATAATAAAGCACATGGCGGTACGGGCATATTAATAAGAGATATATTGAAGCATCGTGCAAATTAAGGTTTTTACTAACCTTTATTAAGAAAAACGCAACATAATTAATGTTTTAATTTATTTTATTTAATCAAATAAATGTCAAGGAGCATTTGGTTCTTGACCGTTTCCTCCTGTAGCTTAAACCAAACTAAACTTTTTAAATATATGAAATAAAAGTACAATTTCGCGTTACCAACTAAGCTAAGTCAGCAATAAGCATATTTGCCAATATTTCTCAACATTTGTAACCTGTGTAACAGGCTCTTCATTCCAAATGGTTGTAATATTTACTTCGGAATTAGGCTTGGTTCTGAATTTTTTAAATGCTAATAACAGACAGACAGTAAATATTACGGACAAGACTATATTAAAATAAAATATGACCTTTCCTGTAGTTGATATTGAATTTATTTCATAGACATTATTTTTCTGCAATTCTTTCATCTTTCCGAAGATAACACTTCCTCAAATTGAGATTTATTGGCAGCAAGCTGCAGTACCGCCGGTAGCGGGCTGAAAAATGACACAAAAGTCTTATTTCCTATTGTGATAGTATCATTGTTAAAATGTTATAAATAATTTTCTTCTAACTGATATGTTGTATTTTGTAGAATTGTTAAGGATCCGTTAAATTGATTTAAAAATATAACTCCTTCAGTTATCTCTTGAACCGAAGGTACGTGCTGATTGTTAATTACAGGGAAATTGTGCTTTTTGCTGCTAAGAAGTAATGGTATAAAATCCGTGTTGCTTATGTTAGTTAAATTTTCGTCATTACAAATACATAATTGATTGAATTGATTACAATTTTCCTTAATATGGTAAATTTCATTTTTGCATTTAATAATTTTTTCCGAATCAATTTTTACAATGATTTCTTTTTTCTTAACAGGTTTTAGTAGTATTTTGTTACAAATTTTATTATCTATTGCTGGCAAGCTTATTACATACAGTATTGTGGATTCATTCGTCGGTATTCTAATGGAAAAAATCCCAAAGCTTCTTCTAGGCTATTGTAAGGAAACTTTTCAGAGTCTAAAAATGTCTGTCTGAAAAATTTCCTTTTCTGAAAGTATAAAAGAATTTATGACCCCTACCTTGGCCCACTGTATGGCGTACTCTATGTTAATTACCTCTTCCTTTAAGACATTAATTCTACTAAGGATTGTTTCCTCTACTGCTTCTTTTATTTCTTCTAGAGAGTGAAGGGTTTTCAAAATTTCATTAGTAGATTAAGTCAATAAATTAAATCTGTTGATTGAGTCCCTATTGATTATTCTTTGTCTCTCATTATTTGACAGTAAACCATTAATCTTGTCAACTACTATCTTGTGGTCCTCGTGGTCTGGAGAACCTGCGACCACTTCCACTTCCATGCTGTTCCTAGAATATCAATTGATCGCTAAACTCTTGGCTTCAGTCTCCTAAGTTGGAATTTTAGCTGATTAATGTCGTGAAGGAGGAAAGGCAGTATTGAGCTATTTTTGAAACCCCCTACTGAATTTCCACGTAAAGATCATCGATTGCGCGGTCGCAATCAATCAGCTCCAGTACGTGAATTATCTTGAAATTTCCATTTTGCTCCCTGGCTTCTCCCAAATGAATGGAAACCATTTGCGAGTTAGAGTAATCTAAGATTTGTATTTCCGATCGGCAAGTCATAAAAATTGTAATTAGTGCCACCAGGATGAACGTCATTTCTGTAGAGAAATTAGTTTTATAATTGATTAGGTTTTAATATTATTTTTATGGATAATTCTGTTGCAGTATTCAATCTTTACTTTATTTCCCAAGTCTTCCTGAACTATTTGCATCTTGTATCTAGGTAATAGTTTATTGCGCTGACCTATTATTTTCTCAAATACTATATCTCCAGGCTGGTACGTTTTAATCTTATTAGGCACGTTTCTTTCTAGCATTTTTTCTTGAGCTTTTTTCAAAATGTTATACAAATCATTCGAAACTTTATTGAAGAAAATGTCATATGTTTATGTTGTGTAATAGAGTGAATTGTGTAATTGTACTGTTGAGCTGCTCTAAAGAAAGCCTCAGCGTCATCAATTAAGTGAAATTCCTCCTTCCTGGCTATTTCAATGAGTCTTGAATGAACACTCTCAACCTGTCCATTTGTAGTGCTATGACGAGGAGTACAGTAGTAAAGCTGTATGGTCAATCGCTGCAGTAATGCTTTAAACTGAGGTGTCGTGAATCCAGGCTTATTATCAAGAGTAATTTTCTTTGCTCCAGGAAAACTTTGCAAGACGTCAAGAACCTTTTCTCCTAATTTAGTTTTTTCTTCTATGAGCTTAATGACTAAAAATTTTGAATTGGCATCTACACAAGTTATGAATTTAAGATTCTGTGCGTAAAAAATATCTAAATTAAGGTACTCACCTTCCTTGTTGGGAATCGGAGCCACTCCGATTTGAACCACCTGAGGATGTCTATCGTATTTGGTTTTATTACAGATCCCACAATGCCTGATGTATTCTTTGAAATAGTCTAACATTTTGGGCCATTAATATTGTTCATAAACCTGCTTATAGTTTTCTTTACAACTTCTATGAGCACGAGTATGTGTTTGTTCCATTATAGCGCGTTGGTCATCTCTATTTGGCACATCAATCGGGACAATGTGTGTAAATACGAATTTATTTGTGAAAATATTTTTTACCGTTTCTCTGAAATCGAAGAGATCCTCTGCGGAACAAAATATTGCTGCGACCAAAGTAGGTCGAAGATGTTCTAATAGAATTTTTTTTAAAGTTTCTTTACTATCATATTCAATGATATGTCTGGTTCGGCCAAAAATGTCTTTTGCTTCATATGCTACAATTCCTGTTTTCGTTAATAAAATTGGTTGTTTGAATTCACTTAATGGTTTCAACGATTCTGGAATATTGAAATTATCACTACTTTTTACCGAGTGCTAACTTTTTTGTAATGATTCATTGTCACTAATATTATTAAGCAACTGTCTCGAAAGTGCGTCAGCGACCACATTTTGTGTTCCTGGCTTGTATATAACTTTTGGTGCAAATTCCTCAATGAAAACATGCCATCTTTTCATTTTCGCATTGGGGTTTGTGGCAGACAAAGCGAATGTTCATTGTTGGTGGTCTGTATGAATTTCCAAATTCGATACCCCATACAGAGAATTCCGTAACGTTTTTAGGGCCCACACAATAGCGTAAAGCTCCTTCTCATTAGTAGCGTAATTTCTTTCTGTTGAATTAAGAGTTTTTGAAATGAAGGTAATGGGCTTGCCTTTTTGGCTTAATACACCATCTACTGCTACATCTGAAGCGTCAGTTGTTAAATGAATTTGGAATCGTTGTCTGGCTGCGCCAGCTCTACCTGGTCTATTAATAATGCCTTAAGTTTTTTAAATGCCTCAATTGCTTCTTTGTTTAAAATGATTTCAGTTTTTTTGACATGTTTTGTGATACTCTCCCATTTTCTCCTGATAAGTTAAGCGTTACAGGTTTTGTAACCAGAGCATAATCTTTTATAAATTTGCGGTAGTAACCCGCAATTCCTAGAAAACTTCTTAGTTGCCTTAAGGTTGTCGGCAATGGGTGTGTCTGAATTGTTTCAAATTTTTTTGGGTCTGTTTTAATAACTTATTATATATTATATCCTACTATATAGCCTAAAAATTCAACTTCCATCTGGTAAAATCGGGATTTTTCTAATGATATTTTCATGTTTGCTTTCCTTAAGGTGTTTATAATTTCTGCGAGATGAGAGGTGTGTTCTTCTTTTGAGGATGAAAACACAATTATATCGTCTATATAACGAGACAAAATTTTTCCACAAAATTTCTAAGGATATTATCCATAGCTCCCTGAAATATTCCAGGACCATTTTTGAACCCAAAAGGCATTCTTATAAACTCATACTTTCCGTTATTTACAGAAAATGCGGTTTTTTCAATATCTGACTCCTTCATCAAAATTTGATGAAATCCCGACTCTAAATCTATTGTGCAGAAGTCTTTCGCTTTACCCAAATTTAACAATATGAGATTACAGGTATAGGATAATTTAATGCTACTGTTTGCTCGTTTAAATTTTGGGTATAAATATTGCTTACTCCATATAAGAGTTTCAGCAGTAGTATGAATTTCTGCTCTTACATCTGTCCTAAATGGAAGCTTCATATTTATATTAAAATGTACGAGTAGCTGCTTTATATCTCTTACAATCTTATTTTGTAAAGATTCAATATCCTCATTATCTCTTAAGCAATAATTAAACTTTATATTATTATTGTTATTGTTTTCAGGATCTTTGTCCTGATCTGTTTCTTCCTTTTCTTCATTTCCAAAATTTAAAAAATTTACGCAAAGATCTTCGCATTTCAGGAATCCCTTATCAAAATCAAAAATTATTTTCGCTTTTCTCATTAATTGAAACCTATTAAAATGTCAGCTTCGAGATTTTCAATTTCATGGAATCTCTCTTTAATTCACTCTTTTCCATATAACTAAATCTTTGCTATTCCCTAATACACCCGGGGTACAATAACTACAGGTAGCACCACTATCAATTAAGATTCGATAGCTTCTTCCGGATGCTCCTCTTCTGAGGATGTAGGACAAATCGGCTCTATTTCTAAAAAATCCTGCTCATTTAGATTATTTATTCGCTGCGCTTTGTTTTGGGGCTGGTAGCTGAATTGAGCACTCGTGGGCTCGCGTTTGACGCCTTGTTGCAAGTTATTAGGACCTACAGGGTTCTGGCGATATCCATGAAAATTATTATTAATTGGCCGCTGTTGAAGGTAATGACCATTAGCGTTACCATAATTGGGACGGAATGGTCTTTGTTGGTTAAGATTATTATTATTAAAGCTTTGGGGGAGTGGTACATTGGCAGAACTTCCCAACTCCATCGGTTCAGGTTTTGGTTCTGTAGGACGAAAAGAATTGTTGTTTCGGGAGTCCCTTTGGTTACGCGGAGGGAAACGCAACATGTTATAAGGTTTATGAATGGTGTTATTGCCTGGGGCGTTTGCTCTATTAAATTGAAGGGCGAAACTTGCTGGAATGTTATTAGATTCTAATTCCTGAGCCTTTGCTAAGGCATTTGGAAGATCAGTAGGTGAAAAAGAATATATAATATTTGCAAGAGGTGGATTTAAGACGGTAATGAATACCCTTAAGGCATATGTATTGCCAGTTTTTCTTATTTAATTCCTTTGTTAGTTCACCATGAGACCCGTGGGTCATTATAGTTTAATTGATTAAGGCAGTTAGTTTTTTATTGACTTCATTATAATAGTTAATTATGGTCATGGGGCCTTGTCGCATGATGCTGAGCTCCTGTTCTATTATATGTAGTGGTCTCTTATCCGCGTATGCGAAATCTAAGCGGCTAAGAATGGCGTCAAAATTCAAAATAGTTCCATGATTCGTAAGTATGTCGTTTGCATTATCAGTTATTTTGTTCCTTAATATGGTCAATGGAGCGTAATATCTGCGCCTTCCCCTCTGATATAAACTCATTGAATTGTTGGCTGCTTCGCGCCAACTAAAGTATGAACTTTTGCCATCAAATTGTGGCAATGATTTGATTACGTCTAATGACTCTTCGCAGCGTATATTAGCATCGATTGTTTCCGCCTGATATTCCGTAATTGAATTTATAGCCGTTAATTGCCCAAGATTCCTAGTCAATTCCTCTATTCTCCTAGCCGATGGTATTGTTTGAGCCTCTATTAGGCTCCTTATCTGTTCTGTGCTTGACATCGTTTCTTTTGTAGACAAACAAGATAATCTACTAGACAATTCACTGATTCCCCTATCTAACTGCTCTCTTTCTCCTGGTAAAAGTTCTAAGGCACTTTCTGAATCAAGTTTTGCAATATATTTTTCTATATAATTTTTATTAAATTTAATTAAAGTAATGTAAAACGAAGAATTGTCAGATTTGAAGTAATTTAAATTTCATTAAAAATTAGTTTAAATTTCGTAAAAATAAAAATAAAATAAATTGGTGTAACTCCCACGATGGTAAATAAGTATAATTTTCCTTCTCGGTGATATCCTAGGTGGTGTAATGATGCCGCTTACTATTTTTAAGATGCAATACCACCACACTTTTATCGCTTGACGGTTCAGTCTTTATATATATATATATATATATATATATATATATAATATAAATATATTTTCGAATATCATTTATTTCCAATCGTAGATTGTCGATTGGACTGATTCAACCAGCTGGTTCTATATTTTTTTAGGTTGTTTTTTTTTTTGTTTAAAATAAAATTCGTTATTTACTTCATCAGCACATTAAAATATTTATGAGGATCGCAAAATGTTTCGTGAACACATAAGAATATTATCAGGATCACGATTTTCAATTAGATTTTCTGATCGATTTTGCACTATTTGTACTGCTTATCGCTTTTTTGTATATAAAAAAAAAAATTTTTTTTCTCTTCTTCAAAGGATACTAATATGTTCGTTTTGGAGAGTGCAATTCACGATTCCTTACTTTTTAAATTTTCAGGACACTTTTCCGCGAAGCACTTTTCCACGTTGGGCGCCAATTAAGGTTTTTACTAACCTTTATTATGAAAAACGCAACATAATTATTGTTTTAAGTTATTTTATTTAATCAAATTAATTTCAAGGAGCATTTGGTTCTTGACCGTTTCCTCCTGTAGCTTAAACCAAACTAAACTTTTTCAACATATGAAATAAAAGTACAATTTCGCCTTACCAACTAAGCTAAGTCAGCAATAAGCATATTTGCCCAACAGTCACGTTGCGACCAAGTAGCACATTCCAGACAGTCAATCACAAAGCGAGCGTGGGAAGTGCTTGCTTTGCAAAATGTTTTCGCTCGTTGCGGATATGAAGATAATAAAACGTTAAAAAGAAGAAAATATAATTCTTTAGACTAGATAACTTAACTTGCACTAGAAGAATATGCAAAGGACTATCTGCAGGCAACATCAATTTGTCTGCTATGCTGGAAGAAATTATACTAAGCGCAATATATTGTCCTCCAAGATACTCAGTGACTGAATTACAATTCACACAATTCTTCACATCATTGGGGACCAAATTTTTGGCAGCAGGCGATTATAATGCGTAAAATACCTTTTGGGGCTCCATTTTAATAAATCCCAAAGGCAAGCAACTGTTCTCTGCGCTACCAGATCGGTGCTCTAACCTAGACTTCGTGTCTTCAGGGCAACCGACATACTGGCCCTCTGACGCTCAAAAAGTGCCCGACCTCATAGACTTTGGAATAACCAGTGGTTTTGATCATTATTTGTTTTCTGCAGAATCATGTTTTGAGCTTGCTTCTGATCATTCATCAGTTATTATATGTCTACATAAATAAGCTCAACCGGGTAAGAAAACAGGTCAACTAACCAATAAAAGAACAAACTAGCTCAGGTACCGTCAATATGTAAATAGTCATATAAACATTGGTCCTCGACTTGGGCTTGGAACTTGGGCAAGAAATGATGAAGAGAAAGCCTCAGCGTTTGCCAATCATCTCAAATCCGTATTTAAACCTAACCAACCAACAGTTTTGAAATTCCATTTCTGGCCCCTAAAATACCACTAATCCCGATGAAGGTTACAATGAAGGAAGTGCAACTTGCAATTAAAACTCAGCTAAGCCCAACAAACGCACCAGGATTTGAAATAATTACAACAAAAATGATTGTGGAATTGCCTAAAATAGCCATCAAAATAGTGACGCAGTTATTTAATGCAATATTAAGGATTGGGTATTTTCCGCAACCCTGAAAAATATCACAAATTACGATGATACCAAAACCCCGAAAAGACGCAACTCAACCGTCATCATATCGGCCCATAAGCTTGCTCCCCGTAATTTCTAAATTATTTGAGAAACTGGTTCTTCTAAAGCTGCAGCCGCACATATACAAATACATTATTATTCCCCACCATTAATTTGGATTTCGCAAAAATCACAGAACCATAGAGAAAATTAACTGCATTACTAGTGCAATTCGAAATACTTTTGAAGACAACAAATACTGCTCTGATATATTTTTAGATATTGCACAGGCGTTTGACAGAGTTTGGCATGCGGGATTAATTAATAATTATATAATATTCAAAATCTTTTACCAGTTAATGTGCACATGCTACTGGAATCATATTTGGATAACCGAAAGTATATGGAGAATACACCGCAAAGGACTTTGATATTAATGCTGGGGTTCCACAAGGTAGTGTTCTAGGTCCTGTACTATATGTATTATTCACTGCCGACCTCCCTACTGATGATCATCTAGTCACTTCAAAATTCGCAAACGACACTGCTATTCTTAGTATACATAGCAATTCAATAGTTGCTTCGAATCGCCTTGAGGAACATTTGAAGAAAATGGAAGTGTGGCTGGCAAATTGGCACATTTAGGTAAATGAGAGCAAGAGCATTAATATAACGTTTACACTTAGGAAAGAAACATGCCCTGACATAACACTAAACAATGTTGCTATTCCTTAATCGAATACTGTAATATACCTAGGAGTTCATATAGATAGACGACTAACTTGGCGGAACCATATTGAGGCAAAAATAACGTATACAAAGTTAAAGGCCCATAAAAAAAAATTGGCTACTCAACTCCAAGTCAAGGCTTCATTTAGAACATAAACTTCTATTATACAAGGCAGTGATCAAACCAATTTGGGAATACGGAGCTGAGCTTTGGGGGAATGCTAGTTCATCGAACGTCGAGCTGATACAACGAGTGCAATCGAAAATCTTGCGTGCGTGCAATCACGGCTGCGCATTGCTTCGTTAGAAATGCTGACATCCATAATGCCCTCAACATTCCTCCTGTTCCAAGTGAGCTCACAGAGATTATGCTCAAATACAAAGAAAAACTTCGAGAGCACTCAAATCCATTGGTAAAAAATCTACTTAGCATTAAAACAGCAACACGCCTCAAAAGATTATATATTAAATGTATTATATATTTAATAATTACTATAAGATACTAAAATGAAATGAATTTAAATTGAATTAAAATTAAAAGGCAAAAATGTAGTGAAATTTATTACTAAGCCTGGTGCGGGATAAATATAGTTAATTTAAATTAAGATTTAATTACTTACTGTTAGGCTCGAAATGAGTGAATTCAATGAATAAATGAACTGTTTAAAAAAAAAGAATTATCGCAACGAATGTTTTTTCAGGAAATAAGTGAAAGAAAGATTCAGATCAGCATTATACACTTGAGAGTCAGAGAGGTACATTTTATTTATTATCGAACGTAATTTGTGAATAAAAGGTGTTATTTGCGAAGAATCGTTGAAAATACCTTCGTCGCAAAATTTTAAATAATGGATTCCATACCACTTTTGAACTTTGACAGCCACCTTCGCTTGCATTTAATGAATTTAGTATTTTATGTGGATACAGTTTTCCACACTCGACTTTTGTTTTGATATTTGATATTTGACTGGTTGATATTCGATGATGTTGATTCAAAGACCATTCATATAAGTTCTGTCCAGTTCGACATATTTTAGTTTTGTGAAGTCTATTCTTTCTGGTGCTCTCCAATGTCATTGATGAACATTTTATTGGTGTTTCTTCTTGTATTTTCAAATCGATGACATATGTACTTTATAATCTAATGCTGTGTTCCCACGACAACTTGAAATATCTAATTCGCGATGTAATTTAGCTTGACACATTTTGTGTGTCGAATTACTTAATTCGGAACATAATTCAGCTGCGAATTAGGAATGAAAGCTAAATTATGTAATTTAAACAGCCGTGGGAATAATGCATCATTCAAGCTGCCGGGGGAAGATGGCATAAAGCTAAACAACTGGAATGAGAGGCACTATATATTTTTTAAAAGTATTTGTTTTTTATTTAACTGAGTGTTCACTTTAAGGGATTTCAGGAAGGGCAGCTAGTTATGCTTCGTAATCCGCAAAGGAAAAAGGGATTATCGCCAAAACGGCAATCACACTGGGAAGGGCCTTATAAGGTGAAAAAGCGGCTCAACGATGTAGTATACTGCATCCAGTTGTCGAGATATGTCAGGAGCAAATTGAAAGCCGTTCATTTGGAGAGGCTATACCCTTATAAAGGATGCAGTACTATCCTTGTTCGGGACGCACAAGATTAGGTGGAGGGCAATGAAACGTGATTGCATACTGAAACGTGATTGCATACTTTTAGGATCCCATCTGGAGTTTGAGAAGGAGTGCACTACCCTGTGTGTTTATTAGTGAAGACAGGATCTATTCGCATAAAAGCTTCTTTCGTTGTAAACATAGTGGTGTAAAGAATTTTCTCGAAAATGAAAACTTCCTGCGAGGTGTATATAAGAGTCTAGAAAGATCCAGAAACTTCTACGCTATTGTATTCTACCTCAACCATTCGAAGCTATAAAAACCACAAGACGGTTCAAAGTCGAACACAGTTATGCAGAGACCGTAACAGTGTGTACGTCGGGCATATTAAGCATATTTTCTTAAATACTAAAATGTCCTACTATAGACATACTCACCATTTTTTTCCGGTGACATCCTGGTCCTTTCAATATTGCAGTAAGATGTGCAATCCTACCGGCTGCGCCAAAATGTTGGGGTCCTCGTGTCCTTGCTTGGCGGGCGACGTCCTGTCGCAGCTCTTTCGGGCGCGTGGCTGAAAAATCAAGAACCCTAACGTAGAATTCAAACACTATAACTTTTCAGTTTCAAAACACAATCACAAGAGAGCTTTATTCTTAAAAATACTAGTTCTTATATACTATTTAATAATAAACATTACAGTCTACGTCTTGACTTTTCTGGTGTTCCAGTTACGCAATTGTTATTTGGTGTCAGTTGCTCAAGCCCACTGACCTACTAAAAGTAAAAGTGTCGTCGGTGCATTCTAAATGCCCCTCGTCAGCTTGACTGCGGAACTGTGACACCCTAAAAGTTTACATCATAATTAATGAATAATTACTATTCATTTACAATATTTGCACCCTAAAAATATGTGCGCTCTTAATGAATTTAATAAGAGCCGGTGCTGTGAGTCAACTACGCGTAGGTAGCTTGATTCTAACTCACAACATCCCTCCCCTCTTTCTAAAAGAAGTTAGTGCAACTAACTTCCATTAAATCTCTACAATATTTTTCTTGCACTGCAAACAAATATGTGCATCGATTTAACTCTATATTACATACATATAATTTGTTTTTATTTATATTTTTTTTTAAATCGCCTTATTTGGGTTCTATCACGGTTTTTCTTCTTTTCTTTTCCATATTTTTTTTTCAGCTTTTATTTTCTTTTGTAGTTTTTTTTCTTTACTTTGTTTTTGCTTTTTCTTATTTTTATGTATCATTTTTTTTATATTCCCCTTTTTATATTTTGGTCTTTAATTGACTATTTTCTCATTGGCGTATATACAAATATCTAAACAATAACACAATTCTACATTATACATAAAACCTTATATTATACTGCGCCCTCTGCTATCTGCTGGTCCAGTTGACGACCGTCGTTGTCGGAGTGAAGTCCCTCGATGAACTCTGCATACCCCTCCCTTCTTTCTGAATCGGTACGTAATAAGATGTTATAGGTTGGCGATCTGGTTTGCCATTAAAACTTTGCTTTTAGTGGCCTTCTTCGTTCCATTCATATAGAGTGCCCCACGGCTGTAGGTGGTACTGCCTCTGCTTATAGTATTCAACTTGTAAAAATCATTTGGAATACATGAGAGATTACAATACACTTTCTTACTTTGCAGCAATGCGTTTTATGGTGGAAGTGTTTCTCTTGAGCTTCCTCATAATGGTATTTGACATCGTTTGGCTTTGATGTGGAGACAATCTGTATTTTTCTGAGATACACGTTTAATGATGTAATTTGTGTAGTCTGGTCGGTTACCAGTCTCTGTGTCCTCTTGTATTAAATCATATGTAAATCACATTTCATATGTTCATACCATAGATTGGACATATACTTCAATGAAGCAATTAAATTCCGTGAGCCAAATCTCCTCTGCTTATTTTATTTGGTGGTGGTTTCAGTCACCCACCTTAAGCTTTTACCCATCTTCAACTTATCCAAAATCGATTCTGTTGAGATTGTGATACAATGGGTGGACATTTTAATATACAATTGTCCAATGAAATTTGCTTATTTTTCGTTACTTGTCAATTACTCATCCATAACGCGTTCAATTGCTGCGGCCATATGTAGTTTCGCAAAGAAAAGCAAATCCGTCACCATTCATCCCCAATCCAATATATTGGCATCATTGCGGTCACAACCGGATTCCCAAACCTTGGATAGCTGCCAGAAATCCTTGACTACGTTGGTCCTTTAGTCCGCACCGTCTTCCGATATCCGCTGTTCCCGGAACTTCCTGCTTCGCTTCAGATCATCAGAGCTATATAGAGAACACCTATAATAATTTTCTTAATTTCCTAGTATACATTTTAGTTTGATATTTCTTCTATGTTTAATTTTTGTCGAACATTTCATAAGTCAATTTAATAAATGAATTTCAAAATTATATAATATTTAAATAAATACACTATATGTACTATATATACTCTTGGGTATAATTTTCCAATTTAGTATGATTTTTGTTTTTTTTTTATTATAACACTTATTTCATTACAAATTTATATTTTAAATAATTAATTTTTGTAACTCGAGTTATTTTCTAAACTACTTTTGTTTCTAATGTGAACTTTGCACAGATTATAATTTTTTTTTTTTAATTTTAACTTTTCTTAAACATACGCTATTCCTGAATATACATAAACAAAAACAATATTTATACAACATGCTTATTCTATAATTGAATGCTATATCATTCAATTTGCATCCACTCGTCTTTTCCCCTTACAAAGAGGACTTAAAAGAGGACTGGACTATGTGTTTTCATAGCCATATAGGGCATTAGTTACGCTTCGATTAATTTTTCGTGCTCTTTTTTAACACCTTTTCACTCTTTTCAGTTTTGAACCAATTCATTGGTCCTCCGAGTAAAACCAGATTATATAAAATAATCCCGTTTGTGTCAAAACTTTGTCCATTGCATGACTATATCTTTCATCGCATACAATTACTTTTTATTTAAATTTACTTCTAGCCTGATAAGTATATATCCATTAACGTTTCTATTTTCCATCCTGTAATTAGCTCGTATATGGCTACATACATACATCCGAGGCGCTTTAAATTACCTAGAATTAATTACTAACGTTATTTTCCCAATTAACTATACATTTATTTTTTATATCCCAACATATACATTTATTCAAATACATACTCGTATATATACTTATTTCACCAGCAGTTCCGTTGCCTGGCGTTAACGCTCATGCGTCGAATTTCAGTGCATACACTGCCGTATGTATGTATGTACATATTCGAAGTTTTATATTACTTACTCATGATTGTCTTACTTTTTTATTTTACTTTATCTTTTTTTTTTTAAATTGAGTTCAACGTTCTTCATTTAATATAAAAAAAAATATATTTTTTCCTGCTGTGCTTCGTTCGGCCATAGTGCATAATAAGCATTTTTATTACGTCAACTTTACTTGCTCGAGTTTAATTGGCACACATCTGCTGGCCTTGACTTTGAAAATCGGAACTGTGTGTGTTATTTGATACACACACGTACATGTTTACGTTGTTATTTTTGTGTTTACACTTGCAAAATACTGCTACCACATGTCTTTAGTTGTGTGGTCTAATGTGGAATAATTTCAATAAATTATTATATAGCTTTTTATTTTTTCCCTTAATCGTTACGACTGTTGTAACTGGGCTTCGGATTTCTGCTACTACATACGGACCTATCCAAACAGGTGAGAATTTGTTTCTCCTAGCCTGATTCTTCATTAGTACTTGATCACCCACATGAAAAACTACTGGGCTTAGTACCTTGTTATAAGCTTCCCTGGCCACTCGTTTAGCACATTCCTGGTTTTCCCTAACCAATTCGTGCGCTCGCTGCAACTGATATTTTTGTACTTTATTGGGGTCATCGGCATTGTATACAGGCGCACATTTGCGCTTCAAATTCGCTGGCATGTTGAAACCAAACCCGTAGAGTGTTCTAAACGGAGTTTGCTTCGTTGATACATGCACAGTATTGTTGTGTACATGTATTGCAGTGGTTAACCATTGATCCCAATTCGAGCCGTCTTCTTTGGCAAAACTGCGCAAGTACTCGGCCAGAGGTCGATGACTACGTTCCAATGAGCCATTCGCCTGTGGATGATATGGTGTTATATGCAACTTCTTAACTCCCAGCATTTTACATGTTTCTGAGAATAGTTTTGATACGAAATTTGAACAATTGTCGGTTATCAAAACCTGCTATAATTTCATCAAAGAATGCTTTGGCTACCGTACCTGCTTCCGCATCAGGTATAGCCACGCACGCCATATACTTTGAGAAATCATCTTGGAACGTCAAGATGTATTTATTGCCCGAAACAGTCTCAGGTAAAATACCTACAATATCCATATGAACCTTATCAAATGGTTGTTTTGGTGTGTCCGTTAACACCATGGGCATCTTTGTTAGCCTTGAACTTTTGTTGGCCTGGCACTTTGGGCAACTCTTTATATATTTCTTAATGTCCTTGAGCATACCTTTCCATCCGTATACTCGCCTAATTCTGTCATGGGTTTTCCAGAATCCCTGGTGTCCACCTAGAGGTGAATCCTGGAAACTCTTTAACACAGCCTGGATATCCTTTATATCCTTCAGCCATTCCACACTACTGGCTCTTTGTTCATTAGCAGCGTCACCAGCATTGCTAACATTACTTGTTGCATCCACTTTATCTCCTTGAATTCTCTCGGCCTTCTCCTTATCTGACTGTGCCTTGGCCCTTGTTTGCACTACTGATACCTTCTGTGCCTGCGGTACTCTGCTGAGTGCATCCGCATTCAGATTCTTTTTCCCAGGTTTGTAAATGATTTCAAATCATACTCAGAAAATTTGTGTCTGAACCTGGCTAGCCTAGACGTTTGGTCTTTCAAGTTGGCTATGCCTCTCAACGGCTGGTGATCAGTGTATATCTTGAATGGGCGTCCTAGCAGATATGCCCTAAAATTCTTTGTAGCCCACACTATGGCTAGAAATTCCTTTTCTATTGTGGAGTATCTTTTCTCCGTATCGCTAAGCGCTCTGCTTGCGAATGCTATTGGTCGGTCATTTCCGACTTCCCCTTGTGACAATACTGCCCGTAATGCTTCATTGCCGGCATCAGTGGTCAACAAAAAAGTTTGCTCAAAGTCGGGGTACGCCAAAATTGGTGGCGAGCTAATTATTTCTTTTAGCCTCTTGAATGCTTGTTGACAGCTCTCTGTCCATTCGAACTTTGCTTCTTTTCGTAGCAACTTATTCACTGGCAACGCAATTCCGGCTAGTCCTTCCACGAACTTTCTATAATAGTTCACTAGTCCTAGGAATGCTTGCACTTCTTTTCTATTTCTTGGAACTGCTAAATTCTTAACGCATTCCACCTTCTGCGGGTCAGGCAGTGCTCCTGCCTCTGAGCAACGATGGCCTAAATAAACCACCTCTTTTTTGCAAAAATTGACACTTCTCTGTGTTCAATTTCAAATTGTGTTCTCGTAATTTCTGGAGCACCTTGCACAAGCGTTGCGAATGCTGCTGCAAGTTCTTCCCATAAATTACAATATCATCCAGATACACAAAACAATCTAACCCTTGTAAGCCTGTTAGCACATGGTTCATTAGCCGTTGAAAGGTAGCCGGTGCTCCTGTTAATCCAAACGGCATTCTATTAAACTCATAATGGCCTAAACCGGTGCTGAACGCGGTTTTCTGCTTATCCTGGGTATCCACCAGAACTTGGTGGTAGCCACTCGCTAAATCAAGCGTAGAAAAATATCTACTATGCCCCAATTGATCCAGAATCTCTTCTATCCTTGGTATCGGGAACACCTGCTTGATAGTGGCGTCGTTCAATTTCCTAAAATCGACGACCATTCTCCACTTCTTCTGACCCTGAGCACCTCCCTTCTTTGGTACCAAAATTATTGGTGAGCTCCAAGGCGAGATACTCGGTGAAATTATGTTATCTTTTAACATTCCCTCCACTTGCCTATATAGCTTGTGGCAATCTGTATTGCTTCTGGTTTATTGGTGGTTGATCCATTCTAGTAGGTATTTCATGCTCTACCTCTGGTGTATACGTCAACTGGTCTCCTTCCAGCAAAAATATGTCATGGAATGACGCACAAATGGCCTCTATTGATGCCTTTTCTTCTAAATTTACGCTTGGGTCTAACCTCAGTGATTCTAGCACTCTCTCCATTCCTGCTTAATCCGATTAACCGTTCCATAATTCGGTTCCTTAAAATTATCGTAACTAGTGAACTTAGGTCTAAAATCCTCATCCATCAAGTAGTCCTTTTCTGATGCGTTGAGTACGCAAGCGTACACCTTACCCTTGTCAACGTGCGTTACGGTCTCTCCCATATATACACCCTCCGCTAGCTGCTGCTTGTGCAAAACAACAGTCCTGAGTTTCGTGTTTACACGCATAATAACTACTCTGGTTGATCTTGCGTTCACTACCTCTACACAATTCTTAACCCTATTCACGGTTCCTTCCTGCCATGTCTTTAATGGGAGACTAAAGATTATATTCTTATTATTATCATAAAATGATAACTGTTTTTCTAGCGCATCCAGTATGGTGCGGCCCCAGAGATTATCGCGGCCAATTATCCCATCGGCCGGGATACCTTCCCTATCCAATTCAACTGCGTGCACTCTAAAACTCATTCCCTTAACTTTACTGTGCCCTATTTTAAGTGACCCCAGTGCTCTGATGCAACCTCCGAATGCTCCATTAAGCGTTCTTACATCTTTTGGGTTAACAACTAGTCCTTTCCGTAAAACACTAGATTTTACGAGGCTAGTATCCGCCCCTGAATTTACCAAAAGCACTAACTTTCCACTAGCTGCCTCCTTGCAGGGTATCTCGATGAAAGCATCTCCCACCCTGCTCACAACGAAACAACGCCCTTTTGACTCCAAAATGGACGCGTATCTACTTCCTAACTCTTCCAATTTTCTCCTCCATGCACCGCAGTTATCCCTTACAATCCTATACTCCCTCAAAATTACCGCTAATACCTTAACTATACATCCTCGTACCACGTACGCGGCGATTGGCCTATACTCTCTAATCTTATTAAAACCTAATCTAAGTGCTAGAATCATCACAGTTACCCAAATCAATACTCAATCAACAATTTTCTCCCGGAGAGACTCTTGCTCCTCCGTAACTTGAACCATTGTTCTTACGTTACTTGGTACGTGGTATTGGAGAGCCTCTTGCTCCTCCTTTTCCTGGACTGTACTTCCTACATTACCAGTCACACGTACCTTCGGCCTATCTGTTGCTCCCTGTCTTTTTGCTTTCCAGTCTATTGGCCTCGACTGGGCCGCTGGAAGTTTCCCTGGTTCCTCTGTTGGAACTGCCTATCCCTGCACTCCGCAGCTCGATGTCCCATCCGACCACATGAAAAGCATTTCACCCCCTGTTGGGTGTTGCCTAACCTTGTCCTCCTGTAGTGTTCCAATTTGGCCGCCGCTGACCATTCCCAGTGCTGAAAGGATTTCTTCCTTGGTTGTTCCCTTCCCTTGAATTGACTCGAGGACTACTGCCCCTGCTGTCCCTTAAGGGTGGATCCGGGCGCCTCGTACCCGGCTGCCTTTCATTTTGATCCCATTTATTATCTATTTGGCACTGTCTACTTGCCTCATGACCATATGTTTGGCACTCCATACAATAGGGCGTATTCTTGCGTGTAATACATTCATCCCTTGTATGACCTGGCTTATGGCAGAACGAACATGTGGGAGCCCTCTGTACAACCTCCCTGTGCGGATCTCTCTGACACGCGGCTCTGCTGTCGGAGACACCGGGATTATATGCTCCTCTGTACACGTTTGGGACGAAATTATTTCCTTCTCTATCCATGACAGCGGCAGTTAAATTGTCCTGTCTATTTTCAAACATATGTATCTCCCCCAATCCGGCCGTACTCCGTTCCACAAGGACTTGCGCTCGAATTGCTTCTTCTACCAATTCCTCCAGATTTCCTGTTTTGCTATTCAGCATATGAATTTTTAGAGCGGAATTGCGGAGCCCCACTACGAAAGTTGTTAACACCGACTTGTCAACTTCGTATAATAACGCGGTATCACCAACGCCATCGTACTTATTTTTGACTACTTCTTGGGCCAATATCCGAAGTGACTCCAAACGCCTGGCAAAGGCGCGAATGTCTTCCCCTGCCAGTTGTTTCCCGATTCTAGTCTCCTGGGATATGTCTTCCAGAGTTCTCTCCTTAAGATAGGTTTTCTTCAGAAGGCGATAAAGCTCATTCACACTGGCGAATTGTTTTGGCAGCACAAGGTTGTACGCATCTCCAAATAACCTTTGCTTTATGCAGTCGAAGAAATCCTGTAAAGGGCTTATGCTCCGCTTTGCAAACTCGCAACCTTGAATGAACCTACTGAGTTCTGACCTTAAATCTGCTGAAGCAGCACCAGTAAACACAGGTACTAGCCTGGACACGGTCTTTGAAATCTCCTCTATACCCATTTTACATATTTTTGTTTTACTTATGACCGGTAAAACTTGAGCGCTATCTTTGTGGGTGGTTCCTAGATTCACTTCTCCCGGATCTGAGAGGTAATTGACCAATGACGGACTCAAACTAATTAGTCTTCGATCGTTTGTTCGTACAACGCGAAATACTGTCCACAGTATTGGGCCTGTCTTGTACCGTTACTGCTTCTGGCTCTTTTGGCGTATATCCCTTATATTTATTAGTTACCGGACGTTCTGGAGAAAAAGGCTCGACCCCGATTTCAGATGCTCCAAACAAAAATCCCGCTCCACTTTCTCCAGTCAATACTAATCTAGGCTTTACCACACGACCTATCCCTTCCGGAGTTAAATACTCCGGCCAGCGAACTTCAGGAGGCAATGTCAACACTGTCTGTGTAAATCCAGCCGATGCTGATTTTGATCTCTCCTTTCTATGTGGGTTGCTATTGGTCGCCCGTCCTCTTTTCAATCCTGCACACTCCTCCAACAGCGCTGCTGCTTCCTCTGTTTCCGACAATCTCTGAGAAAGTTCCTTTACCTTATTCTCAAGATACTCTTTTTGTGCTCTCAAATCTTCTGTTTTCTCATGAAATTTGAACAACTTTTCTTCTGTCCTTTTTTGGATTGCCGTCAAGGCTTGATCCGCTACTTCTAATGGTGACACAGCGCCTCCGGCGTTCGCCTGTCTCCACAATTCCTGAGCTTCTTCCCTGCTCGTACTCGCTTCGAACTGGTCAACTATTTCCCAGTAAACAGTTTCACCTCTGACTGTATTGATTTTAATCTGTTCCTTCCTTCCTCGTCTGGCGAAACCAAACTCACTGTTTGTTGCCCTAGTCC
Source organism: Clusia tigrina (assembly GCA_920105625.2). Classification (NCBI taxonomy): domain Eukaryota; kingdom Metazoa; phylum Arthropoda; class Insecta; order Diptera; family Clusiidae; genus Clusia; species Clusia tigrina. The sequence continues at coordinate 205,520,475 of OV050030.1, read as the reverse complement.
TTCTAATTCAGAACTAAATGTATCTGCCCATTCGTTGACCAGACTATTTATGTAGTCTGCGTATTTTTCCGCAAAATATTTTCCCTTGCCGTACTCAACTGCGTGCGGCAACAACAGTCCGTGATTATTGTTGAACTCTCTCCCCAGATCTTGCAACTGTGTTATTCGCTTGCGGTAATACACGTTGTCCTTACGTAACCCGCCGTCTTTCTTAAAGTTACGGACCAGCTTTTCAATCGTTTCGCCAATTGGTTCCTGTCTCAGCAGTAATCCTTGCGCTTCCTTCGTCATATCCCAAATGCCAGAACAGATGTCGTATCCCAATTACAAATGAAAATCCAATAATTGATAAAACTTGTTATTAACTTATCCCAATATTTTATTCCATCTTACTTATTGATAAATACAAATTTATTTTAAAAAAACATTCCACCGTAAATTCTATATTTGTATACATATTCTGCTATACTTGTTTTCCATCACAAAGTTCCGCTGTCTACCGGCGTCCATTAAGTCCTTCCATCAATGCAAATTGGTCCTTGGCTTCCTCACAGATACTCCTTGATTTCCTCTCACCATCTTTATTACTCCCAAAAATACATAGGAAAGGCCATATGTTTGTAAAAACTGAAATTTGATTAACCGGAAAAAGTGTCTTGATTCATTCCCGAAAATTTGAATCCATATTTAAAAATAAACCCGTGACGTATGCGCCACATAATAATAGCATTTAAATGTTTTCTTCAACATTTCTACGCACATCGCAGTTTCCGAACTACAAAAAACTTTGATGCAACAACACGTGTTGTCTGCACCTCTTCACTTAATACCCTAAACTCAAAATACCAAATATTTAAATCAATCTTTATTTTGATTTCAAAACAATATAAATTGAATCGTATAAATGTCCCTACCGACAAACCAACACAAATCCCCTATCATAACCGTACGAACCCTATACCGTGGCACGTTCTTTCCGAACCAAACCAACCGGTATATACAAGTTCGCAATTCAATAACGCAAAATCCGTGAATAAACAGACACGTTCCACATCCCCTGGAGAATGCTGAAATAAACGGTGATTATAAAAAGAATGAACCTGATATCAGTGAAACAACCCTATGCAACCTGACCGTAAGTAGAAAGTTTTCTTTTCAGATCGACCTATTGTCACCTAACCGCAGCGGCTAATCAGCCCCAATGCTGCTTCTTCTGCATGACCGGCGCAAAAGCGCCCACACGGTCACCGAAGAATCGTCGGCAAAATTTTCTTAAATACAAAGATGTCCTACTATAGACATACTCACCATTTTTTTCCGGTGACATCCTGGTCCTTTAAATATTGCAGTAAGATGTGCAATCCTACCGGCTGCGCCAAAATGTTGGGGTCCTCGTGTCCTTGCTTGGCGGGCGACGTCCTGTCGCAGCTCTTTCGGGCGCGTGGCTGAAAAATCAAGAACCCTAACGTAGAATTCAAACACTATAACTTTTCAGTTTCAAAACACAATCACAAGAGAGCTTTATTCTTAAAAATACTAGTTCTTATATACTATTTAATAATAAACATTACAGTCTACGTCTTGACTTTTCTGGTGTTCCAGTTACGCAATTGTTATTTGGTGTCAGTTGCTCAAGCCCACTGACCTACTAAAAGTAAAAGTGTCGTCGGTGCATTCTAAATGCCCCTCGTCAGCTTGACTGCGGAACTGTGACACCCTAAAAGTTTACATCATAATTAATGAATAATTACTATTCATTTACAATATTTGCACCCTAAAAATATGTGCGCTCTTAATGAATTTAATAAGAGCCGGTGCTGTGAGTCAACTACGCGTAGGTAGCTTGATTCTAACTCACAACAGAGTACAGAGAGTTAGAGTAAATTGTCAAGAGGGCAATTTCGGAAACAATATATTCTTAAAATTGTTTGAGATTAATTCATTATCCACCTATTACTTTCCTTTTGGAAAGAGTTACTGCCTGATTAAAAAAACTAAAATAATAAGCATGTTACGTCTTGTTGTGGATTGCCACATTTGTCGGTGGGTGCATGTATAGAAAATTATAAAAAATAGTAATTGTATGTGTTTCAAAATTTTATTCTTTTTTTTTATTTCCCTTTATTTCATACATCTGTCACCATTATATAGACACCTAGTACATGATTTGACAATTTGTTTGGAAATTAATATTAAAAACACATTTTGGCCAGTGCCAAGAAATGATACAACAAAAGTTATTTAAATTAATAATAATAGTTCACACTAATTATATTAAAACAATCTATGATCAAAATTATGTTTATGATAATTATTTACATTTACATTTACTGTTACTAATATGTGTAGTCTGGGTTTCCTAGTTCACTAGGTCGTTTCGTCGAGTTCTATTTAAACGGCGCATGGTGGTTTCTTCTAGATATAGCAACTCGTTTATTTTTTCGTTATTATGCCCATGCAGTGTATCGTAGTGTTTTGTGGATATCTTTTTTATTTCTTCGTCAATTCTTGTCATATTTAGTTTGCGGTGTATATCTTCATTTGTTGTGTACCAACCAGACTTTATGATAACTCTTAATATCCTAGATTGCTGTCTTTGAATTTTTTGTATGTGTGACCGCTTTGCCGTTCCCCATACTTGGAGTCCATACGTCCAAATTGGCTTTATATTGCACTTGTATAACAGCAACTTGTTGTTAATTGTGAGCTTAGATTGCTTACCCATTAACCAGTATAGTTGCCTAAATTTTTCTTTTATTTGTTTCGTTTTTTTTTGATGTGGTAGTGCCAATTTAGCTTTGAGTCCATGTGTATACCAAGGTATTTAGTAGTAGACCCCATTTTTATATCTTTATTATTTATTTTAATAGGTATTGGGTTAAATTTTGTTTTAGTTGTAAAAATTTTTTGTACAGTCTTATCTTCATTAATTTTCAAGCACCATTTATCAAACCATTCCTTAACATTCTCTGTGTATATCTGCAGATTTGCAGTCGCAGTATTTGGATTTTTGTCAGATGCTAAGAGGATTGTGTCGTCATCATAGGTAGCAATTGTGGTATTCAGTTCTTTTGGAAGTGGTATATCTGAGGTATATATGTCATATAGCAGTGTTCCTAAAACACTCGTTTGAGGAACTGCAGCTGTTGTAATATGAATAGACGAACACTCTTCATTATATTTGATGTAAAAGTAACGATCACTAAGATAACTTTCAACAATCAAATAGTAGTCAAGTGGCAGCATCGTCTTCAGTTTATGCAGCATTCCTTTATGCCATACTTTGTCGAAGGCTTTTGCAATGTCTATGAATACAGCAACGCAGTACGGCTTATATTCTATGTCTGTTTCAATTTTGTTTGTTATACGGTGTTTGTGTTGAATTGTGGAATGTCGTTTTCTGAAGCCGAATTGATGATTTGGTATAATGTTTTTATGGTCAAGATCTGGCTAAGTCTATTATGTAATAGTTTTTCAGCAACTTTAGAGATTATGGGAAGTAGGCTATACGACGGAGCAGTTGTAGCATCTTTTCCTTGCTTCGGTAGTGCAATAATTTCTGCAACTTTCCATACTTTGGGAAAAAATTGTAGTCGGAACATTGAGTTGATAACATTCCTTACGTAGTTATAACCTATAGTAGGTAGTTCAGCGAGAGCTTTTCCTGTCAACATATCGTATCCTGGTGTGTTTTTGTGGTTTATTCGTTTTTTAATGCAATTAATTATTTCTGTTGTGTTTGTTTTCTTTATTTTGGTTATAATGTCTATATTTAAGTCATTGCATGTTTCAGTAAAGTTATCTTCGTCATTTGATAGGACTTTTTCAAAGTATTTAGCCAATGCAGTTGCTTTTTCTTCATTGTCATCTTTCCGTAGTGGATGCTGATATGTACCTTATCTGAGTTTTTAATTTCTTTGTGCATTTCAATAATGAGTAGTTAGTATCCTGGGTGGACATCAAGTTTTTTAGGTAAATTTCAACTTCTAAATTTTGTTTTTAGTTAATATTTTCTTGAGTTTTTTGCAGGCTATATATAAATTATGTTTATCCTCAGGCGATCTAGTTAGTTGCCACCTCTTTCTCAGCTTTCTCTTCTCAATAATTTGCTTTCTTGTGAAAATATCCGTTGTAGGTTTATTTCTTCTAAATTTATGCTGTTGGCTTGATTTGATTCCTGCGTCTAGGACCACATCGTTGAAGTGAATAATTGCACGTTCAATGTCTAATTGTGTTTTCAGTGTGATAGACATATTCAGTTGATTTTCAATATGCTGTCTATACTCATTCCAGTTTGTTTTGTGGTTAAAAATCTTGTTGTGTAGTCAAGTACTATCGGAGAGTGGTCTGAAGAAAGTTCAAAACAAGCTTTAATTTTTAATTGGTTACACTTTATGTTTTTTATTATGCTGAAGTCGAGTAGATCTGGTATCTTCATCCTATCTGTTGGCCAGTATGTGGGTTCACCTGACCTTAAAAATTTGCAGTTATTTTTGTTTATAGCATTAATCAGAATTCGTCCTTTTTTATTGGTTAGCCTAGATCCCCAGTCAGTGTGTTTTGCATTCAGATCTCCAGCTGCAATGAATCTTACGCCAAGCGTCTTTATGTAGTCATCATATTGATCCGTCGTTATTAGGTGTCTGGGGGGAGGGAAAATTGAGGAGATGAGTATTGTCTCACTTGTATCCTCAATTTGCACAGTAGTGGATTGAATATGAGGTGTTGAATATGGTTGCCGTTCAGTATGTTTTAATAGTGAATTTATTATGATAGCTGTCCCACCTCGAGCTTTACCATCATAATGATTTGTCACATAATCTTTATAGTACTTTTTTGTATGTCCGTATTTTTGGCATTTAGTGCATTGCGCGACTTCTCTTTTATGATGAGGTGCCTCAAAAACTACTATGCAATGCATTAATTTGTTAATGCTATAAATATCTTTATTATTAGTATTTGTTTCTAGTTCTATGCTAAACAGTGGTAGCGGTTTTTTTGTTGTCCGTTGATTTATGTTAGTTATGTTTAAAACTTTGTGACCTTTTTCACCAAGCTCATTTTTAATTTCTTCTTGGTCTGGGGAGGGGTGCATATTGCGAAGAATGACTTTGGAACCTCTTTCATTTCTGGATTTAAATGTGTACAGCTTCGTACCTTTTTGCTTTAGCATTTGGAATATTTTTGTGTATGTTTCCGAGTCATTCGATTGAACTCGTACTTCGTTGTTTGTTAATATTTTAAATATGAAGTTACTGTCTGCAACCGCGGTAAGCGCATTTTTTAACGTATTTATGCATTCTACGCCTTGTACGTATATAGGGGGTGGTTTGTTTAAACTTTTTTTGTTCGGACTAGTTGTTTTTTCTTTTTCGGACTCATTTTGATCAACTTGTCCACTGTGCGAGGGTTCAGCCAGTTCGTCATCATCAACGGTAAAAGCAGCAAATCTGTTTTTTCTTTCTGAAGTAGTATCGCTCAACCAGTAGTTTGATAACTTACTTTGGCTTGGGTTTGTGCTCTCTTTGCTAGCGATTGCAGTGGACTTACGCACTCCTTTTGGTGGAATTTGCACACAGGCAGAAGAACATATCGATGTCGCAGTTGTAGTCGAGAATGTAGTTGTTGTACCGTACGTAGAGAAGGCAGATGTTGTTGTTGCTGACGAATTTGTTGTAGTTGTCGCACAATCCACTACTATACCGGAGCAGGACATTATTGGAGGTTTGCCATGTGCACTCCACGAAGAGCGAACTTTAGTGTTAATAGGTTCTTCTGACTCGCTCATAGATCTCGTTCTATCCCACGGGGGAGAGCGCTGCACACTCATGGCGATTACCGACTATATTTTGTTTATTAGTTTTTGAAAATTTGATTAATTATTATTTTTGCTATATTTTATTCTTAGTTATGTATGTATGTAAAATATCACGGAAAAAAAAATTTTGGTGTGGTAACTCTAATCACTTATTATGGCCAGAGTCCACTGTGGCAACACCACACACAACCGGTATTATTTTATTTGTTGTCTCTTTCAACTTTTAACTCATATATGTATATAACAGTTCCTTTGTTTGTTTGATTGTTTATTTATCACTTTTAATAAATTTCAAATTAGTTATTATAAGTATTTAGTTTATCTAAACAGAACTAGACACTTTCTTGAAAACTTGCACTTTCAGTTAAGCGTCTCGTTCCGGGGATTTGTAAAATTAGTTATTTGGTTTTAAACAACGATAAAAGTCACAAGGGCGGACCTCCTGTGATTACACGTCCGTTTGATTGGTGTTTCAAAATGAGCAGCAACATTTTTCCACTTTAAATTATGTTTCGTTGCTCTTTTCTCTTTTCCTTGGTTCAGTTTCGAACAATCAGTGCGGATGAGTGGTTGTGTTATTGCGCGTGGTTTTATTATTATTATTATCGTTGAGGGGATGTTGCACTGCGACCTATAAGATCTATTGAACCCCCTGCGTGGACCTAGATTATTTCTCTTAGCCCAATTCCCTCGATGAATTGGAGTATTGGTCCTACTTCAAAGAGACTGAGTTCTTCATCGAGTATGATGAATACGCCAAGGTGTTTCCTTCTCTTGTGCATCAGGGCGGGGCAAGTTCCTAACACATGTTGTGCGGTCTCGTCCGCTTCCTTGCAGAACCTACAAAGAGCATCAGGGAAGATTCCCAGTTTTGTTAGGTGATAAATTCAACCTACAATGTCCTGTTAGCAGTCCCGTAATGATTCTCAAGTTTTTCTTCGTTAGATTCATACAGTCCTCGTTGCATTTTGGGTTGTATGTCCCTAGCGCTAATTTGGAATGTGATAACCCCGGTAATTTTTCCCAGATAATACGGGAGATGTTACCCGATCCTAATCCACAGAATGGTTCGGGTCCTACAAATGGAGATGATGCTCCCTTGCTGGCAAGTTTGTCTGCCATCTCGTTTTCATTAAACCCTACATGCCCCGGAACCCATAGAATCCACACCTGATTGAGTTGGCCTAGGATGTTCAGATTATCAATGCACTCCATCACCAGTTTTGATGTAACTTGGTGAGATTTAAGTGCTTTGATAGCTGCCTGGCTGTCAGTCAGTAATGCTATTCTGCGGTTCCGATAGTTTCGTTCGAGATTAAAGTGCACACATCTATCTATCGCGTATACTTCCGCTTGAAAAATAGAGGTGTTCTTACCCTGAGAGTATCTTTCCCTGATCCAAATACACCCGCCCCGTCTCCATCGTCAGTGAGTGAGCCGTCAGTGTACCATGTCATCATGTACTGGTCTACCTTGTATGTTACTGATATACCTTTCCAATCTTTTTTATTACTAAGGTCAGTTTTAAAATTTTTCTTAAAGCTGAACGTTGGGAGTATGGAGTCCTTTGGCATCGAGATTGCAGGAAGTTGCTTAACGAGAAGTTCTGTCTTCCTTTGATTAAGATAACTACCTGTGCTGGTGTTGTTTCCAGCCACCCTCAAAATCGCCCTCCTCGCTTGGGACTGGATATAAATAGCATAGCTCCTGTAATGCATACACATGCAAGTCTTTGTATCTTGCTAAGGGTTTCGTATTAAAACCGTGGTTCGGATGTAGTTGTCTACTACCTTCTCTACAGTTTTTAGAGCAAAGGATGTCAGGCAGATTGGCCTGAAGGATTTCGGATGGAGGGGGTCCCTCTTACCTACCTTCGGCAAAAATATCACCTTTCCCTTCTCCAAATCTTAGGTATGTAACCTAGCGCTATACTGGTTCTTGCTATTCTCGTCAATGGACCTAATAGCTGCTCTATAAGGGCAGGAAAAATTCCGTCTACACCAGGTGATTTCAATGGTTTAAAAGTGTTAACTGCCCATCTAATCCTCGGTTCCGTGCAAATTTCGCTTGCTATGCCCCATTCATTCCTGCTTATTCTTCCCAGATTTTCAGTATATTCAGTCCCTGTTGCCAGATATATGGAGGATCCTGAGAAGTGTGTATCAAGAAGTACTTCTACTCTCTCTTCATCATTTTCAGTGAAGGAATCTTCCTCTTTTTTAAGGTTGGTGGATGATATACTACTGCCTTTGGCAATCACTTTATAGAGTTTTGAAACCTCAGTGGTGTGCTCAATGCTTTCGCAAAAATTTCTGTAACTTGTGCGTTTTGCTTCCCTAATCTCTTTGTTGTAGAGTGTTAGAGTCCTTCTGTATTCAGTCCAATCCCCGGTAATTTTTGATCTATTAGATAGCCTACGAACCTCAGTTCTTAGTTTCTTTAGATCATTGTTCCACCAAGGTAAGTCCTTGGTAGAGCTTACCTTGCTTATTAGACAGCTGTCTTCGTATGAATCAATAATTGCTTTATTGAGACTTTCTACCGTAGTTTCTAGTTGTATTCCGTTTCTGATGCAGTCTCCTAGTTCTAGTTGCCTTAGGTTTGTATTCAGATTGCTTAGGTATTTTTCCCAGTTTGTTTTCCTCGGATTCCTTAAAGTTCTTTGCGTTAATTGCAACCCCTCTATGTCAAATCGTAGTATCATATGATCGGACATTGATGATTCGTTGGATACTTTCCAATTCTTAACAAGACTAGAGCCCCAAGTATTTCCTAAGGTTATGTTTAAGACTTCTTTACGTACGCTAGTTACGAAAGTGGGTGTGTTACCCACATTGAGAATATCTCATTTATTACTAATGATAAATTCAAGAAGGTACTTACCACGCTTGTTGGTGTCTGTGTTGCCCCATACCTCGATATGCGCATTGGCGTCACATCCAAGTATTAGAGGTTGCTTCTTCCTTTCGCAGTACTCCACCAGATTGTGGACAAGCTCGGTGGGACCCGAGTATCTTCCCCTGATGCAAATACAACTTCACGTGTGCACCCGTTGATATTGATCGGGATCTGCACCGCTACAAGATCTCTAGAGAGAAACTCTGAAAGACATAAGTATTTCATATTTTTCATTAGTACTATGCAGGCTCTGGGGTTATCACACCTGATGTCCCATATTACCTGCGGATCAGATGCAACCAAACCTCTGATTTGACCCCTGAAAACTCAGGGTTCCTGTGCCAGTACTATGCTCAGGTTGGTCCTGAGTGTTGCTCTAGCGATGAGTGCCGAGGCAGCCTTCGCATGATGGAGATTGATTTGAGCAACTCTAATGCTGGCCATCTCCACGTTATTGTTTGGATTTCTTCTCCTTCGCATCGCACTCTGCCAGGGCATCATCGATGTCTGACAGGAGTACTTTGTCGGAGTCTTCAACTTCGGCGGTCAGTTTTAGCGCTGTTAGGTTGATGGCATTGATGTCTTCGCTTTCGACAGCTAGAACGCAGACTTCGGCTGCAGGCCACTCGCTCGTGACCACTTCTTCTGCCACCTCTTTTAGGATCTCCTCTGCGTCGGCTGAGTTTTGCTCAGATGTGCCACTGTATCTGGAGGATTACCTATTACACGTTCTTTGTGTAGATGGACGGGGATCTTGCCAAATCTGTAGGCCACTCTACAGTCCTTGGCTTTGATCGCTTCAAGCGATCGGTCATCAATGCCGATCGTTAACAGCTTGCCGTTCTTCTCGTCCTTACTACTTTAGATTCTCCAGAGATTGGAGCTCAGCGCTTTGTTCTGAGTTACCATCAAATCGAGAAGTTTCAGCTGCTCGCGGAAGGTATACCGTCATCAGATGTACACCAAGGATAGCATCCCCAGTGCACGTCGTCAGCTCTGTCCCCTTCCAACCAGATAGCTTGGGTAACGTCGTCTTCACCCATTCAGCAACCGCATCGGTGGAACAATCGATCTGGATGAAGGTCGAAAGTGGATGACCTCAAATTCAAGTTCGGTTTCCGAACCCTTGATCATTTCGTCCATGAATAGATTTTCGAGCTGCCCCTGCTCCTCACGCGAAAGGATGACCTCCGGGAAGGACTTTGATATTACAGCCAGCCTAACGCCTTTGGTGACGCTGGCGTAGCTGACACCCGCCCTCCTGGTGGCCGCCTCTGGTTTCGGTGCAGGTTTTGGCCATCTTCTCTTCATGTTAACCCCCGGTGCAGTATCACAAGCCCTGCTTTTTTTGGCGGAGTTGCCCTCAGTTAGACTGATTTCACTAGCACCCCTTTTCACGTCAGATGTGCTCTTAGCGCGATTGAGCACTTTCTGTTTGGCTTCTTCGGGCGTTAAGCCCTCGTTGATATAGCGCAGATACCATTTAGCACCCGCTCCACTCAAACCTGTACTTTTCCTGGCAACGCCGAAGCCGTGGAGCTGCCTCGTCTGTTCAGTACTCGTCGAGGGCTGTGTATTTGTGGCCTTCGATGTCGAAGCACCCTCAACACCCACAGTTCCACGACTTTCCTTCCGTTTCACGGGTTCAGTTGCTGTCCGTGGCGCAGGCGCAGAGTTGTTATCTCTGTTACCTTTGCCCTCCGTCTGTCCTCTTCGGTTGGGAGTTAGAACGTGGCGCTCAGTATTAAGAACATTACGTTCCACCTGATTCGCCAGTTGAGTTGCAGAATGTGTACCTGCTAGTTTATTTAATTTGTTTAAATTTGGTGTTACCATATTTAATCCCACCAGTGTGGGGGTCAGAAGGTTCGCCGTATCATAGCCCCTAGTAACACGGAAAGCCCATGGTTACTCACTGAGGCGGGCAGGTATCAGTGAGGTGCAACGTTAGAATACAGTATGATAACCCGTAACTGCAAACATCAAGCCCATGGACGCGTCCTATCCCGGCTTAGGGGGATTGTTTTACGACCACCCAGTCGTATACCTAGTTTTGTCTGACGTCTCCAGGCTGACCTCTCCATCATGGGTGACCCTACCGGATTGCATAAGCAGTCCGATGGCACAGCCCAGCCTTTCACCGACGCACACAAGCCCTACCACCACGTCAAGGTAAAGGTACGAGGTAAAGTTGCGCGTGATTTCTTTTCGAACTTATTTTATATGTAGGTAATTTCAAGTAAATTAGTGTAAATGTTGTGTTATAAATTTCAATATTGCAAAATATTGATCGGGGTGTTGTGAATTTTATAATACGTCATATTGGAAATCGTAAAATATGCTCAGTAGAAACAAATGTCAGTAATTTATGAAAAAAGTGTAGTAAAGCCATTATACATAAAATTTTATTAAATTTTTTTTAAATATTCCAATGTTCATATGTACGAGTATAACAGTATACGAGTATGTATACCTAAATAGTAATATTTATACTTAGTATATGAAGCAGATGCATTATAAATTGCGCAAAAGAAGCCTACAGTGCCTGCATCCTTCTCTTCTGTCCCATTCTCAACAAAAATGAAAAAGAAGACAAAGTTTTTTTTATAGACATCTGCTTATAATGGGTGAGGATATGACATAGTTGAAGTGTAAGTTAAAACAGGTTTTGTTCAATACTTCAATTTAATTCACTTAATTTATTTATAAGTTAAAACACGTTTTATTCAATACTTCACTTTACATAATTTATATACTAATGTCTTCTATGAAGACGTGTTGTTTATCCGGTTGCTAGGACAGAAGAGAGATCAAAAACTCAAGAAGAAGACTTAAAGCTACCCAGCAGTGCAAAATAATTAGATTTGAAGAAATTGACAACACTGGGGACAAGTTGTACATACATAAGTTGAAAGGCGAAAGAAATAAATTAATATATTTGGCATGAAAATGTTTTTTACCTTTTTCATTGAATTATTTAATATTTATTATTGGTTTAAAAATTTTTTTATTTTCTTTAATATTGTGAATTAATTTTAGTAAAGTTAATAGAAAATTAACCACTCCTTATCTCGAATGAAGTCGTCCTCGGCTTTCTTCAAGACTTCCCCTTGTGCTATACCAGGTGCAGTTTCATTTTCTCACAAACATTTTCCATCTAAGGATACATAATTATAAAATAGTGTACACTACTACTATGCATTACATTTAAGTAGCTTAAGCCACTCGTGTGCTTCACCTCATCTGCGTCTAAAATTATCTGATTAATCGTACCGGCCTTAGTCAGCGCTACAGAGTAATTGACATTATTTAAATCCGTAATAATGGCTCTATTTCTGCTTTGGTAAGGTCAAAAATATGTCCGGTATCGATATCAAGTTTCTTAGTTGTGTCTAGTAATCTATTAACATCAAGGGTTGGATGACGTCCTATGTTTCCACAATCATCCTTTGCTACGCTGTGAAATTCGTCATATGTGTCAGGTGGTATGATTCGTCATAAACGGCTACAACCCCACTGGCTATTGGTATATAGTGTGAGTGCGAGTAGTCAATTATTTTGCCCTAGGATGTAATGCAGCACCAAAATTCTGGAAAAAAACACAAATTTATCGTAGATTACTTTTATGAACCTGTCTGTTGTATATTCAATTTACTGTTCCCAAATCTTTCTGTACCGTTTTCTCAACCAATCTTTTTGTGAATTTATTTTCTATTCTCTTATTGGTACGAACAAAGACTCTATCCCCTGGACCAAAGGTATTGGTGCTCCTATTTCTATTGTATTATTACGTTCCAGGTCCCGATCCTGTGTTTTAAGGATTTTGTCCTTAATCTCAGACAACAAGGGGGTGGCCTGGAATGGATGAGTTCAATGGATGAGTTGATGCACCTTGCGATTTCAGTTAATATGCTGTGGAACTTTTCGATTTATCCATTAGATGTGCTATGGAATGGTGGGACAGTCAAAACATTGACGCCGAAGTGGTCTTAATAGGGGCTTGATTGAGTGCGAATTTAGCGACCTCTCGTCATCACAGACCACCGTTTTTGTATGCTTATACAGATTTAGAATCTGTAGCAGTGACACAGTGATATCTATGATAGCTGGACAGTTTGTGGGCGAGACAGTCGCAAACTTCGAGAATTTGTCAATGCAAGTCAGATAATTGAGTCCATCAGTGGAGTAAATATCCATATGAAGAATTTTTCAGGATTGGGGGGATGCCCATGATATTTCGCCTCGTGGCAGATCCTACAATTCGCTATCATTTACTTTAATTTTGTGCGCATATTAGGGAAGTAATATTCTTCTATTATTTGATTATAGTTTTCTGTTGCAGATCTATGAGTCCTGTTATGTTCGGTAGGAAGGACTGCTGACATCCATAACACTTTCTCTCTTTTCTGAATCCCGGAATTCACAGAAGGAAACGACTTTGCCAGCCCATCCTACAGTTGCGTTAGAACTGAAAGTTCGCTTTTTATTTCATTGCCAACGTTGGGATTGACACATTCCTGGATTGTTTCCATTGCGTTTCCTATTACTTTGTAGGCTATGTGGTGTCTAATTCTTGATTTAAAAAGCAATTTCGTAACTTTACCGGGTCCCTGTTCCAGTTCAATCTGGTTTCTGAAGCAGTTCACAGAATTTCCAACCCTTTCCCTGAGAAAGGGATTTATCGCTATGTACGGTAACGCTAGATGAACTTAGTGAAGGCTGCCTAGACAGTGAGTCTACTACATGATTTTCCTCTCCTGGCTTGTAATGAATTTCTGAGAAAATTCCTCCATGAATGCTCTCCATCTTTTTAGCTTCATATTTGGGTTCTTGTCCAAGATAGAAAAGGTCAAGGGTTGGTGGTCGGTATGGATGTTCAAGTTATTAGCACCAGTTACACAGTTTTTGTAGGGGCCACACAATGCCCAAGAGTTCGCGCTTGTTTGTGGCGTAATTTACCTCAGCACTTGACAGGGTGCTGGATATCATTGTGACTGGTCTCCCACTCTGTGAAAGTACGGCACCTATTTCGTGGGACGATGCGTTAGTTGTCAAACAGAACGTTTTTGAGAAGTCAGGATAAAGCAACAATATATCTTCTGATGCGAGTATCCTTTTGAACATATTGTACACCGAAATGATTTCCTCGTCAAACTCGAACCTAATTTTCTTAGACCTATTCGCTCCAATATTCCTATTTTCACCCCGCTGGTACTTCGTGAGAGGCTTGTAACGACTCAATTTCGCTGGGGTAAAAACTCAGCGGATTCCAGGGTCGCTTACAGAAATTTTATCGCTGTTGTATTGCTGGCAGGTCCATTCCTTATGATTGTCTGCAGAAGGGTGCAGAGAACTCTGGATATGATTGACACTTGGTGCAGTACGAATGGGCTATTGGCTAATCTTGTCAAGACCGGTATTGTCCTTTTTACCTGAAGGAGAAAGATTGATGGACTTATTCTGCCTACACTAAAAGGAGTCACTATCCAGCTATCCAAGGAAATCAAATATCTTTGAGTCATCCTTGATAACAAACTTCTGTGGAAAACACATGTCGAACTGAAGACATCCAAAGCAATGTCAGTTTTCTGGCAGTGTAAGGGTATTTTTGGTAAGACATGGGGTCTTTCCCCTAGTAAGGTCCTATGGATATATACGGCTATGGTAAGACCTATTATCACCTATGCATCGATGGTTTGGATGAGCAGACTCTCTTTTCTAGGGGTCAAAAAAGCTCTATCGAAACTACAACGTGCTGTGACCATATGTTGTACCGGAGCATTTCCGACTACTGCAGGCCCGGCACTTGATGCTTTGGTCAATCTCCCATCACTAGATGTCTTCATCCGCGGAGAGGCCGTTAAGGCCATCTGCAGAGTGAAACATAGTGGCCACTGTTATGGGGTGTACTCGATATTGGACGATGGCGCAGGCACTGACATCGATTCTGCAACCCTGTCTATGCCCACGGACTCCATGTCGTCAACCGTCATACTAGAAAAGCGGTACAATGTGTTGCTGCCAGAGGCTCGTTCATGGTTAGATCCCGAGAACGAGCCCGGCAAACGCTGCTGCCGTATTTTCAATGATGGCTCCAGGACTGAAGAAGGTTCAGGTTCTGGTGTCTTCGTGGAATCTTGTGGGACCCGTCGGTTCTTTGCGCTTGGTCTGCGTGCGTCTGTGTTTCAGCCGGAGGTGTATGCGATACTTGAGGCGATGGACTTTGTTGTAGAAAACAGGTGGAAAGGCAAATTTATTTGTGTCTGCAGTGACAGCCAAGCTGCGCTCATGGCCTTGGATAGCCCTACCACCACTTCCACGATAGTCAGGTCCTGCAAATCCAGGCTAAATTGTGTTGGAAAACATAATAGTCTGACGCTGACTTGGGTACCGGGACTCGCTAGCATTGCGGGTAACGAGACCTCTGATTCTTTGGCCAGGATGGGCTCTGAGGCTGTTTTTATTGGCCTGTTCTGCCACTCCCTTCTGTTGTCATCAAAGCCACTGCAAACAAGTGGGTTGTTTCGACCCACAATCAAGCATGGCGGGCTGGGAGAGGCTGCGGATGGACGAAAATTATGCTACCTGCTATCTCTGACCGATGGTCGCGGTTCCTTCTATCCTTAGCAGGAGGGACTGCAGACTGTTGGTTGGCGTGATGACGGGGCACTTTCTATGGGCTAGACACATGGAAAGGATTGGCATATCAGACAGTGCGCTGTGCCCAGCCTGTGGAGAAGAATACGAGACGGCGGACTATTTTGTTTACGTCTGCCCTGCCTTTGCTCGAATCAGGTTTGGGATTTTTGGCACTGATGTGCTGAGGAGTAACCAACTTGGCTCCTTCGCACCACAGGATCTACTTCTATTTCTTCGGAGGTCGGGTAGATTTAAAGAAGAGTTAAAGGGAACCTTAAGTGCAGTACAATGGATATATACTCTGTCTGAGTGCTGCGCTTACTAGATTGTTCCGACAAAAAAAATATATATATATATATTGCTTTAATAAGTGTTTTTATTTATTTTCAAAATTACTACTTATTTCCTATACATATATATAATTATATTTAATTGCTACCCTACTCTGAGTGTTCGTGGAAGTTTCCGTGGTTTGTGCTAGTCACCAGGGAGAGTCGGTCAAAACCATAAACTCCTGGCTCTGTTTGTGTTGCCTATGTGTTCCAGGGAGAGTCGGTCAAATCCATAAACTCCTGGCTCTGTGTGTGTTGTGTATGTGTGTGTACCAGGGAGAGTCGGTCAAAACCATAAACTCCTGGGTCTGTCTGTTTTGCGTATGTGTCCCAGGGAGAGTCGGTCAAAACCATAAACTCCTGGCTCTGTCTGCGTTTTATTTATTGTTAATAGTATTGTGTGCATACTGAACGATGCTGGATCAAAGAGACTCACTGTCCGGTTCACTTCGCTTATATAGCGAAAGCTTGCCATGGGATCAGTGCTTGTTGTTATTGTGGTCGGGCCACCTTCAACTTCTGCTGGTTAACCACCTTGTTGTAATACCTCTAGTTGTCCAGCAGAGTTGTTGCTTGTAGTAGTGTGGCCTGATCGCTGCTGTTATTTGTCGTGTTGTTGTTGTTGTAGAAACATTTCTTCGTACTCTGCCTGTTTACAGCTTTGCGTTTGCGATCGGTTCTCGTATGTGTTGTGCGCTCTCGTTGTCATCCGTGCTCCGTTTTCCGTCGCTGTAGTGTTGTTGTTGTTGCAGAGATTGGTTTGCACTCTGCCTGCTTACTGCTTTGCGTGTGCGATCGGTTAGCGATTCTGTGGTGCTCTTTCGAGTTTCTTTGTGTTCCGCCTTCGATCTTTGTAGTGTTGTTGTTGTTGTTGCAATAAATATTTATTTGTACTCCACCTGTTTACTGCTTTGCTCTTCCGGTCGGTTGGCGTGTTTCTGTTTCTCCGTGTTCCGCCTTCGGTCGCTGTACTGTTGTTGTTGTTGTTATAAATATTTATTTGTACTCCGCCTGCTGAATGCCTTGTGTGTGTTTCTCTCTCGATTTTCACCGTGTTCCGCCTTTGGTCGCTGTAGTGTTCAATATAACACTTTACGTTTCTGAGATCATTAAAACCTTTACGCTTATTGGTCCGATCGTCTGTGCGTAAATGTTTTGTTATACTTTTATGCTGTCTTTGTTGTTGCATTTAGCACGGGAGGTGGTTACTTTTTGTTAGGTTGTGTGAGGTTGCATGCTGGGAATGAGTTCTGTGTGCGGAAAATACTTGTAGTATTGTAGTATTTTCCGTCCTCATAGGCTTGACTATTTGGGCATAATACCTTAGAAACCGTCTATAATACCCCTCTCGGCCCAGGAACCATCGTAGTACGCGCAAGATTTTCGGCACCTCATAGTTAATTATGTCCCTAACCTTATCAGGACAGGTTTGGACACCATTACTAGACACCATGTATCCCAGGAATGTGACTTCTTTCTTAAAAAATTTGGTATTCTCTGGTGATACACATATGTTGGCTTGGTGTAGCTTCGCTAGTATCCTCTCAATGTCAATCAGATCTGTTCCGCTATTTTTGAATATATAATCACGTCATCTATATATACATACAGCATTTCTCAACATCCTCCCGTATATGTCATCTATGGCACGCTGAAATATACTTTGTTCATTTCTCAACCCAAATGGGAGACGCCAGAACTCGTACTTCCCGTTATTTACGGAGAAGGCAATTTTTTCTCTGTGTCTTTCAGTTAGTCGGATCTGTTGAAATCCCGATTTAAGGTCAGGGGTGGTAAAGTACATTATCTTACCCAAATTTCCCAAAATTACAGACATGTCAGGTATGGGGTACCTATCGCTAACAGTCTTGCTATTTAATTTACGAAATTCGACGGCCAACCCCATTTTCTTATTGCCCTTAGCATCAATTCCCTGTTTATCTACAACCCATGTTGTGTTACTGTACGTCGACCGAAAAGGTATTATTATTCCGTCAGCCAGGTGCGATTTAACCTCCTAATTGAAGAAGTTTGACGCGCCCATTGGGTACGGGTATGCTTTGGAATATACCAGTTCGTTATCCGTTGCCCTGATTGTCCCGACTACCTTGGTGTTGAGGGGCAGCGCCTCACTGCATCAGCAAATGCCCCCGCTAGATTGTTATTAATTTCCTTGAATTGGCCACTTGCGCCTGCGGGAACCAATTCGTCATCAAGGTCTATAAGATTATCATCCGTACAAAAGAAATACATAAACTTCTTTGAGTTTCTACCATGAGAAATTACACCCTAATTGAAGTCAATATGCGCGTTTAATTCTAGAAAGAAGTCCATCTCCAAAATACCATGAATTGTTTATAGCTCCGGGAGAAGGAAGAAGTAGGGGATACTTTACCAAAGAATTTACGAAGCATTTGGCGTTTACTGGGGTTACCCATGAAATGACTGCACGAAGAACTGTTTGTTAATCGGTTTAATACCTTTGAGGCCGTCCAACCCCCGGGTGTAATTTTTAGCGGTGCCGGTATCCACCAAAAATTTCAGCAGGCCCCTAGTGTTCAAACAAGGTAGGGTAGGAGGGACTTTCCCCTAAAAAATTGACTTCATCTTCTACATCGAATTGGCATGAATCCACGCGCGGGCTTTCCTTGCATGGCTCGTGCTCGCCCCATACTCTCCGAATGCTTCCTTCGGATCTTCGTACTCTGCTGAGCGTCCGCTAACGACACTGTGGTACGTTGTTGTTGTTTTTGACGGTAGTTGATTCGTTGTAGCTTCAATATGGGCTTGCAATCTAAACTATGAGCTCTTTTGGCGGTTTGCTGATGTGCTGCTGCTTAAATTTATGAAATGGGGAAATGGTTCCCATGGACTTGGTTACGGAATGTATTGAAAGCACGCTGATGAAATTGCTGCTGCTGCACAGGTCTCTCGGTCCTTCGGAAGCGGGTTGTTGACTTATCCATTTCCATGCGTACCCGTCTGATTTGATTTGGCTATGTTGGTGGTCGAGGATAGTGCGGAGAATGCAAGATATTCTGTGGTCGGACGTAGCGGTCGTATTCTTTGCTCCTGTATTTATTGAAGGATTTAGCAAAGTTGTACCTTGCCTGAGTTGCCTCCAACTCCTGGGGTAATGCAAGTGTAGACGGCATGTAGGCTGGTCTGGCCGAGAATAGAATGTCGCTCATGGGCTTTGCATAGGTGAAATCTAAGCGAGCGATTATAGCCTTAATGTCCAATACAGTATTAAATGAGGCTAAAACTAGGTCAGCAGGGCCAGTAATTTTAGCCTCTTAGCCCTCGAATAACTTAAATGCAGAAAATGCGGCTTTTGCGCCATGAGACATATCTGACCTGGTCCCCTTGAAACTCTGGCAATGACTTAACTATTTCTAGTGATTTTTCGCATCTGATGTCCGGGCTAATTGTTATTGCTTGATGCTCCTCTACTTAAACAGGAGTTTCCAATGAAGAAAGTCTTTCCGTTAAAACGGTTATGGAGATCTGGAATTCCCTACGCGTTTGTTCCATAATTACCCTAATGGTAGTGTTTAGAATACCCTGTATGACTTGTGGGTCCATTACAAGAAGATTGATTAGGAATAAAATGATGCGAAAAAAGTTAAAATGATGATGTCAAGAAATGAATGAGGGGAAGTAACGGAAAGTTTTATAGAATTTCTAACATAGTATAACGTCTAAAAGAGAATATTTTTAAAGATATAAGTGTAAATATGATATATGTAATATTCACAATTAGTAGGTAATTTTCCAATTATCCCTTTAAGCAAACAAACTTTATAAAATATGTATATGATATAATATTAATAATCAGTAGATAATTTTGCAATTCTTCCTCTAAGTAAACAAATTGTAAAAAATATATATGTAAATATGATATATAATCAATAATCAATAGATAATTGTATGCTTCTTCCTTTACCCAATTAACAATTACAAATTAATCAATATATTTGATTAAAAAAAAAAATACTCTAACTTGCCTTATGGGAAAAAAATTATTTCTGGTTTTAGATTTGATTTCTTACTCAAAAAATATAATTTCCTTTTTCCTGCAGTTGATAACTTTCCTTAATTAAAAATATTTTTGCCAATTTCCAGAACTCCCTCAGTTGTTAGGAGCAATTCTTCCTGCTGTTTTTTTCCTCTTCATTTGTAGGTTGTTGCTGTAGCTGCTGGTGTATTACTCCGCTGATTACTTGAATGATCAACTATCTGCTTTTTTGCAATTATTAAGTTCACAATATATTGAATAAATTTATGTTATTCGTCAACTTATTTGTCTTAAGATCATTAATGTTTAATTAATTTCATTAATATTTCCATTTTGTCTTTTCTTTAAAAACAAACTTAATTCACCCTGTATTACTGGTTACTGGTCTTTTTCCATGGCCGGGGGGATCCGGTTCTGCGGCGACGACTTATTTTTTTCACAGGACCTGTTTGGGGAAATTGTCCGAATAAAAAACCATGAGATTGTTTTTATTTAACACGTTTACTGTTCACTTAATTTTAACAACTTTCATCTAAGAGTCATTCCGCGTGTCTCCTCTAAACTCAACCAAAACCGGAAACTCGCAAAAAAAGAGAAACATGTATATAGTATAACACAAAAACGAAACTTAGAATTAAAAGGAATCAAGAATAATATAAAACAGGGCTGCATTGACATATTTTCTTAGACAATCTGTAACATTTCCGCTCACCTCGTCCATACTCTGCGACGACCCATTAGTCCGGGGACCGTCCACTGTATGCGGATAAGGTATCTAGTTGAGGCTCGATCGGAAGCAATGGCAATGTTCTTTTGCTGTTGGTGCCATTTAGGTCGGGTGTGCAGCTGGTGTAAATAGTCGAGCGACCATCTGCGCCAAATATCTTGATGCATTTGGATGAGTTGCTTCCATCGAATCAGCAGTTGAGGTTTAAAATCTAGGCTGCAAGGCTCTGGAAGCGATGTAAGAGCTCGACCCGCGAGGAAGTGGCCGGGGCTCAAAGCCGTGAGGTCAGTGGGATCATCAGTTAAAGCTGATAATGGCCGTGAGTTAAGGCATGCCTCTATTTTCTTCATCACCGTGTAAAACTCTTCAAACGTCAGAGTAGTTGCACCAGCTACCCGTTTCAGGTGATACTTCATGCTCTTCACCCCAGCTTCCCAGAGCCCCCCAAAGTTAGGGGCAGCTGGGGGAAGGAAGTGCCAGTTCACGCCAAGCTTAGAAACATGTAGTGCTGCTGCGCTCTGTTGGGCGTGAAAAGCGTGTAGTTCTTCTTTTAGAAAGGTGTTCGCGCCAATAAAATTCATTCCGCCATCACTGTAGATATCGGAGCAGATCCCACGCACTGAAATGAATCTGCTCAATGCAGCGATGAAGGCTTTTGCAGTCAAGTCGCTTAGCAGCTCCAACTGGATCGCTTTGGTTGGCAGGCAAACACAGAGTGCGACGTAACCTTTGTAACTTCGGTGTGCACGACCCTTGGAATTGCGAACGCTAAAGGGCCCGGCATAGTCCACACCGGTGTGTATGAAGGGCAAGGATGGATTGCAGCGTTCAGATGGCAAGTTTCCCATAATTTGTGTGAGCGGCGCACATGATTGGCGAAAGCATGGGATGCAGATTCGAATTATTCCTTTTACCACAGTGCGGCCGTTGATAATCCACCATCGTCTGCGAAGGAACTGCAACGTTGCTTTTGTGCCGCCATGGAGCGTTCGTTGATGTGCGTCTTTGTTGAGTAGTGCAGTCAAAAGGTTGATCTTTGGTAGTAATATAGGGTAACATTCGCTGAAAGGAATGTGCGCGTTGTTCAACCTCCCACTGAGGCGCAGGATTCTCTCAGCATCTAATGTCGGATTCAGTTTGATAAACTGGCTGCTTAAAGGAACCTGTTAGCAGCGTTGCAGACAATAAATTTCTTGTCGAAAAACAGCGTGTTGAACTCGCTTGACCCAAAAAAACAATGCTGCGTTGCGCTTAGACCATAAGCAGAAAGACTCAGCCTCATGTGGTTTTTTGCGGATGGCATTGACAAACCGCTGACACCAAGCTGTCGTGGCGAGAAGTTTCTCAGGTGTGGAGTAGTTTTCCAATAGAAACGATGGCGCAGCCTCGGCTTGAGCTATGCAAACTTGTACCGTGTTTCAGTTCGGGCAGCTCGTCAGGAATTTCTGGCTTTTGTTGTGGACAGTGTGCTTGGGCTAGCTTCAACCATGAAGGGCCGGACCACCACGGCCGGCACAATCCGCTGGGTTGACCTTTGTCGGGACGTAGTTCTCCCATGCGGATGAAATATCCTGGATTTGTATAACTCGGTTAGCCACTAACTCTTTAAGCTTAGCAGGACTTGTTCGAATCCAATAAAGTGTTGTTATGGAGTCCGACAAGAGGTAAGTTTTGGTCTGATGCACATCGAAATGAAAAGCGCTGTGTACCTTTCGAGCGAGCTTAGCTGCAAGAAGAGCTGCACAGCTCTAGCCGCGGTATGGTGACATGCTTAAAGGGAGCAACCTTCGTTTTTGCCGTGAGCAAGTGCACGGTTGTGTTGTTCGATGAAATGACTTTTAGATGGGCAAAGGCATGAAGCTCATACGATGAACTGTGTGACGATATATGTATCCAGCGCGGAATTTTGACCTTAGCAAGGTTCTTCAAGTCGTTGCGGAACTCGATCTAGTTTGTTTGAAGTTCGTTTGTGAGCTTGTCATCCCAGTTCAACCCGGTAAGCCACAGGAGTTGAAAGAAGATATTGCCTCGAATAACAACTGGAGCGAGGAATCCAAGGGGGTCGAACAGTTTAGACACGTCCGAGAGCAGCTGTCGTTTTATAAAAATCTCTATTGTGTAGCCAAGGCTAACTCTGTAGCTGAGCTCGTCCATCTGAGTGAACCAGATCATGCCAAAAGCAGTAGTTGCTTCATCGAATGATACCACTTATCCGCAGGTTTGTCCTCATGGTCTCCAAAAACGACGATGAGTTTGAATTCCACATCCTTAACGTTTGCAGTAGTGCCTTGAGCTGCTGGGCTTCCTTGACTGCAGCAACTGGTTCATCAGCGCCAGAGAGCACATTATCGACGTAAAAATTATTTAACAGTGTTTTTGATGCGTCTGGATAGCGCAGTTTTTCATCGGTGGCGAGCGTGCGAAGAACGTTAATCGCAAGGTGCGGCGCGCAGTTCGTTCCATAGGTGACGGTTAAGAGCCGAAAAGTGTCGGTACATCACGTGACCTAGTTCGCCATAAAATTCTTTGGCGATTAGCGTCTCTCCTGTCGATCCAGATCTGGCGATACATCCTTTCGATATCCCCAGTGAAGGCTATCTGATATCGACGCCAGTTAAACACAATTGTTGTGAGGTCATTTTGCTTTTTGGGGCCAACATGCAAATAACACACCCAAATCGCTCTTTTGCGAGGCGTTAAAAACAACTCTCAGTTTAGTGGTTGAGCTTGTTTCTTTTATTATGCCATGATGTGGCAAATAGCAGACATCGTTCGTAGTTGAATGATCCGCAATTTGTTCCATGTGGCCAAGCATCAGATACTCGTTCAAGAATTTGTCGGAGCTTTGCTGCATGACTGCAATGCGAAGAAGTCGGCGCTCCATGCACTTCAAGAGATTCATGGATGCATGATATGTTGATCCAAGCTGTGTTACGTCAGCGCCTTCCTTCACTGGCAATCTGACAACGTAGCGGCCGCTGTCTAGACGCCTGGTAGTTTGTCGAAGAATCCTTGACAAGCGCGTTCATCCTTTGTGAGTGCGAGACTCAAATTTTCCTCTTCCAATTCCCAAAATCTACGCAGAGATTCATCCAGGTCGACGATAGTGAAGTTGCAATTGTATGCTTGCTCGTTTGCTGCAAGCTTGTGCTTCGAGGTGAGACCACCAAACACAACCCATCCCAGATGAGTGTTTTGAGCAACGGTGTTGACTTTACTCCGTTTAACATCATTCTTAAGCATCACGGCATAGTCTGCAGCACTCAGAATAAGGTCAATGCCTCCTGGAACATTAAGCCTGGGATCTGCCAAATCAAGCTCTTGAAAGTCGATAGGTTGACTAGGTGGAATTCTGAATGTTGGAATAAGATTCCCAACACGAGGGAATGCCACGCATGTAGCCTCAAATGATGATGATTTAAGAGATTTGATCGTGAATTCAACGATACCTCCCGCGAGTGCGATTTTACTGCCACTGGATCCATTCATTGGAATATGAGTGGCCACTCGTGTTAATTATAATTGTTTTGTAGCAAATTCGCTTATAAATGACGCCTCAGCTCCTCTATCGAGTAATGCCCTGAGCGTGAGTTTGTGTCCACTGTTGGAGACTATTGAAGCTAAAGCTGTTCCTAGAAGCACCGGTGAAAGCTCAGGATTGAATTTTGGTGATGAATAGTAGCGTTATTTGCATTTACGTTTGTCGGTTTAGGAACTGTATGCATTGATGGGCTCGTGCTAACATTAGGGCTGAAATATTCATGCAGCATAGAGTGATGCATTTTACTGCAATGCTGACAGCGCCGATTTGATGAACATGCTGACTGTTGATGCCCATATCTCAAACAGTTGAGACACATGTTGCACTTTTCAATAAACTTGTAGCGCTCCTAAGGAGACTTCTTCCTAAAATCTGCGCAAAACATGATGATGTGTTTGCCGGCATTCCCAGGACAGCGTCCAGGCGCGGCATGATAATTTTTAACTCCATGGTGGTGTTTATTTTTAGATAGAGCTGTATCTTTAAAGGCAGGCTTCGCGTCCAGAGAGCTCTGGAAAATTTATAGAAATCGTGTACGATTCTCTAAAAACTCTTTAAGTTGATCGAAAGTAGGCATTTCGTCACCAGAAGGGAGGGAAAGCTCCCAGGCTTTCTTTTTCTGGTAACTGGGTCCAGTTTGTGAACGATCATGAAAACTAGCCAATCATCCCAGTAGTCAACAGGGCGATTCAGTTGTTATAGCGCGCGAACCGCTGAGATGACGCCATCGAGCAACTTTCGTAAATTAGATGCGTTTTCCGTTTGAGCGGCTGGTAGGTGAGTAAATTCAGCTAAGTGCGCGTTAATGATGACACGCTTATTCTCGCTCTTGCTTCTGAGAAACTCCCAAGCAATAGAAAAGTTCCCATCAGTTATTGTTATACTCTCGAGTGCGTGCGTTGCTGCACCGGTAAGGCTATCTTTCAGATACTGCAATCACTGAATTTTTGCAAGTTATGTGTTGTTTATGACCACAGACGTGAAGATATGCTTGAATGGATACCATTTTAAAAAGGATCCGCTGAATGGAGGAATCTTCTTGTCGAGGTAGACTCTGAGGTGGGCTATGGTGAACGACAAATGATGATTGTTGTTGCGTAGCATCCACGGAGCTCGCTGGTGGTGTGATCAAGTCTAGTAAACTCACATAAATAACCCATAGCCTCAGCGTAAGTACATTCAACGTCATCATACTTGACTAAATGCACTTCAGTAGATTTATCTTTGAAATCAGTTTCTAAGCTCACTTCGTTGTCGAGCGCCACATATTTTGCTAAATATTGTTGCAGAAGTTGTCTGCGTGCAGTGAAAAATCCTTTGGTTTTTTTTACTTTAGCAGTATTTCGCGTATTTGCGGCAAATTTGGTGATAATTGCTTGACTTGTCTTCAGCTGCTTTAGCTTGTCCATTTTTTCCGATTTTAATGCCGGTTATGGACTTCAAAATATGTTTAAAAAAAATGTTTTCAAATTTCACAGTTCGAAACAGAATCAAAATGGTCCTCGAAATTTATTATTTTCTCCTTTTAGAGCAGACATAACAAAAAAATGCCGAAGAGAAAGCAAAATTTGAAAGTAACACAGATAATATGGAATGGAAAAAAGGAAAATGTTAACTGCGCGCACGTCTCACACTTTGCTGTGTTTTGTTTTTTCTTCCCTGTTGTTCTAGCTGAACTTGTTGGTGTTTTAGGTTCGAAAGAGACGGATATTGCGACGTCGCTGCGACGAGCTAAACGGAGACTGCTCTGTCCTTAGACATTTTTACGGAAATATTATTGCGCAGGTTTGAGGTTAGGGCTTTCGCGACATGAGCGAGGAAAAGTTGTCCCACTCTGCCCATGCAAATGTTCAACTTTGGAGAACAACGTTGCGCACGCGCACGGCGGTCACTTTGTCAAATAGATTGAACCCGCACGGATAATATTATTTGGAGCCCGTTGTGGAAATAGATTCCCTTGTTTTGAACATTTTATCACAGCCGGTGGAGGTAGACTCTCTTCTTCACGCCACACACGGAATAGGTTTTAGGTTGTAGTCACTCGCGTAAGGAAACAGGCTCACTTGAATCGATAGGTTGGAAGTAGATTCCTTTTTTTTTTTTTAGTTTGGAAGTAGATTCCTTTTTCACTTTTGCTTAAAGTGAGCAGGTCCTCGCGAGGGATGCCAATGTTTGCGGAAATTGTCCAATTAAAAAACCAAGAGATTGTTTGTATTTAACACGTTTACTGTTCACTTAATTTTAACAACTTTCATCTAAGACTCATTCCGCGTATCTCCTCTAAACTCAACCAAAACCGGAAACTCCCAAAAAAGAGAAACATGTATATATTATCACACAAAAACGAAACTTAGAATAAAAGGAATCAAGAATAATATAAAACAGGGCTGTATTGACATATTTTCTTAGACAATCTGTAACAGGTTCTTTATGTCCTTCTTTAATGCGTTGAGCCCCACGTTGGGCGCCAGTTAAAACACGTTTTGTTCAATACTTCAATTTAATTCACTTCTGTTATTTATAAGTTAAAACACGCTTTATTCAATACTTCATTTTACATAATTTATATACTAATGTCTTCTATGAAAACGTGATGCTTAGCCGATTGTAAGAGATCAAAAACTCAAGAAGAAAAGTTCAATCTATCCAGCAGTGCAAAATAATTAGATTTGAAGATATTGACAACACTAGGTACAAGTTGTACATACATAAGTTGAAAGGCGAAAGAAATGTTCGCACCGCTAGCTTGAACGGATGCCGAATTCACAGAAACTTTAAATATTTTCATATCTTGGGGCTTAAGCGAATCTGTGTGCAATTTTGTAAGAGCATATGGAGAAATTTCCGTTTATGTACTCTAGAAATTGGAAATCGAACCCCATTTCAGTACAATTGAATATCTTAAATTCAGGGCTAGATTTCGGGAATTGGGGAATCAGATTGGTAGTCCACTGATAAGCGATAAAGAAACTATAGCAATGAACACTATCTGGCGTATTTTAGAATAGTTAGACAAAATATCCGATTATTTTAATCCAAAACAAGATCATGGACTCTCCCACCAATTCCTTCATTGGTGGCATACCAAACAACTCTGACTGGACATGACATTACTAATATATTGGATAAAATATTAAAAATGAATTGGTTCTGTCATTTTGCGCAAGAAAAGAATACTTGGGCGGACAGCATCAAAAATATTTAAGACACTGCATCGTGGACTACAAAAAGAGAACAGTGACTTGTCTCATAGAGCAAAGGTCCTAACTGAAATCTTCCCCACGGAGGAATAGGTACCAATTTTATAAACAAATTATTTATTTCATTTATTTATTCTTACGTATTTATTATAATTTATTATTATTGATTTATTTATTAATATTGCATGATAATAATCATATAATACAATGAGTTCCTTCTTTTTTTTTATATATTTTGTAAGTAGAATACCGGGAAAGAAAAAACCTACTGGAAACATTTTTTCTCGTTAGACAAATTTAAGCAAGCCTTACGGTACTATATCTGAAGTTTATCCTGATTAAAAATCTACATTTTAAGATTAATTATTTTTATTTATAGATGAAGACAATGCACTATGGTCCAGAATACCACTATTTGGTGCGTAAAATCAGGGAAAGGTGCTAGAATGCTGAAACTTAGTACATACTCGTGTGCTTTCCATATATTTCAAAGACTTTTGTAAAGATTTTGGCGATATCGGAGTATCGCCACGCGTACCTCTCCTAGAATTAAAATATTAAAAATTTTGTAATATCTGAATGTTGCAATGGTTGATAAAAAGGAATTTATTTTATGCAAGAATTATTATAATTATATAATTATTAGGTTAATACAATGTAAATATTTTAATTTTTTTGAATTCAATATCTGCTAATACATTTTAGGCAAACAAAAACGTATTTTCCGAAAGAAAAACATTACATATGCATATGTTGAAGCTTAGAAAGGAATTACATTATAACCATATATTATTCCGAATCACTTTCACCATCAACTTCTAACTCTAAAGAATATACAGAGAGCATCTCCATATCATCTTCCGACTCGCAATTTGTATCAACGATTCCATGACGCGACGTAGAAGCCATGTCTAAATGATCGTTTATATTTCGGAATTCGCAATTCCTTCTGCTGTTGCTTGCTCAAATTATTGTCCAATAAAAATACCAAAGCTTCTTCAGGAGATAACGCTGTTGGATTTTTCTTTTCAGAAATAATCATTTTCTTAATTTTTGCCGGTTTCGTCGGAGATGTAATGGACTCTTTCAACACAAATCTTAAATAAGGTCCAGTTATACATAATTTCCAAATTCCAAATCTAAATAATATTTTTGTTGCTTGTTAGTGGCTAGTGTGGTTATTGTTTACTAACAAAGGTCAGTGAAGGTAGCACGAACAGAAAATATACGCACGATACATACGGATATATATACGTGTGCGGTAATGGTCACATTCGTTGCATTCGAGTGCATTTCTCTTTCTTTTACGGAGCCGCCGTTGAATTGCATTTATACGTTTCCGTTAATTTTTCGTTTTCGCCGTTGCCTTTGGATTTTTGTGTGCAGTTGTTTGTGCAATTTCAAAATACGCTACAACCAGCCTAAGTCGACTCACTAAATTGTTTTAAAAATTAGTTCTGGTTTATATTGGCATTTCTTACATGAGGTTTTTTATATTTGGGTCGTGCAATTATGGACAAGTTGACGCAACTATTTCCCAGGGGCATACGTTGTCAAACAATGTTGAGCAATCAAATGCCCACGAATCAAACAACTTTGTCTTAAAGCTGCATCAAGACACTCTTTCCAGAGTGATGCAGCAGATTTATTTGGCTTATCTGCCGGGATTAGGAGAAGCAGAAGTTCTCAAAGAAGATAAGTGCATGATAGAAAATACGTACTCTACAGCCTACAGCCGATACATATAGTGTATAATTATGCTGGAGAGCAGTAAACTGACAGCATCATCGCAAGCCGCCAGCTCTACACTTGCTTTATTGGAACCTGTACCTCGATCATCAAAAGTAACCCTTCCACCATGTGGCACCGACGTTTTCCGTGAGGAATGGCCCTCATTTCATGATATGTTCACCTCCATATAAATAAATAATTACCGGCTATGTATTGTAGGGAAACTCTTTCAACCATTACAGAAGACGACTGGCGAGACGCGTGACATTGTGCAGCTAGCGCTTACTAATGATGTGTTTACGATGGCGTGGGAATATCTGAAGATATGACAATCAGCGTATCTTAATAAATAAAAAACTAAATACTTTTATTTATCTCCCATATTATAAGTCTGATTCTGGCCCGCTCATATGGAGCTGCCTCGAAGTATTACTATTTGTATCGCGGCGCTAAAATCACTCAAGTCCGACACCTCTAATTGGGATGTCATATTTGTTTTCTTACGCTCAGTTCGCTTATCAAAAGGCTCTATATCTCTCTGGGAACAGTCATTAAAAACAAGACTAATATACCGCAATGGAAGCAGTTGGACAATATCTTGATAGAACGGTTCCAAACGCTAGAAGCTGTTTCCGCTTTGAGCTCTCAGAATGTTGCTTGATTCTCTCAGAATGTTGCTTCGAGTTAAGGAGGTGGGCTTCCAACTCTCGTGAAACCCTTCCAATAATACCGCCTGATCACTTTCTTAATGACAGCTTCTTAACATTGTGTGATAAGAGCATGTCCAAAATTATAGGTATTAGATTGAACGCCAATACTGACGTGTTTCTCTTCCAGGTCCATTCATTAGCAGTCAGTAACTCCTACATACAATGAGAAGTGCTGCCAACATTCGCTAAACTCTTCGATGATGCAGGATGGCTGTCTCCGGTTACTATAATCGACAAATTTTGATGTAAAAACTGTAGATGGAGAAGATGGATTAGTAAAACGTCATTCCACCAATGGAAAAGGTTTGTTAGTCGTTTCTTGGAGATCAATTCAGTTACAGTTTCTCATACTTACATATTGAGACAGCTTCCTATCACATCCTATCCAATACACTTCTGGAGAGATTCGACAATTGATTTCGCTTGGCTTAAGAAACCTGCTCGTACGTGGACAACATTTGTTAAAAATCGAGTCTCACTTATCGAAGAGAAAGTTGGGCTCCCATTAATTCTCATTCGAATCTCCCTGATACTGCCACTAGGGGAAATTCGCACATGAATTGTCTCAAAGTGATTTGTGATGGAACGGCCCATCTTGGCTAGTTCTTGAAAAAGCCATTGCCGCACATATATAGTAACCGAAGTGGAAGTAACGGAAGATCAAAAGGTAAATATATCTCGTACGATTGCAATATCTGAAGTAAACTTCCTCGAGCGTTTCTCATCACTACCACGCTACCTGTTCTCGATACCAGCCACACCTTCATGTCAAAAGACTTGTGGGGTCCTGAAATAACTCAGGCCAAGACACGATTGATTTAATTGACTTAGCAAGGGCACTATTCAAAGGAATACTATGTACTGAACAACGAACGGCCTCTTGAAAAACGGAGTCACCAACACAATCTTCCTCCATTCAAAGATTTTAAAGGCCTTCTTAGAAACAATGGTCGCTTATCTTCCGCCTCTGGATTGACGTACAATAAAAGACACTCAATCACCAGGACCATTTCTAAAAAAAAAAATTCAGGAATACCTGGCGCCGTCCGTAATAATTAGCCTTACCTGTGTAGTTCGGCATCATGTGGGCCGGAAAAACTTTTAGCCCTGTAAATCTCCGGAACCATACGGGAACTTCTCAACAACTGTACTAAAGTATTCAATTAACTACATTATGAAATGGTTAGTAACCATCTTCTCTTACGATGATGAAACGAATTCTGCTCTTATTTGGGGTTCGAAAAGGTTTCACGAGTGAGGTACAGGTGCAATGTTGCGCGGTGGTGTCGCAATGGACCCATAGTGACCTGAGTGAGTTGGTCTGTAGACTGGCTGCCACGAAACCTAACTTTCAATTAACTACATTATGGGTATAGTTATTTTCTTTTAATATCTATTTTTTTATTGCAATCTGTATTATATTCAAAATTATTTATTTTGAAACCTAAATAACAATAACTAAATATAAAATTACATTTATGGAGTGCAAGGGTGCAACCATTTCTTAATTCTAGGTACTCATAAACAGAAAATAACTGCTGTTAATTTCCTTTTTAAACGGCTGAATGTAGTCATATGAGCTGTGAGTTCTGATATGAGCGAATTTGAGTGCCCGTGAATACTCACTTTGTGCGCCATTAGATATTTTTTTATTTCTTCCACAGTTCTCGGGACTTTCAGGTCATGATGGAGTTGGTTGTTCGTTACGTGTGGTGTGGAGCTTTTGCACTAATACGCAGCGTTTTAGATTGGAATCTCTAGAGTATTTCGACATTAGAAGTTTCCGCAATCCCCCATAGTTGTGTGCCATATGTCCATATCGGTTTTAAGACGGCTGAGTAAAGTGAGAGCTTACTTTCGAGTAAAACTTGGGAATTTCGATCAGCAGCCAGTGTAAATTTCTAAGCTTTATTACCAGTGCCTTACGATTGGTGAATATATGAATTTTCCCTGTTGGCTTGCTATCGAGGTTTATTCCCAGGTATTTAGTCAGTTTGGTTAGCAAGTATCGGATGTGACCCATGACACTGTCTTGGGATACACCGGCCGAACAATCGCTCATTTCAGATTATTCTTCTCCTTATTTTACAAAGAAGTATCTATTTTTAAGGTGGGATTTGATAAACATGTAACAGTTTATTGGAAGTGTTTTCTTTATTTTGTAGAGTAATCCGTCATGCTAGTTACGGTTGAAAGCGTGGGATATATCGGGAAACGTCGCTGTACAGTATTTTCTTTTTGCTCGAAGGCAATGTGAATGCAATTTACAAGCCTATGAACCTGTTCAATTGTACTGCGTTGTTTCCTGAAGCCGAATTGGTGTTTAGGAATTAGTTTTCGTTCTTCTATTATTGGTGTTAATCTTTTGAGGAATAGAGTTTCCTCAACTCAACTCTGTCTGGACTTTTTCCGGGCTTAAGGATAATTTTTACTTGAACCATTGAGCGGAAACAAAACCAGATAATAAAACAGTGTGGTATATATAAGTCTGGAAAGTGAATCCCTCTTCTGGAAGCTGCTGTAATATTTCTCCACTAATGAGATCGTATCCGGGGGCTTTATTTGCTTTAAGCTGTTTGATCGCTTCCTTGACTTCCCCTTCTGAAAATTTGTGTATGGGCTAGTCCATGTGGTAGATGTGTCCCATGGTTTCTCTTACTCTTTCCATGGTTTCTAAACACTCTTTTTAAATATCGTGCAAATGTGCATGATTTTTCGAAATCACTTTTAGCCCTTTCTTTATTTTCCATTCTGATGGCCGATTATGACAGAGTTGGCCTCTTTAACTGTTTTGCCTCTTTGCAGAGAGAATAGTCGGTGGTAGCATTTGCATCAAGATTACTGAGATAGTACTGAAGTTGAGTGTCGTGTTCTGTTTTGAAGAGTTCCTTCAGATTTTTTGATAGCGTATTTAATTTTTTCTTATCCCCAGGATGTTTACTTTGTTGCCACTTTTCTCTTGTCCTGCGTTTTTCTCCAAGTTTTTCTTTCACAAGAGGAGAGATATGTGTGCGTTGACGCTTAATCATTGGGGGGTCTTGACTTCCAACCAGCCTGTTGGAGGCAGTTATTGAAGTGTTCAATAGCTATCATGATATCTTCACAACACTTAACCAAGTGCCTCAGGTTAATTGTTGAAGTTTTTTTCAGTCGGAAGTAATTCCAATCAGTTTTGCTGTTGTAAAGGTGACATTCGGAAGGTGAGTCATTAAAATTATTAATTATTGTAAACATTACTGGAGAATGGTCAGAAGATAGATAATTGCGTTTCAGATATTAGAATGAGTTTCAGATATTAGAAGAATATCTATGTCGTGAGTCTTTGAGTAGTTCTTTAATCTGTAATATGTGTTTGTATTCCACAAGAGAATATTTATGGGATTGAAGAACTATAATTTTTTGTCGTGAGGCACGAGTACTCTATTGTCACAAAATTTCAAGATTTTATTACTTTACAGTAAAAAGTTACAAGCATTTGATTGTTGCAAACTTTGATAGGTATAGGATGCACCGTATAGAAGTTGGGGCCATTTGAAATTTAATCAGTGTTTGATTTGGGACTCAAGGGTAGCATAGCTATGAGTGATAGCTTAAAATGACAAGAGGCCACAAAATGTCAAGATTTTAAGACGCTCCAGTAAAAAGTTACAAGCATTTGAATGTTGCAAACTTTGATAGGTATAGGACGCACCGTATAGAAGTTAGGGCCATTTGCAGTTTTGTCCGTCTTTGATTTGGGACTCAAGGATACCATAGCTATGAGCGATATCTTAAATTGATAAGGGGCTCTAGTACTTCATTGTCAAAAAATTTCAAGGTTTTATGACGCTCCAGTAAAGAGTTTAAAGCATTTGAATGTTGCAAACTTTGATAGGTATAGGACGCACCGTTACAGAAGTTAGGGCCATTTGAAGTTTTATCAGTGTTTTATTTTGGAGTGAGTATGAGCGATAGCTTAAATTGACAAGAGGCACGAGTACTTTATTGTCACAAAATTGTAAGATTTTATTACGCTCCAGCTAAAAGTGACAAGCATTTGAATGTTACAAACTTTGATAGGTATAGGACGAACAGTATAGAAGTTAGGGCCATTTGAAGATATATAAGTGTTTGATTTGGCACTCGAGTGTAGCATAGCTATGAGCGATAACTCTAATTGACAAGAGGCACGAGTACTTTATTGTCACAAAATTTCCAGATTTTGTGACGATCCAGTAAAAAGTTACAAGCATTTGAATGTTGCACACTTTGATAGGTATAGGACGCACCGTATAGAAGTTAGGGCCATTTGAAGTTTTATCAGTGTTTGATTTGGGACTCATCAGTAGAATAGTTATGAGCGATAGCTTAAATTGACAAGAGGCACGAGTACTTTGTCACAAAATTTCAAGATTTTATGACGCTCCAGTAAAAAGTTACAAGCATCTGATTGTTGCAAACTTTGATAGGTATAGGACGCACCGTATAGAAGTTTGGGCCATTTGAAGTTTTATCAGTGTTTTATTTTGGAGTCAAGGGTAGCATAGCTATTAGCGATAGCTTAAATTGGCAAGAGGCACGAGTACTTTATTGTCACAAAATTTCAACATGTTATTACTCTCCAGCAAAAAGTTACAAGCATTTGATTGTTGCCAATTTTGATAGGTATAGGAAGCACCGTATAGGAGTTAGGGCCATTTGAAGTTTTATCAGTGTTTGATTTGGGACTCAAGGGTATAGAAGTTAGGGCCATTTGCAGTTTTATCAGTGTTTGACTTGGGACCCAAGGGTAGCATAGCTATGAGCGATAGCTTAAATTGATAAGAGGCACGAGTACTTCATTGTCAAAAATTTCAAAGTTTTATGACGCTCCAGTAAAAAGGTACAAGCATTTGAATGTTGCAAATTTTGATTGGTATAGGATGCACCGTATAGATGTCAAGGTCATTTGAAGTTTTATCAGTGATGGATTTGGGACTCTAGGGTAGCATAGCTATGAGCGATAACTTAAATTGACAAAAGGCACGAGTACTTTATTGTCACTGAATTTCAAGATTTTATCACGCTCTAGTAAAAACTTACAAGCATTTGATTGTTTCACACTTTGATAGGTACAGAAGTTAGGGCCATTTGAAGTTTAATCAGTGTTTTATTTTGGAGTCATGGGTAGCATAGCTATGAGCGATAACTTAAATTGACAAGAGGCACGATTACTTTATTGTCACAAATTTTCAAGATTTTATTACGCACCAGTAAAAAGTTACAAGCATTTGAATGTTGCACACTTTGATAGATATAGGACGCACCGTATAGAAGTTAAGGCCATTTGAAGTTTTATCAGTGTTTGATTTGGGACTCAAGGGTAGCATAACTATGAGCGAAAACTTTAATTGACAAGATTCAAGGGTACTTTATTGTCACAAAATTTCAAGATTTTAAGACGCTCCAGTAAAAAGTTACAAGCATTTGAATGTTGCAAATTTTGAAAATTATAGGACGCACCGTATAGAAGTTAGGGCCATTTGAAGTTTTATCAGTGATTGATTTGGGACTCAAGGGTATAGAAGTTAGGGCCCTTTGCAGTTTTATCAGTGTTTGACCTGGGACCCAAGGGTAGCATAGCTATGAGCGAAAGCTTAAATTGATAAGAGGCACGAGTACTTTATTGTCACAAAATTTCAAGGTTTTATGACGCTCCAGTAAAAAGGTACAAGCATTTGAATGTTGCAAACTTTAATAAATATAGGATGCACCGTATAGAAATTAGGGGCATTTGCAGTCTTATCAATGTCTGATTTGGGACTCAAGGTTAGCATAGCTATGAACGATAGTTTAAATTGATAAGAGGCACGAGTACTTCATTGTCACTAACATTCAAGGTTTTATGACGCTCCAGTAAAAGGGTACAAGCATTTGAATGTTGCAAACTTTGATTGGTATAGGACGCACCGTATAGAAGTTAGGGCCCTTTGGAGTTTTATCAGTGATTGATTTGGGACTCTAGGGTAGCATAGCTATGAGCGATAACTTAAATTGACACAAGGCACGAGTACTTTATTGTCACTAAATTTCAAGATTTTATCACGCTCTAGTAAAAAGTTACAAGCATTTGATTGTTGCACACTTTGATAGGTACAGAAGTTAGGGCCATTTGAAGTTTAATCATTGTTTTCTTTTGGAGTCATGGGTAGCATAGCTATGAGCGATAACTTAAATTGACAAGAGGCACGAGTACTTTATTGTCACAAAATTTCAAGATTTTATTACGCTCCAGTAAAATCTTACAAGCATTTGCTTGTTGCAAACTTTGATAGATATAGGATGCACCGTATAGAAGTTAGGGCCATTGGAAGTTTTATCAGTGATTGATTTGGGGCTCCAGGGTAGCATAGCTATGAGCGATAACTTAAATTGACAAGAGGCACGAGTACTTTATTGTCACAAAATTTCAAGATTTTATTACGCTCTAGTAAAAAGTTACAAGCATTTGATTGTTGCAAACTTTGATAGGTATAGGACGCACAGTATAGAAGTTTAGGCCATTTGAAGTTTTATCAGTGTTTTATTTTGGAGTCAAGGGTAGCATAGCTTTGAGCGATAGCTTAAATTGATAAGAGGCAGCGAGTACTTTATTGTCACAAAATTTCAAGGTTTGATTACGCTCCAGGCAAAAGGTACAAGGATTTGAATGTTGCCAACTTTGATAGGTATAGGACGCACCGTATAGAAGTTAGGGAAACATGCAGTTTTATCAGTGTTTGATTTGCGACTCAAGGGTAGCATAGCTTTGAGCGATAGCTTAAATTGATAAGAGGCAGCGAGTACTTTATTGTTACAAAATTTCAAGGTTTGATTACGCTCCAGGAAAAAGGTACAAGGATTTGAATGTTGCCAACTTTGATAGGTATAGGACGCACCGTATAGAAGTTAGGGAAACTTACAGTTTTATCAGTGTTTGATTTGGAACTCAAGGGTAGCATAGCTTTGAGCGATAGCTTAAATTGATAAGAGGCAGCGAGTACTTTATTGTCACAAAATTTCAAGATTTTATTAAGCTCGAGTAAAAAGTTTCAAGCATTTGATTGTTGCAAATTTTGATAGGTATAGGATGCACCGTATAGAAGTTAGGGCCATTTGAAGTTTTATCAGTGTTTGATTTGGGACTCAATTGTATCATAGCTATGAGCGATAGCTTAAATTGACAAGAACCAAGAGTACTTTATTGTCACAAAATTTCAAAATTTTTTTAAGCTCCAGTAAAAAGTTACAAGCATTTGAATGTTGCACACTTTGATAGGTATAGTACGCACCGTAGAGAAGTTAGGGCCATTTGAAGTTTTATCAGTATTTGATTTGGGACTCAAGGGTATAGAAGTTAGGGCCATTTGCAGTTTTATCAGTGTTTGACTTGGGACCCAAGGGAAGCATAGCTATGAGCGATAGCTCAAATTGATAAGAGGCACGAGTACTTTATTGTCACAAAATTTCAAGATTTTATGAGGCTCCAGTAAAAAGTTACAATCATTTGAATGTTGCAAACTTTGATAAATATAGGATGCACCGTATAGAAATTAGGGGCAGTTGCAGTCTTATCAATGTCTGATTTGGGACTCAAGGTTAGCATAGCTATGAACGATAGTTTAAATTGATAAGAGGCACGAGTACTTCATTGTCACTAACATTCAAGGTTTTATGACGCTCCAGTAAAAAGGTACAAGCATTTGAATGTTGCAAACTTTGATTGGTATAGGACGCACCGTATAGAAGTTAGGGCCATTTGAAGTTTTATCAGTGATTGATTTGGGACTCTAGGGTAGCATAGCTGTGAGCGATAACTTAAATTGACACAAGGCACGAGTACTTTATTGTCACTAAATTTCAAGATTTTATCACGCTCTAGTAAAAAGTTACAAGCATT
Organism: Clusia tigrina; assembly: GCA_920105625.2. Lineage (NCBI taxonomy): Eukaryota > Metazoa > Arthropoda > Insecta > Diptera > Clusiidae > Clusia > Clusia tigrina. The sequence goes on along the minus strand of OV050030.1, from coordinate 205,482,964 downwards.
TGATTGTTGCACACTTTGATAGGTACAGAAGTTGGGGCCATTTGAAGTTTAATCATTGTTTTATTTTGGAGTCATGGGTAGCATAGCTATGAGCGATAACTTAAATTGACAAGAGGCACGAGTACTTTATTGTCACAAAATTTCAAGATTTTATTACGCTCCAGTAAAATCTTACAAGCATTTGCTTGTTGCAAACTTTGATAGGTATAGGATGCACCGTATAGAAGTTAGGGCAATTGGAAGTTTTATCAGTGATTGATTTGGGGCTCCAGGGTAGCATAGCTATGAGCGATAACTTAAATTGACAAGAGGCACGAGTACTTTATTGTCACAAAATTTCAAGATTTTATTACGCTCTAGTAAAAAGTTACAAGCATTTGATTGTTGCAAACTTTGATAGGTATAGGACGCACAGTATAGAAGTTTAGGCCATTTGAAGTTTTATCAGTGTTTTATTTTGGAGTCAAGGGTAGCATAGCTATGAGCGATAGCTTAAATTGACAAGAGGGACGAGTACTTTATTGTCACAAAAATTCAAGATTTTATTACTTTCCAGTAAAAAGGTACAAGCATTTGAATGTTGCCAACTTTGATAGGTATAGGACGCACCGTATAGGAGTTAGGGCCATTTGAAGTTTTATCAGTGTTTGATTTGGAACTCAAGGGTATAGAAGTTAGGGCCCTTTGCAGTTTTATCAGTGTTTGACCTGGGACCCAAGGGTAGCATAGCTATGAGCGATAGCTTAAATTGATAAGAGGCACGAGTACTTTAATGTCACAAAATTTCAAGATTTTATGACGCTCCAGTAAAAAGGTACAAGCATTTGAATGTTGCAAACTTTAATAAATATAGGATGCACCGTATAGAAATTAGGGCCATTTGCAATCTTATCAATGTCTGATTTGGGACTCAAGGTTAGCATAGCTATGAACAATAGCTTAAATTGACAAGAGGGACGAGTACTTTATTGTCAAAAAATTCAAGATTTTATTACTTTCCACTAAAAAGGTACAAGCATTTGAATGTTGCCAACTTTGATAGGTATAGGACGCACCGTATAGAAGTTAGGGCCATTTGCAGTTTTATCAGTGTTTGACTTGGGACCCAAGGGTGGCATAGCTATGAGCGATAGCTTAAATTGATAAGAGGCACGAGTACTTTATTGTCACAAAATTTCAAGGTTTGATTACGCTCCAGGAAAAAGATACAAGGATTTGAATGTTGCCAACTTTGATAGGTATAGGACGCACCGTATAGAAGTTAGGGTCATTTGCAGTTTTATCAGTGTTTAATTTGGGACTCAAGGGAAGCATAGCTATGAGCGATAGCTTAAATTGACAACAGGCACGAGTACTTTATTGTCAAAAATTTCAAGATTTTATTACGCTCCAGTAAAAAGTTACAAGCATTTGAATGTTGCACACTTTGATAGATATAGGACGCACCGTATAGAAGTTAGGGCCATTTGAAGTTTTATCAGTATTTGATTTGGGACTCAAGTGTATAGAAGTTAGGGCCATTTGTAGTTTTATCAGTGTTTGACTTGGGACCCAAGGGTAGCATAGCTATGAGCGACAGCTTAAATTGATAAGAGGCACGAGTACTTTATTGTCACAAAATTTCAAGATTTGATGACGCTCCAGTAAAAAGTTACAACCATTTGAATGTTGCATACTTTGATAAATATAGGATGCACCGTATAGAAATTAAGGCCATTTGCAGTCTTGTCAATGTCTGATTTGGGACTCAAGGTTAGCATAGCTATGAACGATAGTTTAAATTGATAAGAGGCACGAGTACTTCATTGTCACTAAATTTCAATGTTTTATGACACTCCAGTAAAAAAGTACAAGCATTTGAATGTTGCAAACTTTGATTGGTATAGGGACGCACCGTATAGAAGTTAGGGCCATTGAAGTTTTATCAGTGATTGATTTGGGACTCTAGGGTAGCATAGCTATGAGCGATAACTTAAATTGACAAAAGGCACGAGTACTTTGTCACTAAATTTCAAGATTTTATCACGCTCTAGTAAAAAGTTACAAGCATTTGATTGTTGCACACTTTGATAGGTACAGAAGTTAGGGCCATTTGAAGTTTAATCAGCGTTTTATTTTGGAGTCATGGGTAGCATAGCTATGAGCGATAACTTAAATTGACAAGAGGCACGAGTACTTTATTGTCACAAAATTTCAAGATTTTATTACGTTCCAGTAAAAACTTACAAGCATTTGATTGTTGTAAACTTTGATAGGTATAGGACGCACCGTATAGAAGTTAAGGCCATTTGAAGTTTTATCAGTGTCTGATTTGGGACTCAAGGGTAGCATAACTATGAGCGATAACTTAAATTGACAAGAGGCACGAGTACTTTATTGTCACAAAATTTCAAGATTTTATTACGCTCCAGTAAAAACTTACAAGCATTTGATTGTTGAAAACTTTGATAGGTATAGGATGCACCGTATAGAAGTTAGGGCCAGTTGAAGTTTTGTCAGTGATTGATTTGGGGCTCCAGGGTAGCATAGCTATGAGCGATAACTTAAGTTGACAAGAGGCACGAGTACTTTATTGTCACAAAATTTCAAGATTTTATTACGCTCTAGTAAAAAGTTACAAGCATTTGATTGTTGCAAACTTTGATAGGTATAGGACGCACAGTATAGAAGTTTAGGCCATTTGAAGTTTTATCAGTGTTTTATTTTGGAGTCAAAGGTAGCATAGCTATGAGCGATAGCTTAAATTGACAAGAGGCACGAGTACTTTATTGTCACAAAATTTCCAGATTTTATCACGTTCCAGTAAAAAGGTACAAGCATTTGAATGTTGCCAACTTTGATAGGTATAAGATGCACCGTATAGAAAATAGGGCCATTTGCAGTTTTATCAGTGTTTGACTTGGGACCCAAGGGTAGCATAGCTATGAGCGATAGCTTAAATTGATAAGAGGTACGAGTACTTTATTGTCACAAAATTAAAAGGTTTGATTACGCTCCAGGAAAAAGGTACAAGGATTTGAATGTTGCCAACTTTGATAGGTATAGGACGCACCGTATAGAAGTTAGGGAAACTTGCAGTTTTATCAGTGTTTGATTTGGGACTCAAGGGTAGCATAGCTTTGAGCGATAGCTTAAATTGATAAGAGGCAGCGAGTACTTTATTCTCACAAAATTTCAAGATTTTATTAAGCTCGAGTAAAAAGTTTCAAGCATTTGATTGTTGCAAATTTTGATAGGTATAGGATGCACCGTATAGAAGTTAGGGCCATTTGAAGTTTTATCAGTGTTTGATTTGGGACTCAATGGTATCATAGCTATGAGCGATAGCTTAAATTGACAAGAACCAAGAGTACTTTATTGTCACAAAATTTCAAGATTTTTTTAAGCTCCAGTAAAAAGTTACAAGCATTTGAATGTTGCACACTTTGATAGATATAGTACGCACCGTAGAGAAGTTAGGGCCATTTGAAGTTTTATCAGTATTTGATTTGGGACTCAAGGGTATAGAAGTTAGGGCCATTTGCAGTTTTATCAGTGTTTGACTTGGGACCCAAGGGAAGCATAGCTATGAGCGATAGCTTAAATTGATAAGAGGCACGAGTACTTTATTGTCACAAAATTTCAAGATTTTATGAGTAAAAAGTTACAATCATTTGAATGTTGCAAACTTTGATAAATATAGGATGCACCGTATAGAAATTAGGGGCATTTGCAGTCTTATCAATGTCTGATTTGGGACTCAAGGTTAGCATAGCTATGAACGATAGTTTAAATTGATAAGAGGCACGAGTACTTTATTGTCACTAACATTCAAGGTTTTATGACGCTCCAGTAAAAAGGTACAACCATTTGAATGTTGCAAACTTTGATTGGTATAGGACGCACCGTATAGAAGATAGGGCCATTTGAAGTTTTATCAGTGATTGATTTGGGACTCTAGGGTAGCATAGCTATGAGCGATAACTTAAATTGACACAAGGCACGAGTACTTTATTGTCACTAAATTTCAAGATTTTATCACGCTCTAGTAAAAAGTTACAAGCATTTGATTGTTGCACACTTTGATAGGTACAGAAGTTAGGGCCATTTGAAGTTTAATCAGCGTTTTATTTTGGAGTCATGGGTAGCATAGCTATGAGCGATAACTTAAATTGACAAGAGGCACGAGTACTTTATTGTCACAAAATTTCAAGATTTTATGACGCTCCAGTAAAATCTTACAAGCATTTGCTTGTTGCAAACTTTGATAGGTATAGGATGCACCGTATAGAAGTTAGGGCCATTGGAAGTTTTATCAGTGATTGATTTGGGGCTCCAGGGTAGCATAGCTATGAGCGATAACTTAAATTGACAAGAGGCACGAGTACTTTATTGTCACAAAATTTCAAGATTTTATTACGCTCTAGTAAAAAGTTACAAGCATTTGATTGTTGCAAACTTTGATAAATATAGGATGCACCGTATAGAAATTTGGGCCATTTGCAGTCTGATCAATATCTGATTTGGGACTCAAGGCTAGCATAGCCATGAACGATAGCTTAAATTGATTAATGGCACGAGTACTTCATTGTCACTAAATCTCAAGGTTTTATGACGCTCCAGTAAAAAGGTACAAGCATTTGAATGTTGCAAACTTTGATTGTATAGGACGCACCGTATAGAAGCTAGAGCCATTTGAAGGTTTATCAGTGCTTGATTTGGGACTCTAGGGTAGCATAGCTATGAGCGATAACTTAAATTGACAAGAGGCAGGAGTACTTTATTGTCACTAAATTTCAAGATTTTATCACGGTCTAGTAAAAATTTACAAGCATTTGATTGTTGCACACTTTGATAGGTACAGAAGTTAGGGCCATTTGAAGTTTAATCAGTGTTTTATTTTGGAGTCATGGGTAGCATAGCTATGAGCGATAACTTAAATTGACAAGAGGCACGAGTACTTTATTGTCACAAAATTTCAAGATTTTATTACGCTCCAGGAAAAACTTACAAGCATTTGAATGTTGCAAACTTTGATTGTATAGGACGCACCGTATAGAAGTTAGGACCATTTGAAGTTTTATCCGTGATTGATTTGGGGCTCCAGGGTAGCATAGCTATGAGCGATAACTTAAAATGACAAGAGGCACGAGTACTTTATTGTCACAAAATTTAAAGATTTTATTACGCTCTAGTAAAAAGTTACAAGCATTTGATTGTTGCAAACTTTGATAGTATAGGACGCACAGTATAGAAGTTTAGGCCATTTGAAGTTTTATCACTGTATTATTTTGGAGTCAAAGGTGGCATAGCTATGAGCGATATCTTAAATTGACAAGAGGGACGAGTACTTTATTGTCACAAAATTTCAAGATTTTATTACGCTCCAGCCAAATGTTACAAGCATTTGATTGTTGCAAACTTTGATAGGTATAGGACGTACCGTGTAGAAGTTAGGGCCATTTGCAGTTTTATCAATGTTTGATTTGGGACTCAAGGGTAGCATAGCTATGAGCGATAGTTTAAATTGATAAGAGGCACGAGTACTTTATTGTCACAAAATTTCAAAATTTTATGACGCTCCAGTTAAAAGTTACAAGCATTTGATTGTTACAAAACTTTGATAGGTATAGGACGCACAGTACAGAAGTTAGGGCCATTTGAAGTTTTATCTGTGTTTTATTTTCGAGTGAGTATTTGCGATAGCTTAAATTGACAAGAGGCACGAGTACTTTATTGTCACAAAATTGTAAGATTTTATGACGCTCCAGTAAAAAGTTACAAGCATTTGAATGTTACAAACTTTGATAGGTATAGGACGCACCGTATAGAAGTTAGGGCCATTTGAAGTTTTATCAGTGATTGATTTGGGACTCTAGGGTAGCATAGCTATGAGCGATAACTTAAATTGACACAAGGCACGAGTACTTTATTGTCACTAAATTTCAAGATTTTATCACGCTCTAGTAAAAAGTTACAAGCATTTGATTGTTGCACACTTTGATAGGTACAGAAGTTAGGGCCATTTGAAGTTTAATCATTGTTTTATTTTGCAGTCATGGGTAGCATAGCTATGAGCGATAACTTAAATTGACAAGAGGCACGAGTACTTTATTGTCACAAAATTTCAAGATTTTATTACGCTCCAGTAAAATCTTACAAGCATTTGCTTGTTGCAAACTTTGATAGGTATAGGATGCACCGTATAGAAGTTAGGGCCATTGGAAGTTTTATCAGTGATTGATTTGGGGCTCCAGGGTAGCATCGCTATGAGCGATAGCTTAAATTGACAAGAGGCACGAGTACTTTATTGTCACAAAATTTCAAGATTTTATTACGCTCTAGTAAAAAGTTACAAGCATTTGATTGTTGCAAACTTTGATAGGTATAGGACGCACAGTATAGAAGTTTAGGCCATTTGAAGTTTTATCAGTCTTTTATTTTGGAGTCAAAGGTAGCATAGCTATGAGCGATAGCTTAAATTGACAAGAGGGACGATAACTTTATTGTCACAAAATTTCCAGATTTTATTACGTTCCAGTAAAAAGGTACAAGCATTTGAATGCTGCCAACTTTGATAGGTATAGGATGCACCATATAGAAGTTAGAGCCATTTGCAGTTTTATCAGTGTTTGACTTGGGACCCAAGGGTAGCATAGCTATGAGCGATAGCTTAAATTGATAAGAGGTACGAGTACTTTATTGTCACAAAATTTCAAGGTTTGATTACGCTCCAGGAAAAAGGTACAAGGATTTGAATGTTGCCAACTTTGATAGGTATAGGACGCACCGTATAGAAGTTAGGGCCTCTTGCAGTTTTATTAGTGTTTGATTTGGGACTCAAGGGTAGCATAGCTTTGAGCGATAGCTTAAATTGATAAGAGGCAGCGAGTACTTTATTGTCACAAAATTTCAAGATTTTATTAAGCTCGAGTAAAAAGTTTCAAGCATTTGATTGTTGCAAATTTTGATAGGTATAGGATGCACCGTATAGAAGTTAGGGCCATCTGAAGTTTTATCAGTGTTTGATTTGGGACTCAAGGGTATAGAAGTTAGGGCCATTTGCAGTTTTATCAGTGTTTGACTTGGGACCCAAAGGTAGCATAGCTATGAGCGATAGCTTAAATTGATAAGAGGCAAGAGTACTTTATTGTCACAAAATTTCAAGATTTTATGACGCTCCAGTAAAAAGTTACAAGCATTTGAATGTTGCAAACTTTGATAAATATAGGATGCACCGTATAGAAATTTGGGCCATTTGCAGTCTGATCAATATCTGATTTGGGACTCAAGGCTAGCATAGCCATGAACGATAGCTTAAATTGATTAATGGCACGAGTACTTCATTGTCACTAAATCTCAACGTTTTATGACGCTCCAGTAAAAAGGTACAAGCATTTGAATGTTGCAAACTTTGATTGTATAGGACGCACCGTATAGAAGCTAGAGCCATTTGAAGGTTTATCAGTGCTTGATTTGGGACTCTAGGGTAGCATAGCTATGAGCGATAACTTAAATTGACAAGAGGCAGGAGTACTTTATTGTCACTAAATTTCAAGATTTTATCACGGTCTAGTAAAAATTTACAAGCATTTGATTGTTGCACACTTTGATAGGTACAGAAGTTAGGGCCATTTGAAGTTTAATCAGTGTTTTATTTTGGAGTCATGGGTAGCATAGCTATGAGCGATAACTTAAATTGACAAGAGGCACGAGTACTTTATTGTCACAAAATTTCAAGATTTTATTACGCTCCAGGAAAAACTTACAAGCATTTGAATGTTGCAAACTTTGATTGTATAGGACGCACCGTATAGAAGTTAGGACCATTTGAAGTTTTATCCGTGATTGATTTGGGGCTCCAGGGTAGCATAGCTATGAGCGATAACTTAAAATGACAAGAGGCACGAGTACTTTATTGTCACAAAATTTAAAGATTTTATTACGCTCTAGTAAAAAGTTACAAGCATTTGATTGTTGCAAACTTTGATAGTATAGGACGCACAGTATAGAAGTTTAGGCCATTTGAAGTTTTATCACTGTTTTATTTTGGAGTCAAAGGTGGCATAGCTATGAGCGATATCTTAAATTGACAAGAGGGACGAGTACTTTATTGTCACAAAATTTCAAGATTTTATTACGCTCCAGCCAAATGTTACAAGCATTTGATTGTTGCAAACTTTGATAGGTATAGGACGTACCGTGTAGAAGTTAGGGCCATTTGCAGTTTTATCAATGTTTGATTTGGGACTCAAGGGTAGCATAGCTATGAGCGATAGTTTAAATTGATAAGAGGCACGAGTACTTTATTGTCACAAAATTTCAAAATTTTATGACGCTCCAGTTAAAAGTTACAAGCATTTGATTGTTACAAAACTTTGATAGGTATAGGACGCACAGTACAGAAGTTAGGGCCATTTGAAGTTTTATCTGTGTTTTATTTTCGAGTGAGTATTTGCGATAGCTTAAATTGACAAGAGGCACGAGTACTTTATTGTCACAAAATTGTAAGATTTTATGACGCTCCAGTAAAAAGTTACAAGCATTTGAATGTTACAAACTTTGATAGGTATAGGACGCACCGTATAGAAGTTAGGGCCATTTGAAGTTTTATCAGTGATTGATTTGGGACTCTAGGGTAGCATAGCTATGAGCGATAACTTAAATTGACACAAGGCACGAGTACTTTATTGTCACTAAATTTCAAGATTTTATCACGCTCTAGTAAAAAGTTACAAGCATTTGATTGTTGCACACTTTGATAGGTACAGAAGTTAGGGCCATTTGAAGTTTAATCATTGTTTTATTTTGCAGTCATGGGTAGCATAGCTATGAGCGATAACTTAAATTGACAAGAGGCACGAGTACTTTATTGTCACAAAATTTCAAGATTTTATTACGCTCCAGTAAAATCTTACAAGCATTTGCTTGTTGCAAACTTTGATAGGTATAGGATGCACCGTATAGAAGTTAGGGCCATTGGAAGTTTTATCAGTGATTGATTTGGGGCTCCAGGGTAGCATCGCTATGAGCGATAGCTTAAATTGACAAGAGGCACGAGTACTTTATTGTCACAAAATTTCAAGATTTTATTACGCTCTAGTAAAAAGTTACAAGCATTTGATTGTTGCAAACTTTGATAGGTATAGGACGCACAGTATAGAAGTTTAGGCCATTTGAAGTTTTATCAGTCTTTTATTTTGGAGTCAAAGGTAGCATAGCTATGAGCGATAGCTTAAATTGACAAGAGGGACGATAACTTTATTGTCACAAAATTTCCAGATTTTATTACGTTCCAGTAAAAAGGTACAAGCATTTGAATGCTGCCAACTTTGATAGGTATAGGATGCACCATATAGAAGTTAGAGCCATTTGCAGTTTTATCAGTGTTTGACTTGGGACCCAAGGGTAGCATAGCTATGAGCGATAGCTTAAATTGATAAGAGGTACGAGTACTTTATTGTCACAAAATTTCAAGGTTTGATTACGCTCCAGGAAAAAGGTACAAGGATTTGAATGTTGCCAACTTTGATAGGTATAGGACGCACCGTATAGAAGTTAGGGCCTCTTGCAGTTTTATTAGTGTTTGATTTGGGACTCAAGGGTAGCATAGCTTTGAGCGATAGCTTAAATTGATAAGAGGCAGCGAGTACTTTATTGTCACAAAATTTCAAGATTTTATTAAGCTCGAGTAAAAAGTTTCAAGCATTTGATTGTTGCAAATTTTGATAGGTATAGGATGCACCGTATAGAAGTTAGGGCCATCTGAAGTTTTATCAGTGTTTGATTTGGGACTCAAGGGTATAGAAGTTAGGGCCATTTGCAGTTTTATCAGTGTTTGACTTGGGACCCAAGGGAAGCATAGCTATGAGCGATAGCTTAAATTGATAAGAGGCACGAGTACTTTATTGTCACAAAATTTCAAGTTTTTATGAGGCTCCAGTAAAAAGTTACAATCATTTGAATGTTGCAAACTTTGATAAATATAGGATGCACCGTATAGAAATTAGGGGCATTTGCAGTCTTATCAATGTCTGATTTGGGACTCAAGGTTAGCATAGCTATGAACGATAGTTTAAATTGATAAGAGGCACGAGTACTTCATTGTCACTAACATTCAAGGTTTTATGACGCTCCAGTAAAAAGGTACAAGCATTTGAATGTTGCAAACTTTGATAGGTATAGGATGCACCGTATAGAAGTTAGGGCCATTTGAAGTTTTATCAGTGTTTGATTTGGGACTCAATGGTAGCATAGCTATGAGCGATAGCTTAAATTGACAAGAACCAAGAGTACTTTATTGTCACAAAATTTCAAGATTTTATAAAGCTCCAGTAAAAAGTTACAAGCATTTGAATGTTGCAAACTTTGATAGGAATAGGACGTACAGTAAAGAAGTTAGGGCCATTTGAAGTTTTATCAGTGTTTGATTTGGGACTCAAGGGTAGCATAGCTATGAGCGATAGCTTAAATTGATAAGAGGCACGAGAACTTTATTGTCACAAAATTTCTAGATTTTATTACGCTCCAGTCAAATGTTACAAGCATTTGATTGTTGCAAACTTTGATAGGTAAAGGACGCACTGTATAGAAGTTAGGGCCATTTGAAATTTTATCAGTGTTTGATGTGGGACTCGAGGGTAGCATAGCTATGAGCGATAGATTAAATTGATAAGAGGCACGAGTACTTTATTGTCAAAAATTTCAAGATTTGATTACGCTCCAGTTAAAAGGTACAAGCATTTGAATGTTGCAAACTTTGATAGGTATAGGACGTACCGTGTAGAAGTCAGGGCCATTTGCAGTTTTATCAATGTTTGATTTGGGAATCAAGGGTAGCATAGCTATGAGCGATAGTTTAAATTGATAAGAGGCACGAGTACTTTATTGTCACAAAATTTCAAGATTTCATGACGCTCCAGTTAAAAGTTACAAGCATTTGATTGTTACAAAACTTTGATAGGTATAGGACGCACAGTACAGAAGTTAGGGGTATTTGAAGTTTTATCTGTGTTTTATTTTCGAGTGAGTATTTGCGATAGCTTAAATTGACAAGAGGCACGAGTACTTTATTGTCACAAAATTGTAAGATTTTATGACGCTCCAGTAAAAAGTTACAAGCATTTGAATGTTACAAACTTTGATAGGTATAGGACGCACAGTATACAAGTTTGGGCCATTTGAAGTTTTAGCAGTGTTTTATTTTGGAGTCAAGGGTAGCATAGGTATGAGCGATAGCTTAAATTGACAAGAGGGACGAGTACTTTATTGTCACAAAATTTCAAGATTTTTTTACACTCCAGTAAAAAGGTACAAGTATTTGGATGTTGCCAACTTTGATAGGTATAGGTTATGTATAGGTAGGATGCACCGTATAGAAGTTAGGGCCATTTGCAGTTTTATCAGTGTTTGACTTGGGAACCAAAGGTAGCATAGCTATGAGCGATACCTTAAATTGATAAGAGGCAAGAGTACTTTATTGTCACAAAATTTCAAGATTTTATGACGCTCCAGTAAAAAGTTACAAGCATTTGAATGTTGCAAACTTTGATAAATATAGGATGCACCGTATAGAAATTTGGGCCATTTGCAGTCTTATCAATGTCTGATTTGGGACTCAAGGCTAGCATAGCTATGAACGATTGCTTAAACTGATAAGTGGCACGAGTACTTCATTGTCACTAAATCTCAAGGTTTTATGACGCTCCAGTAAAAAGGTACAAGCATTTGAATGTTGCAAACTTTGATTGTATAGGACGCACCGTATAGAAGTTAGGGCCATTTGAAGTTTTATCAGTGCTTGATTTGGGACTCTAGGGTAGCATAGCTATGAGCGATAACTTAAATTGACAAGAGGCAGGAGTACTTTATTGTCACTAAATTTCAAGATTTTATCACGCTCTAGTAAAAAGTTACAAGCATTTGATTGTTGCACACTTTGATAGGTACAGAAGTTAGGGCCATTTGAAGTTTAATCAGTGTTTTATTTTGGAGTCATGGGTAGCATAGCTATGAGCGATAACTTAAATTGACATGAGGCACGAGTACTTTATTGTCACAAAATTTCAAGATTTTATTACGCTCCAGGAAAAGCTTACAAGCATTTGATTGTTGCAAACTTTGATAGGTATAGGATGCACCGTATAGAAGTTAGAGCCATTTAAAGTTTTATCAGTGTTTGATTTGGTTCTCAAGGGTAGCATAGCTATGAGCGATAGCTTAAATTGAGAAGAGGCACGAGTACTTTATTGTCAAAAATTTCAAGATTTTATTACGCTCCAGTAAAAAGTTACAAGCATTTGAATGTTGCACACTTTGATAGATATAGGACGCACCGTATAGAAGTTAAGGCCATTTGAAGTTTTGTCTGTGTTTGATTTGGGACTCAAGGGTAGCATAGCTATGAGCGAAAACTTTAATTGACAAGATTCAAGGGTACTTTATTGTCACAAATTTTCAAGATTTTAGGACGCTCCAGTAAAAAGTTACAAGCATTTGAATGTTGCAAATTCTGATAGGTATAGAACGCACCGTATAGAAGTTAGGACCATTTGAAGTTTTATCCGTGATTGATTTGGGGCTCCAGGGTAGCATAGCTATGAGCGATAACTTAAAATGACAAGAGGCACGAGTACTTTATTGTCACAAAATTTAAAGATTTTATTACGCTCTAGTAAAAAGTTACAAGCATTTGATTATTGCAAACTTTGATAGTATAGGACGCACAGTATAGAAGTTTAGGCCATTTGAAGTTTTATCAGTGTTTGATTTGGGACTCAAGGGTATAGAAGTTAGGGCCATTTGCAGTTTTATCAGTGTTTGACTTGGGACCCAAGGGAAGCATAGCTATGAGCGATAGCTTAAATTGATAAGAGGCACGAGTATTTTATTGTCACAAAATTTCAAGTTTTTATGAGGCTCCAGTAAAAAGTTACAATCATTTGAATGTTGCAAACTTTGATAGGTATAGGATGCACCGTATAGAAGTTAGGGCTATCTGAAGTTTTATCAGTGTTTGATTTGGGACTCAAGGGTATAGAAGTTAGGGCCATTTGCAGTTTTATCAGTGTTTGACTTGGGACCCAAGGGAAGCATAGCTATGAGCGATAGCTTAAATTGATAAGAGGCACGAGTACTTTATTGTCACAAAATTTCAAGTTTTTATGAGGCTCCAGTAAAAAGTTACAATCATTTGAATGTTGCAAACTTTGATAGGTATAGGATGCACCGTATAGAAGTTAGCGCCATCGGAAGTTTTATCAGTGTTTGATTTGGGACTCAAGGGTATAGAAGTTAGGGCCATTTGCAGTTTTATCAGTGTTTGACTTGGGACCCAAGGGTAGCATAGCTATGAGCGATAGCTTAAATTGATAAGAGGTACGAGTACTTTATTGTCACAAAATTTCAAGGTTTGATTACGCTCCAGGAAAAAGGTACAAGGATTTGAATGTTGCCAACTTTGATAGGTATAGGACGCACCGTATAGAAGTTAGGGCCTCTTGCAGTTTTATTAGTGTTTGATTTGGGACTCAAGGGTAGCATAGCTTTGAGCGATAGCTTAAATTGATAAGAGGCAGCGAGTACTTTATTGTCACAAAATTTCAAGATTTTATTAAGCTCGAGTAAAAAGTTTCAAGCATTTGATTGTTGCAAATTTTGATAGGTATAGGATGCACCGTATAGAAGTTAGGGCCATCTGAAGTTTTATCAGTGTTTGATTTGGGACTCAAGGGTATAGAAGTTAGGGCCATTTGCAGTTTTATCAGTGTTTGACTTGGGACCCAAGGGAAGCATAGCTATGAGCGATAGCTTAAATTGATAAGAGGCACGAGTACTTTATTGTCACAAAATTTCAAGTTTTTATGAGGCTCCAGTAAAAAGTTACAATCATTTGAATGTTGCAAACTTTGATAAATATAGGATGCACCGTATAGAAATTAGGGGCATTTGCAGTCTTATCAATGTCTGATTTGGGACTCAAGGTTAGCATAGCTATGAACGATAGTTTAAATTGATAAGAGGCACGAGTACTTCATTGTCACTAACATTCAAGGTTTTATGACGCTCCAGTAAAAAGGTACAAGCATTTGAATGTTGCAAACTTTGATAGGTATAGGATGCACCGTATAGAAGTTAGGGCCATTTGAAGTTTTATCAGTGTTTGATTTGGGACTCAATGGTAGCATAGCTATGAGCGATAGCTTAAATTGACAAGAACCAAGAGTACTTTATTGTCACAAAATTTCAAGATTTTATAAAGCTCCAGTAAAAAGTTACAAGCATTTGAATGTTGCAAACTTTGATAGGAATAGGACGCACAGTAAAGAAGTTAGGGCCATTTGAAGTTTTATCAGTGTTTGATTTGGGACTCAAGGGTAGCATAGCTATGAGCGATAGCTTAAATTGATAAGAGGCACGAGAACTTTATTGTCACAAAATTTCTAGATTTTATTACGCTCCAGTCAAATGTTACAAGCATTTGATTGTTGCAAACTTTGATAGGTAAAGGACGCACTGTATAGAAGTTAGGGCCATTTGAAATTTTATCAGTGTTTGATGTGGGACTCGAGGGTAGCATAGCTATGAGCGATAGATTAAATTGATAAGAGGCACGAGTACTTTATTGTCAAAAATTTCAAGATTTGATTACGCTCCAGTTAAAAGGTACAAGCATTTGAATGTTGCAAACTTTGATAGGTATAGGACGTACCGTGTAGAAGTCAGGGCCATTTGCAGTTTTATCAATGTTTGATTTGGGAATCAAGGGTAGCATAGCTATGAGCGATAGTTTAAATTGATAAGAGGCACGAGTACTTTATTGTCACAAAATTTCAAGATTTCATGACGCTCCAGTTAAAAGTTACAAGCATTTGATTGTTACAAAACTTTGATAGGTATAGGACGCACAGTACAGAAGTTAGGGGTATTTGAAGTTTTATCTGTGTTTTATTTTCGAGTGAGTATTTGCGATAGCTTAAATTGACAAGAGGCACGAGAACTTTATTGTCACAAAATTGTAAGATTTTATGACGCTCCAGTAAAAAGTTACAAGCATTTCAATGTTACAAACTTTGATAGGTATAGGACGCACAGTATACAAGTTTGGGCCATTTGAAGTTTTAGCAGTGTTTTATTTTGGAGTCAAGGGTAGCATAGGTATGAGCGATAGCTTAAATTGACAAGAGGGACGAGTACTTTATTGTCACAAAATTTTAAGATTTTTTTACACTCCAGTAAAAAGGTACAAGTATTTGGATGTTGCCAACTTTGATAGGTATAGGATGCACCGTATAGAAGTTAGGGCCATTTGCAGTTTTATCAGTGTTTGACTTGGGACCCAAAGGTAGCATAGCTATGAGCGATAGCTTAAATTGATAAGAGGCAAGAGTACTTTATTGTCACAAAATTTCAAGATTTTATGACGCTCCAGTAAAAAGTTACAAGCATTTGAATGTTGCAAACTTTGATAAATATAGGATGCACCGTATAGAAATTTGGGCCATTTGCAGTCTTATCAATGTCTGATTTGGGACTCAAGGCTAGCATAGCTATGAACGATTGCTTAAACTGATAAGTGGCACGAGTACTTCATTGTCACTAAATCTCAAGGTTTTATGACGCTCCAGTAAAAAGGTACAAGCATTTGAATGTTGCAAACTTTGATTGTATAGGACGCACCGTATAGAAGTTAGGGCCATTTGAAGTTTTATCAGTGCTTGATTTGGGACACTAGGGTAGCATAGCTATGAGCGATAACTTAAATTGACAAGAGGCAGGAGTACTTTATTGTCACTAAATTTCAAGATTTTATCACGCTCTAGTAAAAAGTTACAAGCATTTGATTGTTGCACACTTTGATAGGTACAGAAGTTAGGGCCATTTGAAGTTTAATCAGTGTTTTATTTTGGAGTAATGGGTAGCATAGCTATGAGCGATAACTTAAATTGACATGAGGCACGAGTACTTTATTGTCACAAAATTTCAAGATTTTATTACGCTCCAGGAAAAGCTTACAAGCATTTGATTGTTGCAAACTTTGATAGGTATAGGATGCACCGTATAGAAGTTAGAGCCATTTAAAGTTTTATCAGTGTTTGATTTGGTTCTCAAGGGTAGCATAGCTATGAGCGATAGCTTAAATTGAGAAGAGGCACGAGTACTTTATTGTCAAAAATTTCAAGATTTTATTACGCTCCAGTAAAAAGTTACAAGCATTTGAATGTTGCACACTTTGATAGATATAGGACGCACCGTATAGAAGTTAAGGCCATTTGAAGTTTTGTCTGTGTTTGATTTGGGACTCAAGGGTAGCATAGCTATGAGCGAAAACTTTAATTGACAAGATTCAAGGGTACTTTATTGTCACAAATTTTCAAGATTTTAGGACGCTCCAGTAAAAAGTTACAAGCATTTGAATGTTGCAAATTCTGATAGGTATAGAACGCACCGTATAGAAGTTAGGACCATTTGAAGTTTTATCCGTGATTGATTTGGGGCTCCAGGGTAGCATAGCTATGAGCGATAACTTAAAATGACAAGAGGCACGAGTACTTTATTGTCACAAAATTTAAAGATTTTATTACGCTCTAGTAAAAAGTTACAAGCATTTGATTATTGCAAACTTTGATAGTATAGGACGCACAGTATAGAAGTTTAGGCCATTTGAAGTTTTATCAGTGTTTTATTTTGGAGTCAAAGGTAGCATAGCTATGAGCGATATCTTAAATTGACAAGAGGGACGAGTACTTTATTGTCACAAAATTTCAAGATTTTATTACGCTCCAGCCAAATGTTACAAGCATTTGATTGTTGCAAACTTTGATAGGATTAGAACGCACCGTATAGAAGTTAGGGCCATTTGAAGTTTTATCAGTATTTGATGTGGGAATCGAGGGTAGAAAAGCTATGAGCGATAGATTAAATTGATAAGAGGCACGAGTACTTTATTGTCAAAAATTTCAAGATTTGATTACGCTCCAGTTAAAAGGTACAAGCATTTGAATGTTGCAAATTTTGATAGGTATAGGACGTACCGTGTAGAAGTTAGGGCCATTTGCAGTTTTATCAATGTTTGATTTGGGGGTCAAGGGTAGCATAGCTATGAGCGATAGTTTAAATTGATAAGAGGCACGAGTACTTTATTGTCACAAAATTTCAAGATTTTATGACGCTCCAGTTAAAAGTTACAAGCATTTGATTGTTACAAAACTTTGATAGGTATAGGACGCACAGTACAGAAGTTAGGGCCATTTGAAGTTTTATTTTCGAGTGAGTATTTGCGATAGCTTAAATTGACAAGAGGCACGAGTACTTTATTGTCACAAAATTGTAAGATTTTATGACGCTCCAGTAAAAAGTTACAAGCATTTGAATGTTACAAACTTTGATAGGTATAGGATGCACCGAATAGAAGTTAGGGCCATATGCAGTTTTATCAGTGTTTGACTTGGGACCCAAGGGTAGCATAGCTATGAGCGATAGCTTAAATTGATAGGAGGCACGAGTACTTTATTGTCACAAAATTTCAAGATTTTATGACGCTCCAGTAAAAAGTTACTACCATTTGAATGTTGCAAACTTTGATAGGTACAGAAGTTAGGGCCATTTGAAGTTTAATCAGTGTTTTATTTTGGAGTCATTGGTAGCATAGCTATGAGCGATAGCTTAAATTGAGAAGAGGCACGAGTACTTTATTGTCACAAAATTTCAAGATTTTATTACGCTCCAGTAAAAACTTACAAGCATTTGATTGTTGCAAACTTTGATAGGTATAGGATGCACCGTATAGAAGTTAGGGCCATTTGAAGTTTTATCAGTGTTTGATTTGGGTCTCAATGGTAGCATAGCTATGAGCGATAGCTTAAATTGACAAGAGGCACGAGTACTTTATTGTCAAAAATTTCAAGGTTTTATGAGGCTCCAGTAAAAAGTTACAAGCATTTGAATGTTGCACACTTTGATAGATATAGGACGCACCGTATAGAAGTTAAGGATATTTGAAGTTTTATCAGTGTTTGATTTGGGACTCAAGGGTAGCATAGCTATGAGCGAAAACTTTAATTGACAAGATTCACGGATACTTTATTGTCACAAAATTTCAAGATTTTAAGACGCTCCAGTAAAAAGTTACAAGCATTTGAATGTTGCAAATTTTGATAGGTATAGGAAGCACCGTATAGAAGTTAGGGCCATTTGAAGTTTTATCAGTGATTGATTTGGGACTCAATGCTATGAGCGATAGCTTAAATTGACAAGAACCAAGAGTACTTTATTGTCACAAAATTTCAAGATTTTTTGACGCTCTAGTCAATAGCTACAAGCATTTGAATGTTGCAAACTTTGATAGGAATAGGACGCACAGTATAGAAGTTAGGGCCATTTGAAGTTTTATCAGTGTTTGATTTGGGACTCAAGGGTAGCATAGCTATGAGCGATAGCTTAAATTGATAAGAGACACGAGTACTTTATTGTCACAAAATTTCAAGATTATATTACGCTCCAGTCAAATGTTACAAGCATTTGATTGTTGCAAACTTTGCTACGTATAGGACGCACCGTATAGAAGTTAGGGCCATTTGAAGTTATTTCAGTGTTTGATGTGGGACTCAAGGGTAGCATAGCTATGAGGGATAGATTAAATTGATAAGAGGCACGAGTACTTTATTGTCAAAAATTTCAAGATTTTATTACGCTCCAGTTAAAATGTACAAGCATTTGAATGTTGCAAACTTTGACAGGTATAGGACGCACAGTACAGAAGTTAGGGCCATTTGAAGTTTTATCTGTGTTTTATTTTGGAGTGAGTATTTGCGATAGCTTAAATTGACAAGCGGCACGAGTACTTTATTGTCACAAAATTTCAAGATTTTATTACGCTCCAGTAAAAAGGTACAAGCATTTGGATGTTGCCAACTTTGATAGGTATAGGATGCACCGAATAGAAGTTAGAGCCATATGCAGTTTTATCAGTGTTTGACTTGGGACCCAAGGGTAGCATAGCTATGAGCGATAGCTTAAATTGATAGGAGGCACGAGTACTTTATTGTCACAAAATTTCAAGATTTTATGACGCTCCAGTAAAAAGTTACTACCATTTGAATGTTGAAAACTTTGAAAAAAAATATAGGATAGAATTTGGGGCCATTTGCAGTCTTATCAATGTCTGATTTGGGACTCAAGGTGAGCATAGCTATGAACGATAGCTTAAATTGATAAGAGGGACGAGTACTTCATTGTCACTAAATTTCAAGGTTTTATGACGCTCCAGTAAAAAGGTACAAGCATTTGAATGTTGAAAACTTTGATTGGTATAGGACGCACCGTATAGAAGTTAGGGCCATTTAAAGTTTTATCAGTGATTGATTTGGGACTCTAGGGTAGCATAGATATGAGCGATAACTTAAATTGACAAGAGGCACGAGTACTTTATTGTCACTAAATTTCAAGATTTTATCACGCTCTAGTAAAAAGTTACAAGCATTTGATTGTTGCACACTTTGATAGGTATAGGATGCACCGTATAGAAGTTAGGGCCATTTCAAGTTTTATCAGTGTTTGATTTGGGACTCAATGGTAGCATAGCTATGAGCGATAGCTAAAATTGACAAGAACCAATAGTACTTTATTGTCACAAAATTTCAAGATTTTATTACGCTCCAGTAAAAATTACAAGCATTTGGATGTTGCCAAATTTGATAGGTATAGGATGCACCGTATAGAAGTTGGAGCCATTTGCAGTTTTATCAGTGTTTGACTTGGGACCCAAGGGTAGCATAGCTATGAGCGATAGCTTAAATTGGTAAGATGCACGAGTACTTCATTGTCACAAAATTTCAAGATTTTATGACGCTCCAGTAAAAAGTTACAACCATTTGAATGTTGCAAACTTTGATAAATATAGGTTGCACCGTATAGAAATTAGGGCCATTTGCAGTCCTATCAATGTCTGATTTGCGACTCAAGGTTAGCATAGCTATGAGCGATAGCTTAAATTGGCAAGAGGCACGAGTACTTTATTGTCAAAAATTTCAAGATTTTATTACGCTCCAGTAAAAAGTTACAAGCATTTGAATGTTGCAAACTTTGATAGATATAGGACGCACCGTATAGAAGTTAAGGCCATTTGAAGGTTTATCAGTGTTTGATTTGGGACTCAAGGGTAGCATAGCTGTAGCGATAGCTTAAATTGATAAGAGGCTCGAGTACTTTATTGTCAAAAGTTCAAGATTTTATTACGTTCCAGTAAAAAGTTACAAGCATTTGAATGTTGCAAACTTTGATAGGAATAGGATGCACAGTATATAAGTTAGGGCGATTTGAAGTTTTAACAGTGTTTGATTTGGGACTCAAGGGTAGCATAGCTATGAGCGATAGCTTAAATTGATAAGAGGCACGAGTACTTTATTGTCACATAATTTCAAGATTTTATTACGTTCCAGTAAAAAGGTACAAGCATTTGAATTTTGCCAACTTTGATAGGTATAGGACGCACAGTATAGAAGTCAGGGCCATTTGCAGTTTTATCAGTGTTTGACTTGGGACCCAAGGGTAGCATAGCTATGAGCGATAGCTTAAATTGATAAGAGGCACGAGTACTTTATTGTCACAAAATTTCAAGGTTTGATTACGCTCCAGGAAAAAGGTACAAGGATTTGAATGTTGCCAACCTTGATAGGTATAGGACGCACCGTATAGAAGTTAGGGCCATTTGCAGTTTTATAAGTGTTTGATTTGGAACTCAAGGGTAGCATAGCTATAGCGATAGCTTAAATTGACAAGAGGTACGAGTTCTTTATTGTCACAAAATTTCAATATTTTATTACGCTCCAGTAAAAAGGTACAAGCATTTGGATGTTGCCAACTTTGATAGGTATAGGATGCACCGTATAGAAGTTAGGGCCATTTGCAGTTTTATCAGCGTTTGACTTGGGACCCAAGGGTAGCATAGCTATGAGCGATAGCTTAAATTGATAAGAGGCACGAGTACATTATTGTAACAAAATTTCAAGGTTTTATGACGCTCTAGTAAAAAGTTACAACCATTTGAATGTTGCAAACTTTGATTGGTATAGAACGCACCGTATAGAAGTTAGGGCCATTTGAAGTTTATCAGTGATTGATTTGGGACTCTAGGGTAGCATAGCTATGAGCGATAACTTAAATTGACAAGAGGCACGAGTACTTTATTGTCACTAAGTTTCAAGATTTTATCACGCTCTAGTAAAAAGTTACAAGCATTTGATTGTTGCACACTTTGATAGGTACAGAAGTTAGGACCAATTGAAGTTTTATCAGTGTTTTATTTTGGAGTCATGGGTAGCATAGCTATGAGCGATGACTTAAATTGAGAAGTGGCACGAATACTTCATTGTCACAAAACTTCAAGATTTTATTACGCTCCAGTAAAAACTTACAAGCATTTGATTGTTGCAAACTTTGATAGGTATAGGATGCACCGTCTAGAAGTTTGGGCCATTCGAAGTTTTATCAGTGTTTGATTTGGGACTCAAGGGTAGCATAGCTATGAGCGATAGCTTAAATTGACAAGAGGCACGAGTACTTTATTGTCAAAAATTTCAAGACTTTATTACGCTCCAGTAAATAGTTACAAGCATTTGAATGTTGCAAACTTTGATAGATATAAGACGCACCGTATATAAGTAAAGGCCATTTGAAGTTTTATCAGTGTTTGATTTGGGACTCAAGGGTAGCATAGCTATAGCGATAGCTTAAATTGATAAGAGGCACGAGTACTTTATTGTCACATAATTTCAAGATTTTATTACGTTCCAGTAAAAAGGTACAAGCATTTGAATTTTGCCAACTTTGATAGGTATAGGACGCACAGTATAGAAGTCAGGGCCATTTGCAGTTTTATCAGTGTTTCACTTGGGTCCCAAGGGTAGCATAGCTATGAGCGATAGCTTAAATTGATAAGAGGCACGAGTACTTTATTGTCACAAAATTTCAAGGTTTGATTACGCTCCACGAAAAAAGGTACAAGGATTTGAATGTTGCCAACTTTGATAGGCATAGGACGCACCGTATAGAAGTTAGGGCCATTTGCAGTTTTATAAGTGTTTGATTTGGAACTCAAGGGTAGCATAGCTATAGCGATAGCTTAAATTGACAAGAGGGACGAGTTCTTTATTGTCACAAAATTTCAATATTTTATTACGCTCCAGTAAAAAGGTACAAGCATTTGGATGTTGCCAACTTTGATAGGTATAGGATGCACCGTATAGAAGTTAGGGCCATTTGCAGTTTTATCAGTGTTTGACTTGGGACCCAAGGGTAGCATAGCTATGAGCGAGAGCTTAAATTGATAAGAGGCACGAGTACTTTATTGTCACAAAATTTCAAGGTTTTATGACGCTCCAGTAAAAACTTACAACCATTTGAATGTTGCAAACTTTGATTGGTATAGGACGCACCGTATAGAAGTTAGGGCCATTTGAAGTTTATCAGTGATTGATTTGGGACTCTAGGGTAGCATAGCTATGAGCGATAACTTAAATTGACAAGAGGCACGAGTACTTTATTGTCACTAAGTTTCAGGATTTTATCACGCTCTAGTAAAAAGTTACAAGCATTTGATTGTTGCACACTTTAATAGGTACAGAAGTTAGGACCAATTGAAGTTTTATCAGTGTTTTATTTTGGTGTCATGGGTAGCATAGCTATGAGCGATGACTTAAATTGAGAAGAGGCACGAGTACTTCATTGTCACAAAATTTCAAGATTTTATTACGCTCCAGTAAAAACTTACAAGCATTTGATTGTTGCAAACTTTGATAGGTATAGGATGCACCGTCTAGAAGTTTGGGCCATTCGAAGTTTTATCAGTGTTTGATTTGGGACTCAAGGGTAGCATAGCTATGAGCGACTGCTTAAATTGACAAGAGGCACGAGGTCTTTATTGTCAAAAATTTCAAGACTTTATTACGCTCCAGTAAAAAGTTACAAGCATTTGAATGTTGCAAACTTTGATAGATATAAGACGCACCGTATAGAAGTTAAGGCCATTTGAAGTTTTATCAGTGTTTGATTTGGGACTCAAGGGTAGCATAGCTATAGCGATAGCTTAAATTCACAAGAGGGACGAGTTCTTTATTGTCACAAAATTTCAATATTTTATTACGCTCCAGTAAAAAGTTACAAGCATTTGAATGTTGCACACTTTGATAGGAATACGACGCACAGTATAGAAGTTAGGGCCATTTGAAGTTTTATCAGTGTTTGATTTGGGACTCAAGGTTAGCATAGTTATGAGCGATAGCTTAAATTGATAAGAGGCACGAGTACTTTATTGTCACAAAATTTCAAGATTTTATTACGCTCCAGTCAAAAGTTACAAGCATTTGATTGTTGCAAACTTTGATAGGTATAGGACGCACCGTATAGAAGTTAAGGCCATTTGAAGCTTTATCAGTGTTTGGTTTGGGACTCTAGGGTAGCATAGCTATGAGCGATAACTTAAATTGACAAGAGGCACGAGTACTTCATTGTCACTAAATTTCAAGGTTTTATGACGCTCCAGTAAAAAGGCACAAGCATTTGAATGTTGCAAACTTTGATTGGTATAGGATGCACCGTATAGAAGTTAGGGCCATTTGAAGTTTTATCAGTGATTGATTTGGGACTCTAGGGTAGCATAGCTATGAGCGATAACTTAAATTGACAAGAGGCACGAGTCCTTTATTGTCACTAAATTTCAAGATTTTATCACCTCTAGTAAAAAGTTACAAGCATTTGATTGTTGCACACTTTGAGAGGTACAGAAGTTAGGAACATTTGAAGTTTTATAAGTGTTTTATTTTGGAGTCAAGGGTAGCATAGGTATGAGCGATAGCTTAAATTGACAAGAGGGACGAGTATTTTATTGTCACAAAATTTCAAGATTTTATTACGCTCCAGTAAAAAGGTACAAGCATTTGGATGTTGCCAACTTTGATAGGTATAGGATGCACCGTATAGAAGTCAGGACCACTTGGAGTTTTATCAGTGTTTGACTTGGGACCCAAGGGTAGCATAGCTATGAGCGATTGCTAAAATTGGTAAGAGACACGAGTACTTTATTGTCACAAAATTTCAAGATTTTATGACGCTCCAGTAAAAAGTTACAACCATTTGAATGTTGCAAACTTTGATAAACATAGGATGCACCGTATAGAAATTAGAGCCATTTGCAGTCTTATCAATGTCTGATTTGGGACTCAAGGTTAGCATAGCTATGAGCGATAGCTTAAATTGGCAAGAGGCACGAGTACTTTATAGTCAAAAATTTCAAGATTTTATTACGCTCCAGTAAAAAGTTACAAGCATTTGAATGTTGCAAACTTTGATAGATATAGGACGCACCGTATAGAAGTTAAGACCATTTGAAGGTTTATCAGTGTTTGATTTGGGACTCAAGGGTAGCATAGCTATAGCGATAGCTTAAATTGATACGAGGCACGAGTACTTTATTGTCAAAAATTTCAAGATTTTATTACGTTCCAGTAAAAAGTTACAAGCATTTCAATGTTGCAAACTTTGATAGGAATAGGACGCACAGTATATAAGTTAGGGCGATTTGAAGTTCTATCAGTGTTTGATTTGGGACTCAAGGGTAGCATAGCTATGAGCGATAGCTTAAATTGATAAGAGGCACGAGTACTTTATTGTCACAAAATTTCAAGATTTTATTACGTTCCAGTAAAAAGGTACAAGCATTTGAATTTTGCCAACTTTGATAGGTATAGGACGCACAGTATAGAAGTCAGGGCCATTTGCAGTTTTATCAGTGTTTGACTTGGGACCCAAGGGTAACATAGCTATGAGCGATAGCTTAAATTGATAAGAGGCACGAGTACTTTATTGTCACAAAATTTCAAGGTTTGATTACGCTCCAGGAAAAAGGTACAAGGATTTGCATGTTGCCAACTTTGATAGGTATAGGACGCACCGTATAGAAGTTAGGGCCATTTGCAGTTTTATCAGTGTTTGATTTGGAACTCAAGGGTAGCATAGCTATGAGCGATAGCTTAAATTGATAAGAGGCACGAGTACTTTATTGTCACAAAATTTCAAGATTTTATTAAGCTCCAGTAAAAAGTTTCAAGCATTTAATTGTTGCAAACTTTGATAGGTATAGGATGCACCGTATAGAAGTTAGGGCCATTTGAAGCTTTATCTGTGTTTGATTTGGGACTCAATGGTAGCATAGCTATGAGCGATAGCTTAAATTGATAAGAGGCACGAGTACTTTATTGTCAAAAATTGTAAGATTTTCTGACGCTCCAGTAATAAGTTACAAGCATTTGAATTTTACAAACTTTGATAGGTATAGGACGCACAGTATACAAGTTTGGGCCATTTGAAGTTTTAGCAGTGTTTTATTTTGGAGTCAAGGGTAGCATAGGTATGAGCGATAGCTTAAATTGACAAGAGGGACGAGTAATTTATTGTCACAAAATTTCAAGATTTTATTACGCTCCAGTAAAAAGGTACAAGCATTTGGATGTTGCCAACTTTGATAGGTATAGGATGCACCGTATAGAAGTTAGGACCATTAGCAGTTTTATCAGTGTTTGACTTGGGACCCAAGGGTAGCATAGCTATGAGCGATAGCTTAAATTGATAAGAGGCACGAGTACTTTATTGTCACAAAATTTCAAGATTTTATGACGCTCCAGTAAAAAGTCACAACCATTTGAATGTTGCAAATTTTGATAAATATAGGATGCACCGTATAGAAATTAGGGCCATTTGCAGTCTTATCAATGTCTGATTTGGGACTCAAGGTTAGCATAGATATGAACGATAGCTTAAATTGATAAGAGGCACGAGTACTTCATTGTCACAAAATTTCAACGTTTTATGACGCTCCAGTAAAAAGTTACAAGCATTTGAAAGTTGCAAACTTTGATTGGTATAGGACGCACCGTATAGAAGTTAGGGCCATTTGAAGTTTTATCAGTGATTGATTTGGGACTCTAGGGTAGCATAGCTATGAGCGATGACTTAAATTGAGAAGAGGCACGAGTACTTCATTGTCACAAAATTTCAAGATTTTATTACGCTCCAGTAAAAACTTACAAGCATTTGATTGTTGCAAACTTTGATAGGTATAGGATGCTCCGTATAGAAGTTTGGGCCATTTGAAGTTTTATCAGTGTTTGATTTGGGACTCAAGGGGAGCATAGCTATGAGCGATAGCTTAAATTGACAAGAGGCACGAGTACTTTATTGTCAAAAATTTCAAGACTTTATTACGCTCCAGTAAAAAGTTACAAGCATTTGAATGTTGCAAACTTTGATAGGTATAAGACGCACCGTATAGAAGTTAAGGCCATTTGAAGTTTTATCAGTGTTTGATTTGGGAGTCAAGGGTAGCATAGCTATAGCGATAGCTTAAATTGATAAGAGGCACGAGTACTTTATTGTCAAAAATTTCAAGATTTTATTACGTTCCAGTAAAAAGTTACAAGCATTTGAATGTTGCAAACTTTGATAGGAATAGGATGCACAGTATAGAAGTTAGGGCGATTTGAAGTTTTATCAGTGTTTGATTTGGGACTCAAGGGTAGCATAGCTATGAGCGATAGCTTAAATAGACAAGAGGCACGAGTACTTTATTGTCACAAAATTTCAAGATTTTATGACGCTCCAGTAAAAAGTTACAAGCATTTGAATGTTGCACACTTTGATAGGAATACGACGCACAGTATAGAAGTTAGGGCCATTTGAAGTTTTATCAGTGTTTGATTTGGGACTCAAGGTTAGCATAGTTATGAGCGATAGCTTAAATTGATAAGAGGCACGAGTGCTTTATTGTCACAAAATTTCAAGATTTTATTACGCTCCAGTCAAAAGTTACAAGCATTTGATTGTTGCAAACTTTGATAGGTATAGGACACACCGTATAGAAGTTAGGGCCATTTGAAGTTTTAATAGTGTTTGATATGGGACTCAAGGGTAGCATAGCTATAGCGATAGCTTAAATTGACAAGAGGGACGAGTACTTTATTGTCACAAAATTTCAATATTTTATTACGCTCCAGTAAAAAGGTACAAGCATTTGGATGTTGCCAACTTTGATAGGTATAGGATGCACCGTATAGAAGTTAGGGCCATTTGCAGTTTTATCAGTGTTTGACTTGGGACCCAAGGGTAGCATAGCTATGAGCGATAGCTTAAATTGACAAGAGGCACGAGTACTTTATTGTCACAAAATTTCAAGATTTTATGACGCTCCAGTAAAAAGTTACAACCATTTGAATGTTGCAAACTTTGATAAATATAGGATGCACCGTATAGAAATTAGGGCCATTTGCAGTCTTATCAATGTCTGATTTGGGACTCAAGGTTAGCATAGATATGAACGATAGCTTAAATTGATAAGAGGCACGAGTACTTCATTGTCACTAAAGGTTTTTTGACGCTCCAGTAAAAAGGTACAAGCCTTTGAATGTTGCAAACTTTGATTGGTATAGGACGCACCGTATAGAAGTTATGGCCATTTGAAGTTTTATCAGTGATTAATTTGGGACTCTAGAGTAGCATAGCTATGAGCGATAACTTAAATTGACAAGAGGAACGAGTACTTTATTGTCACTAAATTTCAAGATTTTATCACGCTCTAGTAAAAAGTTACAAGAATTTGATTGTTGCACACTTTGATAGGTACAGAAGTTAGGACCATTTGAAGTTTTATCAGTGTTTTATTTTGGAGTCATGGGTAGCATAGCTATGAGCGATAACTTAAATTGACAAGAGGCACGAGTAGTTTATTGTCACAAAATTTCAAGATTTTATTACTCTCCAGTAAAAAGGTACAAGCATTTGAATGTTGCAAACTTTGATAGGTAAAGGACGCACCGTATAGAAGTTAGGGCCATTTGCAGTCTTATCCGTGTTTGATTTGGGACTCAAGGTTAGGATAGCTATGAGCGATAGCTTAAATTGTTAAGAGGGTCGAGTACTTCATTGTCACAAAATTTCAAGGTTTTATGACGCTCCAGTAAAAAGGTACAAGCTTTTGAATGTTGCAAACTTTGATAGGTATAGGACGCACCGTATAGAAGTTAGGGCCTTTTGAAGATTTATCAGTGTTTGATTTGGGACTCAAGGGTAGCATAGCTATGTGCGATAGCTTAAATTCATAAGAGGCACGAGTACTTTATTGTCACAAAATTTCAAGATTTTAGTACGCTCCAGTCAAAAGTTACAAGCATTTGATTGTTGCAAACTTTGATAGGTATAAGACGCACCGTATAGAAGTTAAGGCCATTTGAAGTTTTATCAGTGTTTGATTTGGGACTTAAGGGTAGCATTGCTATGAGCGATAGCTTAAATTGGTAAGAGGCACGAGTACTTTATTGTCACAAAATTTCAAGATTTTA
The DNA here is from genome assembly GCA_920105625.2 of Clusia tigrina. Classification (NCBI taxonomy): domain Eukaryota; kingdom Metazoa; phylum Arthropoda; class Insecta; order Diptera; family Clusiidae; genus Clusia; species Clusia tigrina. Next base: position 205,454,600 of record OV050030.1, on the reverse strand, counting down.
TTACGCTCCAGTCAAAAGTTACAAGCATTTGATTATTGCAGACTTCGATAGGTATAGGACGCTCCGTATAGAAGTTACGGCCATTTGCAGTTTTATCAGTGTTTGATTTGGGACTCAAGGCTAACATAGCTATGAGCGATAATTTTAATTGACAAGAGGCACGAGTACTTTATTGTCACAAAATTTCAAGATTTTATGACGCTCCAGTTAAAAGTTACAAGCACTTGATTGTTGCAAACTTTGATAGGTATAGGACGCACCGTATAGAAGTTTGGGCCATTTGAAGTTTTCTCAGTGTTTGCTTTGGGACTCAACGGAAGCATAGCTATGAGCGATAACTTTAATTGACAAGAGGCACGAGTACTTTATTGTCTCAAAATTTCAAGATTTTATGACGCTCCAGTAAAAAGTTACAAGCATTTGATTGTTGCAAACTTTGATAGGTATAGGACGCACCGTATAGAAGTTAAGACCATTTGAAGTTTGATCAGTGTTTGATTTGGGACTCAAGGGTAGCATAGCTATGAGCGATAGCTTAAATTGATAAGACGCACGAGTACTTTATTTGTCAAAAATTTCAAGATTTGATTACGCTCCAGTTAAAAGGTACAAGTATTTGAATGTTGCAAACTTTGATAGGTATAGGACGCACCGTATAGAAGTTAGGGCCATTTGCAGTTTTATCAATGTTTGATTTGGGACTCAAGGGTAGCATAGCTATGAGCTATAGTTTAAATTGATAAGAGGCACGAGTACTTTATTGTCACAAAATTTCAAGATTTTATGACGCTCCAGTAAAAAGGTACAAGCATTTGAATGTTGCAAACTTTGATAGGTATAGGACGCACCGTATAGAAGTTAGGGCCATTTGAAGATTTATCAGTGTTTGATTTGGGACTCAAGGGTAGCATAGCTATGTGCGATAGCTTCAATTCATAAGAGGCACGAGTACATACTTTATTGTCACAAAATTTCAAGATTTTAGTACGCTCCAGTCAAAAGTTACAAGCATTTGATTGTTGCAAACTTTGATAGGTATAGGACGCACCGTATAGAAGTTAAGGCCATTTGAAGTTTTATCAGTGTTTGATTTGGGACTTAAGGGTAGCATTGCTATGAGCGATAGCTTAAATTGGTAAGAGGCACGAGTACTTTATTGTCACAAAATTTCAAGATTTTATTACGCTCCAGTCAAAAGTTACAAGCATTTGATTGTTGCAGACTTTGATAGGTATAGGACGCTCCGTATAGAAGTTAGGGCCATTTGCAGTTTTATCAGGGTTTGATTTGGGACTCAAGGCTAACATAGCTATGAGCGATAACTTTAATTGACAAGAGGCACGAGTACTTTATTGTCACAAATTTTCAAGATTTTATGACGCTCCAGTTAAAAGTTACAAGCATTTGATTGTTGCAAACTTTGATAGGTATAGGACGCACCGTATAGAAGTTAAGGCCATTTGAAGTTTTATCAGTGTTTGATTTGGGACTTAAGGGTAGCATTGCTATGAGCGATAGCTTAAATTGGTAAGAGGCACGAGTACTTTATTGTCACAAAATTTCAAGATTTTATTACGCTCCAGTCAAAAGTTACAAGCATTTGATTGTTGCAGACTTTGATAGGTATAGGACGCACCGTATAGAAGTTTGGGCCATTTGAAGTTTTCTCAGTGTTTGATTTGGGACTCAACGGAAGCATAGCTATGAGCGATAACTTAAATTGACAAGAGGCACGAGTACTTTATTGTCTCAAAATTTCAAGCTTTTATGACGCTCCAGTAAAAAGTTACAAGCATTTGATAGTTGCAAACTTTGATAGGTATAGGACGCACCGTATAGAAGTTAAGGCCATTTGAAGTTTGATCAGTGTTTGATTTGGAACTCAAGGGTAGCATAGCTATGAGCGATAGCTTAAATTGATAAGAGGCACGAGTACTTTATTGTCACTAAATTTCAAGATTTTACCACGCTCTAGTAAAAAGTTACAAGAATTTGATTGTTGCACACTTTGATAGGTACAGAAGTTAGGAGCATTTGAAGTTTTATCAGTGTTTTATTTTGGAGTCATGGGTAGCATAGCTATGAGCGATAACTTAAATTGACAAGAGGCACGAGTACTTTATTGTCACAAAATTTCAAGATTTTATGACGCTCCAGTAAAAAGTTACAACCATTTGAATGTTGCAAACTTTGATAAATATAGGATGCACCGTATAGAAATTAGGGCCATTTGCAGTCTTATCAACGTCTGATTTGGGACTCAAGGTTAGCATAGATATGAACGATAGCTTAAATTGATAAGAGGCACGAGTACTTCATTGTCACTAAATTTCAAGGTTTTATGACGCTCCAGTAAAAAGGTACAAGCCTTTGAATGTTGCAAACTTTGATTGGTATAGGACGCACCGTATAGAAGTTAGGGCCATTTGAAGTTTTATCAGTGATTGATTTGGGACTCTAGGGTAGCATAGCTATGAGCGATAACTTAAATTGCCAAGAGGCACGAGTACTTTATTGTCACAAAATTTCAAGATTTTATCACGCTCTAGTAAAAAGTTACAAGAATTTGATTGTTGCACACTTTGATAGGTACAGAAGTTAGGACCATTTGAAGTTTTATCAGTGTTTTATTTTGGAGTCATGGGTAGCATAGCTATGAGCGATAACTTAAATTGATAAGAGGCACGAGTACTTTATTGTCACAAAATTTCAAAATTTTATTACTCTCCAGTAAAAAGGTACAAGCATTTGAATGTTGCAAACTTTGATAAGTAAAGGACGCACCGTATAGAAGTTAGGGCCATTTGCAGTCTTATCCGTGTTTGATTTGGGACTCAAGGTTAGGATAGCTATGAGCGATTGCTTAAATTGTTAAGAGGGTCGAGTACTTCATTGTCACAAAATTTCAAGGTTTTATGACGCTCCAGTAAAAAGGTACAAGCATTTGAATGTTGCAAACTTTGATAGGTATAGGACGCACCGTATAGAAGTTAAGGCCATTTGAAGTTTTATCAGTGTTTGATTTGGGACTTAAGGGTAGCATTGCTATGAGCGATAGCTTAAATTGGTAAGAGGCACGAGTACTTTATTGTCACAAAATTTCAAGATTTTATTACGCTCCAGTCAAAAGTTACAAGCATTTGATTGTTGCAGACTTTGATAGGTATAGGACGCTCCGTATAGAAGTTAGGGCCATTTGCAGTTTTATCAGGGTTTGGTTTGGGACTCAAGGCTAACATAGCTATGAGCGACAACTTTAATTGACAAGAGGCACGAGTACTTTATTGTCACAAAATTTCAAGATTTTATGACGCTCCAGTTAAAAGTTACAAGCATTTGAATGTTGCAAACTTTGATAGGTATAGGACGCACCGTATAGAAGTTTGGACCATTTGAAGTTTTCTCAGTGTTTGATTTGGGACTCAACGGAAGCATAGCTATGAGCGATAACTTTAATTGACAAGAGGCACGAGTACTTTATTGTCTCAAAATTTCAAGATTTTATGACGCTCCAGTAAAAAGTTACAAGCATTTGATTGTTGCAAACTTTGATAGGTATAGGACGCACCGTATAGAAGTTAAGGCCATTTGAAGTTTGATCAGTGTTTGATTTGGGACTCAAGGGTAGCTTAGCTATGAGCGAAAGCTTAAATTGATAAGACGCACGAGTACTTTATTTGTCAAAAATTTCAAGATTTGATTACGCTCCAGTTAAAAGGTACAAGTATTTGAATGTTGCAAACTTTGATAGGTATAGGACGCACCGTACAGAAGTTAGGGCCATTTGAAGTTTTATCAATGTTTGATTTGGGACTCAAGGGTAGCATAGCTATGAGCGATAGTTTAAATTGATAAGAGGCACGAGTACTTTATTGTCACAAAATTTCAAGATTTTATGACGCTCCAGTAAAAAGTTGCAAGCATTTGAAAGTTACAAACTTTGATAGGTATAGGACGCACAGTATAGAAGTTAGGGCCATTTCGAAGTTTTATCAGTGTTTGATTTGGGACTCAAGGGTAGCATAGCTATGAGCAATAACTTTAATTGACAAGAACCAAGAGTACTTAATTGTCACAAAATTTCAAGATTTTATTACGTTCCAGTAAAAAGTTACAAGCATTTGAATGGTGCACACTTTGATAGGAATAGGACAAACAGTATAGAAGTTAGGGCCATTTCGAAGTTTTATCAGTGTTTGATTTGGGACTCAAGGGTAGCATAGCTATGAGCGATAGCTTAAATTGATAAGAGGCAGTGCCATTTGAAGTTTTATCAGTGTTTGATGTGGGACTCAAGGGTAGCATAGCTATGAGCGAGATATTAAATTGATAAGAGGCACGAGTACTTTATTGTCAAAAATTTCAAGATTTGATTACGATCCAGTTAAAAGGTACACGCATTTGAATGTTGCATACTTTGATAGGTATAGGACGCACCGTATAGAAGTTAAGGCCATTTGAAGTTTGATCAGTGTTTATTTTGGGACTCAAGGGTAGCATAGGTATGAGCGATAGCTTAAATTGACAAGAGGGACGAGTACTTTATTGTCACAAAATTTCAAGATTTTATTACGCTCCAGTAAAAAGGTACAAGCATTTGGATGTTGCCAACTTTGATAGGTATAGGATGCACCGTATAGAAGTTAGGGCCATTTGAAGTTTTATCAGTGTTTGATGTGGGACTCAAGGGTAGCATAGCTATGAGCGATAGATTAAATTGATAAGAGGCACGAGTACTACATTGTCAAAAATTTCAAGATTTGATTACGCTCCAGTTAAAAGGTACAAGCATTTGAATGTTGCAAACTTTGATAGGTATAGGACGCACAGTACAGAAGTTAGGACCATTTGAAGTTTTATCTGTGTTTTATTTTGGAGTGAGTATGAGCGATAGCTTAAATGGACAAGAGGCACGAGTACTTTATTGTCACAAAATTGTAAGATTTTATGACGCTCCAGTAAAAAGTTACAAGCATTTGTTTGTTGCAAACTTTGATAGGTATAGGGCGCACCGTATAGAAGTTAAGGCCATTTGAAGTTTTATCAGTGTTTGATTTGGGACTCAAGGGTAGCATAGCTATGAGCGATAGCTTAAATTGATAGGAGGCACGAGTACTTTATTGTCAAAAATTTAAAGATTTGATTATGCTCCAGTAAAAAGTTACAAGCATTTGATTGTTGCAAACTTTGATGGGTATAGGACACACCGTATAGAAGTTAGCGCCATTTGGGGTTTTATCAGTGTTTGTTTTTGGACTCAAGGGTAGCAAAACTATGAGCGATAGCTTAAATTGGTAAGAGGCACGAGTAATTTGTTGTTACAAAATGTCAAGATTTTATTACGCTACGGTAAAAAGGTACAAGCATTTGAATGTTGTAAACTTTGACAGGAATAGGATGCACAGTATAGAAGTTAGGGCCATTTGAAGTTTTATCAGTGTTTGATTTGGGACTCAAGGTTAGCATAACTATGAGCGATAGCTTAAATTGATAAGAGGCACGAGTACTTTATTGTCACAAAATTTCAAGACTTTATTACGCTCCAGTCAAAAGTTACAAGCGTTTGATTGTTGCAAGCTTTGATAGGTATAGGACGCACTGTATAGAAGTTAGCGCCATTTGAAATTTTATCAGTGTTTGATGTGGGACTCAAGGGTAGCATAGCTATGACCGATGATTAAATTAATACGAGGCACGAGTATTATATTTTCAAAAATTTCAAGATTTGATTACGCTCCAGTAAAAAGTTACAAGCATTTGAATGTTGCAAATTTTGATAGGTATAGGACGCACCGTATAGAAGTTAGGGCCATTTGCAGTTTTATCAGTGTTTGATTTGGGACTCGAGGCTAAAATAGCTATGAGCGATAACTTTAATTGACAAGAGGCACGAGTACTTTATTGTCACAAAATTTCAAGATTTTATGACGCTCCAGTTAAAAGTTACAAGCATTTGATAGTTGCAAACTTTGATAGGTATAGGACGCACCGTATAGAAGTTAGGGACATTTGCAGTTTTATCAGTGTTTAATTTGGGACTCCTGGCTAAAATAGCTATGAGCGATAACTTTAATTGACAAGAGGCACGAGTACTTTATTGTCACAAAATTTCAAGATTTTATGACGCTCCAGTTAAAAGTTACAAGCATTTGGTAGTTGCAAACTTTGATAGGTATAGGACGCACCGTATAGAAGTTTGGGCCATTTGAAGTTTTATCAGTGTTTGATTTGGGACTCAAGGGTAGCATAGCTATGAGCGATAGTTTAAATTGATAAGAGGCACGTGTACTTTATTGTCACAAAATTTCAAGATTTTATGACGCTCCAGTAAAAAGTTACAAGCATTTGATTGTTGCAAACTTTGATAGGTATAGGACGCACCGTATAGAAGTATGGGCCATTTGCAGTTTTATCAATGTTTGATTTGGGACTCAAGGGTAGCATAGCTATGAGTGATAGTTTAAATTGATAAGAGGCACGAGTGCTTTATTGTCACAAAATTTCAAGATTTTATTACGGTCCAGTCAAAAGTTACAAGCATTTGTTTGTTGCAAACTTTGATAAGTATAGGGCGCACCGTATAGAAGTTAAGGCCATTTGAAGTTTTATCAGTGTTTGATATGGGACTCAAGGGTAGCATAGCTATGAGCGATAGCTTAAATTGATAAGAGGCACGAGTACTTTATTGTCAAAAATTTCAAGATTTGATTATGCTCCAGTAAAAAGTTACAAGCATTTGATTGTTGCAAACTTTGATGGGTATAGGACACACCGTATAGAAGTTAGCGCCATTTGGAGTTTTATCAGTGTTTGTTTTGGGACTCAAGGGTAGCATAGCTATGAGCGATAGCTTAAATTGGTAAGAGGCACGAGTAATTTATTGTCACAAAATGTCAAGATTTTATTACGCTCCAGTAAAAAGGTACAAGCATTTGAATGTTGTAAACTTCGACAGGAATAGGATGCACAGTATAGAAGTTAGGGCCATTTGAAGTTTTATCAGTGTTTGATTTGGGACTCAAGGTTAGCATAACTATGAGCGATAGCTTAAATTGATAAGAGGCACGAGTACTTTATTGTCACAAAATTTCAAGACTTTATTACGCTCCAGTCAAAAGTTACAAGCATTTGATTGTTGCAAGCTTTGATAGGTATAGGACGCACTGTATAGAAGTAAGCGCCATTTGAAATTTTATCAGTGTTTGATGTGGGACTCAAGGGTAGCATAGCTATGAGTGATAGATTAAATTAATACGAGGCACGAGTATTATATTTTCAAAAATTTCAAGATTTTATTACGCTCCAGTAAAAAGTTACAAGCATTTGATAGTTGCAAAATTTGATAGGTATAGGACGCACCGTATAGAAGTTAGGGCCATTTGAAGTTTTATCAGTGTTTGATGTGGGACTCAAGGGTAGCATAGCTATGAGCGATAGATTAAATTGATAAGAGGCACGAGTACTACATTGTCAAAAATTTCAAGATTTGATTACGCTCCAGTTAAAAGGTACAAGCATTTGAATGTTGCAAACTTTGATAGGTATAGGACGCACAGTACAGAAGTTAGGACCATTTGAAGTTTTATCTGTGTTTTATTTTGGAGTGAGTATGAGCGATAGCTTAAATTGACAAGAGGCACGAATACTTTATTGTCACAAAATTGTAAGATTTTATGACGCTCCAGTAAAAAGTTACAAGCATTTGTTTGTTGCAAACTTTGATAGGTATAGGGCGCACCGTATAGAAGTTAAGGCCATTTGAAGTTTTATCAGTGTTTGATTTGGGACTCAAGGGTAGCATAGCAATGAGCGATAGCTTAAATTGATAGGAGGCACGAGTACTTTATTGTCAAAAATTTAAAGATTTGATTATGCTCCAGTAAAAAGTTACAAGCATTTGATTGTTGCAAACTTTGATGGGTATAGGACACACCGTATAGAAGTTAGCGCCATTTGGGGTTTTATCAGTGTTTGTTTTTGGACTCAAGGGTAGCAAAACTATGAGCGATAGCTTAAATTGGTAAGAGGCACGAGTAATTTGTTGTTACAAAATGTCAAGATTTTATTACGCTACGGTAAAAAGGTACAAGCATTTGAATGTTGTAAACTTTGACAGGAATAGGATGCACAGTATAGAAGTTAGGGCCATTTGAAGTTTTATCAGTGTTTGATTTGGGACTCAAGGTTAGCATAACTATGAGCGATAGCTTAAATTGATAAGAGGCACGAGTACTTTATTGTCACAAAATTTCAAGACTTTATTACGCTCCAGTCAAAAGTTACAAGCGTTTGATTGTTGCAAGCTTTGATAGGTATAGGACGCACTGTATAGAAGTTAGCGCCATTTGAAATTTTATCAGTGTTTGATGTGGGACTCAAGGGTAGCATAGCTATGAGCGATGATTAAATTAATACGAGGCACGAGTATTATATTTTCAAAAATTTCAAGATTTGATTACGCTCCAGTAAAAAGTTACAAGCATTTGAATGTTGCAAATTTTGATAGGTATAGGACGCACCGTATAGAAGTTAGGGCCATTTGCAGTTTTATCAGTGTTTGATTTGGGACTCCAGGCTAAAATAGCTATGAGCGATAACTTTAATTGACAAGAGGCACAAGTACTTTATTGTCACAAAATTTCAAGATTTTATGACGCTCCAGTTAAAAGTTACAAGCATTTGATAGTTGCAAACTTTGATAGGTATAGGACGCACCGTATAGAAGTTTGGGCCATTTGAAGTTTTATCAGTGTTTGATTTGGGACTCAAGGGTAGCATAGCTATGAGCGATAGTTTAAATTGATAAGAGGCACGTGTACTTTATTGTCACAAAATTTCAAGATTTTATGACGCTCCAGTAAAAAGTTACAAGCATTTGATTGTTGCAAACTTTGATAGGTATAGGACGCACCGTATAGAAGTAAGGGCCATTTGCAGTTTTATCAATGTTTGATTTGGGACTCAAGGGTAGCATAGCTATGAGTGATAGTTTAAATTGATAAGAGGCACGAGTGCTTTATTGTCACAAAATTTCAAGATTTTATTACGGTCCAGTCAAAAGTTACAAGCATTTGTTTGTTGCAAACTTTGATAAGTATAGGGCGCACCGTATAGAAGTTAAGGCCATTTGAAGTTTTATCAGTGTTTGATATGGGACTCAAGGGTAGCATAGCTATGAGCGATAGCTTAAATTGATAAGAGGCACGAGTACTTTATTGTCAAAAATTTCAAGATTTGATTATGCTCCAGTAAAAAGTTACAAGCATTTGATTGTTGCAAACTTTGATGGGTATAGGACACACCGTATAGAAGTTAGCGCCATTTGGAGTTTTATCAGTGTTTGTTTTGGGACTCAAGGGTAGCATAGCTATGAGCGATAGCTTAAATTGGTAAGAGGCACGAGTAATTTATTGTCACAAAATGTCACGATTTTATTACGCTCCAGTAAAAAGGTACAAGCATTTGAATGTTGTAAACTTTGACAGGAATAGGATGCACAGTATAGAAGTTAGGGCCATTTGAAGTTTTATCAGTGTTTGATTTGGGACTCAAGGTTAGCATAACTATGAGCGATAGCTTAAATTGATAAGAGTCACGAGTACTTTATTGTCACAAAATTTCAAGACTTTATTACGCTCCAGTCAAAAGTTACAAGCATTTGATTGTTGCAAGCTTTGATAGGTATAGGACGCACTGTATAGAAGTAAGCGCCATTTGAAATTTTATCAGTGTTTGATGTGGGACTCAAGGGTAGCATAGCTATGAGCGATAGATTAAATTAATACAAGGCACGAGTATTATATTTTCAAAAATTTCAAGATTTTATTACGCTCCAGTAAAAAGTTACAAGCATTTGATAGTTGCAAAATTTGATAGGTATAGGACGCACCGTATAGAAGTTTGGGCCATTTGAAGTTTTATCAGTTTTTGATTTGGGACTCAAGGGTAGCATAGCTATGAGCGATAGTTTAAATTGATAAGAGGCACGTGTACTTTATTGTCACAAAATTTCAAGATTTTATGACGCTCCAGTAAAAAGTTACAAGCATTTGATTGTTGCAAACTTTGATAGATATAGGACGCACCGTATAGAAGTAAGGGCCATTTGCAGTTTTATCAATGTTTGATTTGGGACTCAAGGGTAGCATAGCTATGAGTGATAGTTTAAATTGATAAGAGGCACGAGTACTTTATTGTCACAAAATTTCAAGATTTTATGACGCACCAGTAAAAAGTTACAAGCATTTGATTGTTGCAAACTTTGATAAGTATAGGACGCACAGTACAGAAGTTAGGACCATTTGAAGTTTTATCTGTGTTTTATTTTCGAATGAGTATGAGCGATAGCTTAAATTGACAAGAGGCACGAGTACTTTATTGTCACAAAATTGTAAGATTTTATGACGCTCCAGTAAAAAGTTACAAGCATTTGATTGTTGCAAACTTTGATAGGTATAGGACGCACTGTATAGAAGTTAGCGCCATTTGAAGTTTTATCAGTGTTTGATGTGGGACTCCAGGCTAAAATAGCTATGAGCGATAACTTTAATTGACAAGAGGCACGAGTACTTTATTGTCACAAAATTTAAAGATTTTATGACTCTCCAGTTAAAAGATACAAGCATTTGATAGTTGCAAACTTTGATAGATATAGGACGCACCGTATAGAAGTAAGGGCCATTTGCAGTTTTATCAATGTTTGATTTGGGACTCAAGGGTAGCATAGCTATGAGTGATAGTTTAAATTGATAAGAGGCACGAGTACTTTATTGTCACAAAATTTCAAGATTTTATGACGCACCAGTAAAAAGTTACAAACATTTGATTGTGTCAAACTTTGATAGGTATAGGACGCACAGTACAGAAGTTAGGACCATTTGAAGTTTTATCTGTGTTTTATTTTCGAATGAGTATGAGCGATAGCTTAAATTGACAAGAGGCACGAGTACTTTATGGTCACAAAATTGTAAGATTTTATGACGCTCCAGTAAAAAGTTACAAGCATTTGATTGTTGCAAACTTTGATAGGTATAGGACGCACTGTATAGAAGTTAGCGCCATTTGAAGTTTTATCAGTGGTTGATGTGGGACTCCAGGCTAAAATAGCTATGAGCGATAACTTTAATTGACAAGAGGCACGAGTACTTTATTGTCACAAAATTTAAAGATTTTATGACGCTCCAGTTAAAAGATACAAGCATTTGATAGTTCCAAACTTTGATAGGTATAGGACACACCGTATAGAAGTTTGGGCCATTTGAAGTTTTACCAGTGTTTGATGTGGGACTCAAGGGTAGCATAGCTATGAGCGATAGATTAAATTAACAAGAGGCACGAGTACTTTATTGTCACAAAATTGTAAGATTTTATGACGCTCCAGTAAAAAGTTACAAGCATTTGAATGTTACAAACTTTGATAGGTATAGGACGCACCGTATAGAAGTTAAGGTCATTTGAAGTTTGATCAGTGTTTATTTTGGGACTCAAGGGTAGCATAGCTATGAGCGATAGCTTAAATTGATAAGAGGCACGAGTACTTTATTGTCACAAAATTTCAAGATTTTATTACGCTCCAGTCAAATGTTACAAACATTTGATTGTTACAAACATTGATAGGTATAGGACGCACCGTATAGAAGTTAGGGCCATTTGAAGTTTTATCAGTGTTTGATGTGGGACTCAAGGGTAGCATAGCTATAAGCGATAGATTAAATTGATAAGAGGCACGAGTACTATATTGTCAAAAATGTCAAGATTTGATTACGCTCCAGTTAAAAGGTACAAGCATTTGAATGTTGCAAACTTTGATAGGTATAGGACGCACAGTACAGAAGTTAGGCCCATTTGAAGTTTTATCTGTATTTTATTTTGGAGTGAGTATGAGCGATAGCTTAAATTGACAAGAGGCACGAGTACTTTATTGTCACAAAATTGTAAGATTTTATGACGCTCCAGTAAAAAGATACAAGCATTTGAATGTTGCAAACTTTGATAGGTATAGGACACACCGTATAGAAGTTACGGCCATTTGAAGTTTTATCAGTGTTTCATGTGGGACTCAAGGGTAGCAATGCTACGAGCGATATATTAAATTGATAAGAGGCACGAGTACTTTATTGTCACAAAATTTCAAGATTTTATTACGGTCCAGTAAAAAGTTACAAGCATTTGTTTGTTGCAAACTTTGATAGCTATAGGGCGCACCGTATAGAAGTTAAGGCCATTTGAAGCTTTATCAGTGTTTGATTTGGGACTCAAGGGTAGCATAGCTATGAGCGATAGCTTAAATTGATAAGAGGCACGAGTACTTTATTGTCAAAAATTTCAAGATTTGATTATGCTCCAGTAAAAAGTTACAAGCATTTGATTGTTGCAAACTTTGATGGGTATAGGACACACCGTATAGAAGTTAGCGCCATTTGGGGTTTTATCAGTGTTTGTTTTGGGACTCAAGGGTAGCATAACTATGAGCGATAGCTTAAATTGGTAAGAGGCACGAGTAATTTGTTGTCACAAAATGTCAAGATTTTATTACGCTACTGTAAAAAAGTACAAGCATTTGAATGTTGTAAACTTTGACAGGAATAGGATGCACAGTATAGAAGTTAGGGCCATTTGAAGTTTTATCAGTGTTTGATTTGGGACTCAAGGTTAGCATAACTATGAGCGATAGCTTAAATTGATAAGAGGCACGAGTACTTTATTGTCACAAAATTTCAAGACTTTATTACGCTCCAGTCAAAAGTTACAAGCATTTGATTGTTGCAAGCTTTGATAGGTATAGGACGCACTGTATAGAAGTTAGCGCCATTTGAAATTTTATCAGTGTTTGATGTGGGACTCAAGGGTAGCATAGCTATGAGCGATGATTAAATTAATACGAGGCACGAGTATTATATTTTCAAAAATTTCAAGATTTGATTACACTCCAGTAAAAAGTTACAAGCATTTGAATGTTGCAAATTTTGATAGTTATAGGACGCACCGTATTTTAGTTAGGGCCATTTGCAGTTTTATCAGTGTTTGATTTGGGACTCCAGGCTAAAATAGCTATGAGCGATAACTTTAATTGACAAGAGGCACGAGTACTTTATTGTCACAAAATTTCAAGATTTTATGACGCTCCAGTTAAAAGTTACAAGCATTTGATAGTTGCAAACTTTGATAGGTATAGGACGCACCGTATAGAAGTTTGGGCCATTTGAAGTTTTATCAGTGTTTGATTTGGGACTCAAGGGTAGCATAGCTATGAGCGATAGTTTAAATTGATAAGAGGAACGTGTACTTTTTTGTCACAAAATTTCAAGATTTTATGACGCTCCAGTAAAAAGTTACAAGCATTTGATTGTTGCAAACTTTGATAGGTATAGGACGCACCGTATAGTAAGGGCCATTTGCAGTTTTATCAATGTTTGATTTGGGACTCAAGGGTAGCATAGCTATGAGTGATAGTTTAAATTGATAAGAGGCACGAGTACTTTATTGTCACAAAATTTCAAGATTTTATGACGCTCCAGTAAAAAGTTACAAGCATTTGATTGTTGCAAACTTTGATAGGTATAGGACGCACAGTACAGAAGTTAGGACCATTTGAAGTTTTATCTGTGTTTTATTTTCGAATGAGTATGAGCGATAGCTTAAATTGACAAGAGGCACGAGTACTTTATTGTCACAAAATTGTAAGATTTTATGACGCTCCAGTAAAAAGTTACAAGCATTTGAATGTTACAAACTTTGATAGGTATAGGACGCACAGTATACAAGTTTGGGCCATTTGAAGTTTTAGCAGTGTTTAATTTTGGAGTCAAGGGTAGCATAGGTATGAGCGATAGCTTAAATTGACAAGAGGGACGAGTACTTTATTGTCACAAAATATTAAGATTTTATTACGCTCCAGTTAAAAGGTACAAGCATTTGGATGTTGCCAACTTTGATAGGTATATGATGCACCGTATAGAAGTTAGGGCCATTTGCAGTTTTATCAGTGTTTGACTTGAAACCCAAGGGTAGCATAGCTATGAGCGATAGATTAAATTGATAAGAGGCACGAGTACTATATTGTCAAAAATTTCAAGATTTGATTACGCTCCAGTTAAAAGGTACAATCATTTGAATGTTGCAAACTTTGATAGGTATAGGACGCACCGTATAGAAGTTAGGGCCGTTTGCAGTTTTATCAATGTCTGATTTGGGACTCAAAGGTAGCATAGCTGTGAGCGATAGTTTAAATTGGTAAGAGGCACGAGTACTTTATTGTCACAAAATTTCAAGATTTTATGACGCTCCAGTAAAAAGTTACAAGCATTTGATTGTTGCAAAATTTGATAGGTATAGGATGCACCGTATAGAAGTTAAGGCCATTTGAAGTTCGATCAGTGTTCGATTTGGGGCTCAAGGGTAGCATAGCTATGAGCGATAGCTTAAATTGATAAGAGGCACGAGTACTTTAATGTCACAAAATTTCAAGATTTTATGACGCTCCAGTCAAATGTTACAAACATTTGATTGTTGCAAACTTTGATAGGTATAGGACGCACCGTATAGAAGTTAGGGCCATTTGCAGTTTTATCAATGTTTGATTTGGGACTCAAGGGTAGCATAGCTATGAGTGATAGTTTAAATTGATAAGAGGCACGAGTACTTTATTGTCACAAAATTTCAAGATTTTAAGACGCTCTAGTAAAAAGTTACAAGCATTTGATTGTTGCAAACTTTGATAGGTATAGGACGCACAGTACAGAAGTTAGGGCCATTTGAAGTTTTATCTGTGTTTTATTTTCGAGTGTGTATGAGCGATAGCTTAAATTGACAAGAGGCACGAGTACTATATTGTCACAAAATTGTAAGATTTTATGACGCTCCAGTAAAAAGTTACAAGCATTTGAATGTTACAAACTTTGATAGGTATAGGACGCACAGTATACAAGTTTGGGCCATTTGAAGTTTTAGCAGTGCTTTATTTTGGAGTCAAGGGCAGCATAGGTATGAGCGATAGCTTAAATTGACAAGAGGGACGAGTACTTTATTGTCACAAAATTTCAAGATTTTATTTCGCTCCAGTAAAAAGGTACAAGCATTTGGATGTTGCAAAATTTGATAGGTATAGGACGCACAGTATAGAAGTTAAGGCCATTTGAAGTTTGATCAGTGTTTGATTTGGGGCTCAAGGGTAGCATAGCTATGAGCGATAGCTTAAATTGATATGAGGCACAAGTACTTTATTGTCACAAAATTTCAAGATTTTATTACGCTCCAGTCAAATGTTACAAACATTTGATTGTTGCAAACTTTGATAGGTATAGGACGCACCGTATAGAAGTTAGGGCCATTTGAAGTTTTATCAGTGTTTGATGTGGGACTCAAGGGTAGTATAGCTATGAGCGATAGATTAAATTGATAAGAGGCACGAGTACTATATTGTCAAAAATATCAAGATTTGATTACGCTCCAGTTAAAAGGTACAAGCATTTGAATGTTGCAAACTTTGATAGGTATAGGACGCACCGTATAGAAGTTAGGGTCATTTGCAGTTTTATCAATGTTTGATTTGGGACCCAAGGGTAGCATAGCTATGAGTGATAGTTTAAATTGATAAGAGGCACGAGTACTTTATTGTCACAAAATTTCAAGATTTTAAGACGCTCCAGTAAAAAGTTACAAGCATTTGATTGTTGCAAACTTTGATAGGTATAGGACGCACAGTACAGAAGTTAGAGCCATTTGAAGTTTTATCTGTGTTTTATTTTCGAATGAGTATGAGCGATAGCTTAAATTGACAAGAGGCACAGTACTTTATTGTCACAAAATTGTAAGATTTTATGACGCTCCAGTAAAAAGTTACAAGCATTTGAATGTTACAAACTTTGATAGGTATAGGACGCACAGTATACAAGTTTGGGCCATTTGAAGTTTTAGCAGTGCTTTATTTTGGAGTCAAGGGCAGCATAGGTATGAGCGATAGCTTAAATTGACAAGAGGGACGAGTACTTTATTGTCACAAAATTTCAAGATTTTATTACGCTCCAGTAAAAAGGTACAAGCATTTGGATGTTGCAAAATTTGATAGGTATAGGACGCACAGTATAGAAGTTAAGGCCATTTGAAGTTTGGTCAGTGTTTGATTTGGGGCTCAAGGGTAGCATAGCTATGAGCGATAGCTTAAATTGATATGAGGCACGAGTACTTTATTGTCACAAAATTTCAAGATTTTATTACGCTCCAGTCAAATGTTACAAACATTTGATTGTTGCAAACTTTGATAGGTATAGGACGCACCGTATAGAAGTTAGGGCCATTTGAAGTTTTATCAGTGTTTGATGTGGGACTCAAGGGTAGTATAGCTATGAGCGATAGATTAAATTGATAAGAGGCACGAGTACTATATTGTCAAAAATATCAAGATTTGATTACGCTCCAGTTAAAAGGTACAAGCATTTGAATGTTGCCAACTTTGATAGGTATAGGATGCACCGTATAGAAGAGAGGGCCATTTGCAGTTTTATCCGTGTTTGATTTGGGACTCAAGGGTAGCATAGCTATGAGCGATAGCTTAAATTGATAAGAGGCACGAGCACATTATTGTCACAAAATTTCAAGATTTTATGACGCTCCAGTAAAAAGTTACAAGCATTTGAATGTTGCACACTTTGATAGGTATAGGACGCACCGTATAGAAGTTAGGGCCATTTGAAGATTTATCAGTGTTTGATTTGGGACTCAAGCGTAGCATAGCTATGAGCGATAGCTTAAATTGATAAGAGGCACGAGTACTTTATTGTCACAAAATTTCAAGATTTTATTACGCTCCAGTAAAAAGTTACAAGCATTTGAATGTTGTAAACTTTGATATAAATAGATTTTAAGACGCTCTAGTAAAAAGTTACAAGCATTTGATTGTTGCAAACTTTGATAGGTATAGGACGCACAGTACAGAAGTTAGGGCCATTTGAAGTTTTATCTGTGTTTTATTTTCGAGTGAGTATGAGCGATAGCTTAACTTTAAGTGACAAGAACCAAGAGTACTTTATTGTCACAAAATTTCAAGATTTTATTACGCTCCAGTAAAAAGTTACAAGCATTTGAATGTTGCACACTTTGATAGGAATAGGACGCACAGTATAGAAGTTTGGGCCATTTGAAGTTTTATCAGTGTTTGATTTGGGAGTCAAGGTTAGCATAGATATGAGCGATAGCTTAAATTAATAAGAGGCACGAGGACTTTATTGTCACAAAATTTCAAGATTTTATGACGCTCCAGTAAAAAGTTACAAGCATTTTAATGTTGCAAACTTTGATAAGTATAGGACGCACCGTATAGAAGTTAGGGCCATTTGCAGTCTTATCCGTGTTTGATTTGGGACTCAAGGATAGGATAGCTATGAGCGATAGCTTAAATTGTTAAGAGGGTCGAGTACTTCATTGTCACAAAATTTCAAGATTTTATGACGCTCCAGTAAAAAGTTACAAGCATTTGAATGTTGCAAACTTTGATAGGTATAGGACGCACTGTATAGAAGTTAGGGCTATTTGAAGATTTATCAGTGTTTGATTTGGGACTCTAGGGTAGCATAGCTATGAGCAATATCTTTATTTGACAAGAACCAAGAGTACTTAATTGTCACAAAATTTCAAGATTTTATTACGCTCCAGTAAAAAGTTACAAGCATTTGAATGTTGCACACTTTGATAGGAATAGGACGCACAGTATAGAAGTTAGGGCCATTTGAAGTTTTATCAGTGTTTGATTTGGGACTCAAGGTTAGCATAGCTATGAGCGATAACTTAAATTGATAAGAGGCACGAGTACCTTATTGTCACAAAATTTCAAGATTTTATTACGCCCAGTCAAAAGTTACAAGCATTTCATTGTTGCAAACTTTGATAGGTATAGGACGCACCGTATAGAAGTTAAGGCCATTTGAAGTTTTATCAGTGTTTGATTTGGGACTCAAGGGTAGCATAGCTATGAGCGATAGCTTAAATTGATAAGAGACACGAGTACTTTATTGTTAAATATTTCAAGATTTGATTACGCTCCAGTCAAAAGTTACAAGCATTTGATTGTTGCAAACTTTGATAGGTATAGGACGCACTGTATAGAAGTTAGGGCCATTTGAAGTTTTATCAGTGTTTGATTTGGGACTCAAGGGTAGCATAGCTATGAGCGATAGCTTAAATTGATAAGAGGCACGAGTACTTTATTGTCAAAAATTTCAAGATTTGATTACGCTCCAGTTAAAAGGTACAAGTATTTGAATGTTGCAAACTTTGATAGGTATAGGACGCACCGTATAGATGTTAGGGCCATTTGCAGTTTTATTAATGTTTGATTTGGGACTCAAGGGTAACATAGCTATGAGCGACAGATTAAATTAACAAGAGGCACGAGTACTTTATTGTCACAAAATTGTAAGATTTTATGACGCTCCAGTAAAAAGTTACAAGCATTTGAATGTTACAAACTTTGATAGGTATAGGACGCACAGTATACAAGTTTGGGCCATTTGAAGTTTTAGCAGTGTTTTATTTTGGAGTCAAGGGTAGCATAGGTATGAGCGATAGCTTAAATTGACAAGAGGGACGAGTACTTTATTGTCACAAAATTTCAAGATTTTATTACGCTCCAGTAAAAAGGTACAAGCATTTGGATGTTGCCAACTTTGATAGGTATAGGATGCACCGTATAGAAGTTAGGGCAATTTGCAGTCTTATCCGTGTTTGATTTGGGACTCAAGGTTAGGATAGCTATGAGCGATAGCTTAAATTGATAAGAGGCACGAGCACATTATTGTCACAAAATTTCAAGATTTTATGACGCTCCAGTAAAAAGTTACAAGCATTTGAATGTTGCACACTTTGATAGGTATAGGACGCACCGTATAGAAGTTAGGGCCATTTGAAGATTTATCAGTGTTTGATTTGGGACTCAAGCGTAGCATAGCTATGAGCGATAGCTTAAATTGATAAGAGGCACGAGTACTTTATTGTCACAAAATTTCAAGATTTTATTACGCTCCAGTAAAAAGTTACAAGCATTTGAATGTTGTAAACTTTGATATAAATAGATTTTAAGACGCTCTAGTAAAAAGTTACAAACATTTGATTGTTGCAAACTTTGATAGGTATAGGACGCACAGTACAGAAGTTAGGGCCATTTGAAGTTTTATCTGTGTTTTATTTTCGAGTGAGTATGAGCGATAGCTTAACTTTAAGTGACAAGAACCAAGAGTACTTTATTGTCACAAAATTTCAAGATTTTATTACGCTCCAGTAAAAAGTTACAAGCATTTGAATGTTGCACACTTTGATATGAATAGGACGCACAGTATAGAAGTTAGGGCCATTTGAAGTTTTATCAGTGTTTGATTTGGGAGTCAAGGTTAGCATAGATATGAGCGATAGCTTAAATTAATAAGAGGCACGAGGACTTTATTGTCACAAAATTTCAAGATTTTATGACGCTCCAGTAAAAAGTTACAAGCATTTTAATGTTGCAAACTTTGATAAGTATAGGACGCACCGTATAGAAGTTAGGGCCATTTGCAGTCTTATCCGTGTTTGATTTGGGACTCAAGGATAGGATAGCTATGAGCGATAGCTTAAATTGTTAAGAGGGTCGAGTAATTCATTGTCACAAAATTTCAAGATTTTATGACGCTCCAGTAAAAAGTTACAAGCATTTGAATGTTGCAAACTTTGATAGGTATAGGACGCACTGTATAGAAGTTAGGGCTATTTGAAGATTTATCAGTGTTTGAGTTGGGACTCTAGGGTAGCATAGCTATGAGCAATATCTTTATTTGACAAGAACCAAGAGTACTTAATTGTCACAAAATTTCAAGATTTTATTACGCTCCAGTAAAAAGTTACAAGCATTTGAATGTTGCACACTTTGATAGGAATAGGACGCACAGTATAGAAGTTAGGGCCATTTGAAGTTTTATCAGTGTTTGATTTGGGACTCAAGGTTAGCATAGCTATGAGCGATAACTTAAATTGATAAGAGGCACGAGTACCTTATTGTCACAAAATTTCAAGATTTTATTACGCCCAGTCAAAAGTTACAAGCATTTCATTGTTGCAAACTTTGATAGGTATAGGACGCACCGTATAGAAGTTAAGGCCATTTGAAGTTTTATCAGTGTTTGATTTGGGACTCAAGGGTAGCATAGCTATGAGCGATAGCTTAAATTGATAAGAGGCACGAGTACTTTATTGTTAAATATTTCAAGATTTGATTACGCTCCAGTCAAAAGTTACAAGCATTTGATTGTTGCAAACTTTGATAGGTATAGGACGCACTGTATAGAAGTTAGGGCCATTTGAAGTTTTATCAGTGTTTGATTTGGGACTCAAGGGTAGCATAGCTATGAGCGATAGCTTAAATTGATAAGAGGCACGAGTACTTTATTGCCAAAAATTTCAAGATTTGATTACGCTCCAGTTAAAAGGTACAAGTATTTGAATGTTGCAAACTTTGATAGGTATAGGACGCACCGTATAGATGTTAGGGCCATTTGCAGTTTTATTAATGTTTGATTTGGGACTCAAGGGTAACATAGCTATGAGCGACAGATTAAATTAACAAGAGGCACGAGTACTTTATTGTCACAAAATTGTAAGATTTTATGACGCTCCAGTAAAAAGTTACAAGCATTTGAATGTTACAAACTTTGATAGGTATAGGACGCACAGTATACAAGTTTGGGCCATTTGAAGTTTTAGCAGTGTTTTATTTTGGAGTCAAGGGTAGCATAGGTATGAGCGATAGCTTAAATTGACAAGAGGGACGAGTACTTTATTGTCACAAAATTTCAAGATTTTATTACGCTCCAGTAAAAAGGTACAAGCATTTGGATGTTGCCAACTTTGATAGGTGTAGGATGCACCGTATAGAAGTTAGGGCAATTTGCAGTCTTATCCGTGTTTGATTTGGGACTCAAGGTTAGGATAGCTATGAGCGATAGCTTAAATTGTTAAGAGGGTCGAGTACTTCATTGTCACAAAATTTCAAGGTTTTATGACGCTCCAGTAAAAAGGTACAAGCATTTGAAAGTTGCAAACTTTGATAGGTAAAGGACGCACCGTATAGAAGTTAGGGCCATTTGAAGATTTATCAGTGTTTGATTTGGGACTCAAGGGTAGCATAGCTATGAGCGATAGATTAAATTGATAAGAGGAACGAGTACATTATTGTCACAAAATTTCAAGATTTTATAACGCTCCAGTAAAAAGTTACAAGCATTTGAATGTTGCAAACTTTGATAGGTATAGGACGCACCGTATAGAAGTTAGGGCCATTTGAAGATTTATCAGTGTTTGATTTAGGACTCTAGGGTAGCATAGCTATGAGCAATAACTTTAATTGACAAGAACCAAGAGTAGTTAATTGTCACAAAATTTCAAGATGTTATTACGCTCCAGTAAAAAGTTACAAGCATTTGAATGTTGCACACTTTGATAGGAATAGGACGCACAGTATAGAAGTTAGGGCCATTTGAAGTTTTATCAGTGTTTGATTTGGGACTCAAGGTTAGCATAGCTATGAGCGATAACTTAAATTGATAAGAGGCACGAGTACCTTATTGTCACAAAATTTCAAGATTTTATTACGCCCAGTCAAAAGTTACAAGCATTTGATTGTTGCAAACTTTGATAGGTATAGGACGCACCGTATAGAAGTTAAGGCCATTTGAAGTTTTATCAGTGTTTGATTTGGGACTCAAGGGTAGCATAGCTATGAGCGATAGCTTAAATTGATAAGAGGCACGAGTACTTTATTGTTAAATATTTCAAGATTTGATTACGTTCCAGTCAAAAGTTACAAGCATTTGATTGTTGCAAACTTTGATAGGTATAGGACGCACTGTATAGAAGTTAGGGCCATTTGAAGTTTAATCAGTGTTTGATTTGGGACTCAAGGGTAGCATAGCTATGAACGATAGCTTAAATTGATAAGAGGCACGAGTACTTTATTGTCAAAAATTTCAAGATTTGATTACGCTCCAGTTAAAAGGTACAAGTATTTGAATGTTGCAAACTTTGATAGGTATAGGACGCACCGTATAGAAGTTAGGGCCATTTGCAGTTTTATTAATGTTTGATTTGGGACTCAAGGGTAACATAGCTATGAGCGATAGATTAAATTAACAAGAGGCACGAGTACTTTATTGTCACAAAATTGTAAGATTTTATGACGCTCCAGAAAAAGTTACAAGCATTTGAATGTTACAAACTTTGATAGGTATAGGACGCACAGTATACAAGTTTGGGCCATTTGAAGTTTTAGCAGTGTTTTATTTTGGAGTCAAGGGTAGCATAGGTATGAGCGATAGCTTAAATTGACAAGAGGGACGAGTACTTTATTGTCACAAAATTTCAAGATTTTATTACGCTCCAGTAAAAAGTTACAAGCATTTGAATGTTGTAAACTTTGATATAAATAGATTTTAAGACGCTCTAGTAAAAAGTTACAAGCATTTGATTGTTGCAAACTTTGATAGGTATAGGACGCACAGTACAGAAGTTAGGGCCATTTGAAGTTTTATCTGTGTTTTATTTTCGAGTGAGTATGAGCGATAGCTTAACTTTAAGTGACAAGAACCAAGAGTACTTTATTGTCACAAAATTTCAAGATTTTATTACGCTCCAGTAAAAAGTTACAAGCATTTGAATGTTGCACACTTTGATAGGAATAGGACGCACAGTATAGAAGTTAGGGCCATTTGAAGTTTTATCAGTGTTTGATTTGGGAGTCAAGGTTAGCATAGATATGAGCGATAGCTTAAATTAATAAGAGGCACGAGGACTTTATTGTCAAAAATTTCAAGATTTGATTACGCTCCAGTTAAAAGGTACAAGCATTTGGATGTTGCCAACTTTGATAGGTATAGGATGCACCGTATAGAAGTTAGGGCCATTTGCAGTCTTATCCGTGTTTGATTTGGGACTCAAGGTTAGGATAGCTATGAGCGATAGCTTAAATTGTTAAGAGGGTCGAGTACTTCAATGTCACAAAATTTCAAGGTTTTATGACGCTCCAGTAAAAAGGTACAAGTATTTGAAAGTTGCAAACTTTGATAGGTAAAGGACGCACCGTATAGAAGTTAGGGCCATTTGAAGATTTATCAGTGTTTGATTTGGGACTCAAGGGTAGCATAGCTATGAGCGATAGATTAAATTGATAAGAGGAACGAGTACATTACTGTCACAAAATTTCAAGATTTTATAACGCTCCAGTAAAAAGTTACAAGCATTTGAATGTTGCAAACTTTGATAGGTATAGGACGCACCGTATAGAAGTTAGGGCCATTTGAAGATTTATCAGTGTTTGATTTAGGACTCTAGGGTAGCATAGCTATGAGCAATAACTTTAATTGACAAGAACCAAGAGTAGTTAATTGTCACAAAATTTCAAGATGTTATTACGCTCCAGTAAAAAGTTACAAGCATTTGAATGTTGCACACTTTGATAGGAATAGGACGCACAGTATAGAAGTTAGGGCCATTTGAAGTTTTATCAGTGTTTGATTTGGGACTCAAGGTTAGCATAGCTATGAGCGATAGCTTAAATTGATAAGAGGCACGAGTACTTTATTGTCACAAAATTTCAAGATTTTATTACGATCCAGTCAAAAGTTACAAGCATTTGATTGTTGCATACTTTGATAGGTATAGGACGCACCGTATAGAAGTTAGGGCCATTTGAAGTTTTATCAGTGTTTGATTTGGGACTCAAGGGTAGCATAGCTGTGAGCGATAGCTTAAATTGGTAAGAGGCACGAGTACTTTATTGTCACAAAATTTCAAGAATATTATTACGCTCCAGTAAAAAGTTACAAGCATTTGAATGTTGTAAACTTTGATAGAAATAGATTTTAAGACGCTTTAGTAAAAAGTTACAAGCATTTGATTGTTGCAAACTTTGATAGGTATAGGACGCACAGTACAGAAGTTAGGGCCATTTGAAGTTTTAACTGTGTTTTATTTTCGAGTGAGTATGAGCGATAGCTTAAATTGACAAGAGGCACGAGTACTTTATTGTCACAAAATTGTAAGATTTTATGACGCTCCAGTAAAAAGTTACAAGCATTTGAATGTTACAAACTTTGATAGGTATAGGACGCACAGTATACAAGTTTGGGCCATTTGAAGTTTTAGCAGTGTTTTATTTTGGAGTCAAGGGCAGCATAGGTATGAGCGATAGCTTAAATTGACAAGAGGGACGAGTACTTTACTGTCACAAAATTTCAAGATTTTATTACGCTCCAGTAAAAAGGTACAATCATTTGGATTTTGCAAATTTTGATAGGTATAGGACGCACCGTATAGAAGTTAAGGCCATTTGAAGTTTGATCAGTGTTTGATTTGGGGCTCAAGGGTAGCATAGCTATGAGCGATAGTTTAAATTGATAAGAGGCACGAGTACTTTATTGTCACAAAATTTCAAGATTTTATTACGCTCCAGCCAAATGTTACAAACATTTGATTGTTGCAAACTTCGATAGGTATAGGACGCACCATATAGAAGTTAGGGCCATTTGAAGTTTTATCAGTGTTTGATGTGGGACTCAAGGGTAGCATAGCTATGAGCGATAGATTAAATTGATAAGAGGCACGAGTACTATATTGTCAAAAATATCAAGATTTGATTACGCTCCAGTTAAAAGGTACAAGCATTTGAATGTTGCAAACTTTAATAGGTATAGGACGCACCGTATAGAAGTTAGGGCCATTTGCAGTTTTATCAATGTTTGATTTGGGACTCAAGGGTAGCATAGCTATGAGTGATAGTTTAAATTGATAAGAGGCACGAGTAGTTTATTGTCAAAAATTTCAAGATTTTAAGACGCTCCAGTAAAAAGTTACAAGCATTTGATTGTTGCAAACTTTGATAGGTATAGGACGCACAGTACAGAAGTTAGGGCCATTTGAAGTTTTATCTGTGTTTTATTTTCGAATGAGTATGAGCGATAGCTTAAATTGACAAGAGGCACGAGTAGTTTATTGTCACAAAATTGTAAGATTTTATGACGCTCCAGTAAAAGGTTACAAACATTTGACTGTTACAAACTTTGATAGAAATAGGACGCACAGTATACAAGTTTGGGCCATTTGAAGTTTTAGCAGTGTTTTATTTTGGAGTCAAGGATAGCATAGGTATGAGCGATAGCTTAAATTGACAAGAGGGACGAGTACTTTATTGTCACAAAATTTCAAGATTTTATTACGCTCCAGTAAAAAGTTACAAGCATTTGAATGTTGCAAACTTTGATAGTTATAGGACGCACCGTATAGAAGTTAGGGCCATTTGAAGTTTTATCAGTGTTTGATTTGGGACTCCAGGCTAACATAATAATGAGCGATAACTTTAATTGACAAGAGGCACGAGTACTTTATTGTCACAAAATTTCAAGATTTTATTACATTCCATTCAAATGTTACAAACATTTGGTTATTGCAAACTTTGATAGGTATAGGACGCACCGTATGGAAGTTAGGGTCATTTGAAGTTTTATCAGTGTTTGATGTGGGACTCAAGGGTAGCATAACTATGAGCCATAGATTAAAATAATAAGAGGCACGAGTACTTTTTTTCAAAAATTTCAAGATTTTATTACGCTCCAGTTAAAAGGCACAAGCATTTGAATGTTGCAAATTTTGATAAGTATGGGACGCACCGTATAGAAGTTAGGGCCATTTGCAGTTTTATCAGGGTTTGATTTGGGACTCAAGGCTAACATAGCTATGAGCGATAACTTTAATTGACAAGAGGCACGAGTACTTTATTGTCACAAAATTTCAAGATTTTATGACGCTCCAGTAAAAAGTTACAAGCATTTGATTGTTGCAAACTTTGATAGGTATAGGACGCACCGTATAGAAGTTAAGGCCATTTGAAGTTTGATCTGTGTTTGATTTGGGACTCAAGGGTAGCATAGCAATGAGCGATAGCTTAAATTGATAAGAGGCACGAGTACTTTATTGTCAAAAATTTCAAGATTTGATTATGCTCCAGTTAAAAGGTACAAGTATTTGAATGTTGCAAACTTTGATAGGTAAAGGACGCACCGTATAGAAGTTAGGGCCATTTGCAGTTTTATTAATGTTCGATTTGGGACTCAAGGGTAACATAGCTATGAGCGATAGATTAAATTAACAAGAGGCACGAGTACTTTATTGTCACAAAATTGTAAGATTTTATGACGCTCCAGTAAAAAGTTACAAGCATTTGAATGTTACAAACTTTGATAGGTATAGGACGCACAGTATACAAGTTTGGGCCATTTAAAGTTTTAGCAGTGTTTTATTTTGGAGTCAAGGGCAGCATAGGTATGAGCGATAGCCTAAATTGACAAGAGGGACGAGTACTTTATTGTCACAAAATTTCAAGATTTTATTACGCTCCAGTCAAATGTTACAAACATTTGATTGTTGCAAACTTTGATAGGTATAGGACACACCATATAGAAGTTAGGGCCATTTGAAGTTTTATCAATGTTTGATTTGGGTATCTAGGGTAGCATAGCTATGAGCGATAACTTTAATTGAAAAGAGGCACGAGTACTTTATTGTCAGAAATTGTAAGATTTTATGACGCTCCAGTAAAAATTTACAAGCATTTGAATGTTGCACACTTTGATAGGAATAGGACGCACAGTATAGAAGTTAGGGCCATTTGAAGTTTTATCAGTGTTTGATTTGGGACTCAAGGTTAGCATAGCTATGAGCGATAGCTTAAATTGATAAGAGGCACGAGTACCTTATTGGCACAAAATTTCAAGATTTTATTACGCCCAGTCAAAAGTTACAAGCATTTGATTGTTGCAAACTTTGATAGGTATAGGACGCACCGTATAGAAGTTAAGGCCATTTGAAGTTTTATCAGTGTTTGATTTGGGACTCAAGGGTAGCATAGCTATGAGCGATAGCTTAAATTGATAAGAGGCACGAGTACTTTATTTTCAAAAATTTCAAGATTTGATTACGCTCCAGTAAAAAGTTACAAGCATTTGAATGTTGCAAACTTTGATAGGTATAGGACGCACTTTATAGAAGTTAGGGCCATTTGAAGTTTTATCCGTGTTTGATGTGGGACTAAAGGGTAGCATAGCTATGAGCGATAGATTAAATTAATAAGCGGCACGAGTTCTTTATTTTCAAAAATTTCAAGATTTGATTACGCTCCAGTAAAAAGTTACAAGCATTTGAATGTTGCAAATTTTGATAGGTATAGGACGCACCGTATAGAAGTTAGGGCCACTTGCAGTTTTATCAGTGTTTGATTTGGGACTCCAGGCTAACATAGCTATGAGCGATAACTTTAATTGACAAGAGGCACGAGTACTTTATTGTCACAAAATTTCAAGATTTTATTACGTTCCAGTCAAATGTTACAAACATTTGGTTATTGCAAATTTTGATAGGTATGGGACGCACCGTATAGAAGTTAGGGCCATTTGCAGTTTTAACAGGGTTTGATTTGGTACTCAAGGCTAACATAGCTATGAGCGATAGCTTAAATTGATAAGAGGCACGAGTACTTTATTTTCAAATATTTCAAGATTTGATTACGCTCCAGTCAAAAGTTACAAGCATTTGATTGTTGCAAACTTTGATAGGTATAGGACGCACTTTATAGAAGTTAGGGCCATTTGAAGTTTTATCCGTGTTTGATGTGGGACTCAAGGGTAGCATAGCTATGAGCGATAGATTAAATTAATAAGCGGCACGAGTACTTTATTTTCAAAAATTTCAAGATTTGATTACGCTCCAGTAAAAAGTTACAAGCATTTGAATGTTGCAAATTTTTATAGGTATAGGACGCACCGTATAGAAGTTAGGGCCACTTGCAGTTTTATCAGTGTTTGATTTGGGACTCCAGGCTAACATAGCTATGAGCGATAACTTTAATTGACAAGAGGCACGAGTACTTTATTGTCACAAAATTTCAAGATTTTATTACGTTCCAGTCAAATGTTACAAACATTTGGTTATTGCAAATTTTGATAGGTATGGGACGCACCGTATAGAAGTTCGGGCCATTTGCAGTTTTCTCAGGGTTTGATTTGGTACTCAAGGCTAACATAGCTATGAGCGATAACTTTAATTGACAAGAGGCACGAGTACTTTATTGTCACAAAATTTCAAGATTTTATGACGCTCCAGTTAAAAGTTACAAGCATTTGATTGTTGCAAACTTTGATAGGTATAGGACGCACCGTATAGAAGTTAAGGCCATTTGAAGTTTTATCAGTGTTTGATTTGGGACTCAAGGGTAGCATAGCTATGAGCGATAGCTTAAATTGATAAGAGGCACGAGTACTTTATTTTCAAATATTTCAAGATTTGATTACGCTCCAGTCAAAAGTTACAAGCATTTGATTGTTGCAAACTTTGATAGGTATAGGACGCACTTTATAGAAGTTAGGGACATTTGAAGTTTTATCCGTGTTTGATGTGGGACTCAAGGGTAGCATAGCTATGAGCGATAGATTAAATTAATAAGCGGCACGAGTACTTTATTTTCAAAAATTTCAAGATTTGATTACGCTCCAGTAAAAAGTTACAAGCATTTGAATGTTGCAAATTTTGATAGGTATAGGACGCACCGTATAGAAGTTAGGGCCACTTGCAGTTTTATCAGTGTTTGATTTGGGACTCCAGGCTAACATAGCTATGAGCGATAACTTTAATTGACAAGAGGCACGAGTACTTTATTGTCACAAAATTTCAAGATTTTATTACGTTCCAGTCAAATGTTACAAACATTTGGTTATTGCAAATTTTGATAGGTATGGGACGCACCGTATAGAAGTTAGGGCCATTTGCAGTTTTCTCAGGGTTTGATTTGGTACTCAAGGCTAACATAGCTATGAGCGATAACTTTAATTGACAAGAGGCACGAGTACTTTATTGTCACAAAATTTCAAGATTTTATGACGCTCCAGTTAAAAGTTACAAGCATTTGATTGTTGCAAACTTTGATAGGTATAGGACGCACCGTATAGAAGTTTGGGCCATTTGAAGTTTTATCAGTGTTTGATTTGGTACTCAAGGGTAGCAGAGCTATGAGCGATAACTTTAATTGATAAGAGGAACGAGTACATTATTGTCACAAAATTTCAAGATTTTATAACGCTCCAGTAAAAAGTTACAAGCATTTGAATGTTGCAAACTTTGATAGGTATAGGACGCACCGTATAGAAGTTAGGGCCATTTGAAGATTTATCAGTGTTTGATTTAGGACTCTAGGGTAGCATAGCTATGAGCAATAACTTTAATTGACAAGAACCAAGAGTAGTTAATTGTCACAAAATTTCAAGATGTTATTACGCTCCAGTAAAAAGTTACAAGCATTTGAATGTTGCACACTTTGATAGGAATAGGACACACAGTATAGAAGTTAGGGCCATTTGAAGTTTTATCAGTGTTTGATTTGGGACTCAAGGTTAGCATAGCTATGAGCGATAGCTTAAATTGATAAGAGGCACGAGTACTTTATTGTCACAAAATTTCAAGATTTTATTACGATCCAGTCAAAAGGTACAAGCATTTGATTGTTGCATACTTTGATAGGTATAGGACGCACCGTATAGAAGTTAGGGCCATTTGAAGTTTTATCAGTGTTTGATTTGGGACTCAAGGGTAGCATAGCTGTGAGCGATAGCTTAAATTGGTAAGAGGCACGAGTACTTTATTGTCACAAAATTTCAAGATTTTATTACGCTCCAGTAAAAAGTTACAAGCATTTGAATGTTGTAAACTTTGATAGAAATAGATTTTAAGACGCTTTAGTAAAAAGTTACAAGCATTTGATTGTTGCAAACTTTGATAGGTATAGGACGCATAGTACAGAAGTTAGGGCCATTTGAAGTTTTATCTGTGTTTTATTTTCGAGTGAGTATGAGCGATAGCTTAAATTGACAAGAGGCACGAGTACTTTATTGTCACAAAATTGTAAGATTTTATGACGCTCCAGTAAAAAGTTACAAGCATGTGAATGTTACAAACTTTGATAGGTATAGGACGCACAGTATACAAGTTTGGGCCATTTGAAGTTTTAGCAGTGTTTTATTTTGGAGTCAAGGGTAGCATAGGTATGAGCGATAGCTTAAATTGACAAGAGGGACGAGTACTTTACTGTCACAAAATTTCAAGATTTTATTACGCTCCAGTAAAAAGTTACAATCATTTGGATGTTGCAAAATTTGATAGGTATAGGACGCACCGTATAGAAGTTAAGGCCATTTGAAGTTTGATCAGTGTTTGATTTGGGGCTCAAGGGTAGCATAGCTATGAGCGATAGTTTAAATTGATAAGAGGCACGAGTACTTTATTGTCACAAAATTTCAAGATTTTATTACGCTCCAGTCAAATGTTACAAACATTTGATTGTTGCAAACTTCGATAGGTATAGGACGCACCATATAGAAGTTAGGGCCATTTGAAGTTTTATCAGTGTTTGATGTGGGACTCAAGGGTAGCATAGCTATGAGCGATAGATTAAATTGATAAGAGGCACGAGTACTATATTGTCAAAAATATCAAGATTTGATTACGCTCCAGTTAAAAGGTACAAGCATTTGAATGTTGCAAACTTTAATAGGTATAGGACGCACCGTATAGAAGTTAGGGCCATTTGCAGTTTTATCAATGTTTGATTTGGGACTCAAGGGTAGCATAGCTATGAGTGATAGTTTAAATTGATAAGAGGCACGAGTACTTTATTGTCAAAAAATTTCAAGATTTTAAGACGCTCCAGTAAAAAGTTACAAGCATTTGATTGTTGCAAACTTTGATAGGTATAGGACGCACAGTACAGAAGTTAGGGCCATTTGAAGTTTTATCTGTGTTTTATTTTCGAATGAGTATGAGCGATAGCTTAAATTGACAAGAGGCACGAGTACTTTATTGTCACAAAATTGTAAGATTTTATGACGCTCCAGTAAAAGGTTACAAACATTTGACTGTTACAAACTTTGATAGGTATAGGACGCACAGTATACAAGTTTGGGCCATTTGAAGTTTTAGCAGTGTTTTATTTTGGAGTCAAGGGTAGCATAGGTATGAGCGATAGCTTAAATTGACAAGAGGGACGAGTACTTTATTGTCACAAAATTTCAAGATTTTATTACGCTCCAGTAAAAAGTTACAAGCATTTGAATGTTGCAAACTTTGATAGTTATAGGACGCACCGTATAGAAGTTAGGGCCATTTGAAGATTTATCACTGTTTGATTTGGGACCCTAGGGTAGCATAGCTATGAGCAATAACTTTAATTGACAAGAACCAAGAGTACTTTATTGTCACAAAATTTCAAGATTTTATGACGCTCCAGTAAAAATTTACAAGCATTTGAATGTTGCACACTTTGATAGGAATAGGACGCACAGTATAGAAGTTAGGGCCATTTGAAGTTTTATCAGTGTTTGATTTGGGACTCAAGGTTAGCATAGCTATGAGCGATAGCTTAAATTGATAAGAGGCACGAGTACCTTATTGGCACAAAATTTCAAGATTTTATTACGCCCAGTCAAAAGTTACAAGCATTTGATTGTTGCAAACTTTGATAGGTATAGGACGCACCGTATAGAAGTTAAGGCCATTTGAAGTTTTATCAGTGTTTGATTTGGGACTCAAGGGTAGCATAGCTATGAGCGATAGCTTAAATTGATAAGAGGCACGAGTACTTTAATGTCAAATATTTCAAGATTTGATTACGCTCCAGTCAAAAGTTACAAGCATTTGATTGTTGCAAACTTTGATAGGTATAGGACGCACTTTGTAGAAGTTAGGGCCATTTGAAGTTTTATCCGTGTTTGATGTGGGACTCAAGGGTAGCATAGCTATGAGCGATAGATTAAATTAATAAGCGGCACGAGTACTTTATTTTCAAAAATTTCAAGATTTTATGACGCTCCAGTAAAAAGTTACAAGCATTTGATTGTTGCAAACTTTGATAGGTATAGGACGCACCGTATAGAATTTAAGGCCATTTGAAGTTTGATCTGTGTTTGATTTGGGACTCAAGGGTAGCATAGCTATGAGCGATAGCTTAAATTGATAAGAGGCACGAGTACTTTATTGTCACAAAATTGTAATATTTTATGACGCTCCAGTAAAAAGTTACAAGCATTTGAATGTTACAAACTTTGATAGGTATAGGACGCACAGTATACAAGTTTGGGCCATTTGAAGTTTTAGCAGTGTTTTATTTTGGAGTCAAGGGCAGCATAGGTATGAGCGATAGCTTAAATTGACAAGAGGGACGAGTACTTCATTGTCACAAAATTTCAAGATTTTATTACGCTCCAGTAAAAAGGTACAAGCATTTGGTTGTTGCCATTTTTGATAGGTATAGGATGCACCGTATAGAAGTTAGGGCCATTTGCAGTCTTATCCGTGTTTGAGTTGGGACTCAAGGTTAGGATAGCTATGAGCGATAGCTTAAATTGTTAAGAGGGTCGAGTACTTCATTGTCACAAAATTTCAAGATTTTATGACGCTCCAGTAAAAAGGTACAAGCATTTGAAAGTTGCAAACTTTGATAGGTAAAGGACGCACCGTATAGAAGTTAGGGCCATTTGAAGATTTATCAGTGTTTGATTTGGGACTCAAGGATAGCATAGCTATGAGCGATAGCTTAAATTGTTAAGAGGGTCGAGTACTTCATTGTCACAAAATTTCAAGATTTTATGACGCTCCAGTAAAAAGGTACAAGCATTTGAATGTTACAAACTTTGATAGGTATAGGACGCACAGTATACAAGTTTGGTCCATTTGCAGTCTTATCCGTGTTTGATTTGGGACTCAAGGTTAGAATAGATATGAGCGATAGCTTAAATTGTTAAGAGGGTCGAGTACTTCATTGTCACAAAATTTCAAGGTTTTATGACGCTCCAGTAAAAAGTTACAAGCATTTGATTGTTACAAGCTTTGATAGGTATAGGACGCACCTTATAGAAGTTAGGGCCATTTGAAGTTTTATCAGTGTTTGATTTGGGACTCTAGGGTAGCATAGCTATGAGCGATAGCTTTAATTGACAAGAACCAAGAGTACTTAATTGTCACAAAATTTCAAGATTTTATGACGCTCCAGTAAAAAGTTACAAGCATTTGAATGTTACAAACTTTGATAGGTATAGGACGCACAGTATACAAGTTTGGGCCATTTGAAGTTTTAGCAGTGTTTTATTTTGGAGTTAAGGGTAGCATAGGTATGAGCGATAGCTTAAATTGACAAGAGGGACGAGTACTTTATTGTCACAAAATTTCAAGATTTTATTACGTTCCAGTCAAATGTTACAAACATTTCGTTGTTGCAAACTGTGATAGGTATAGGACGCACCGTATGGAAGTTAGGGTCATTTGAAGTTTTATCAGTGTTTGATGTGGGACTCAAGGGTAGCATAGCTATGAGCGATAGATTAAATTGATAAGAGGCACGAGTACTTTTTTTCAAAAATTTCAACATTTTATTACGCTCCAGTTAAAAGTCACAAGCATTTGAATGTTGCAAATTTTGATAGGTATGGGACGCACCGTATGGAAGTTAGGGCCATTTGCAGTTTTATCAGGGTTTGATTTGGGACTCAAGGCTAACATAGCTATGAGCGATAACTTTAATTGACAAGAGGCACGAGTACTTTATTGTCACAAAATTTCAAGATTTTATGACGCTCCAGTTAAAAGTTACAAGCATTTGATTGTTGCAAACTTTGATAGGTATAGGACGCACCGTATAGAAGTTTGGGCCATTTGAAGTTTTATCAGTGTTTGATTTGGTACTCAAGGGTAGCATAGCTATGAGCGATAACTTTAATTGACAAGAGGCACGAGTACTTTATTGTCACAAAATTTCAAGATTTTATGACGCTCCAGTAAAAAGTTACAAGCATTTGATTGTTGCAAACTTTGATAGGTATAGGACGCACCGTATAGAATTTAAGGCCATTTGAAGTTTGATCTGTGTTTGATTTGGGACTCAAGGGTAGCATAGCTATGAGCGATAGCTTAAATTGATAAGAGGCACGAGTACTTTATTGTCAAAAATTTCAAGATTTGATTATGCTCCAGTTAAAAGGTACAAGTATTTGAATGTTGCAAACTTTGATAGGTAAAGGACGCACCGTATAGAAGTTAGGGCCATTTGCAGTTTTATTAATGTTTGATTTGGGACTCAAGGGTAACATAGTTATGAGCGATAGATTAAATTAACAAGAGGCACGAGTACTTTATTGTCACAAAATTGTAAGATTTTATGACGCTCCAGTAAAAAGTTACAAGCATTTGAATGTTACAAACTTTGATAGGTATAGGACGCACAGTATACAAGTTTGGGCCATTTGAAGTTTTAGCAGTGTTTTATTTTGGAGTCAAGGGCAGCATAGGTATGAGCGATAGCTTAAATTGACAAGAGGGACGAGTACTTCATTGTCACAAAATTTCAAGATTTAATTACGCTCCAGTAAAAAGGTACAAGCATTTGGTTGTTGCCAACTTTGATAGGTATAAGATGCACCGTATAGAAGTTAGGGCCATTTGCAGTCTTATCCGTGTTTGATTTGGGACTCAAGGTTAGGATAGCTATGAGCGATAGCTTAAATTGTTAAGAGGGTCGAGTACTTCATTGTCACAAAATTTCAAGATTTTATGACGCTCCAGTAAAAAGGTACAAGCATTTGAAAGTTGCAAACTTTGATAGGTAAAGGACGCACCGTATAGAAGTTAGGGCCATTTGAAGATTTATCAGTGTTTGATTTGGGACTCAAGGATAGCATAGCTATGAGCGATAGCTTAAATTGTTAAGAGGGTCGAGTACTTCATTGTCACAAAATTTCAAGATTTTATGACGCTCCAGTAAAAAGGTACAAGCATTTGAATGTTACAAACTTTGATAGGTATAGGACGCACAGTATACAAGTTTGGTCCATTTGCAGTCTTATCCGTGTTTGATTTGGGACTCAAGGTTAGAATAGATATGAGCGATAGCTTAAATTGTTAAGAGGGTCGAGTACTTCATTGTCACAAAATTTCAAGGTTTTATGACGCTCCAGTAAAAAGGTACAAGCATTTGAAAGTTGCAAACTTTGATAGGTAAAGGACGCACCGTATAGAAGTTAGGGCCATTTGAAGATTTATCAGTGTTTGATTTGGGACTCAAGGATAGCATAGCTATGAGCGATAGCTTAAATTGATAAGAGGCACGAGTACTTTATTGTCAAAAATTTCAAGATTTGATTACGCTCCAGTTAAAAGGTACAAGTATTTGAATGTTGCAAACTTTGATAGGTATAGGACGCACCGTATAGAAGTAAGGGCCATTTGAAGATTTATCAGTGTTTGATTTAGGACTCTAGGGTAGCATAGCTATGAGCAATAACTTTAATTGACAAGAACCAAGAGTAGTTAATTGTCACAAAATTTCAAGATTTTATTACGCTCCAGTAAAAAGTTATAAGCATTTGAATGTTGCACACTTTGATAGGAATAGGACGCACAGTATACAAGTTTGGGCCGTTTGCAGTCTTATCCGTGTTTGATTTGGGACTCAAGGTTAGGATAGCTATGAGCGATAGCTTAAATTGTTAAGAGGGTCGAGTACTTCATTGCCACAAAATTTCAAGGTTTTATGACGCTCCAGTAAAAAGGTACAAGCATTTGAAAGTTGCAAACTTTGATAGGCATAGGACACACCATATAGAAGTTAGGGCCATTTGAAGTTTTATCAATGTTTGTTTTGGGTATCTAGGGTAGCATAGCTATGAGCGATAACTTTAATTGAAAAGAGGCACGAGTACTTTATTGTCAGAAATTGTGACGCTCAAGATTTTATGACGCTCCAGTAAAAAGTTACAAGCATTTGAATGTTACAAACTTTGATAGGTATAGGACGCACAGTATACAAGTTTGGGCCATTTGAAGTTTTAGCAGTGTTTTATTTTGGAGTTAAGGGTAGCATAGGTATGAGCGATAGCTTAAATTGACAAGAGGGACGAGTACTTTATTGTCACAAAATTTCAAGATTTTATTACGTTCCAGTCAAATGTTACAAACATTTGGTTGTTGCAAACTGTGATAGGTATAGGACGCACCGTATGGAAGTTAGGGTCATTTGAAGTTTTATCAGTGTTTGATGTGGGACTCAAGGGTAGCATAGCTATGAGCGATAGATTAAATTGATAAGAGGCACGAGTACTTTTTTTCAAAAATTTCAAGATTTTATTACGCTCCAGTTAAAAGGCACAAGCATTTGAATGTTGCAAATTTTGATAGGTATGGGACGCACCGTATGGAAGTTAGGGCCATTTGCAGTTTTATCAGGGTTTGATTTGGGACTCAAGGCTAACATAGCTATGAGCGATAACTTTAATTGACAAGAGGCACGAGTACTTTATTGTCACAAAATTTCAAGATTTTATGACGCTCCAGTTAAAAGTTACAAGCATTTGATTGTTGCAAACTTTGATAGGTATAGGACGCACCGTATAGAAGTTTGGGCCATTTGAAGTTTTATCAGTGTTTGATTTGGTACTCAAGGGTAGCATAGCTATGAGCGATAACTTTAATTGACAAGAGGCACGAGTACTTTATTGTCACAAAATTTCAAGATTTTATGACGCTCCAGTAAAAAGTTACAAGCATTTGATTGTTGCAAACTTTGATAGGTATAGGACGCACCGTATAGAAGTTAAGGCCATTTGAAGTTTGATCTGTGTTTGATTTGGGACTCAAGGGTAGCATAGCTATGAGCGATAGCTTAAATTGATAAGAGGCACGAGTACTTTATTGTCAAAAATTTCAAGATTTGATTATGCTCCAGTTAAAAGGTACAAGTATTTGAATGTTGCAAACTTTGATAGGTAAAGGACGCACCGTATAGAAGTTAGGGCCATTTGCAGTTTTATTAATGTTTGATTTGGGACTCAAGGGTAACATAGCTATGAGCGATAGATTAAATTAACAAGAGGCACGAGTACTTTATTGTCACAAAATTGTAAGATTTTATGACGCTCCAGTAAAAAGTTACAAGCATTTGAATGTTACAAACTTTGATAGGTATAGGACGCACAGTATACAAGTTTGGGCCATTTGAAGTTTTAGCAGTGTTTTATTTTGGAGTCAAGGGTAGCATAGGTATGAGCGATAGCTTAAATTGACAAGAGGGACGAGTACTTCATTGTCACAAAATTTCAAGATTTTATTACGCTCCAGTAAAAAGGTACAAGCATTTGGTTGTTGCCAACTTTGATAGGTATAGGATGCACCGTATAGAAGTTAGGGCCATTTGCAGTCTTATCCGTGTTTGATTTGGGACTCAAGGTTAGGATAGCTATGAGCGATAGCTTAAATTGTTAAGAGGGTCGAGTACCTCATTGTCACAAAATTTCAAGGTTTTATGACGCTCCAGAAAAAAGTTACAAGCATTTGAAAGTTGCAAACTTTGATAGGTAAAGGACGCACCGTATAGAAGTTAGGGCAATTTGAAGATTTATCAATGTTTGATTTGGGACTCAAGGATAGCATAGCTATGAGCGATATATTAAATTGATAAGAGGCACGAGTACATTATTGTCACAAAATTTCAAGATTTTATACCACTCCAGTAAAAAGTTACAAGCATTTGAATGTTGCACACTTTGATAGGTATAGGACGCACCGTATAGAAGTTAGGGCCATTTGAAGATTTATCTGTTTGATTTCGGACTCAAGGGTAGCATAGCTATGAGCGATAGCTTAAATTGATAAGAGGCACGAGTACTTTATTGTCACAAAATTTCAAGATTTTATAACGCTCCAGTAAAAAGTTACAAGCATTTGAATGTTGCACACTTTGATAGGTATAGGACGCACCGTATAGAAGTTAGGGCCATTTGAAGATTTATCAGTGTTTGATTTGGGACTCAAGGGTAGCATAGCTATGAGCGATAGCTTAAATTGATAAGAGGCACGAGTACATTATTGTCACAAAATTTCAAGATTTTATTACGCTCCAGTAAAAAGTTACAAGCATTTGAATGTTGTAAACTTTGATATAAATAGATTTTAAGACGCTCTAGTAAAAAGTTACAAGCATTTGATTGTTGCAAACTTTGATAGGTATAGGACGCACAGTACAGAAGTTAGGGCCATTTGAAGTTTTATATGTGTTTTATTTTCGAGTGTGTATGAGCGATAGCTTAAATTGACAAGAGGCACGAGTACTTTATTGTCAGAAAATTGTAAGATTTTATGACGCTCCAGTAAAAAGTTACAAGCATTTGAATGTTACAAACTTTGATAGGTATAGGACGCACAGTATACAAGTTTGGGCCATTTGAAGTTTTAGCAGTGTTTTATTTTGGAGTCAAGGGCAGCATAGGTATGAGCGATAGCTTAAATTGAGAAGAGGGACGAGTACTTTATTGTCAAAAATATCAAGATTTGATTACGCTCCAGTTAAAAGGTACAAGCATTTGAATGTTGCAAGTTTGATAGGTATAGGACGCACCGTATAGAAGTTAGGGCCATTTGAAGTGTGATCAGTGTTTGATTTGGAGCTCAAGGGTAGCATAGCTATGAGCGATAGCTTAGATTTTTAAGAGGGTCGAGTACTTCATTGTCCCAAAATTTAAAGATTTTATGAAGCTCCAGTAAAAAGGTACAAGCATTTGAATGTTGCAAACTTTGAGAGGTATAGGATGCACCGAATCGAAGTTAGGCCCATTTGAAGTTTTATCAATGTTTGATTTGGGTCTCTAGGGTAGCATAGCTATGAGCGATAGATTAAATTGATAAGAGGCACGAGTACTATATTGTCAAAAATATCAAGATTTGATTACGCTCCAGTTAAAAGGTACAAGCATTTGAATGTTGCAAATTTGATAGGTATAGGACGCACCGTATAGAAGTTAGGGCCATTTGAAGTGTGATCAGTGTTTGATTTGGAGCTCAAGGGTAGCATAGCTATGAGCGATAGCTTACATTTTTAAGAGGGTCGAGTACTTCATTGTCACAAAATTTCAAGATTTTATGAAGCTCCAGTAAAAAGGTACAAGCATTTGAATGTTGCAAACTTTAATAGGTATAGGACGCACCGTATAGAAGTTAGGGCCATTTGAAGATTTATCAGTTTTTGATTTGGGACTCAAGGGTAGCATAGCTATGAGCGATAGCTTAAATTGATAAGAGGCACGAGTACATTATTGTCACAAAATTTCAAGATTTTATGACGCTCCAGTAAAAAGTTACAAGCATTTGAATGTTGCAAACTTTGATAGGTATAGGACGCACCGTATAGAAGTTAGGGCCATTTGAAGATTTATCACTGTTTGATTTGGGACCCTAGGGTAGCATAGCTATGAGCAATAACTTTAATTGACAAGAACCAAGAGTACTTTATTGTCACAAAATTTCAAGATTTTATTACGCTCCAGTAAAAAGTTACAAGCATTTGAATGTTGCACACTTTGATAGGAATAGGACGCACAGTATAGAAGTTAGGGCCATTTGAAGTTTTATCAGTGTTTGATTTGGGTCTCAAGGTTAGCATAGATATGAGCGATAGCTTAAATTAATAAGAGGCACGAGGACTTTATTGTCACAAAATTTCAAGATTTTATGACGCTCCAGTAAAAAGTTACAAGCATTTGAATGTTGCAAACTTTGATAAGTATAGGACGCACCGTATAGAAGTTAAGGCCATTTGCAGTCTTATCCGTGTTTGATTTGGGACTCAAGGATAGGATAGCTATGAGCGATAGCTTAAATTTTTAAGAGGGTCGAGTACTTCATTGTCACAAAATTTCAAGGTTTTATGAGGCTCCAGTAAAAAGGTACAAGCATTTGAATGTTGCAAACTTTGATAGGTATAGGACGCACTGTATAGAAGTTAGGGCCATTTGAAGTGTGATCAGTGTTTGATTTGGAGCTCAAGGGTAGCATAGCTATGAGCGATAGCTTAGATTTTTAAGAGGGTCGAGTACTTCATTGTCACAAAATTTCAAGATTTTATGACACTCCAGTAAAAAGGTACAGGCATTTGAATGTTGCAAACTTTGATAGGTATAGGACGCACCGTATAGAAGTTAGGGCCATTTGAAGATTTATGAGTGTTTGATTTGGGACTCAAGGGTAGCATAGCTATGAGCGATAGCTTAAATTGATAAGAGGCACGAGTACATTATTGTCACAAAATTTCAAGATTTTATTACGCTCCAGTAAAAAGTTACAAGCATTTGAATATTGCACACTTTGATAGGAATAGGACGCATAGTATAGAAGTTAGGGCCATTTGCAGTCTTATCCGTGTTTGATTTGGGGCTCAAGGATAGGATAGCTATGAGCGATAGCTTAAATTGTTAAGAGGGTCGAGTACTTCATTGTCACAAAATTTCAAGGTTTTATGAGGCTCCAGTAAAAAGGTACAAGCATTTGAATGTTGCAAACTTTGATAGGTATAGGACGCACCGTATAGAAGTTAGGGCCATTTGAAGTGTGATCAGTGTTTGATTTGGAGCTCAAGGGTAGCATAGCTATGAGCGATAGCTTAGATTTTTAAGAGGGTCGAGTACTTCATTGTCACAAAATTTCAAGATTTTATGACGCTCCAGTAAAAAGGTACAAGCATTTGAATGTTGCAAACTTTGATAGGTATAGGACGCACCGTATAGAAGTTAGGGCCATTTGAAGATTTATCAGTGTTTGATTTGGGACTCAAGGGTAGCATAGCTATGAGCGATAGCTTAAATTGATAAGAGGCACGAGTACTTTATTGTCACAAAATTTCAAGATTTTATTACGCTCCAGTAAAAATTTACAAGCATTTGAATGTTGTAAACTTTGATATAAATAGATTTTAAGACGCTCTAGTAAAAAGTTACAAGCATTTGATTGTTGCAAACTTTGATAGGTATAGGACGCACAGTACAGAAGTTAGGGCCATTTGAAGTTTTATCTGTGTTTTATTTTCGAGTGAGTATGAGCGATAGCTTAAATTGACAAGAGGCACGAGTACTTTATTGTCAGAAAATTGTAAGATTTTATGACGCTCCAGTAAAAAGTTACAAGCATTTGAATGTTACAAACTTTGATAGGTATAGGACGCACAGTATACAAGTTTGGGCCATTTGAAGTTTTAGCAGTGTTTTATTTTGGAGTCAAGGGTAGCATAGGTATGAGCGATAGCTTAAATTGACAAGAGGGACGAGTACTTTATTGTCACAAAATTTCAAGATTTTATTACGCTCCAGTAAAAAGGTACAAGCATTTGGATGTTGCCAACTTTGATAGGTATAGGATGCACCGTATAGAAGTTAGGGCCATTTGCAGTCTTATCCGTGTTTGATTTGGGACTCAAGGTTAGGATAGCTATGAGCGATAGCTTAAATTGTTAAGAGGGTCGAGTACCTCATTGTCACAAAATTTCAAGGTTTTATGACGCTCCAGTAAAAAGTTACAAGCATTTGAATGTTGCAAACTTTGATAGGTATAGGACGCATCGTATAGAAGTTAGGGCCATTTGAAGATTTATCACTGTTTGATTTGGGACCCTAGGGTAGCATAGCTATGAGCAATAACTTTAATTGACAAGAACCAAGAGTACTTTATTGTCACAAAATTTCAAGATTTTATTACGCTCCAGTAAAAAGTTACAAGCATTTGAATGTTGCACACTTTGATAGGAATAGGACGCACAGTATAGAAGTTAGGGCCATTTGAAGTTTTATCAGTGTTTGATTTGGGTCTCAAGGTTAGCATAGATATGAGCGATAGCTTAAATTAATAAGAGGCACGAGGACTTTATTGTCACAAAATTTCAAGATTTTATTACGCTCCAGTAAAAAGTTACAAGCATTTGAATGTTGCACACTTTGATAGGAATAGGACGCACAGTATAGAAGTTAGGGCCATTTGCAGTCTTATCCGTGTTTGATTTGGGACTCAAGGATAGGATAGCTATGAGCGATAGCTTAAATTGTTAAGAGGGTCGAGTACTTCATTGTCACAAAATTTAAAGGTTTTATGAGGCTCCAGTAAAAAGGTACAAGCATTTGAATGTTGCAAACTTTGATAGGTATAGGACGCACCGTATAGAAGTTAGGGCCATTTGAAGTGTGATCAGTGTTTGATTTGGAGCTCAAGGGTAGCATAGCTATGAGCGATAGCTTAGATTTTTAAGAGGGTCGAGTACTTCATTGTCACCAAATTTCAAGATTTTATGACGCTCCAGTAAAAAGGTACAAGCATTTGAATGTTGCAAACTTTGATAGGTATAGGACGCACCGTATAGAAGTTAGGGCCATTTGAAGATTTATGAGTGTTTGATTTGGGACTCAAGGGTAGCATAGCTATGAGCGATAGCTTCAATTGATAAGAGGCACGAGTACATTATTGTCACAAAATTTCAAGATTTTATTACGCTCCAGTAAAAAGTTACAAGCATTTGAATGTTGCACACTTTGATAGGAATAGGACGCACAGTATAGAAGTTAGGGCCACTTGCAGTCTTATCCGTGTTTGATTTGGGACTCAAGGATAGGATAGCTATTAGCGATAGCTTAAATTGTTAAGAGGGTCGAGTACTTCATTGTCACAAAATTT
Source organism: Clusia tigrina (assembly GCA_920105625.2). NCBI lineage: Eukaryota > Metazoa > Arthropoda > Insecta > Diptera > Clusiidae > Clusia > Clusia tigrina. The sequence goes on along the minus strand of OV050030.1, from coordinate 205,412,018 downwards.
CAAGGTTTTATGAGGCTCCAGTAAAAAGGTACAAGCATTTGAATGTTGCAAACTTTGATAGGTATAGGACGCACCGTATAGAAGTTAGGGCCATTTGAAGTGTGATCAGTGTTTGATTTGGAGCTCAAGGGTAGCATAGCTATGAGCGATAGCTTAGATTTTTAAGAGGGTCGAGTACTTCATTGTCACAAAATTTCAAGATTTTATGACGCTCCAGTAAAAAGGTACAAGCATTTGAATGTTGCAAACTTTGATAGGTATAGGACGCACCGTATAGAAGTAAGGGCCATTTGAAGATTTATCAGTGTTTGATTTCAGACTCAAGGGTAGCATAGCTATGAGCGATAGCTTAAATTGATAAGAGGCACGAGTCACAAAATTTCAAGATTTTATTACGCTCCAGTAAAAAGTTACAAGCATTTGAATGTTGTAAACTTTGATATAAATAGATTTTAAGACGCTCTAGTAAAAACTTACAAGCATTTGATTGTTGCAAACTTTGATAGGTATAGGACGCACAGTACAGAAGTTAGGGCCATTTGAAGTTTTATCTGTGTTTTATTTTCGAGTGAGTATGAGCGATAGCTTAAATTGACAAGAGGCACGAGTACTTTATTGTCAGAAAATTGTAAGATTTTATGACGCTCCAGTAAAAAGTTACAAGCATTTGAATGTTACAAACTTTGATAGGTATAGGACGCACAGTATACAAGTTTGGGCCATTTGAAGTTTTAGCAGTGTTTTATTTTGGATTCAAGGGTAGCATAGGTATGAGCGATAGCTTAAATTGACAAGAGGGACGAGTACTTTATTGTCACAAAATTTCAAGATTTTATTACGCTCCAGTAAAAAGGTACAAGCATTTGGATGTTGCCAACTTTGATAGGTATAGGATGCACCGTATAGAAGTTAGGGCCATTTGCAGTCTTATCCGTGTTTGATTTGGGACTCAAGGTTAGGATAGCTATGAGCGATAGCTTAAATTGTTAAGAGGGTCGAGTACCTCATTGTCACAAAATTTCAAGGTTTTATGACGCTCCAGTAAAAAGGTACAAGCATTTGAAAGTTGCAAACTTTGATAGGTAAAGGACGCACCGTATAGAAGTTAGGGCAATTTGAAGATTTATCAATGTTTGATTTGGGACTCAAGGATAGCATAGCTATGAGCGATAGATTAAATTGATAAGAGGCACGAGTACATTATTGTCACAAAATTTCAAGATTTTATAACGCTCCAGTAAAAAGTTACAAGCATTTGAATGTTGCACACTTTGATAGGTATAGGACGCACCGTATAGAAGTTAGGGCCATTTGAAGATTTATCAGTGTTTGATTTAGGACTCTAGGGTAGCATAGCTATGAGCAATAACTTTAATTGACAAGAACCAAGAGTAGTTAATTGTCACAAAATTTGAAGATTTTATTACGCTCCAGTAAAAAGTTACAAGCATTTGAATGTTGCACACTTTGATAGGAATAGGACGCACAGTATACAAGTTTGGGCCATTTGCAGTCTTATCCGTGTTTGATTTGGGACTCAAGGTTAGGATAGCTATGAGCGATAGCTTAAATTGTTAAGAGGGTCGAGTACTTCATTGTCACAAAATTTCAAGGTTTTATGACGCTCCAGTAAAATGGTACAAGCATTTGAAAGTTGCAAACTTTGATAGGCATAGGACACACCATATAGAAGTTAGGGCCATTTGAAGTTTTATCAATGTTTGTTTTGGGTATCTAGGGTAGCATAGCTATGAGCGATAACTTTAATTGAAAAGAGGCACGAGTACTTTATTGTCAGAAATTGTAAGATTTTATGACGCTCCAGTAAAAAGTTACAAGCATTTGAATGTTACAAACTTTGATAGGTATAGGACGCACAGTATACAAGTTTGGGCCATTTGAAGTTTTAGCAGTGTTTTATTTTGGAGCTAAGGGTAGCATAGGTATGAGCGATAGCTTAAATTGACAAGAGGGACGAGTACTTTATTGTCACAAAATTTCAAGATTTTATTACGTTCCAGTCAAATGTTACAAACATTTGGTTGTTGCAAACTGTGATAGGTATAGGACGCACCGTATGGAAGTTAGGGTCACGAGTACTTTATTGTCACAAAATTTCAAGATTTTATGACGCTCCAGTAAAAAGTTACAAGCATTTGATTGTTGCAAACTTTGATAGGTATAGGACGCACCGTATAGAAGTTAAGGCCATTTGAAGTTTGATCTGTGTTTGATTTGGGACTCAAGGGTAGCATAGCTATGAGCGATAGCTTAAATTGATAAGAGGCACGAGTACTTTATTGTCAAAAATTTCAAGATTTGATTATGCTCCAGTTAAAAGGTACAAGTATTTGAATGTTGCAAACTTTGATAGGTAAAGGACGCACCGTATAGAAGTTAGGGCCATTTGCAGTTTTATTAATGTTTGATTTGGGACTCAAGGGTAACATAGCTATGAGCGATAGATTAAATTAACAAGAGGCACGAGTACTTTATTGTCACAAAATTGTAAGATTTTATGACGCTCCAGTAAAAAGTTACAAGCATTTGAATGTTACAAACTTTGATAGGTATAGGACGCACAGTATACAAGTTTGGGCCATTTGAAGTTTTAGCAGTGTTTTATTTTGGAGTCAAGGGTAGCATAGGTATGAGCGATAGCTTAAATTGACAAGAGGGACGAGTACTTCATTGTCACAAAATTTCAAGATTTTATTACGCTCCAGTAAAAAGGTACAAGCATTTGGTTGTTGCCAACTTTGATAGGTATAGGATGCACCGTATAGAAGTTAGGGCCATTTGCAGTCTTATCCGTGTTTGATTTGGGACTCAAGGTTAGGATAGCTATGAGCGATAGCTTAAATTGTTAAGAGGGTCGAGTACTTCATTGTCACAAAATTTCAAGATTTTATGACGCTCCAGTAAAAAGGTACAAGCATTTGAAAGTTGCAAACTTTGATAGGTAAAGGACGCACCGTATAGAAGTTAGGGCCATTTGAAGATTTATCAGTGTTTGATTTGGGACTCAAGGATAGCATAGCTATGAGCGATATATTAAATTGATAAGAGGCACGAGTACATTATTGACACAAAATTTCAAGATTTTATAACGCTCCAGTAAAAAGTTACAAGCATGTGAATGTTGCACACTTTGATAGGTATAGGACGCACCGTATAGAAGTTAGGGCCATTTGAAGATTTATCAGTGTTTGATTTGGGACTCAAGGGTAGCATAGCTATGAGCGATAGCTTAAATTGATAAGAGGCACGAGTACATTATTGTCACAAAATTTCAAGATTTTATGACGCTCCAGTAAAAAGTTACAAGCATTTGAATGTTACAAACTTTGATAGGTATAGGACGCACAGTATACAAGTTTGGGCCATTTGCAGTCTTATCCGTGTTTGATTTGGGACTCAAGGTTAGAATAGCTATGAGCGATAGCTTAAATTGTTAAGAGGGTCGAGTACTTCATTGTCACAAAATTTCAAGGTTTTATGACGCTCCAGTAAAAAGGTACAAGCATTTGAAAGTTGCAAACTTTGATAGGTAAAGGACGCACCGTATAGAAGTTAGGGCCATTTGAAGATTTATCAGTGTTTGATTTGGGACTCAAGGATAGTATAGCTATGAGCGATAGCTTAAATTGATAAGAGGCACGAGTACTTTATTGTCAAAAATTTGAAGATTTGATTACGCTCCAGTTAAAAGGTACAAGTATTTGAATGTTGCAAACTTTGATAGGTATAGGACGCACCGTACAGAAGTTAGGGCCATTTGAAGATCTATCAGTGTTTGATTTAGGACTCTAGGGTAGCATAGCTATGAGCAATAACTTTAATTGACAAGAACCAAGAGTAGTTAATTGTCACAAAATTTCAAGATTTTATTACGCTCCAGTAAAAAGTTACAAGCATTTGAATGTTGCACACTTTGATAGGAATAGGACGCACAGTATACAAGTTTGGGCCATTTGCAGTCTTATCCGTGTTTGATTTGGGACTCAAGGTTAGGATAGCTATGAGCGATAGCTTAAATTGTTAAGAGGGTCGAGTACTTCATTGTCACAAAATTTCAAGGTTTTATGACGCTCCAGTAAAAAGGTACAAGCATTTGAAAGTTGCAAACTTTGATAGGCATAGGACACACCATATAGAAGTTAGGGCCATTTGAAGTTTTATCAATGTTTGTTTTGGGTATCTAGGGTAGCATAGCTATGAGCGATAACTTTAATTGAAAAGAGGCACGAGTACTTTATTGTCAGAAATTGTAAGATTTTATGACGCTCCAGTAAAAAGTTACAAGCATTTGAATGTTACAAACTTTGATAGGTATAGGACGCACAGTATACAAGTTTGGGCCATTTGAAGTTTTAGCAGTGTTTTATTTTGGAGTTAAGGGTAGCATAGGTATGAGCGATAGCTTAAATTGACAAGAGGGACGAGTACTTTATTGTCACAAAATTTCAAGATTTTATTACGTTCCAGTCAAATGTTACAAACATTTGGTTGTTGCAAACTGTGATAGGTATAGGACGCACCGTATGGAAGTTTGGACCATTTGCAGTCTTATCCGTGTTTGATTTGGGACTCAAGGGTAGCATAGCTATGAGCGATAGCTTAAATTGATAAGAGGCACGAGTACTTTATTGTCACAAAATTTCAAGATTTTATTACGCTCCAGTAAAAAGTTACAAGCATTTGAATGTTGTAAACTTTGATATAAATAGATTTTAAGACGCTCTAGTAAAAAGTTACAAGCATTTGATTGTTGCAAACTTTGATAGGTATAGGACGCACAGTACAGAAGTTAGGGCCATTTGAAGTGTGATCAGTGTTTTATTTTCGAGTGAGTATGAGCGATAGCTTAACTTGACAAGAGGCACGAGTACTTTATTGTCAGAAAATTGTAAGATTTTATGACGCTCCAGTAAAAAGTTACAAGCATTTGAATGTAACAAACTTTGATAGGTATAGGACGCACAGTATACAAGTTTGGGCCATTTGAAGTTTTAGCAGTGTTTTATTTTGGAGTCAAGGGCAGCATAGGTATGAGCGATAGCTTAAATTGAGAAGAGGCACGAGTACTTTATTGTCAAAAATATCAAGATTTGATTACGCTCCAGTTAAAAGGTACAAGCATTTGAATGTTGCAAATTTGATAGGTATAGGACGCACCGTATAGAAGTTAGGGCCATTTGAAGTTTTATCAGTGTTTGATTTGGAGCTCAAGGGTAGCATAGCTATGAGCGATAGCTTAGATTTTTAAGAGGGTCGAGTACTTCATTGTCACAAAATTTCAAGATTTTATGAAGCTCCAGTAAAAAGGTACAAGCATTTGAATGTTGCAAACTTTGAGAGGTATAGGATGCACCGAATCGAAGTTAGGCCCATTTGAAGTTTTATCAATGTTTGATTTGGGTCTCTAGGGTAGCATAGCTATGAGCGATAGATTAAATTGATAAGAGGCACGAGTACTATATTGTCAAAAATATCAAGATTTGATTACGCTCCAGTTAAAAGGTACAAGCATTTGAATGTTGCAAATTTGATAGGTATAGGACGCACCGTATAGAAGTTAGGGCCATTTGCAGTTTTATTAATGTTTGATTTGGGACTCAAGGGTAACATAGCTATGAGCGATAGATTAAATTAACAAGAGGCACGAGTACTTTATTGTCACAAAATTGTAAGATTTTATGACGCTCCAGTAAAAAGTTACAAGCATTTGAATGTTACAAACTTTGATAGGTATAGGACGCACAGTATACAAGTTTGGGCCATTTGAAGTTTTAGCAGTGTTTTATTTTGGAGTCAAGGGTAGCATAGGTATGAGCGATAGCTTAAATTGACAAGAGGGACGAGTACTTCATTGTCACAAAATTTCAAGATTTTATTACGCTCCAGTAAAAAGGTACAAGCATTTGGTTGTTGCCAACTTTGATAGGTATAGGATGCACCGTATAGAAGTTAGGGCCATTTGCAGTCTTATCCGTGTTTGATTTGGGACTCAAGGTTAGGATAGCTATGAGCGATAGCTTAAATTGTTAAGAGGGTCGAGTACTTCATTGTCACAAAATTTCAAGATTTTATGACGCTCCAGTAAAAAGGTACAAGCATTTGAAAGTTGCAAACTTTGATAGGTAAAGGACGCACCGTATAGAAGTTAGGGCCATTTGAAGATTTATCAGTGTTTGATTTGGGACTCAAGGATAGCATAGCTATGAGCGATATATTAAATTGATAAGAGGCACGAGTACATTATTGACACAAAATTTCAAGATTTTATAACGCTCCAGTAAAAAGTTACAAGCATGTGAATGTTGCACACTTTGATAGGTATAGGACGCACCGTATAGAAGTTAGGGCCATTTGAAGATTTATCAGTGTTTGATTTGGGACTCAAGGGTAGCATAGCTATGAGCGATAGCTTAAATTGATAAGAGGCACGAGTACATTATTGTCACAAAATTTCAAGATTTTATGACGCTCCAGTAAAAAGTTACAAGCATTTGAATGTTACAAACTTTGATAGGTATAGGACGCACAGTATACAAGTTTGGGCCATTTGCAGTCTTATCCGTGTTTGATTTGGGACTCAAGGTTAGAATAGCTATGAGCGATAGCTTAAATTGTTAAGAGGGTCGAGTACTTCATTGTCACAAAATTTCAAGGTTTTATGACGCTCCAGTAAAAAGGTACAAGCATTTGAAAGTTGCAAACTTTGATAGGTAAAGGACGCACCGTATAGAAGTTAGGGCCATTTGAAGATTTATCAGTGTTTGATTTGGGACTCAAGGATAGTATAGCTATGAGCGATAGCTTAAATTGATAAGAGGCACGAGTACTTTATTGTCAAAAATTTGAAGATTTGATTACGCTCCAGTTAAAAGGTACAAGTATTTGAATGTTGCAAACTTTGATAGGTATAGGACGCACCGTACAGAAGTTAGGGCCATTTGAAGATCTATCAGTGTTTGATTTAGGACTCTAGGGTAGCATAGCTATGAGCAATAACTTTAATTGACAAGAACCAAGAGTAGTTAATTGTCACAAAATTTCAAGATTTTATTACGCTCCAGTAAAAAGTTACAAGCATTTGAATGTTGCACACTTTGATAGGAATAGGACGCACAGTATACAAGTTTGGGCCATTTGCAGTCTTATCCGTGTTTGATTTGGGACTCAAGGTTAGGATAGCTATGAGCGATAGCTTAAATTGTTAAGAGGGTCGAGTACTTCATTGTCACAAAATTTCAAGGTTTTATGACGCTCCAGTAAAAAGGTACAAGCATTTGAAAGTTGCAAACTTTGATAGGCATAGGACACACCATATAGAAGTTAGGGCCATTTGAAGTTTTATCAATGTTTGTTTTGGGTATCTAGGGTAGCATAGCTATGAGCGATAACTTTAATTGAAAAGAGGCACGAGTACTTTATTGTCAGAAATTGTAAGATTTTATGACGCTCCAGTAAAAAGTTACAAGCATTTGAATGTTACAAACTTTGATAGGTATAGGACGCACAGTATACAAGTTTGGGCCATTTGAAGTTTTAGCAGTGTTTTATTTTGGAGTTAAGGGTAGCATAGGTATGAGCGATAGCTTAAATTGACAAGAGGGACGAGTACTTTATTGTCACAAAATTTCAAGATTTTATTACGTTCCAGTCAAATGTTACAAACATTTGGTTGTTGCAAACTGTGATAGGTATAGGACGCACCGTATGGAAGTTTGGACCATTTGCAGTCTTATCCGTGTTTGATTTGGGACTCAAGGGTAGCATAGCTATGAGCGATAGCTTAAATTGATAAGAGGCACGAGTACTTTATTGTCACAAAATTTCAAGATTTTATTACGCTCCAGTAAAAAGTTACAAGCATTTGAATGTTGTAAACTTTGATATAAATAGATTTTAAGACGCTCTAGTAAAAAGTTACAAGCATTTGATTGTTGCAAACTTTGATAGGTATAGGACGCACAGTACAGAAGTTAGGGCCATTTGAAGTGTGATCAGTGTTTTATTTTCGAGTGAGTATGAGCGATAGCTTAACTTGACAAGAGGCACGAGTACTTTATTGTCAGAAAATTGTAAGATTTTATGACGCTCCAGTAAAAAGTTACAAGCATTTGAATGTAACAAACTTTGATAGGTATAGGACGCACAGTATACAAGTTTGGGCCATTTGAAGTTTTAGCAGTGTTTTATTTTGGAGTCAAGGGCAGCATAGGTATGAGCGATAGCTTAAATTGAGAAGAGGCACGAGTACTTTATTGTCAAAAATATCAAGATTTGATTACGCTCCAGTTAAAAGGTACAAGCATTTGAATGTTGCAAATTTGATAGGTATAGGACGCACCGTATAGAAGTTAGGGCCATTTGAAGTTTTATCAGTGTTTGATTTGGAGCTCAAGGGTAGCATAGCTATGAGCGATAGCTTAGATTTTTAAGAGGGTCGAGTACTTCATTGTCACAAAATTTCAAGATTTTATGAAGCTCCAGTAAAAAGGTACAAGCATTTGAATGTTGCAAACTTTGAGAGGTATAGGATGCACCGAATCGAAGTTAGGCCCATTTGAAGTTTTATCAATGTTTGATTTGGGTCTCTAGGGTAGCATAGCTATGAGCGATAGATTAAATTGATAAGAGGCACGAGTACTATATTGTCAAAAATATCAAGATTTGATTACGCTCCAGTTAAAAGGTACAAGCATTTGAATGTTGCAAATTTGATAGGTATAGGACGCACCGTATAGAAGTTAGGGCCATTTGAAGATTTATCACTGTTTGATTTGGGACCCTAGGGTAGCATAGCTATGAGCAATAACTTTAATTGACAAGAACCAAGAGTACTTTATTGTCACAAAATTTCAAGATTTTATTACGCTCCAGTAAAAAGTTACAAGCATTTGAATGTTGCACACTTTGATAGGAATAGGACGCACAGTATAGAAGTTAGGGCCATTTGAAGTTTTATCAGTGTTTGATTTGGGTCTCAAGGTTAGCATAGATATGAGCGATAGCTTAAATTAATAAGAGGCACGAGGACTTTATTGTCACAAAATTTCAAGATTTTATGACGCTAAAATAAAAAGTTACAAGCGTTTGAATGTTGCAAACTTTGATAAGTATAGGACGCACCGTATAGAAGTTAAGGCCATTTGCAGTCTTATCCGTGTTTGATTTGGATTCAAGGATAGGATAGCTATGAGCGATAGCTTAAATTGTTAAGAGGGTCGAGTACTTCATTGTCACAAAATTTCAAGGTTTTATGAGGCTCCAGTAAAAAGGTACAAGCATTTGAATGTTGCAAACTTTGATAGGTATAGGACGCACCGTATAGAAGTTAGGGCCATTTGAAGTGTGATCAGTGTTTGATTTGGAGCTCAAGGGTAGCATAGCTATGAGCGATAGCTTAGATTTTTAAGAGGGTCGAGTACTTCATTGTCACAAAATTTCAAGATTTTATGACGCTCCAGTAAAAAGGTACAAGCATTTCAATGTTGCAAACTTTGATAGGTATAGGACGCACCGTATAGAAGTTAGGGCCATTTGAAGATTTATGAGTGTTTGATTTGGGACTCAAGGGTAGCATAGCTATGAGCGATAGCTTAAATTGATAAGAGGCACGAGTACATTATTGTCACAAAATTTCAAGATTTTATTACGCTCCAGTAAAAAGTTACAAGCATTTGAATGTTGCACACTTTGATAGGAATAGGACGCACAGTATAGAAGTTAGGGCCATTTGCAGTCTTATCCGTGTTTGATTTGGGACTCAAGGATAGGATAGCTATGAGCGATAGCTTAAATTGTTAAGAGGGTCGAGTACTTCATTCTCACAAAATTTCAAGGTTTTATGATGCTCCAGTAAAAAGGTACAAGCATTTGAATGTTGCAAACTTTGATAGGTATAGGACGCACCGTATAGAAGTTAGGGCCATTTGAAGTGTGATCAGTGTTTGATTTGGAGCTCAAGGGTAGCATAGCTATGAGCGATAGCTTAGATTTTTAAGAGGGTCGAGTACTTCATTGTCACAAAATTTCAAGATTTTATGACGCTCCAGTAAAAAGGTACAAGCATTTGAATGTTGCAAACTTTGATAGGTATAGGACGCACCGTATAGAAGTTAGGGCCATTTGAAGATTTATCAGTGTTTGATTCGGGACTCAAAGTAGCATAGCTATGAGCGATAGCTTAAATTGATAAGAGGCACGAGTACTTTATTGTCACAAAATTTCAAGATTTTATTACGCTCCAGTAAAAAGTTACAAGCATTTGAATGTTGTAAACTTTGATATAAATAGATTTTAAGACGCTCTAGTAAAAAGTTACAAGCATTTGATTGTTGCAAACTTTGATAGGTATAGGACGCACAGTACAGAAGTTAGGGCCATTTGAAGTTTTATCTGTGTTTTATTTTCGAGTGAGTATGAGCGATAGCTTAAATTGACAAGAGGCACGAGTACTTTATTGTCAGAAAATTGTAAGATTTTATGACGCTCCAGTAAAAAGTTACAAGCATTTGAATGTTACAAACTTTGATAGGTATAGGACGCACAGTATACAAGTTTGGGCCATTTGAAGTTTTAGCAGTGTTTTATTTTGGAGTAAAGGGTAGCATAGGTATGAGCGATAGCTTAAATTGACAAGAGGGACGAGTACTTTATTGTCACAAAATTTCAAGATTTTGTTACGCTCCAGTAAAAAGGTACAAGCATTTGGATGTTGCCAACTTTGATAGGTATAGGATGCACCGTATAGAAGTTAGGGCCATTTGCAGTCTTATCCGTGTTTGATTTGGGACTCAAGGTTAGGATAGCTATGAGCGATAGCTTAAATTGTTAAGAGGGTCGAGTACCTCATTGTCCCAAATTTCAAGGTTTTATGACGCTCCAGTAAAAAGTTTCAAGCATTTGAAAGTTGCAAACTTTGATAGGTAAAGGACGCACCGTATAGAAGTTAGGGCAATTTGAAGATTTATCAATGTTTGATTTGGGACTCAAGGATAGCATAGCTATGAGCGATAGATTAAATTGATAAGAGGCACGAGTACATTATTGTCACAAAATTTCAAGATTTTATAACGCTCCAGTAAAAAGTTACAAGCATTTGAATGTTGCACACTTTGATAGGTATAGAACGCACCGTATAGAAGTTAGGGCCATTTGAAGATTTATCAGTGTTTGATTTGGGACTCAAGGGTAGCATAGCTATGAGCGATTGTTAAATTGATAAGAGGCACGCGTACTTTATTGTCCCAAAATTTCAAGATTTTATAACGCTCCAGTAAAAAGTTACAAGCATTTGAATGTTGCACACTTTGATAGGTAAAGGACGCACCGTATAGAAGTTAGGGCCATTTGAAGATTTATCAGTGTTTGATTTGGGACTCAAGGGTAGCATAGCTATGAGCGATAGCTTAAATTGATAAGAGGCACGAGTACTTTATTGTCACAAAATTTCAAGATTTTATTACGCTCCAGTAAAAAGTTACAAGCATTTGAATGTTGTAAACTTTGATATAAATAGATTTTAAGACGCTCTAGTAAAAAGTTACAAGCATTTGATTGTTGCAAACTTTGATAGGTATAGGACGCACAGTACAGAAGTTAGGGCCATTTGAAGTTTTATCTGTGTTTTATTTTCGAGTGAGTATGAGCGATAGCTTAAATTGACAAGAGGCACGAGTACTTTATTGTCAGAAAATTGTAAGATTTTATGACGCTCCAGTAAAAAGTTACAAGCATTTGAATGTTACAAACTTTGATAGGTATAGGACGCACAGTATACAAGTTTGGGCCATTTGAAGTTTTAGCAGTATTTATTTTGGAGTCAAGGGCAGCATAGGTATGAGCGATAGCTTAAATTGACAAGAGGGACGAGTACTTTATTGTCACAAAATTTCAAGATTTTATTACGCTCCAGTCAAATGTTACAAACATTTGATTGTTGCAAACTTTGATAGGTATAGGACACACCATATAGAAGTTAGGGCCACTTGAAGTTTTATCAATGTTTTTTTTTGGGTATCTAGGGTAGCATAGCTATGAGCGATAACTTTAATTGAAAAGAGGCACGAGTACTTTATTGTCACAAAATTTCAAGATTTTATGGCGCTCCAGAAAAAAGTTACAAACATTTGAATGTTGCAAACTTTGAGAGGTATAGGATGCACCGAACCGAAGTTAGGCCCATTTGAAGTTTTATCAATGTTTGATTTGGGTCTCTAGGGTAGCATAGCTATGAGCGATAGATTAAATTGATAAGAGGCACGAGTACTATATTGTCAAAAATATCAAGATTTGATTACGCTCCAGTTAAAAGGTACAAGCATTTGAATGTTGCAAATTTGATAGGTATAGGACGCACCGTATAGAAGTTAGGGCCATTTGAAGTGTGATCAGTGTTTGATTTCGAGCTCAAGGGTAGCATAGCTATGAGCGATAGCTTAGATTTTTAAGAGGGTCGAGTACTTCATTGTCACATAATTTCAAGATTTTATGAAGCTCCAGTAAAAAGGTACAAGCATTTGAATGTTGCAAACTTTAATAGGTATAGGACGCACCGTATAGAAGTTAGGGCCATTTGAAGATTTATCAGTGTTTGATTTGGGACTCAAGGGTAGCATAGCTATGAGCGATAGCTTAAATTGATAAGAGGCACGAGTACATTATTGTCACAAAATTTCAAGATTTTATGACGCTCCAGTAAAAAGTTACAAGCATTTGAATGTTGCAAACTTTGATAAGTATAGGACGCACCGTATAGAAGTTAAGGCCATTTGCAGTCTTATCCGTGTTTGATTTGGGACTCAAGGATAGGATAGCTATGAGCGATAGCTTAAATTGTTAAGAGGGTCGAGTACTTCATTGTCACAAAATTTCAAGGTTTTATGAGGCTCCAGTAAAAAGGTACAAACATTTGAATGTTGCAAACTTTGATAGGTATAGGACGCACCGTATAGAAGTTAGGGCCATTTGAAGTGTGATCAGTGTTTGATTTGGAGCTCAAGGGTAGCATAGCTATGAGCGATAGCTTAGATTTTTAAGAGGGTCGAGTACTTCATTGTCACAAAATTTCAAGATTTTATGACGCTCCAGTAAAAAGGTACAAGCATTTGAATGTTGCAAACTTTGATAGGTATAGGACGCACCGTATAGAAGTTAGGGCCATTTGAAGATTTATCAGTGTTTGATTTGGGACTCAAGGGTAGCATAGCTATGAGCGATAGCTTAAATTGATAAGAGGCACGAGTACATTATTGTCACAAAATTTCAAGATTTTATTACGCTCCAGTTAAAAGTTACAAGCATTTGAATGTTGCACACTTTGATAGGAATAGGACGCACAGTATAGAAGTTAGGGCCATTTGCAGTCTTATCCGTGTTTGATTTGGGACTCAAGGATAGGATAGCTATGAGCGATAGCTTAAATTGTTAAGAGGGTCGAGTACTTCATTGTCACAAAATTTCAAGGTTTTATGAGGCTCCAGTAAAAAGGTACAAGCATTTGAATGTTGCAAACTTTGATAGGTATAGGACGCACCGTATAGAAGTTAGGGCCATTTGAAGTGTGATCAGTGTTTGATTTGGAGCTCAAGGGTAGCATAGCTATGAGCGATAGCTTAGATTTTTAAGAGGGTCGAGTACTTCATTGTCACAAAATTTCAAGATTTTATGACGCTCCAGTAAAAAGGTACAAGCATTTGAATGTTGCAAACTTTGATAGGTATAGGACGCACCGTATAGAAGTTAGGGCCATTTGAAGATTTATCAGTGTTTGATTTGGTACTCAAGGGTAGCATAGCTATGAGCAATAACTTTAATTGACAAGAACCAAGAGTACTTTATTGTCACAAAATTTCAAGATTTTATTACGCTCCAGTAAAAAGTTACAAGCATTTGAATGTTGCACACTTTGATAGGAATAGGACGCACAGTATAGAAGTTAGGGCCATTTGAAGTTTTATCAGTGTTTGATTTGGGACTCAAGGTTAGCATAGATATGAGCGATACCTTAAATTAATAAGAGGCACGAGGACTTTATTGTCACAAAATTTCAAGATTTTATGACGCTCCAGTAAAAAGTTACAAGCATTTGAATGTTGCAAACTTTGATAAGTATAGGACGCACCGTATAGAAGTTAAGGCCATTTGCAGTCTTATCCGTGTTTGATTTGGGACTCAAGGATAGGATAGCTATGAGCGATAGCTTAAATTGTTGAGAGGGTCGAGTACTTCATTGTCACAAAATTTCAAGGTTTTATGAGGCTCCAGTAAAAAGGTACAAGCATTTGAATGTTGCAAATTTTGATAGGTATAGGACGCACCGTATAGAAGTTAGGGCCATTTGCAGTTTTATCAGTGTTTGATTTGGGACTCCAGGCTAACATAGCTATGAGCGATAACTTTAATTGACAAGAGGCACGAGTACTTTATTGTCACAAAATTTCAAGATTTTATTACGTTCCAGTCAAATGTTGCAAACATTTGGTTGTTGCAAACTTTGATAGGTATAGGACGCACCGTATAGAAGTTAGGGTCATTTGAAGTTTTATCAGTGTTTGATGTGGGGCTCAAGGGTAGCATAGCTATGAGCGATAGATTAAATTGATAAGAGGCACGAGTACTTTTTTTGAAAAATTTCAAGATTTTATTACGCTCCAGTTAAAAGGCACAAGCATTTGAATGTTGCAAATTTTGATAGGTATGGGACGCACCGTATAGAAGTTAGGGCCATTTGCAGCTTTATCAGGGTTTCATTTGGGACTCAAGGCTAACATAGCTATGAGCGATAACTTTAATCGACAAGAGGCACGAGTACTTTATTGTCACAAAATTTCAAGATTTTATGACGCTCCAGTTAAAAGTTACAAGCATTTGATTGTTGCAAACTTTGATAGGTATAGGACGCACCGTATAGAAGTTTGGGCCATTTGAAGTTTTATCAGTGTTTGATTTGGTACTCAAGGGTAGCATAGCTATGAGCGATAACTTTAATTGACAAGAGGCACGAGTACTTTATTGTCAAAAATTTCAAGATTTGATTACACTCCAGTTAAAAGGTACAAGTATTTGAATGTTGCAAACTTTGATAGGTATAGGACGCACCGTATAGAAGTTAGGGCCATTTGAAGTTTTATCAGTGTTTGATTTGGGACTCAAGGGTAACATAGCTATGAGCGATAGATTAAATTAACAAGAGGCACGAGTACTTTATTGTCACAAAATTGTAAGATTTTATGACGCTCCAGTAAAAAGTTACAAGCATTTGAATGTTACAAACTTTGATAGGTATAGGACGCACAGTATATAAGTTTGGGCCATTTGAAGTTTTAGCAGTGTTTTATTTTGGAGTCAAGGGTAGCATAGGTATGAGCGATAGCTTAAATTTACAAGAGGGACGAGTACTTCATTGTCACAAAATTTCAAGATTTTATTACGCTCCAGTAAAAAGGTACAAGCATTTGGATGTTGCCAACTTTGATAGGTATAGGATGCACCGTATAGAAGTTAGGGCCATTTGCAGTCTTATCCGTGTTTCATTTGGGACTCAAGGTTAGGATAGCTATGAGCGATAGCTTAAATTGTTCAGAGGGTCGAGTACTTCATTGTCACAAAATTTCAAGGTTTTATGACGCTCCAGTAAAAAGGTACAAGCATTTGAAAGTTGCAAACTTTGATAGGTAAAGGACGCACCGTATAGAAGTTAGGGCCATTTGAAGATTTTTCAGTGTTTGATTTGGGACTCAAGGGTAGAATAGCTATGAGCGATAGCTTAAATTGATAAGAGGCACGAGTACTTTATTGTCACAAAATTTCAAGATTTTATTACGCTCCAGTAAAAAGTTACAAGCATTTGAATGTTGTAAACTTTGATATAAATAGATTTTAAGACGCTCTAGTAAAAAGTTACAAGCATTTGATTGTTGCAAACTTTGATAGGTATAGGACCCACAGTACAGAAGTTAGGGCCATTTGAAGTTTTATCTGTGTTTTATTTTCGAGTGAGTATGAGCGATAGCTTAAATTGACAAGAGGCACGAGTACTTTATTGTCACAAAATTGTAAGATTTTATGACGCTCCAGTAAAAAGCTACAAGCATTTGAATGTTACAAACTTTGATAGGTATAGGACGCACAGTATACAAGTTTGGGCCATTTGAAGTTTTAGCAGTGTTTTATTTTGGAGTCAAGGGCAGCATAGGTATGAGCGATAGCTTAAATTGACAAGAGGGACGAGTACTTATTGTCACAAAATTTCAAGATTTTATTACGCTCCAGTCAAATGTTACAAACATTTGATTGTTGCAAACTTTGATAGGTATAGGACACACCATATAGAAGTTAGGGCCATTTGAAGTTTTATCAATGTTTGATTTGGGTCTCTAGGGTAGCATAGCTATGAGCGATAGATAAAATTGATAAGTGGCACGAGTACTATATTGTCAAAAATATCAAGATTTGATTACGCTCCAGTTAAAAGGTACAAGCATTTGAATGTTGCAAATTTGATAGGTATAGGACGCACCGTATAGAAGTTAGGGCCATTTGAAGTGTGATCAGTGTTTGATTTGGAGCTCAAGGGTAGCATAGCTATGAGCGATAGCTTAGATTTTTAAGAGGGTCGAGTACTTCATTGTCACAAAATTTCAAGATTTTATGACGCTCCAGTAAAAAGGTACAAGCATTTGAATGTTGCAAACTTTGATAGGTATAGGACGCACCGTATAGAAGTTAGGGCCATTTCAAGATTTATCACTGTTTGATTTGGGACCCTAGGGAAGCATAGCTATGAGCAATAACTTTAATTGACAAGAACCAAGAGTACTTTATTGTCACAAAATTTCAAGATTTTATGGCGCTCCTGTAAAAAGTTACAAGCATTTGAATGTTGCAAACTTTGATAGGAATAGGATGCACAGTATATAAGTTAGGGTCATTTGAAGTTTTATCAGTGTTTGATGTGGGGCTCCAAGGGTAGCATAGCTATGAGCGATAGATTAAATTGATAAGAGGCACGAGAACTTTTTTTTCAAAAATTTCAAGATTTTATTACGCTCCGGTTAAAAGGCACAAGCATTTGAATGTTGCAAATTTTGATAGGTATGGGACGCACCGTATAGAAGTTAGGGCCATTTGCAGTTTTATCAGGGTTTCATTTGGGACTCAAGGCTAACATAGCTATGAGCGATAACTTTAATTGACAAGAGGCACGAGTACTTTATTGTCACAAAATTTCAAGATTTTATGACGCTCCAGTTAAAAGTTACAAGCATTTGATTGTTGCAAACTTTGATAGGTATAGGACGCACCGTATAGAAGTTTGGGCCATTTGAAGTTTTATCAGTGTTTGATTTGGTACTCAAGGGTAGCATAGCTATGAGCGATAACTTTAATTGACAAGAGGCACGAGTACTTTATTGTCAAAAATTTCAAGATTTGATTACACTCCAGTTAAAAGGTACAAGTATTTGAATGTTGCAAACTTTGATAGGTATAGGACGCACCGTATAGAAGTTAGGGCCATTTGAAGTTTTATCAGTGTTTGATTTGGGACTCAAGGGTAACATAGCTATGAGCGATAGATTAAATTAACAAGAGGCACGAGTACTTTATTGTCACAAAATTGTAAGATTTTATGTCGCTCCAGTAAAAACTTACAAGCATTTGAATGTTACAAACTTTGATAGGTATAGGACGCACAGTATACAAGTTTGGGCCATTTGAAGTTTTAGCAGTGTTTTATTTTGGAGTCAAGGGTAGCATAGGTATGAGCGATAGCTTAAATTGACAAGAGGGACGAGTACTTTATTTTCACAAAATTTCAAGATTTTATTACGCTCCAGTAAAAAGGTACAAGCATTTGGATGTTTCCAACTTTGATAGGTATAGGATGCACCGTATAGAAGTTAGGGGCATTTGCAGTCTTATCCGTGTTTGATTTGGGACTCAAGGTTAGGATAGCTATGAGCGATAGCTTAAATTGTTAAGAGGGTCGAGTACTTCATTGTCACAAAATTTCAAGGTTTTATGACGCTCCAGTAAAAAGGTACAAGCATTTGAAAGTTGCAAACTTTGATAGGAAAAGGACGCACCGTATAGAAGTTAGGGCCATTTGAAGATTTATCAGTGTTTGATTTGGGACTCAAGGGTAGAATAGCTATGAGCGATAGATTAAATTGATAAGAGGCACGAGTACATTATTGTCACAAAATTTCCAGATTTTATAACGCTCCAGTAAAAAGTTACAAGCATTTGAATGTTGCACACTTTGATAGGTATAGGACGCACCGTATAGAAGTTAGGGCCATTTGAAGATTTATCAGTGTATGATTTGGGACTCAAGGGTAGCATAGCTTTGAGCGATAGCTTAAATTGATAAGAGGCACGAGTACTTTATTGTCACAAAATTTCAAGATTTTATAACGCTCCAGTAAAAAGTTACAAGCATTTGAATGTTGCACAATTTGATAGGTATAGGACGCACCGTATAGAAGTTAGGGCCATTTGAAGATTTATCAGTGTTTCATTTGGGACTCAAGGGTAGCATAGCTATGAGCGATAGCTTAAATTGATAAGAGGCACGAGTACTTTATTGTCACAAAATTTCAAGATTTTATTACGCTCCAGTAAAAAGTTACAAGCATTTGAATGTTGTAAACTTTGATAGAAATAGATTTTAAGACGCTCTAGTAAAAAGTTACAAGCATTTGATTGTTGCAAACTTTGATAGGTATAGGACGCACAGTACAGAAGTTAGGGCCATTTTATCTGTGTTTTATTTTCGAGTGAGTATGAGCGATAGCTTAAATTGACAAGAGGCACGAGTACTTTATTTTCACAAAATTGTAAGATTTTATGACCATCCAGTAAAAAGTTACAAGCATTTGAATGTTACAAACTTTGATAGGTATAGGACGCACAGTATAGAAGTTTGGGCCATTTGAAGTTTTAGCAGTGTTTTATTTTGGAGTCAAGGGCAGCATAGGTATGAGCGATAGCTTAAATTGACAAGAGGGACGAGTACTTTATTGTCACAAAATTTCAAGATTTTATTACGCTCCAGTTAAAAGGTACAAGCATTTGAATGTTGCAAACTTTGATAGGTATAGGACGCACCGTATAGAAGTTAGGGCCATTTGAAGTTTGATCAGTGTTTGATTTGGAGCTCAAGGGTAGCATAGCTATGAGCGATAGCTTAGATTTTTAAGAGGGTCGAGTACTTCAGTGTCACAAAATTTCAAGATTTTATGACGCTCCAGTAAAAAGGTACAAGCATTTGAATGTTGGAAACTTTGATAGGTATAGGACGCACCGTATAGAAGTTAGGGCCATTTGAATATTTATCAGTGTTTGATTTGGGACTCAAGGGTAGCATAGCTATGAGCGATAGCTTAAATTGATAAGAGGCACGAGTACATTATTGTCACAAAATTTCAAGATTTTATGACGCTCCAGTTAAAAGGTACAAGCATTTGAATGTTGCAAACTTTGATAGGTATAGGACGCACCGTATAGAAGTTAGGGCCATTTGAAGATTTATCACTGTTTGATTTGGGACCCTTGGGTAGCATAGCTATGAGCAATAACTTTAATTGACAAGAACCAAGAGTACTTTATTGTCACAAAATTTCAAGATTTTATTACGCTCCAGTAAAAAGTTACAAGCATTTGAATGTTGCACACTTTGATAGGAATAGGACGCACAGTATAGAAGTTAGGGCCATTTGAAGTTTTATCAGTGTTTGATTTGGGACTCAAGGTTAGCATAGATATGAGCGATAGCTTAAATTAATAAGCGGCACGAGGACTTTATTGTCACAAAATTTCAAGATTTTATGACGCTCCAGTAAAAAGTTACAAGCATTTGAATGTTGCAAACTTTGATAAGTATAGGACGCACCGTATAGAAGTTAAGGCCATTTGCAGTCTTATCCGTGTTTGATTTGGGACTCAAGGTTAGCATAGCTATGAGCGATAGCTTAAATTGATAAGAGGCACGAGTACTTTATTGTCAAATATTTCAAGATTTGATTACGCTCCAGTCAAAAGTTACAAGCATTTGATTGTTGCAAACTTTGATAGGTATAGGACGCACTGTATAGAAGTTAGGGCCATTTGAAGTTCTATCAGTGTTTGATGTGGGACTCAAGGGTAGCATAGCTATGAGCGATAGATTAAATTAATAAGAGGCACGAGTACTTTATTTTCAAAAATTTCAAGATTTGATTACGCTCCAGTAAAAAGTTACAAGCATTTGAATGTTGCAAATTTTGATAGGTATAGGACGCACCGAATAGAAGTTAGGGCCATTGGCAGTTTTATCAGTGTTTGATTTGGGACTCCAGGCTAACATAGCTATGAGCGATAACTTTAATTGACAAGAGGCACGAGTACTTTATTGTCACAAAATTTCAAGATTTTTTTACGTTCCAGTCAAATGTTACAAACATTTGGTTGTTGCAAACTTTGATAGGTATAGGACGCACCGTATAGAAGTTAGGGTCATTTGAAGTTTTATCAGTGTTTGATGTGGGTCTCAAGGGTAGCATAGCTATGAGCCATAGATTAAATTGATAAGAGGCACGAGTACTTTTTTTCAAATATTTCAAGATTTTATTACGCTCCAGTTAAAAGGCACAAGCATTTGAATGTTGCAAATTTTGATAGGTATCCCATTGCAGGTAGAGCCATTTGCAGTTTTATCAGGGTTCAATTTGGGAGTCAAGGCTAACATAGCTATGAGCGATAACTTTAATTGACAAGAGGCACGAGTACTTTATTGTCACAAAGTTTCAAGATTTTAGGACGCTCCAGTTAAAAGTTACAAGCATTTGATTGTTGCAAACTTTGATAGGTATAGGACGCACCGTATAGAAGTTTGGCCATTTGAAGTTGTATCAGTGTTTGATAATTGGTACTCAAGGGTAGCATAGCTATGAGCGATAACTTTAATTGACAAGAGGCACGAGTACTTTATTGTCACAAAATTTCAAGATTTTATGACGCTCCAGTAAAAAGTTACAAGCATTTGATTGTTGCAAACTTTGATAGGTATAGAACGCACCGTATAGAAGTTAAGGCCATTTGAAGTTTGATCAGTGTTTGATTTGGGACTCAAGGGTAGCATAGTATGAGCGATAGCTTAAATTGATAAGAGGCACGAGTACTTTATTGTCAAAAATTTCAAGATTTGATTACGCTCCAGTTAAAAGGTACAAGTATTTGAATGTTGCAAACTTTGATATGTATAGGACGCACCGTATAGAAGTTAGGGCCATTTGCAGTTTTATTAATGTTTGATTTGGTTCTCAAGGGTAACATAGCTATGAGCGATAGATTAAATTAACAAGAGGCACGAGTACTTTATTGTCACAAAATTGTAAGATTTTATGACGCTCCAGTAAAAAGTTACAAGCATTTGAATGTTACAAACTTTGATAGGTATAGGACGCACAGTATACAAGTTTGTGCCATTTGAAGTTTTAGCAGTGTTTTATTTTGGAGTCAAGGGTAGCATAGGTATGAGCGATAGCTTAAATTGACAAGAGGGACGAGTACTTTATTGTCACAAAATTTCAAGGTTTTATGACGCTCCAGTAAAAAGGTACAAGCATTTCAAAGTTGCAAACTTTGATAGGTAAAGGACGCACCGTATAGAAGTTAGGGCCATTTGAAGATTTATCAGTGTTTGATTTGGGACTCAAGGGTAGCATAGCTATGAGCGATAGATTAAATTGATAAGAGGCACGAGTACATTATTGTCACAAAATTTCAAGATTTTATAACGCTCCAGTAAAAAATTACAAGCATTTGAATGTTTCAAACTTTGATAGGTATAGGACGCACCGTATAGAAGTTAGGGCCATTTGAAGATTTATCAATGTTTGATTTAGGACTCTAGGGTAGCATAGCTATGAGCAATAACTTTAATTGACAAGAACCAAGAGTAGTTAATTGTCACAAAATTTCAAGATGTTATTACGCTCCAGTAAAAAGTTACAAGCATTTGAATGTTGCACACTTTGATAGGATTAGGACGCACAGTATAGAAGTTAGGGCCATTTGAAGTTTTATCAGTGTTTGATTTGGGACTCAAGGTTAGCATAGCTATGAGCGATAGCTTAAATTGATAAGAGGCACGAGTACTTTATTGTCACAAAATTTCAAGATTTTATTACGATCCAGTCAAAAGTTACAAGCATTTGATTGTTGCAAACTTTGATAGGTATAGGACGCACTGTATAGAAGTTAGGGCCATTTGAAGTTTTATCAGTGTTTGATGTGGGACTCAAGGGTAGCATAGCTATGAGTGATAGTTTAAATTGAAAAGAGGCACGAGTACTTTATTGTCACAAAATTTCAAGATTTTCTGACGCTCCAGTAAAAAGTTACAAGCATTTGATTGTTGCAAACTTTGATAGGTATAGGATGCACAGTACAGAAGTTACGGCCATTTAAAGTTTTATCTGTGTTTTATTTTGGAGTGAGTATGAGCGATAGCTTAAATTGACAAGAGGCACGAGTACTTTATTGTCACAAAATTGTAAGATTTTATGACGCTCCAGTAAAAAGTTACAAGCATTTGAATGTTGCACACTTTGATAGGTATAGGACGCACCGTACAGAAGTTAGGGCCATTTGAAATTTTATCAGTGTTTGATGTGGGACTCAAGGGTAGCATAGCTATGAACGATAGCTTAAATTGATAAGAGGCACGGGTACTTTATTGTCACAAAATTTCAAGGTTTGATTAATCTCCAGGAAAAAGTTACAAGCTTTTGAATGTTGCAAACTTTGATAAGTATAGGACGCACAGTATAGAAGTTAGGGCCATTTGCAGTCTTATCCGTGTTTGATTTGGGACTCAAGGTTAGGATAGCTATGAGCGATAGCTTAGATTGTTAAGAGGGTCGAGTACTTCATTGTCATACAATTTCAAGATTTTATGACGCTCCAGTAAAAAGGTACAAGCCTTGAATGTTGCCAACTTTGATAGGTATAGGACGCACCGTATAGAAGTTAGGGCCATTTGAAGATTTATCAGTGTTTGATTTGGGACTCAAGGATAGCATAGCTATGTTCGATAGCTTAAATTGATAAGAGGCACGAGTACATTATTGTCACAAAATTTCAAGATTTTATGACGCTCCAGTAAAAAGTTACAAGCATTTGAATGTTGCAAACTTTGATAGGTATAGGACGCACCGTATAGAAGTTAGGGCCATTTGAAGATTTATCACTGTTTGATTTGGGACCCTAGGGTAGCATAGCTATGAGCAATAACTTTAATTGACAAGAACCAAGAGTACTTTAATGTCACAAAATTTCAAGATTTTATTACGCCCAGCCAAAAGTTACAAGCATTTGAATGTTGCACACTTTGATAGGAATGGGACGCACAGTATAGAGGTTAGGGCCATTTAAAGTTTTATCAGTGTTTGATTTGGGACTCAAGGTTAGCATAGCTATGAACGATAGCTTAAATTGATAAGAGGCTCGGGTACTTTATTGTCACAAAATTTCAAGGTTTGATTAATCTCCAGGAAAAAGTTACAAGCATTTGAATGTTGCAAACTTTGATAAGTATAGGACGCACCGTATAGAAGTTAGGGCCATTTGCAGTCTTATCCGTGTTTGATTTGGGACTCAAGGTTAGGTTAGCTATGAGCGATAGCTTAAATTGTTAAGAGGGTCGAGTACTTCATTGTCACAAAATTTCAAGGTTTTATGACGCTCCAGTAAAAAGGTACAAGCATTTGAATGTTGCAAACTTTGATAGGTATAGGACGCACCGTATAGAAGTTAGGGCCATTTGAAGATTTATCAGTGTTTGATTTGGGACTCAAGGGTAGCATAGCTATGAGCGATAGCTTAAACTGATAAGAGGCACAAGTACATTATTGTCACAAAATTTCAAGATTTTATGACGCTCCAGTAAAAAGTTACAAGCATTTGAATGTTGCAAACTTTGATAGGTATAGGATGCACCGTATAGAAGTTAGGGCCATTTGAAGATTTATCAGTGTTTGATTTGGGACTCTAGGGTAGCATAGCTATGAGCAATAACTTTAATTGACAAGAACCAAGAGTACTTAAGTGTCACAAAATTTCAAGATTTTATTACGCTCCAGTAAAAAGTTACAAGCATTTGAATGTTGCACACTTTGATAGGAATAGGACGCACAGTATAGAAGTTAGGGCCATTTGAAGTTTTATCAGTGTTTGATTTGGGACTCAAGGTTAGCATAGCTATGAGCGATAGCTTAAATTGATAAGAGGCACGAGTACTTTATTGTCACAAAATTTCAAGATTTTATTACGCAAAGTCAAAAGTTACAAGCATTTGATTGTTGCAAACTTTGATAGGTATAGGATGCACCGTATAGAAGCTAAGGCCATTTGAAGTTTTATCAGTGCTTGATTTGGGACTCAAGGGAAGCATAGCTATGAGCGATAGCTTAAATTGATAAGAGGCACGAGTACTTTATTGTCAAATATTTCAAGATTTGATTACGCTCCAGTCAAAAGTTACAAGCATTTGATTGTTGCAAACTTTGATAGGTATAGGACGCACTGTATAGAAGTTAGGGCCATTTGAAGTTTTATCAGTGTTTGATGAGGGACTCAAGGGTTGCATAGCTATGAGCGACAGCTTAAATTGATAAGAGGCACGGGTACTTTATTGTCACAAAATTGTAAGATTTTATGACGCTCCAGTAAAAAGTTACAAGCATTTGAATTTTGCAAACTTTGATAGGTATAGGATGCACCGTATAGAAGTTAGGGCCATTTGAAGATTTATCAGTGTTTGATTTGGGACTCTAGGGTAGCATAGCTATGAGCAATAACTTTAATTGACAAGAACCAAGAGTACTTAAGTGTCACAAAATTTCAAGATTTTATTACGCTCCAGTAAAAAGTTACAAGCATTTGAATGTTGCACACTTTGATAGGAATAGGACGCACAGTATAGAAGTTAGGGCCATTTGAAGTTTTATCAGTGTTTGATTTGGGACTCAAGGTTAGCATAGCTATGAGCGATAGCTTAAATTGATAAGAGGCACGAGTACTTTATTGTCACAAAATTTCAAGATTTTATTACGCCCAGTCAAAAGTTACAAGCATTTGATTGTTGCAAACTTTGATAGGTATAGGATGCACCGTATAGAAGTTAAGGCCATTTGAAGTTTTATCAGTGTTTGATTTGGGACTCAAGGGTAGCATAGCTATGAGCGATAGCTTAAATTGATAAGAGGCACGAGTACTTTATTGTCACAAAATTTCAAGGTTTGATTAATAAGAGGCACGAGTACTTTATTGTCACAAAATTTCAAGGTTTGATTAATGTCCAGGAAAAAGTTACAAGCATTTGAATGTTGCAAACTTTGATAAGTATAGGACGCACAGTATAGAAGTTAGGGCCATTTGCAGTCTTATCCGTGTTTGATTTGGGACTTAAGGTTAGGATAGCTATGAGCGATAGCTTAGATTGTTAAGAGGGTCGAGTACTTCATTGTCACAAAATTTCAAGATTTTATGACGCTCCAGTAAAAAGGTACAAGCCTTGAATGTTGCAAACTTTGATAGGTATAGGACGCACCGTATAGAAGTTAGGGCCATTTGAAGATTTATCAGTGTTTGATTTGGGACTCAAGGATAGCATAGCTATGTTCGATAGCTTAAATTGATAAGAGGCACGAGTACATTATTGTCACAAAATTTCAAGATTTTATGACGCTCCAGTAAAAAGTTACAAGCATTTGAATGTTGCAAACTTTGATAGGTATAGGACGCACCGTATAGAAGTTAGGGCCATTTGAAGATTTATCACTGTTTGATTTGGGACCCTAGGGTAGCATAGCTATGAGCAATAACTTTAATTGACAAGAACCAAGAGTACTTTAATGTCACAAAATTTCAAGATTTTATTACGCCCAGCCAAAAGTTACAAGCATTTGAATGTTGCACACTTTGATAGGAATGGGACGCACAGTATAGAAGTTAGGGCCATTTGAAGTTTTATCAGTGTTTGATTTGGGACTCAAGGTTAGCATAGCTATGAACGATAGCTTAAATTGATAAGAGGCTCGGGTACTTTATTGTCACAAAATTTCAAGGTTTGATTAATCTCCAGGAAAAAGTTACAAGCATTTGAATGTTGCAAACTTTGATAAGTATAGGACGCACCGTATAGAAGTTAGGGCCATTTGCAGTTTTATCCGTGTTTGATTTGGGACTCAAGGTTAGCATACCTATGAGCGATAGCTTAAATTGATAAGAGGCACGAGTACTTTATTGTCACAAAATTTCAAGATTTTATTACGCCCAGTCAAAAGTTACAAGCATTTGATTGTTGCAAACTTTGATAGGTATAGGACGCACCGTATAGAAGTTAAGGCCATTTGAAGTTTTATCAGTGTTTGATTTGGGACTCAAGGGTAGCATAGCTATGAGCGATAGCTTAAATTGATAAGAGGCACGAGTACTTTATTGTCACAAAATTTCAAGGTTTGATTAATAAGAGGCACGAGTACTTTATTGTCACAAAATTTCAAGGTTTGATTAATGTCCAGGAAAAAGTTACAAGCATTTGAATGTTGCAAACTTTGATAAGTATAGGACGCACAGTATAGAAGTTAGGGCCATTTGCAGTCTTATCCGTGTTTGATTTGGGACTTAAGGTTAGGATAGCTATGAGCGATAGCTTAGATTGTTAAGAGGGTCGAGTACTTCATTGTCACAAAATTTCAAGATTTTATGACGCTCCAGTAAAAAGGTACAAGCCTTGAATGTTGCAAACTTTGATAGGTATAGGACGCACCGTATAGAAGTTAGGGCCATTTGAAGATTTATCAGTGTTTGATTTGGGACTCAAGGATAGCATAGCTATGTTCGATAGCTTAAATTGATAAGAGGCACGAGTACATTATTGTCACAAAATTTCAAGATTTTATGACGCTCCAGTAAAAAGTTACAAGCATTTGAATGTTGCAAACTTTGATAGGTATAGGACGCACCGTATAGAAGTTAGGGCCATTTGAAGATTTATCAGTGTTTGATTTGGGACCCTAGGGTAGCATAGCTATGAGCAATAACTTTAATTGACAAGAACCAAGAGTACTTTAATGTCACAAAATTTCAAGATTTTATTACGCCCAGCCAAAAGTTACAAGCATTTGAATGTTGCACACTTTGATAGGAATGGGACGCACAGTATAGAAGTTAGGGCCATTTGAAGTTTTATCAGTGTTTGATTTGGGACTCAAGGTTAGCATAGCTATGAACGATAGCTTAAATTGATAAGAGGCTCGGGTACTTTATTGTCACAAAATTTCAAGGTTTGATTAATCTCCAGGAAAAAGTTACAAGCATTTGAATGTTGCAAACTTTGATAAGTATAGGACGCACCGTATAGAAGTTAGGGCCATTTGCAGTCTTATCCGTGTTTGATTTGGGACTCAAGGTTAGGTTAGCTATGAGCGATAGCTTAAATTGTTAAGAGGGTCGAGTACTTCATTGTCACAAAATTTCAAGTTTTTATGACGCTCCAGTAAAAAGGTACAAGCATTTGAATGTTGCAAACTTTGATAGGTATAGGACGCACCGTATAGAAGTTAGGGCCATTTGAAGATTTATCAGTGTTTGATTTGGGACTCAAGGTAGCATAGCTATGAGCGATAGCTTAAACTGATAAGAGGCACAAGTACATTATTGTCACAAAATTTCAAGATTTTATGACGCTCCAGTAAAAAGTTACAAGCATTTGAATGTTGCAAACTTTGATAGGTATAGGATGCACCGTATAGAAGTTAGGGCCATTTGAAGATTTATCAGTGTTTGATTTGGGACTCTAGGGTAGCATAGCTATGAGCAATAACTTTAATTGACAAGAACCAAGAGTACTTAAGTGTCACAAAATTTCAAGATTTTATTACGCTCCAGTAAAAAGTTACAAGCATTTGAATGTTGCACACTTTGATATGAATAGGACGCACAGTATAGAAGTTAGGGCCATTTGAAGTTTTATCAGTGTTTGATTTGGGACTCAAGGTTAGCATAGATATGAGCGATAGCTTAAATTAATAAGCGGCACGAGGACTTTATTGTCACAAAATTTCAAGATTTTATTACGCCCAGTCAAAAGTTACAAGCATTTGATTGTTGCAAACTTTGATAGGTATAGGATGCACCGTATAGAAGTTAAGGCCATTTGAAGTTTTATCAGTGTTTGATTTGGGACTCAAGGGTAGCATAGCTATGAGCGATAGCTTAAATTGATAAGAGGCACGAGTACTTTATTGTCACAAAATTTCAAGGTTTGATTAATAAGAGGCACGAGTACTTTATTGTCACAAAATTTCAAGGTTTGATTAATGTCCAGGAAAAAGTTACAAGCATTTGAATGTTGCAAACTTTGATAAGTATAGGACGCACAGTATAGAAGTTAGGGCCATTTGCAGTCTTATCCGTGTTTGATTTGGGACTTAAGGTTAGGATAGCTATGAGCGATAGCTTAGATTGTTAAGAGGGTCGAGTACTTCATTGTCACAAAATTTCAAGATTTTATGACGCTCCAGTAAAAAGGTACAAGCCTTGAATGTTGCAAACTTTGATAGGTATAGGACGCACCGTATAGAAGTTAGGGCCATTTGAAGATTTATCAGTGTTTGATTTGGGACTCAAGGATAGCATAGCTATGTTCGATAGCTTAAATTGATAAGAGGCACAAGTACATTATTGTCACAAAATTTCAAGATTTTATGACGCTCCAGTAAAAAGTTACAAGCATTTGATTGTTGCAAACTTTGATAGGTATAGGACGCACCGTATAGAAGTTAGGGCCATTTGAAGATTTATCACTGTTTGATTTGGGACCCTAGGGTAGCATAGCTATGAGCAATAACTTTAATTGACAAGAACCAAGAGTACTTTAATGTCACAAAATTTCAAGATTTTATTACGCCCAGCCAAAAGTTACAAGCATTTGAATGTTGCACACTTTGATAGGAATGGGACGCACAGTATAGAAGTTAGGGCCATTTGAAGTTTTATCAGTGTTTGATTTGGGACTCAAGGTTAGCATAGCTATGAACGATAGCTTAAATTGATAAGAGGCTCGGGTACTTTATTGTCACAAAATTTCAAGGTTTGATTAATCTCCAGGAAAAAGTTACAAGCATTTGAATGTTGCAAACTTTGATAAGTATAGGACGCACCGTATAGAAGTTAGGGCCATTTGCAGTCTTATCCGTGTTTGATTTGGGACTCAAGGTGTGGTTAGCTATGAGCGATAGCTTAAATTGTTAAGAGGGTCGAGTACTTCATTGTCACAAAATTTCAAGGTTTTATGACGCTCCAGTAAAAAGGTACAAGCATTTGAATGTTGCAAACTTTGATAGGTATAGGACGCACCGTATAGAAGTTAGGGCCATTTGAAGATTTATCAGTGTTTGATTTGGGACTCAAGGTAGCATAGCTATGAGCGATAGCTTAAACTGATAAGAGGCACAAGTACATTATTGTCACAAAATTTCAAGATTTTATGACGCTCCAGTAAAAAGTTACAAGCATTTGAATGTTGCAAACTTTGATAGGTATAGGATGCACCGTATAGAAGTTAGGGCCATTTGAAGATTTATCAGTGTTTGATTTGGGACTCTAGGGTAGCATAGCTATGAGCAATAACTTTAATTGACAAGAACCAAGAGTACTTAAGTGTCACAAAATTTCAAGATTTTATTACGCTCCAGTAAAAAGTTACAAGCATTTGAATGTTGCACACTTTGATATGAATAGGACGCACAGTATAGAAGTTAGGGCCATTTGAAGTTTTATCAGTGTTTGATTTGGGACTCAAGGTTAGCATAGATATGAGCGATAGCTTAAATTAATAAGCGGCACGAGGACTTTATTGTCACAAAATTTCAAGATTTTATTACGCCCAGTCAAAAGTTACAAGCATTTGATTGTTGCAAACTTTGATAGGTATAGGATGCACCGTATAGAAGTTAAGGCCATTTGAAGTTTTATCAGTGTTTGATTTGGGACTCAAGGGTAGCATAGCTATGAGCGATAGCTTAAATTGATAAGAGGCACGAGTACTTTATTGTCAAATATTTCAAGATTTGATTACGCTCCAGTCAAAAGTTACAAGCATTTGATTGTTGCAAACTTTGATAAGTATAGGACGCACCGTATAGAAGTTAGGGCCATTTGCAGTCTTATCCGTGTTTGATTTGGGACTCAAGGTTAGGTTAGCTATGAGCGACAGCTTAAATTGATAAGAGGCACGGGTACTTTATTGTCACAAAATTGTAAGATTTTATGACGCTCCAGTAAAAAGTTACAAGCATTTGAATGTTGCAAACTTTGATAGGTATAGGATGCACCGTATAGAAGTTAGGGCCATTTGAAGATTTATCAGTGTTTGATTTGGGACTCTAGGGTAGCATAGCTATGAGCAATAACTTTAATTGACAAGAACCAAGAGTACTTAAGTGTCACAAAATTTCAAGATTTTATTACGCTCCAGTAAAAAGTTACAAGCATTTGAATGTTGCACACTTTGATAGGAATAGGACGCACAGTATAGAAGTTAGGGCCATTTGAAGTTTTATCAGTGTTTGATTTGGGACTCAAGGTTAGCATAGCTATGAGCGATAGCTTAAATTGATAAGAGGCACGAGTACTTTATTGTCACAAAATTTCAAGATTTTATTACGCCCAGTCAAAAGTTACAAGCATTTGATTGTTGCAAACTTTGATAGGTATAGGATGCACCGTATAGAAGTTAAGGCCATTTGAAGTTTTATCAGTGTTTGATTTGGGACTCAAGGGTAGCATAGCTATGAGCGATAGCTTAAATTGATAAGAGGCACGAGTACTTTATTGTCACAAAATTTCAAGGTTTGATTAATAAGAGGCACGAGTACTTTATTGTCACAAAATTTCAAGGTTTGATTAATGTCCAGGAAAAAGTTACAAGCATTTGAATGTTGCAAACTTTGATAAGTATAGGACGCACAGTATAGAAGTTAGGGCCATTTGCAGTCTTATCCGTGTTTGATTTGGGACTTAAGGTTAGGATAGCTATGAGCGATAGCTTAGATTGTTAAGAGGGTCGAGTACTTCATTGTCACAAAATTTCAAGATTTTATGACGCTCCAGTAAAAGGTACAAGCCTTGAATGTTGCAAACTTTGATAGGTATAGGACGCACCGTATAGAAGTTAGGGCCATTTGAAGATTTATCAGTGTTTGATTTGGGACTCAAGGATAGCATAGCTATGTTCGATAGCTTAAATTGATAAGAGGCACGAGTACATTATTGTCACAAAATTTCAAGATTTTATGACGCTCCAGTAAAAAGTTACAAGCATTTGAATGTTGCAAACTTTGATAGGTATAGGACGCACCGTATAGAAGTTAGGGCCATTTGAAGATTTATCACTGTTTGATTTGGGACCCTAGGGTAGCATAGCTATGAGCAATAACTTTAATTGACAAGAACCAAGAGTACTTTAATGTCACAAAATTTCAAGATTTTATTACGCCCAGCCAAAAGTTACAAGCATTTGAATGTTGCACACTTTGATAGGAATGGGACGCACCGTATAGAAGTTAGGGCCATTTGAAGTTTTATCAGTGTTTGATTTGGGACTCAAGGTTAGCATAGCTATGAACGATAGCTTAAATTGATAAGAGGCTCGGGTACTTTATTGTCACAAAATTTCAAGGTTTGATTAATCTCCAGGAAAAAGTTACAAGCATTTGAATGTTGCAAACTTTGATAAGTATAGGACGCACCGTATAGAAGTTAGGGCCATTTGCAGTCTTATCCGTGTTTGATTTGGGACTCAAGGTTAGGTTAGCTATGAGCGATAGCTTAAATTGTTAAGAGGGTCGAGTACTTCATTGTCACAAAATTTCAAGGTTTTATGACGCTCCAGTAAAAAGGTACAAGCATTTGAATGTTGCAAACTTTGATAGGTATAGGACGCACCGTATAGAAGTTAGGGCCATTTGAAGATTTATCAGTGTTTGATTTGGGACTCAAGGTAGCATAGCTATGAGCGATAGCTTAAACTGATAAGAGGCACAAGTACATTATTGTCACAAAATTTCAAGATTTTATGACGCTCCAGTAAAAAGTTACAAGCATTTGAATGTTGCAAACTTTGATAGGTATAGGATGCACCGTATAGAAGTTAGGGCCATTTGAAGATTTATCAGTGTTTGATTTGGGACTCTAGGGTAGCATAGCTATGAGCAATAACTTTAATTGACAAGAACCAAGAGTACTTAAATGTCACAAAATTTCAAGATTTTATTACGCTCCAGTAAAAAGTTACAAGCATTTGAATGTTGCACACTTTGATAGGAATAGGACGCACAGTATAGAAGTTAGGGCCATTTGAAGTTTTATCAGTGTTTGATTTGGGACTCAAGGTTAGCATAGATATAAGCGATAGCTTAAATTAATAAGCGGCACGAGGACTTTATTGTCACAAAATTTCAAGATTTTATTACGCCCAGTCAAAAGTTACAAGCATTTGATTGTTGCAAACTTTGATAGGTATAGGATGCACCGTATAGAAGTTAAGGCCATTTGAAGTTTTATCAGTGTTTGATTTGGGACTCAAGGGTAGCATAGCTATGAGCGATAGCTTAAATTGATAAGAGGCACGAGTACTTTATTGTCAAATATTTCAAGATTTGATTACGCTCCAGTCAAAAGTTACAAGCATTTGATTGTTGCAAACTTTGATAGGTATAGGACGCACTGTATAGAAGTTAGGGCCATTTGAAGTTTTATCAGTGTTTGTTGAGGGACTCAAGGGTTGCATAGCTATGAGCGATAGATTTAATTAATAAGAGGCACGAGTACTTTATTTTCAAAAATTTCAAGATTTGATTACGCTCCAGTAAAAAGATACAAGCATTTGAATGTTGCAAACTTTGATAGGTATAGGACGCACCGTATAGAAGTTTGGGCCATTTGAAGCCTTATCAGTGTTTGATTTGGGACTCAAGGGTAGCATAGCTATGAGCGATAGCTTAAACTGATAAGAGGCACAAGTACATTATTGTCACAAAATTTCAAGATTTTATGACGCTCCAGTAAAAAGTTACAAGCATTTGAATGTTGCACACTTTGATAGGAATAGGACGCACAGTATAGAAGTTAGGGCCATTTGAAGTTTTATCAGTGTTTGATTTGGGACTCAAGGTTAGCATAGATATGAGCGATAGCTTAAATTAATAAGAGGCACGAGGACTTTATTGTCACAAAATTTCAAGATTTTATGACGCTCCAGTAAAAAGTTACAAGCATTTGAATGTTGCAAACTTTGCTAAGTATAGGACGCACCGTATAAAAGTTAGGGCCATTTGCAGTTTTATTAATGTTTGATTTGGGACTCAAGGGTAGCATAGCTATGAGCAATAACTTTAATTGACAAGAACCAAGAGTACTTTATTGTCACAAAATTTCAAGATTTTATGACGCTCCAGTAAAAAGTTACAAGCATTTGAATGTTGCAAACTTTGATAAGTATAGGACGCACCGTATAGAATTTAGGACCATTTGCAGTCTTATCCGTGTTTGATTTGGGACTCAAGTATCGGATAGCTATGAGCGATAGCTTAAATTGTTAAGAGGGTCGAGTACTTCATTGTCACAAAATTTCAAGGTTTTATGACGCTCCAGGAAAAACGTACAAGCATTTGAATGTTGCAAACTTTGATAGGTATAGGACGCACCGTATAGAAGTTAGGGCAATTTGAAGATTTATCAATGTTTGATTTGGGACTCAAGGGGAGCATAGCTATGAGCGATAGCTTAAATTGATAAGAGGCACGAGTACATTATTGTCACAAAATTTCAAGATTTTATGACGCTCCAGTAAAAAGTTACAAGCATTTGAATGTTGCAAACTTTGATAGGTATAGGACGCACCGTATAGAAGTTAGGGCCATTTGAAGATTTAACAGTGTTTGATTTGGGACTCTAGGGTAGCATAGCAATGAGCAATAACTTTAATTGACAATAACCAAGAGTACTTAAGTGTCACAAAACTTTAATTGACAAGAGGCTCGAGAACTTTATTGTCACAAAATTTCAAGATTTTATGACGCTCCAGTTAAAGGTTACAAGCATTTGATTGTTGCAAACTTTGATAGGTATAGGACGCACCGTATAGAAGTTTGGGCCATTTGAAGTCTTATCAGTGTTTGATTTGGTACTCAAGGGTAGCATATCTATGACCGATAACTTTAATTGACAAGAGGCACGAGTACTTTATTGTCACAAAATTTCACGATTTTATTACGCTCCAGTAAAAAGTTACAAGCATTTGAATGTTGCACACTTTGATAGGAATAGGACGCACAGTATAGAAGTTAGGGCCATTTGAAGTTTTATCAGTGTTTGATTTGGGACTCAAGGTTAGCATAGATATGACCGATAACTTTAATTGACAAGAGGCACGAGTACTTTATTGTCACAAAATTTCAAGATTTTATGACGCTCCAGTAAAAAGTTACAAGCATTTGAATGTTGCAAACATTGATAAGTATAGGACGCACCGTATAGAAGTTAGGGCCATTTGCAGTCTTATCCGTGTTTGATTTGGGACTCAAGGATCGGATAGCTATGAGCGATAATTTTAATTGACAAGAGGCACGAGTACATTATTGTCACAAAATTTCAAGATTTTATGACGCTCCAGTAAAAAGTTACAAGCATTTGAATGTTGCAAACTTTGATAGGTATAGGACGCACCGTATAGAAGTTAGGGCCATTTGAAGATTTATCAGTGTTTGATTTGGGACTCTAGGGTAGCATAGCTATGAGCAATAACTTTAATTGACAAGAACCAAGAGTACTTAAGTGTCACAAAATTTCAAGATTTTATTACGCTCCAGTAAAAAGTTACAAGCATTTGAATGTTGCACACTTTGATAGGAATAGGACGCACAGTATAGAAGTTAGGGCTATTTGAAGTTTTATCAGTGTTTGATTTGGGACTCAAGGTTAGCATAGCTATGAGCGATAGCTTAAATTGATAAGAGGCACGAGTACTTTATTGTCACAAAATTTCAAGATTTTATTACGCCCAGTCAAAAGTTACAAGCATTTGATTGTTGCAAACTTTGATAGGTATAGGATGAACCATATAGAAGTTAAGGCCATTTGAAGTTTTATCAGTGTTTGATTTGGGACTCAAGGGTAGCATAGCTATGAGCGATAGCTTAAATTGATTAGAGGCACGAGTACTTTATTGTCAAATATTTCAAGATTTGATTACGGTCCAGTCAAAAGTTACAAGCATTTGATTGTTGCAAACTTTGATAGGTATAGGACGCACTGTATAGAAGTTAGGGCCATTTGAAGTTTTATCAGTGTTTGATGTGGGACTCAAGGGTTGCATAGCTATGAGCGATAGATTAAATTAATAAGAGGCACGAGTACTTTATTTTCAAAAATTTCAAGATTTGATTACGCTCCAGTAAAAAGTTACAAGCATTTGAATGTTGCATATTTTGATAGGACGCACCGTATAAAAGTTAGGGCCATTTGCAGTTTTATTAATGTTTGATTTGGGACTCAAGGGTAGCATAGCTATGAGCAATAACTTTAATTGACAAGAACCAAGAGTACTTTATTGTCACAAAATTTCAAGATTTTATTACGCTCCAGTAAAAAGTTACAAGCATTTGAATGTTGCACACATTGATAGGAATAGGACGCACAGTATAGAAGTTAGGGCCATTTGAAGTTTTATCAGTGTTTGATTTGGGACTCAAGGTTAGCATAGATATGAGCGATAGCTTAAATTAATAAGAGGCACGAGGACTTTATTGTCACAAAATTTCAAGATTTTATGACGCTCCAGTAAAAAGTTACAAGCATTTGAATGTTGCAAACTTTGATAAGTATAGGACGCACCGTATAGAATTTAGGGCCATTTGAAGTTTTATCCGTGTTTGATTTGGGACTCAAGTATCGGATAGCTATGAGCGATAGCTTAAATGGTTAAGAGGGTCGAGTACTTCAATGTCACAAAATTTCAAGGTTTTATGACGCTCCAGAAAAAAGGTACAAGCATTTGAATGTTGCAAACTTTGATAGGTATAGGACACACCGTATAGAAGTTAGCGCAATTTGAAGATTTATCAGTGTTTGATTTG
This sequence comes from Clusia tigrina, assembly GCA_920105625.2. Lineage (NCBI taxonomy): Eukaryota > Metazoa > Arthropoda > Insecta > Diptera > Clusiidae > Clusia > Clusia tigrina. The sequence goes on along the minus strand of OV050030.1, from coordinate 205,375,818 downwards.
GGACTCAAGGGGAGCATAGCTATGAGCGATAGCTTAAATTGATAAGAGGCACGAGTACATTATTGTCACAAAATTTCAAGATTTTATGACGCTCCAGTAAAAAGTTACAAGCATTTGAATGTTGCAAACTTTGATAGGTATAGGACGCACCGTATAGAAGTTAGGGCCATTTGAAGATTTATCAGTGTTTGATTTGGGACTCTAGGGTAGCATAGCTATGAGCAATAACTTTAATTGACAAGAACCAAGAGTACTTAAGTGTCACAAAATTTCAAGATTTTATTACGTTCCAGTAAAAAGTTACAAGCATTTGAATGTTGCACATTTTGAAAGGAATAGGACGCACAGTAGAGAAGTTAGGGCCATTTGAAGTTTTATCAGTGTTTGATTTGGGACTCAAGGTTAGCATAGCTATGAGCGATAGCTTAAATTGATAAGAGGCACGAGTACTTTATTGTCACAAAATTTCAAGATTTTATTACGCCCAGTTAAAAGTTACAAGCATTTGATTGTTGCAAACTTTGATAGGTATAGGATGCACCGTATAGAAGTTAAGGCCATTTGAAGTTTTATCAGTGTTTGATTTGGGACTCAAGGGTAGCATAGCTATGAGCGATAGCTTAAATTGATAAGAGGCACGAGTACTTTATAGTCAAATATTTTAAGATTTGATTACGCTCCAGTCAAAAGTTACAAGCATATGATTGTTGCAAACTTTGATAGGTATAGGACGCACTGTATAGAAGTTAGGGCAATTTGAAGTTTTATCAGTGTTTGATGTGGGACTCAAGGGTTGCATAGCTATGAGCGATAGATTAAATTAATAAGAGGCACGAGTACTTTATTTTCAAAAATTTCAAGATTTGATTACGCTCCAGTAAAAAGTTACAAGCATTTGAATATTGCAAATTTTGATGGGTATAGGACGCACCGTATAGAAGTTAGGGCCATTTGCACTTTTATCAGTGTTTGATTTGGGACTCCAGGCTAGCATAGCTATGAGCGATAACTTTAATTGACAAGAGGCACGAGTACTTTATTGTCACAAAATTTCAAGATTTTATGACGCTCCAGTTAAAAGTTACAAGCATTTGATTGTTGCAAACTTTGATAGGTATAGGACGCACCGTATAGAAGTTTGGGCCATTTGAAGTCTTATCAGTGTTTGATTTGGTACTCAAGGGTAGCATAGCTATGACCGATAACTTTAATTGACAAGAGGCACGAGTACTTTATTGTCACAAAATTTCAAGATTTTATTACGCTCCAGTAAAAAGTTACAAGCATTTGAATGTTGCACACTTTGATAGGAATAGGACGCACAGTATAGAAGTTAGGGCCATTTGAAGTTTTATCAGTGTTTGATTTGGGACTCAAGGTTAGCATAGATATGAGCGATAGCTTAAATTAATAAGAGGCACGAGGACTTTATTGTCACAAAATTTCAAGATTTTATGACGCTCCAGTAAAAAGTTACAAGCATTTAAAAGTTGCAAACTTTGATAGGTTTAGGAGGCACCGTATAGAAGTTAGGGCCGTTTGATGTTTGATCAGTGTTTGATTTGGGACTCAAGGGTAGCATAGCTATGAGCGATAACTTAAATTGATAAGAGGCACGAGTACTTTATTGTCAAAGATTTCAAGATTTGATTACGCTCCAGTTAAAAAGTACAAGTATTTGAATGTTGCAAACTTTGATAGGTATAGGACGCACCGTATAAAAGTTAGGGCCATTTGCAGTTTTATTAATGTTTGATTTGGGACTCAAGGGTAACATAGCTATGAGCGATAGATTAAATTAACAAGAGGCACGAGTACTTTATTGTCACAAAATTGTAAGATTTTATGACGCTCCAGTAAAAAGTTACAAGCATTTGAATGTTACAAACTTTGATAGGTATAGGACGCACAGCATACAAGTTTGGGCCATTTGAAGTTTTAGCAGTGTTTTATTTTGGAGTCAAAGGTAGCATAGGTATGAGCGATAGCTTAAATTGACAAGAGGGACGAGTACTTTATTGTCACAAAATTTCAAGATTTTATTACGCTCCAGTAAAATGGTACAAGCATTTGGATCTTGCCAACTTTGTATAGGTATAGGATGCACCATATAGAAGTTAGGGCCATTTGCAGTTTTATCAGTGTTTGGCTTGGGACCCAAGGGTAGCATAGCTATGAGCGATAGCTTAAATTGATAAGAGGCACGGGTACTTTATTGTCACAAAATATTCAAGGTTTGATTATGCTCCAGTAAAAAGTTACAATCATTTGATTGTTGCAAACTTTGATAGGTATAGGACGCACAGTACAGAAATTAGGGCCATTTGAAGTTTTATCTGTGTTTTATTTTGGAGTGAGTATAAGCGATAGCTTAAATTGACAAGAGGCACGAGTACTTTATAGTCACAAAATTGTAAGATTTTATGACGCTCCAGTAAAAAGTTACAAGCATTTGAATGTTACAAACTTTGATAGGTATAGGACGCACAGTATACAAGTTTGGGACATTTGAAGATTTATCAGTGTTTGATTTGGGACTCTAGGGTAGCATAGCTATGAGCAATAACTTTAATTGACAAGAACCAAGAGTACTTTATTGTCACAAAATTTCAAGATTTTATTACGCTCCAGTAAAAAGTTACAAGCATTTGAATGTTGCACACTTTGATAGGAATAGGTCGCACAGTATAGAAGTTAGGGCCATTTGAAGTTTTATCAGTGATTGATTTGGGACTCAAGGGTAGCATAGCTATGAGCGATAGCTTAAATTGATAAGAGGCACGAGTACTTTATTGTCACAAAATTTCAAGATTTTATGACGCTCCAGTAAAAAGTTACAAGCATTTGAATGTTGCAAACTTTGATAGGTATGGGACGCACCGTATAGAAGTTAGGGCCATTTGAAGATTTATCAGTGCTTGATTTGGGACTCTAGGGTAGCATAGCTATGAGCAATAACTTTAATTGACAAGAACCAAGAGTACTTAATTGTCACAAAATTTCAAGATTTTATTACGCTCCAGTAAAAAGTTACAAGCATTTGTATGTTGCACACTTTGATAGGAATAGGACGCACAGTGTAGAAGTTAGGGCCATTTGAAGTTTTATCAGTGTTTGATTTGGGACTCAAGGTTAGCATAGCTATGAGCGATAGCTTAAATTGATAAGAGGCACGAGTAGTTTATCGTCACAAAATTTCAAGATTTTATTACGCCCAGTCAAAAGTTACAAGCATTTGATTGTTGCAAACTTTGATAGGTATAGGACGCACCGTATAGAAGTTAAGGCCATTTGAAGTTTTATCAGTGTTTGATTTGGGATTCAAGGTTAGCATACCTATGAGCGATACCTTAAATTGATAAGAGGCACGAGTACTTTATTGTCACAAAATTTCAAGATTTTATTACGCACCAGTCAAAAGTTACAAGCATTTGATTGTTGCAAACTTTGATAGGTATAGGACGCACCGTATAGAAGTTTGGGCCATTTGAACTTTTATCAGTGTTTGATTTGGGACTCAAGGGTAGCATAGATATGAGCGATAACTTTAATTGACAAGAGCCACGAGTACTTTATTGTCACAAAATTTCAAGATTTTATGACGCGCCAGTAAAAAGTTAGAAGAATTTGATTGTTGCAAACTTTGATAGGTATAGGACGCACCGTATAGAAGTTAAGGCCATTTGAAGTTTTATCAGTGTTTGATTTGGGACTCTAGGGTAGCATAGCTATGAGCAATAACGTTAATTGACAAGAACCAAGAGTAGTTAATTGTCACAAAATTTCAAGATGTTATTACGCTCCAGTAAAAAGTTACAAGCATTTGAATGTTGCACACTTTGATAGGAATAAGACGCACAGTATAGAAGTTAGGGCCATTTGAAGTTTTATCAGTGTTTGATTTGGGACTCAAGGTTAGCATAGCTATGAGCGATAGCTTAAATTGATAAGAGGCACGAGTACTTTATTGTCACAAAATTTCCAGATTTTATTACGATCCAGTCAAAAGTTACAAGCATTTGATTGTTGCAAATTTTGATAAGTATAGGATGCACCGTATTGTAGTTAAGGCCATTTGAAGTTTTATCAGTGTGTGATTTGGGACTCAAGGGTAGTATAGCTATGAGCGATAGCTTAAATTGATAAGAGGCACGAGTACTTTATTGTCAAAAATTTCAAGATTTGATTACGGTCCAGTAAAAAGTTACAAGCATTTGATTGTTGCAAGCTTTGATGGGTATAGGACAGACCGTATAGAAGTTAGGGCCATTTGAAGTTTTATCAGTGTTTGATTTGGGACTCAAGGGTAGCATAGCTATGAGCGATAGCTTAAATTGGTAAGAGGCACGAGTACTTTATTGTCACAAAATTTCAAGATTTTATGACGCTCCAGTAAAAAGTCACAAGCATTTGAATGTTGCAAACTTTGATAGGTATAGGACGCACCGTATAGAAGTTAGGGCCATTTGAAGATTTATCAGTGCTTGATTTGGGACTCTAGGGTAGCATAGCTATGAGCAATAACTTTAATTGACAAGAACCAAGAGTACTTAATTGTCACAAAATTTCAAGCTTTTATTACGCTCCAGTAAAAAGTTACAAGCATTTGAATGTTGCACACTTTGATAGGAATAGGACGCACAGTGTAGAAGTTAGGGCCATTTGAAGTTTTATCAGTGTTTGATTTGGGACTCAAGGTTAGCATAGCTATGAGCGATAGCTTAAATTGATAAGAGGCACGAGTAGTTTATTGTCACAAAATTTCATGATTTTATTACGCTCCAGTCAAAAGTTCATTTGATTGTTGCAGGCTTTGATAGGTATAGGACGCACAGTACAGAAATTAGGGCCATTTGAAGTTTTATCTGTGTTTTATTTTGGAGTGAGTATAAGCGATAGCTTAAATTGACAAGAGGCACGAGTACTTTATAGTCACAAAATTGTAAGATTTTATGACGCTCCAGTAAAAAGTTACAAGCATTTGAATGTTACAAACTTTGATAGGTATAGGACGCACAGTATACAAGTTTGGGACATTTGAAGATTAATCAGTGTTTGATTTGGGACTCTAGGGTAGCATAGCTATGTGCAATTACTTTAATTGATAAGAACCAAGAGTACTTTATTGTCACAAAATTTCAAGATTTTTTTACGCTCCAGTAAAAAGTTACAGGCATTTGAATGTTGCACACTTTGATAGGAATAGGTCGCACAGTATAGAAGTTAGGGCCATTTGAAGTTTTATCAGTGATTGATTTGGGACTCAAGGTTAGCATAGCTATGAGCGATAGCTTAAATTGATAAGAGGCACGAGTACTTTATTGTCACAAAATTTCAAGATTTTATGTCGCTCCAGTAAAAAGTTACAAGCATTTGAATGTTGCAAACTTTGATAGGTATAGGACGCACCGTATAGAAGTTAGGGCCATTTGAAGATTTATCAGTGCTTGATTTGGGACTCTAGGGTAGCATAGCTATGAGCAATAACTTTAATTGACAAGACCCAAGAGTACTTAATTGTCACAAAATTTCAAGATTTTATTACGCTCCAGTAAAAAGTTACAAGCATTTGAATGTTGCACACTTTGATAGGAATAGGACGCACAGTGTAGAAGTTAGGGCCATTTGAAGTTTTTTCAGTGTTTGATTTGGGACTCAAGGTTAGCATAGCTATGAGCGATAGCTTAAATTGATAAGAGGCACGTGTAGTTTATTGTCACAAAATTTCAAGATTTTATTACGCCCAGTCAAAAGTAACAAGCATTTGATTGTTGCAAACTTTGATAGGTATAGGACGCACCGTATAGAAGTTAAGGCCATTTGAAGTTTTATCAGTGTTTGATTTGGGACTCAAAGTTAGCATAGCTATGAGCGATACCTTAAATTGATAAGAGGCACGAGTACTTTATTGTCACAAAATTTCAAGATTTTATTACGCACCAGTCAAAAGTTACAAGCATTTGATTGTTGCAAACTGTGATAGGTATAGGACGCACCGTATAGAAGTTTGGGCCATTTGAAGTTTTATCAGTGTTTGATTTGGGACTCAAGGGTAGCATAGATATGAGCGATAACTTTAATTGACAAGAGCCACGAGTACTTTATTGTCACAAAATTTCAAGATTTTATGACGCGCCAGTAAAAAGTTACAAGAATTTGATTGTTGCAAACTTTGATAGGTATAGGACGCATAGTACACAAATTAGGGCCATTTGAAGTTTTATCTGTGTTTTATTTTGGAGTGAGTATAAGCGATAGCTTAAATTGACAAGAGGCACGAGTACTTTATAGTAACAAAATTGTAAGATTTTATGACGCTCCAGTAAAAAGTTACAAGCATTTGAATGTTACAAACTTTGATAGGTATAGGACGCACAGTATACAAGTTTGGGACATTTGAAGATTTATCAGTGTTTGATTTGGGACTCTAGGGTAGCATAGCTATGAGCAATAACTTTAATTGACAAGAACCAAGAGTACTTTATTGTCACAAAATTTCAAGATTTTATTACGCTCCAGTAAAAAGTTACAAGCATTTGAATGTTGCACACTTTGATAGGAATAGGTCGCACAGTATAGAAGTTAGGGCCATTTGAAGTTTTATCAGTGATTGATTTGGGACTCAAGGGTAGCATAGCTATGAGCGATAGCTTAAATTGATAAGACGCACGAGTACTTTATTGTCACAAAATTTCAAGATTTTATGACGCTCCAGTAAAAAGTTACAAGCATTTGAATGTTGCAAACTTTGATAGGTATGGGACGCACCGTATAGAAGTTAGGGCCATTTGAAGATTTATCAGTGCTTGATTTGGGACTCTAGGGTAGCATAGCTATGAGCAATAACTTTAATTGACAAGAACCAAGAGTACTTTATTGTCACAAAATTTCAAGATTTTATGACGCGCCAGTAAAATGTTAGAAGAATTTGATTGTTGCAAACTTTGATAGGTATAGGACGCACCTTATAGAAGTTAAGGCCATTTGAAGTTTTATCAGTGTTTGATTTGGGACTCTAGGGTAGCATAGCTATGAGCAATAACTTTAATTGACAAGAACCAAGAGTAGTTAATTGTCACAAAATTTCAAGATGTTATTACGCTCCAGTAAAAAGTTACAAGCATTTGAATGTTGCACACTTTGATAGGAATAAGACGCACAGTCTAGAAGTTAGGGCCATTTGAAGTTTTATCAGTGTTTGATTTGGGACTCAAGGTTAGCATAGCTATGAGCGATAGCTTAAATTGATAAGAGGCACGAGTACTTTATTGTCACAAAATTTCAAGATTTGATTACGCTCCAGTAAAAAGTTACAAGCATTTGATTGTTGCAAGCTTTGATGGGTATAGGACAGACCGTATAGAAGTTAGGGCCATTTGAAGTTTTATCAGTGCTTGATTTGGGACTCTAGGGTAGCATAGCTATGAGCAATAACTTTAATTGACAAGAACCAAGAGTACTTAATTGTCACAAAATTTCAAGCTTTTATTACGCTCCAGTAAAAAGTTACAAGCATTTGAATGTTGCACACTTTGATAGGAATAGGACGCACAGTGTAGAAGTTAGGGCCATTTGAAGTTTTATCAGTGTTTGATTTGGGACTCAAAGTTAGCATAGCTATGAGCGATAGCTTAAATTGATAAGAGGCACGAGTAGTTTATCGTCACAAAATTTCAAGATTTTATTACGCCCAGTCAAAAGTTACAAGCATTTGATTGTTGCAAACTTTGATAGGTATAGGACGCACCGTATAGAAGTTAAGGCCATTTGAAGTTTTATCAGTGTTTGATTTGGGATTCAAGGTTAGCATACCTATGAGCGATACCTTAAATTGATAAGAGGCACGAGTACTTTATTGTCACAAAATTTCAAGATTTTATTACGCACCAGTCAAAAGTTACAAGCATTTGATTGTTGCAAACTTTGATAGGTATAGGACGCACCGTATAGAAGTTTGGGCCATTTGAAGTTTTATCAGTGTTTGATTTGGGACTCAAGGGTAGCATAGATATGAGCGATAACTTTAATTGACAAGAGCCACGAGTACTTTATTGTCACAAAATTTCAAGATTTTATGACGCGCCAGTAAAATGTTAGAAGAATTTGATTGTTGCAAACTTTGATAGGTATAGGACGCACCTTATAGAAGTTAAGGCCATTTGAAGTTTTATCAGTGTTTGATTTGGGACTCTAGGGTAGCATAGCTATGAGCAATAACTTTAATTGACAAGAACCAAGAGTAGTTAATTGTCACAAAATTTCAAGATGTTATTACGCTCCAGTAAAAAGTTACAAGCATTTGAATGTTGCACACTTTGATAGGAATAAGACGCACAGTCTAGAAGTTAGGGCCATTTGAAGTTTTATCAGTGTTTGATTTGGGACTCAAGGTTAGCATAGCTATGAGCGATAGCTTAAATTGATAAGAGGCACGAGTACTTTATTGTCACAAAATTTCAAGATTTGATTACGCTCCAGTAAAAAGTTACAAGCATTTGATTGTTGCAAGCTTTGATGGGTATAGGACAGACCGTATAGAAGTTAGGGCCATTTGAAGTTTTATCAGTGCTTGATTTGGGACTCTAGGGTAGCATAGCTATGAGCAATAACTTTAATTGACAAGAACCAAGAGTACTTAATTGTCACAAAATTTCAAGCTTTTATTACGCTCCAGTAAAAAGTTACAAGCATTTGAATGTTGCACACTTTGATAGGAATAGGACGCACAGTGTAGAAGTTAGGGCCATTTGAAGTTTTATCAGTGTTTGATTTGGGACTCAAGGTTAGCATAGCTATGAGCGATAGCTTAAATTGATAAGAGGCACGAGTAGTTTATTGTCACAAAATTTCATGATTTTATTACGCTCCAGTCAAAAGTTACAAGCATTTGATTGTTGCAAGCTTTGATAGGTATAGGACGCACAGTACAGAAATTAGGGCCATTTGAAGTTTTATCTGTGTTTTATTTTGGAGTGAGTATAAGCGATAGCTTAAATTGACAAGAGGCACGAGTACTTTATTGTCACAAAATTTCAAGATTTTATGACGCTCCAGTAAAAAGTTACAAGCATTTGAATGTTGCAAACTTTGATAGGTATAGGACGCACCGTATAGAAGTTAGGGCCATTTGAAGATTTATCAGTGCTTGATTTGGGACTCTAGGGTAGCATAGCTATGAGCAATAACTTTAATTGACAAGAACCAAGAGTACTTAATTGTCACAAAATTTCAAGATTTTATTACGCTCCAGTAAAAAGTTACAAGCATTTGAATGTTGCACACTTTGATAGGAATAGGACGCACAGTGTAGAAGTTAGGGCCATTTGAAGTTTTATCAGTGTTTGATTTGGGACTCAAGGTTAGCATAGCTATGAGCGATAGCTTAAATTGATAAGAGGCACGTGTAGTTTATTGTCACAAAATTTCAAGATTTTATTACGCCCAGTCAAAAGTTACAAGCATTTCATTGTTGCAAACTTTGATAGGTATAGGACGCACCGTATAGAAGTTAAGGCCATTTGAAGTTTTATCAGTGTTTGATTTGGGACTCAAGGTTAGCATAGCTATGAGCGATACCTTAAATTGATAAGAGGCACGAGTACTTTATTGTCACAAAATTTCAAGATTTTATTACGCACCAGTCAAAAGTTACAAGCATTTGATTGTTGCAAACTGTGATAGGTATAGGACGCACCGTATAGAAGTTTGGGCCATTTGAAGTTTTATCAGTGTTTGATTTGGGACTCAAGGGTAGCATAGATATGAGCGATAACTTTAATTGACAAGAGCCACGAGTACTTTATTGTCACAAAATTTCAAGATTTTATGACGCGCCAGTAAAAAGTTACAAGAATTTGATTGTTGCAAACTTTGATAGGTATAGGACGCACCGTATAGAAGTTAAGGCCATTTGAAGTTTTATCAGTGTTTGATTTGGGACTCTAGGGTAGCATAGCTATGAGCAATAACTTTAATTGACAAGAACCAAGAGTAGTTAATTGTCACAAAATATCAAGATGTTATTACGCTCCAGTAAAAAGTTACAAGCATTTGAATGTTGCACACTTTGATAGGAATAAGACGCACAGTATAGAAGTTAGGGCCATTTGAAGTTTTATCAGTGTTTGATTTGGGACTCAAGGTTAGCATAGCTATGAGCGATAGCTTAAATTGATAAGAGGCACGAGTACTTTAATGTCACAAAATTTCAAGATTTTATTACGATCCAGTCAAAAGTTGCAATCATTTGATTGTTGCAAACTTTGATAAGTATAAGACGCACCGTATAGAAGTTAAGGCCATTTGAAATTTTATCAGTGTTTGATTTGGGACTCAAGGGTAGTATAGCTATGAGCGATAGCTTAAATTGATAAGAGGCACGAGTACTTTATTGTCAAAAATTTCAAGATTTGATTACGCTCCAGTAAAAAGTTACAAGCATTTGATTGTTGCAAGCTTTGATGGGTATAGGACAGACCGTATAAAAGTTAGGGCCATTTGAAGTTTTATCAGTGTTTGATTTGGGACTCAAGGGTAGCATAGCTATATGCGATAGCTTAAATTGACAAGAGGCACGAGTACTTTATTGTCACAAAATTGTAAGATTTTATGACGCTCCAGTAAAAAGTTACAAGCATTTGAATGTTACAAACTTTGATAGGTATAGGACGCACAGTATACAAGTTTGGGCCATTTGAAGTTTTAGCAGTGTTTTATTTTGGAGTCAAGGGTAGCATAGGTATGAGCGATAGCTTAAATTGACAAGAGGGACGAGTACTTTATTGTCACAAAATTTCAAGGTTTTATTACGCTCCAGTAAAAAGGTACAAGCATTTGGATGTTGCTAACTTTGATAGGTATAGGAGGCACAGTATAGAAGTTAGGGCCATTTGCAGTTTTACCAGTGTTTGACTTGGGACCCAACGGTAGCATAGCTATGAGCGATAGCTTAAATTGATAAGAGGCACGGGTACTTTATTGTCACAAAATTTCAAGGTTTGATTATGCTCCAGGAAAAAGGTACAAGCATTTGAATGTTGCCCACTTTGATAGGTATAGGACGCACCATATAGAAGTTAGGGCCATTTGCAGTTTTATCAGTGTTTGAATTAGGACTCAAGGGTAGCATAGCAATGAGCGTTAACTTAAATTGATAAGAGGCACGAGTACTTTACTGTCACAAAATTTCAAGATTTTAAGACGCTCTAGTAAAAAGTTACAAGCATTTGAATGTAGCAAACTTTGATAGGTATAGGACGCACAGTACAGAAGTTAGGGCCATTTGAAGTTTTATCTGTGTTTTATTTTGGAGTGAGTATGAGCGATAGCTTAAATTGACAAGAGGGTCGAGTACTTCATTGTCACAAAATCTCAAGGTTTTATGACGCTCCAGTAAAAAAGTACAAGCATTTGAATGTTGCAAACTTTGATACGTATAGGACGCACCGTATAGAAGTTAGGGCCATTTGAAGATTTATCAGTGTTTGATTTGGGACTCAATGGTAGCATAGCTATGAGCGATAGCTTAAATTGATAAGAGGCACGAGTACATTATTGTCACAAAATTTCAAGATTTTATGACGCTCCAGTAAAAAGTTACAAGCATTTGAATGTTGCAAACTTTGATAGGTATAGGACGCACCGTATAGACGTTAGGGCCATTTGAAGATTTATCAGTGTTTGATTTGGGACTCTAGGGTAGCATAGCTATGAGCAAAAACTTTAATTGACAAGAACCAAGAGTACTTTATTGTCACAAAATTTCAAGATTTTATTACGCTCCAGTAAAAAGTTACAAGCATTTGAATGTTGCACACTTTGATAGGAATAGGTCGCACAGTATAGAAGTTAGTGCCATTTGAAGTTTTATCAGTGATTGATTTGGGACTCAAGGTTAGCATAGCTATGAGCGATAGCTTAAATTGATAAGATACACGAGTACTATTTTGTCACAAAATTGCAAGATTTTATGACGCTCCAGTAAAAAGTTACAAGCCTTTGAATGTTGCAAACTTTGATAGGTATAGGACGCACCGTATAGAAGTTAGGGCCATTTGGAGATTTATCAGTGTTTGATTTGGGACTCTAGGGTAGCATAGCTATGAGCAATAACTTTAATTGACAAGAACCAAGAGTACTTAATTGTCACAAAATTTCAAGATTTTATTACGCTCCAGTAAAAAGTTACAAGCATTTGAATGTTGCACACTTTGATAGGAATGGGACGCACAGTATAGAAGTTAGGGCCATTTGAAGTTTTAATGGTGTTTGATTTGGGACTCAAGGTTAGCATAGCTATGAGCGATACCTTAAATTGATAAGAGGCACGAGTACTTTATTGTCACAAAATTTCAAGATTTTATTACGCACCAGTCAAAAGTTACAAGCATTTGATAGTTGCAAACTTTGATAGGTATAGGACGCACCGTATAGAAGTTTGGGCCATTTGAAGTTTTATCAGTGTTTGATTTGGGACTCAAGGGTAGCATAGCTATGAGCGAAAGCTTAAATTGATAAGAGGCACGAGTACTTTATTGTCACAAAATTGTAAGATTTCATGACGCTCCAGTAAAAAGTTACAATCATTTGAATGTTATAAATTTTGATAGGTATAGGACGCACAGTATACAAGTTTGGGCCATTTGCAGTTTTATCAGTGTTTGACTTGGGACCCAAGGGTAGCATAGCTATGAGCGATAGCTTAAATTGATAAGAGGCACGGGTACCTTATTGTCACAAAATTTCAAGGTTTGATTACGCTCCAGGAAAAAGGTACAAGTATTAGAATGTTGCCAACTTTGATAGGTATAGGACGCACCATATAGAATTTAGGGCCATTTGCAGTTTTATCAGTGTTTGATTTAGGACTCAAGGGTAGCATAGCTATGAGCGTTAGCTTATATTGATAAGAGGCACGAGTACTATATTGTCACAAAATTTCAGGATTTTATGACGCTCCAGTAAAAAGTTACAAGCATTTGAATGTTGCAAACTTTGATAGGTATAGGACGGACGGTATAGAAGTTAGGGCCATTTGAAGATTTATCAGTGTTTGATTTGGGACTCTAGGGTAGCATAGCTATGAGCAATAACTTTAATTTACAAGAACCAAGAGTACTTTATTGTCACAAAATTTCAAGATTTTATTACGCTCCAGTAAAAAGTTACAAGCATTTGAATGTTGTTCACTTTGATAGTAATAGGACGCACAGTATAGAAGTTAGGGCCATTTGAAGTTTTATCAGTGTTTGATTTGGGACTCACGGTTAGCATAGCTATGAGCGATAGCTTAAATTGATAATTGGCACGAGTACTTTATTGTCACAAAATGTCAAGATTTTATTACGCTCCAGTCAAAAGTTACAAGCATTTGATTGTTGCAAACTTTGATAGGTATAAGACGCACCGTATAGAAGTTAAGGCCATTTGAAGTTTTATCAGTGTTTGATTTGGGACTCAAGGGTAGCATAGCTATGAGCGATAGCTTATATTGATAAGAGGCACGAGTACTTTATTGTCTAAAATTTCAAGATTTGATGACGCTCCAGTAAAAAGTTACAAGCATTTGAATGTTACAAACTTTGATAGGTATAGGACGCACAGTATACAAGTTTGGGCCATTTGAAGTTTAAGCAGTGTTCTATTTTGGAGTCAAGGGTAGCATAGGTATGAGCGATAGCTTAAATTGACAAGAGGGACGAGTACTTCATTGTCACAAAATTTCAAGATTTTATTACGCTCCAGTAAAAAGGTACAAGCATTTGGATGTTGCTAACTTTGATAGGTATAGGATGCACCGTATAGAAGTTAGAGCCATTTGCAGATTTATCAGTGTTTGACTTTGGACCCAAGGGTAGCATAGCTATGAGCGATAGCTTAAATTGATAAGAGGCACGGGTACTTTATTGTCACAAAATTTCAAGGTTTGATTATGCTCCAGGAAAAAGGTACAAGCATTTGAATGTTGCCCACTTTGATAGGTATAGGACGCACCATATAGAAGTTAGGGCCATTTGCAGTTTTATCAGTGTTTGAATTAGGACTCAAGGGTAGCATAGCAATGAGCGTTAACTTAAATTGATAAGAGGCACGAGTACTTTACTGTCACAAAATTTCAAGATTTTAAGACGCCCTAGTAAAAAGTTACAAGCATTTGAATGTAGCAAACTTTGATAGGTATAGGACGCACAGTACAGAAGTTAGGGCCATTTGAAGTTTTATCTGTGTTTTATTTTGGAGTGAGTATGAGCGATAGCTTAAATTGACAAGAGGGTCGAGTACTTCATTGTCACAAAATCTCAAGGTTTTATGACGCTCCAGTAAAAAAGTACAAGCATTTGAATGTTGCAAACTTTGATACGTATAGGACGCACCGTATAGAAGTTAGGGCCATTTGAAGATTTATCAGTGTTTGATTTGGGACTCAATGGTAGCATAGCTATGAGCGATAGCTTAAATTGCTAAGAGGCACGAGTACATTATTGTCACAAAATTTCAAGATTTTATGACGCTCCAGTAAAAAGTTACAAGCATTTGAATGTTGCAAACTTTGATAGGTATAGGACGCACCGTATAGACGTTAGGGCCATTTGAAGATTTATCAGTGTTTGATTTGGGACTCTAGGGTAGCATAGCTATGAGCAATAACTTTAATTGACAAGAACCAAGAGTACTTTCTTGTCACAAAATTTCAAGATTTTATTACGCTCCAGTAAAAAGTTACAAGCATTTGAATATTGCACACTTTGATAGGAATAGGTCGCACAGTATAGAAGTTAGTGCCATTTGAAGTTTTATCAGTGATTGATTTGGGACTCAAGGTTAGCATAGCTATGAGCGATAGCTTAAATTGATAAGATACACGAGTACTATTTTGTCACAAAATTGCAAGATTTTATGACGCTCCAGTAAAAAGTTACAAGCCTTTGAATGTTGCAAACTTTGATAGGTATAGGACGCACCGTATAGAAGTTAGGGCCATTTGAAGATTTATCAGTGTTTGATTTGGGACTCTAGGGTAGCATAGCTATGAGCAATAACTTTAATTGACAAGAACCAAGAGTACTTAATTGTCACAAAATTTCAAGATTTTATTACGCTCCAGTAAAAAGTTACAATCATTTGAATGTTGCACACTTTGATAGGAATAGGACGCACAGTATAGAAGTTAGGGCCATTTGAAGTTTTAATGGTGTTTGATTTGGGACTCAAGGTTAGCATAGCTATGAGCGATACCTTAAATTGATAAGAGGCACGAGTACTTTATTGTCACAAAATGTCAAGATTTTATTACGCTCCAGTCAAAAGTTACAAGCATTTGATTGTTGCAAACTTTGATAGGTATAAGACGCACCGTATAGAAGTTAAGGCCATTTGAAGTTTTATCAGTGTTTGATTTGGGACTCAAGGGTAGCATAGCTATGAGCGATAGCTTAAATTGATAAGAGGCACGAGTACTTTATTGTCTAAAATTTCAAGATTTGATGACGCTCCAGTAAAAAGTTACAAGCATTTGAATGTTACAAACTTTGATAGGTATAGGACGCACAGTATACAAGTTTGGGCCATTTGAAGTTTAAGCAGTGTTCTATTTTGGAGTCAAGGGTAGCATAGGTATGAGCGATAGCTTAAATTGACAAGAGGGACGAGTACTTCATTGTCACAAAATTTCAAGATTTTATTACGCTCCAGTAAAAAGGTACAAGCATTTGGATGTTGCTAACTTTGATAGGTATAGGATGCACCGTATAGAAGTTAGAGCCATTTGCAGTTTTATCAGTGTTTGACTTTGGACCCAAGGGTAGCATAGCTATGAGCGATATCTTAAATTGATAAGAGGCACGGGTACTTTATTGTCACTAAGTTTCAAGGTTTGATTATTCTCCAGGAAAAAGGTACAAGCATTTGAATGTTGCCCACTTTGATACGTATAGGACGCACCATATAGAAGTTAGGGTCATTTGCAGTTTTTTCAGTATTTGATTTAGGACTCAAGGGTAGCATAGCTATGAGCGTTAACTTAAATTGATAAGAGGCACGAGTAATTTATTGTCACAAAATTGTAAGATTTTATGACGCTCCAGTAAAAAGTTACAATCATTTGAATGTTACAAATTTTGATAGGTATAGGACGCACAGTATACAAGTTTGGGCCATTTGCAGTTTTATCAGTGTTTGACTTGGGACCCAATGGTAGCATAGCTATGAGCGATAGCTTAAATTGATAAGAGGCACGGGTACCTTATTGTCACAAAATTTCAAGGTTTGATTACGCTCCAGGAAAAAGTTACAAGCATTTGAATGTTGCAAACTTTGATAGGTATAGGATGCACAGTACAGAAGTTAGTGCCATTTGAAGTTTTATCTGTGTTTTATTTTGGATTGAGTATGAGCGATAGCTTAAATTGACAAGAGGCACGAGTACTTTATTGGCACAAAATTGTAAGATTTTATGACGCTACAGTAAAAAGTTACAATCATTTGAATGTGACAAATTTTGATAGGTATAGGACGCACAGTATACAAGTTTGGGCCATTTGCAGTTTTATCAGTGTTTGACTTGGGACCCAAGGGTAGCATAGCTATGAGCGATAGCTTAAATTGATAAGAGGCACGGGTACCTTATTGTCACAAAATTTCAAGTTTCGATTACGCTCCAGGAAAAAGGTACAAGCATTTGAATGTTGCAAACTTTGATAGGTATAGGACGCACCGTATAGAAGTTAGGGCCATTTGAAGATTTATCAGTGTTTGATTTTGGACTCTAGGGTAGCATAGCTGATATAACTTTAATTGACAAGAACCAAGAGAACTTTATTGTCACAAAATTTCAAGATTTTATTACGCTCCAGTAAAAAGTTACAAGCATGTGAATGTTGCACACTTTGATAGGAATAGGACGCACAGTATAGAAGTTAGGGCCATTTGAAGATTTATCAGTGTGTGATTTGGGACTCAAGGGTAGCATAGCTATGAGCGATAGATTAAATTGATAAGATGCACGAGTACTTTATTGTCACAAAATTTCAAGATTTTATTACGCTCCAGTCAAATGTTACAAACATTTGATTTTTGCAAACTTTGATAGGTATAGGACGCAAAGTATAGAAGTTAGGGCCATTTGAAGTTTAATCTGTGTTTGATGTGGGACTCAAGGGTAGCATAGCTATGAGCGATAGGTTAAATTGATAAGAGGCTCGAGTACTTTATTGTAAAATATTTCAAGATTTGATTACGCTCCAGTTAAAAGGTACAACCATTTGAATGTTGCAAACTTTGATAGGTATAGGACGCACCGTATAGAAGTTAGGGCCATTTGCAGTTTTATCAGTGTTTGATTTGGGACTCAAGGGTAGCATAGCTATGAGCGATAGTTTAAATTGATAAGAGGCAGGAGTACTTTATTGTCTCAAAATTTCAAGATTTTATTTCGCTCCAGTAAAAAGTTACAAGCATTTGATTGTTGCAAACTTTGATAGGTATAGAGTGCACAGTACAGAAGTTAGGGCCATTTGAAGTTTTATCTGTGTTTTATTTTGGAGTGAGTATGAGCGATAGCTTAAATTGACAAGAGGCACGAGTACTTTATTGTCACAAAATTGTAAGATTTTATGACGCTCCAGTAAAAAGTTACAATCATTTGAATGTTACAAATTTTGATAGGTATAGGTCGCACAGTATACAAGTTTGGGCCATTTGCAGTTTTATCAGTGTTTGACTTGGGACCCAAGGGTAGCATAGCTATGGGCGATAGCTTAAATTGATAAGAGGCACGAGTACCTTATTGTCACAAAATTTCAAGGTTTGATTACGCTCCAGGAAAAAGGTACAAGCATTTGAATGTTGCAAACTTTGATAGGTATAGGACGCACCGTATAGACGTTAGGGCCATTTGAAGATTTATCAGTGTTTGATTTGGGACTCTAGGGTAGCATAGCTGCAATAACTTTAATTGACAAGAACCAAGAGAACTTTATTGTCACAAAATTTCAAGATTTTATTACGCTCCAGTAAAAAGTTACAAGCATTTGAATGTTGCACACTTTGATAGGAATAGGACACACAGTATAGAAGTTAGGGCCATTTGAAGATTTATCAGTGTTTGATTTGGGACTCAAGGGTAGCATAGCTATGAGCGATAGCTTAAATTGATAAGAGGCACGAGTACTTTATTGTCACAAAATTGTAAGATTTTATGACGCTCCAGTCAAATGTTACAAACATTTGATTGTTGCAAACTTTGATAGGTATAGGACGCAAAGTATAGAAGTTAGGGCCATTTGAAGTTTTATCAGTGTTTGATTTGGGACTCAAGGTTAGCATAGCTATGAGCGATAGCTTAAATTGATAAGAGGCACGAGTACTTTATTGTCACAAAATGTCAAGATTTTATTACGTTCCAGTCAAAAGTTACAAGCATTTGATTGTTGCAAACTTTGATAGGTATAGGACGCACCGCATAGAAGTTAAGGCCATTTGAAGTTTTATCAGTGTTTGATTTGGGACTCAAGGGTAGCATAGCTATGAGCGATAGCTTAAATTGATAAGAGGCACGAGTACTTTATTGTCAAAAATTTCAAGATTTGATGACGCTCCAGTAAAAAGTTACAAGCATTTGATTGTTGCAAACTTTGATAGGTATAGGACGCACAGTACAGAAGTTAGGGCCATTTGAAGTTTTATATGTGTTTTATTTTGGAGTGAGTAAGAGCGATAGCTTAAATTGACAAGAGGAACGAGTACTTTATTGTCACAAAATTTTAAGATTTTATGACGCTCCAGTAAAAAGTTACAAGCATATGAATGTTACAAACTTTGATAGGTATAGGACGCACAGTATACAAGTTTGGGCCATTTGAAGTTTTAGCAGTGTTTTATTTTGGAGTCAAGGGTAGCATAGGTATGAGCCATAGCTTAAATTGACAAGAGGGACGAGTACTTTATTGTAACAAAATTTCAAGATTTTATTACGCTCCAGTAAAAAGGTACAAGCATTTGGATGTTGGC
Source organism: Clusia tigrina (assembly GCA_920105625.2). Taxonomy (NCBI): domain Eukaryota; kingdom Metazoa; phylum Arthropoda; class Insecta; order Diptera; family Clusiidae; genus Clusia; species Clusia tigrina. The sequence continues at coordinate 205,356,813 of OV050030.1, read as the reverse complement.
AACTTTGATAGGTATAGGGTGCACCGTATAGAAGTTAGAGCCATTTGCAGTTTTATCAGTGTTTGACTTGGGACCCAAGGGTAGCATAGCTATGAGCGATATCTTAAGTTGATAAGAGGCACGGGTACTTTATTGTCACTAAGTTTCAAGGTTTGATTATTCTCGAGGAAAAAGGTACAAGCATTTGAATGTTGCCCACTTTGATAGGTATAGGACGCACCATATAGAAGTTAGGGTCATTTGCAGTTTTTTCAGTATTTGATTTAGGACTCAAGGGTAGCAGAGCTATGAGCGTTAACTTAAATTGATAAGAGGCACGAGTACTTTATTGTCACAAAATTTGAAGAGTTTATGACGCTCCAGTCAAATGTCACAAACATTTGATTGTTGCAAACTTTGATAGGTATAGGACGCAAAGTATAGAAGTTAGGGCCATTTGAAGTTTTATCTGTGTTTGATGTGGGACTCAAGGGTAGCATAGCTATGAGCGATAGATTAAATTGATAAGAGGCACGAGTACTTTATTGTCAAAAATTTCAAGATTTGATTACGCTCCAGTTAAAAGGTACAACCATTTGAATGTTGCAAACTTTGATAGGTATAGGACGCACCGTATAGAAGTTAGGGCCATTTGCAGTTTTATCAGTGTTTGATTTGGGACTCAAGGGTAGCATAGCTATGAGCGATAGTTTAAATTGATAAGAAGCAGGAGTACTTTATTGTCACAAAATTTCAAGATTCTATTTCGCTCCAGTAAAAAGTTACAAGCATTTGATTGTTGCAAACTTTGATAGGTATAGAGTGCACAGTACAGAAGTTAGGGCCATTTGAAGTTTTATCTGTGTTTGATGTGGGACTCAAGGGTAGCATAGCTATGAGCGATAGCTTAAATTGATAAGAGGCACGAGTACTTTATTGTCACAAAATTTCAAGATTTTATTACGCTCCAGTCAAATGTCACAAACATTTGATTGTTGCAAACTTTGATAGGTATAGGACGCAAAGTATAGAAGTTAGGGCCATTTGAAGTTTTATCTGTGTTTGATGTGGGACTCAAGGGTAGCATAGCTATGAGCGATAGATTAAATTGATAAGAGGCACGAGTACTTTATTGTCTCAAAATTTCAAGATTTTATTTCGCTCCAGTAAAAAGTTACAAGCATTTGATTGTTGCAAACTTTGATAGGTATAGAGTGCACAGTACAGAAGTTAGGGCCATTTGAAGTTTTATCTGTGTTTTATTTTGGAGTGAGTATGAGCGATAGCTTAAATTGACAAGAGGCACGAGTACTTTATTGTCACAAAATTGTAAGATTTTATGACGCTCCAGTAAAAAGTTACAATCATTTGAATGTTACAAATTTTGATAGGTATAGGTCGCACAGTATACAAGTTTGGGCCATTTGCAGTTTTATCAGTGTTTGACTTGGGACCCAAGGGTAGCATAGCTATGAGCGATAGCTTAAATTGATAAGAGGCACGAGTACCTTATTGTCACAAAATTTCAAGGTTTGATTACGCTCCAGGAAAAAGGTACAAGCATTTGAATGTTGCAAACTTTGATAGGTATAGGACGCACCGTATAGACGTTAGGGCCATTTGAAGATTTATCAGTGTTTGATTTGGGACTCTAGGGTAGCATAGCTGCAATAACTTTAATTGACAAGAACCAAGAGAACTTTATTGTCACAAAATTTCAAGATTTTATTACGCTCCAGTAAAAAGTTACAAGCATTTGAATGTTGCACACTTTGATAGGAATAGGACACACAGTATAGAAGTTAGGGCCATTTGAAGATTTATCAGTGTTTGATTTGGGACTCAAGGGTAGCATAGCTATGAGCGATAGCTTAAATTGATAAGAGGCACGAGTACTTTATTGTCAAAAATTTCAAGATTTGATGACGCTCCAGTAAAAAGTTACAAGCATTTGATTGTTGCAAACTTTGATAGGTATAGGACGCACAGTACAGAAGTTAGGGCCATTTGAAGTTTTATATGTGTTTTATTTTGGAGTGAGTAAGAGCGATAGCTTAAATTGACAAGAGGAACGAGTACTTTATTGTCACAAAATTTTAAGATTTTATGACGCTCCAGTAAAAAGTTACAAGCATATGAATGTTACAAACTTTGATAGGTATAGGACGCACAGTATACAAGTTTGGGCCATTTGAAGTTTTAGCAGTGTTTTATTTTGGAGTCAAGGGTAGCATAGGTATGAGCCATAGCTTAAATTGACAAGAGGGACGAGTACTTTATTGTAACAAAATTTCAAGATTTTATTACGCTCCAGTAAAAAGGTACAAGCATTTGGATGTTGGCAACTTTGATAGGTATAGGGTGCACCGTATAGAAGTTAGAGCCATTTGCAGTTTTATCAGTGTTTGACTTGGGACCCAAGGGTAGCATAGCTATGAGCGATATCTTAAGTTGATAAGAGGCACGGGTACTTTATTGTCACTAAGTTTCAAGGTTTGATTATTCTCGAGGAAAAAGGTACAAGCATTTGAATGTTGCCCACTTTGATAGGTATAGGACGCACCATATAGAAGTTAGGGTCATTTGCAGTTTTTTCAGTATTTGATTTAGGACTCAAGGGTAGCAGAGCTATGAGCGTTAACTTAAATTGATAAGAGGCACGAGTACTTTATTGTCACAAAATTTGAAGAGTTTATGACGCTCCAGTCAAATGTCACAAACATTTGATTGTTGCAAACTTTGATAGGTATAGGACGCAAAGTATAGAAGTTAGGGCCATTTGAAGTTTTATCTGTGTTTGATGTGGGACTCAAGGGTAGCATAGCTATGAGCGATAGATTAAATTGATAAGAGGCACGAGTACTTTATTGTCAAAAATTTCAAGATTTGATTACGCTCCAGTTAAAAGGTACAACCATTTGAATGTTGCAAACTTTGATAGGTATAGGACGCACCGTATAGAAGTTAGGGCCATTTGCAGTTTTATCAGTGTTTGATTTGGGACTCAAGAGTAGCATAGCTATGAGCGATAGTTTAAATTGATAAGAAGCAGGAGTACTTTATTGTCACAAAATTTCAAGATTCTATTTCGCTCCAGTAAAAAGTTACAAGCATTTGATTGTTGCAAACTTTGATAGGTATAGAGTGCACAGTACAGAAGTTAGGGCCATTTGAAGTTTTATCTGTGTTTGATGTGGGACTCAAGGGTAGCATAGCTATGAGCGATAGCTTAAATTGATAAGAGGCACGAGTACTTTATTGTCACAAAATTTCAAGATTTTATTACGCTCCAGTCAAATGTCACAAACATTTGATTGTTGCAAACTTTGATAGGTATAGGACGCAAAGTATAGAAGTTAGGGCCATTTGAAGTTTTATCTGTGTTTGATGTGGGACTCAAGGGTAGCATAGCTATGAGCGATAGATTAAATTGATAAGAGGCACGAGTACTTTATTGTCTCAAAATTTCAAGATTTTATTTCGCTCCAGTAAAAAGTTACAAGCATTTGATTGTTGCAAACTTTGATAGGTATAGAGTGCACAGTACAGAAGTTAGGGCCATTTGAAGTTTTATCTGTGTTTTATTTTGGAGTGAGTATGAGCGATAGCTTAAATTGACAAGAGGCACGAGTACTTTATTGTCACAAAATTGTAAGATTTTATGACGCTCCAGTAAAAAGTTACAATCATTTGAATGTTACAAATTTTGATAGGTATAGGTCGCACAGTATACAAGTTTGGGCCATTTGCAGTTTTATCAGTGTTTGACTTGGGACCCAAGGGTAGCATAGCTATGAGCGATAGCTTAAATTGATAAGAGGCACGAGTACCTTATTGTCACAAAATTTCAAGGTTTGATTACGCTCCAGGAAAAAGGTACAAGCATTTGAATGTTGCAAACTTTGATAGGTATAGGACGCACCGTATAGACGTTAGGGCCATTTGAAGATTTATCAGTGTTTGATTTGGGACTCTAGGGTAGCATAGCTGCAATAACTTTAATTGACAAGAACCAAGAGAACTTTATTGTCACAAAATTTCAAGATTTTATTACGCTCCAGTAAAAAGTTACAAGCATTTGAATGTTGCACACTTTGATAGGAATAGGACACACAGTATAGAAGTTAGGGCCATTTGAAGATTTATCAGTGTTTGATTTGGGACTCAAGGGTAGCATAGCTATGAACGATAGCTTAAATTGATAAGAGGCACGAGTACTTTATTGTCACAAAATTTCAAGATTTTATTACGCTCCAGTCAAATGTCACAAACATTTGATTGTTGCAAACTTTGATAGGTATAGGACGCAAAGTATAGAAGTTAGGGCCATTTGAAGTTTTATCTGTGTTTGATGTGGGACTCAAGGGTAGCATAGCTATGAGCGATAGATTAAATTGATAAGAGGCACGAGTACTTTATTGTCAAAAATTTCAAGATTTGATTACGCTCCAGTTAAAAGGTACAACCATTTGAATGTTGCAAACTTTGATAGGTATAGGACGCACCGTATAGAAGTTAGGGCCATTTGCAGTTTTATCAGTGTTTGATTTGGGACTCAAGGGTAGCATAGCTATGAGCGATAGTTTAAATTGATAAGAAGCAGGAGTACTTTATTGTCACAAAATTTCAAGATTTTATTTCGCTCCAGTAAAAAGTTACAAGCATTTGATTGTTGCAAACTTTGATAGGTATAGAGTGCACAGTACAGAAGTTAGGGCCATTTGAAGTTTTATCTGTGTTTGATGTGGGACTCAAGGGTAGCATAGCTATGAGCGATAGCTTAAATTGATAAGAGGCACGAGTACTTTATTGTCACAAAATTTCAAGATTTTATTACGCTCCAGTCAAATGTCACAAACATTTGATTGTTGCAAACTTTGATAGGTATAGGACGCAAAGTATAGAAGTTAGGGCCATTTGAAGTTTTATCTGTGTTTGATGTGGGACTCAAGGGTAGCATAGCTATGAGCGATAGATTAAATTGATAAGAGGCACGAGTACTTTATTGTCAAAAATTTCAAGATTTGATTACGCTCCAGTTAAAAGGTACAACCATTTGAATGTTGCAAACTTTGATAGGTATAGGACGCACCGTATAGAAGTTAGGGCCATTTGCAGTTTTATCAGTGTTTGATTTGGGACTCAAGGGTAGCATAGCTATGAGCGATAGTTTAAATTGATAAGAAGCAGGAGTACTTTATTGTCACAAAATTTCAAGATTTTATGACGCTCCAGTCAAATGTTACAAACATTTGATTGTTGCAAACTTTGATAGGTATAGGACGCAAAGTATAGAAGTTAGGGCCATTTGAAGTTTTATCAGTGTTTGATTTGGGACTCAAGGTTAGCATAGCTATGAGCGATAGCTTAAATTGATAAGAGGCACGAGTACTTTATTGTCACAAAATGTCAAGATTTTATTACGTTCCAGTCAAAAGTTACAAGCATTTGATTGTTGCTAACTTTGATAGGTATAGGACGCACCGCATAGAAGTTAAGGCCATTTGAAGTTTTATCAGTGTTTGATTTGGGACTCAAGGGTAGCATAGCTATGAGCGATAGCTTAAATTGATAAGAGGCACGAGTACTTTATTGTCAAAAATTTCAAGATTTGATGACGCTCCAGTAAAAAGTTACAAGCATTTGATTGTTGCAAACTTTGATAGGTATAGGACGCACAGTACAGAAGTTAGGGCCATTTGAAGTTTTATCTGTGTTTTATTTTGGAGTGAGTAAGAGCGATAGCTTAAATTGACAAGAGGAACGAGTACTTTATTGTCACAAAATTTTAAGATTTTATGACGCTCCAGTAAAAAGTTACAAGCATATGAATGTTACAAACTTTGATAGGTATAGGACGCACAGTATACAAGTTTGGGCCATTTGAAGTTTTAGCAGTGTTTTATTTTGGAGTCAAGGGTAGCATAGGTATGAGCCATAGCTTAAATTGACAAGAGGGACGAGTACTTTATTGTAACAAAATTTCAAGATTTTATTACGCTCCAGTAAAAAGGTACAAGCATTTGGATGTTGGCAACTTTGATAGGTATAGGGTGCACCGTATAGAAGTTAGAGCCATTTGCAGTTTTATCAGTGTTTGACTTGGGACCCAAGGGTAGCATAGCTATGAGCGATATCTTAAGTTGATAAGAGGCACGGGTACTTTATTGTCACTAAGTTTCAAGGTTTGATTATTCTCGAGGAAAAAGGTACAAGCATTTGAATGTTGCCCACTTTGATAGGTATAGGACGCACCATATAGAAGTTAGGGTCATTTGCAGTTTTTTCAGTATTTGATTTAGGACTCAAGGGTAGCATAGCTATGAGCGTTAACTTAAATTGATAAGAGGCACGAGTACTTTATTGTCACAAAATTTGAAGAGTTTATGACGCTCCAGTAAAAAGTTACAAGCATTTGAATGTTGCAAACTTTGATAAGTATAGGACACACCGTATAGAAGTTAGGGCCATTTGCAGACTTATCCGTGTTTGATTTGGGACTCAAGGTTAGGATAGCTATGAGCGATAGCTTAAATTGTTAAGAGGGCCGTGTACTTCATTGTCACAAAATTTCAGGGTTTTATGACGCTCCAGTAAAAAGTTACAAGCATTTGAATGTTGCTCACTTTGATAGGAATAGGACGCACAGTATAGAAGTTAGGGCCATTTGAAGTTTTATCAGTGTTTCATTTGGGACTCAAGGGCAGCATAGCTATGAGCGATAGTTTAAATTGATAAGAGGCACGAGTACTTTATTGTCACAAAATTGTAAGATTTTATGACACTCCAGTAAAAAGTTACAAGCATTTGAATGTTGCAAACTTTGATAAGTATAGGACGCACCGTATAAAAGTTAGGGCCATTTGCAGTCTTATCCATGTTTGATTTGGGATTAAAAAGGTTAAGATAGCTATGAGCGATAGCTTAAATTGTTAAGAGGGTCAAGTACTTCATTGTCACAAAATTTCAGGTTTTATGACGCTCCAGTAAAAAGGTACAAGCATTTGAATGTTGCAAACTTTGATAGGTATAGGACGCACCGTATAGAAGTTTGGGCCATTTGAAGTTTTATCAGTGTCTGATTTGGGACTCAAGGGTAGCATAGCTAAGAGCAATAACTTTAATTGACAAGAGACAAGAGTACTTTATTGTCATAAAATTTCAAGATTTTATGACGCTCCAGTAAAAAGTTACAAGCATTTGATTGTTGCAAACTTTGATAGGTATAGAAGTTTGGGCCATTTGAAGTTTTATCAGTGTTTTATTTTGGAGTTAAGGGTAGTATAGCTATGAGCGATAGCTTAAATTGACAAGAGGCACGAGTACTTTATTGTCACAAAATTTCAAGTTTTTATTACGCTCCAGTCAAATGTTACAAGCATTTGATTGTTGCAAACTTTGATAGGTATAGGGCGCACCGTATAGAAGATAGGGCCATTTGAAGTTTTATCAGTATTTGATGTGGGATTCAAGGGTAGCATAGCTATGAGCGATAGATTAAATTGATAAGAGGCATGAGTACTTTACTGTCAAAAATTTCAAGATTTGATTACGCTCCAGGTAAAAGGTACAAGCATTTGAATGTTGCAAACTTTGATTGGTATAGGACGCACCGTATAGAAGTTTGGGCCATTTGAAGTTTTATCAGAGTTTGATTTGGGACTCAAGGGTAGCATAGCTATGAGCGATAACTTTAATTGACAAGAGGCACGAGTACTTTATTGTCACAAAATTTCAAGATTTTAAAAGTTACAAGCATTTGATTGTTGCAAACTTAGATAGGTATAGGACACACCGTATAGAAGTTTGGGCCATTTGAAGTTTTATCAGTGTTTGATTTGGGACTCAAGGGTAGCATAGCTATGAGCGATAATTTTAATTGACAAGAGGCACGAGTACTTTATTGTCACAAAATTTCAAGATTTTATGACGCTCCAGTAAAAAGTTACAAGCATTTGATTGTTGCAAACTTTGATAGTTATAGGACGCACCGTATGGAAGTTTGCGCCATTTGAAGTTTTATCAGTGTTTTATTTTGGAGTCAAGGGTAGCATAGCTATGAGCGATAGCTTAAATTGACAAGAGGCACGAGTACTTTATTGTCACAAAATTTCAAGATTTTGTGACGCTCCAGTAAAAAGTTACAAGCATTTGAATGTTGCAAACTTTGATAAGTATAGGACGCACCATATAAAAGTTAGGGCCATTTGCAGTCTTATCCGTGTTTGATTTGGGATTAAAAAGGTTAAGATAGCTATGAGCGATAGCTTAAATTGACAAGAGGCACGAGTACTTTATTGTCACAAAATTTCAAGATTTTATGACGCTCCAGTAAAAAGTTACAAGCATTTGAATGTTGCAAACTTTGATAAGTATAGGACGCACCGTATAGAAGTTAGGGCCATTTGCAGTCTTATCCATGTTTGATTTGGGACTCAAGGTTAGGATAGCTATGAGCGATAGCTTAAATTGTTAAGAGGGTCGAGTACTTCATTGTCACAAAATGTCAGGTTTTATGGCGCTCCAGTAAAAAGGTACAAGCATTTGAATGTTGCACACTTTGATAGGAATAGGACGCACAGTATAGAAGTAAGGGCCATTTGAAGTTTTATCAGTGTTTGATTTGGGACTCAAGGTTAGCATAGCTATGAGCGATAGCTTAAATTGATAAGAGGCTCGAGTATTTCATTGTCACAAAATTTCTATGTTTTATGAAGGTCCAGTAAAAAACTACAAGCATTTGAATGTTGTAAACTTTGATAGGTATAGGACGCACCGTACAGAAGTTAGGGCCATTTGAAGTTATATCAGTGTTTGATTTGGGACTCAAGGCTAGCATAGCTATGAGCGATAACTTTAATTGACAAGAGGCACGAGTACATTATTGTCACAAAATTTGAAGATTTTATGACGCTCCAGTAAAAAGTTACAAGCATTTGAATGTTGCAAACTTTTATAAGTATAGGACTTACCGTATAGAAGTTAGGGCCATTTGCAGTCTTATCAGTGTTTGATTTGGGACTCAAGGGGAGCATAGCTATGAGCGATAGCTTAAATTGATAAGAAGCACGAGTACATTATTGTCACAAAATTTCAAGATTTTATTACGCTCCAGTCGAAAGTTACAAGCATTTGATTGTTGCAAACTTTGATAGGTTTAGGACGCACCGTATAGAAGTTAGGGCCATCTGAAGTTTTATCAGTGTCTGATTTGGGACTCAAGGGAGGCATAGCTATGAGCGATAGCTTAAATTGATAAGAGGCACGAGTACTTAATTGTCAAAAATTTCAAGATTTGATTACGCTCCAGTTAAAAGGTACAAGCATTTGAATGTTGCAAACTTTGATAGGTATAGGACGCACCGTATAGAAGTTAGGGCCATTTGAAGTTTTATCAGTGTTTGATTTGGGACTCAAGGTTAGCATAGCTATGAGCGATAGCTTAAATTGATAAGAGGCACGAGTACTTTATTGTCAAAAATTTCAAGATTTGATTACGCTCCAGTTAAAAGGTACAAGCATTTGAATGTTGCAAACTTTGATAGGTATAGGACACACCGTATAGAAGTTAGGGCCTTTAGAAGTTTTATCAGTGTTTGATTTGGGTTTCAAGGGTAGCATAGCTATGAGCGATAGCTTAAATTGATAAGAGGTACGAGTTCTTTATTGTCACAAAATTTCAGGATTTTATTACGCTCCAGTCAAAAGTTACATGCATTTGATTGTTGCAAACTTTGATAGGCATAGGACGCACCGTATAGAATTTAGGGCCATTTGAAGTTTTATCAGTGTTTGATTTGGGACTCAAGGTTAGCATAGCTATGAGCGATAGCTTAAATTGATAAGAGGCTCGAGTACCTCATTGTCACAAAATTTCAAGGTTTTATGACGCTCCAGTAAATATGTACAAGCATTTGAATGTTGCAAACTTTGATAGGTATAGGACGCACCTTATAGAAGTTAGGGCCATTTGAAGTTTTATCAGTGTTTGATTTCGGACTCTAGGGTAGCATAGCTATGAGCTATAACTTTAATTGACAAGAAAAAAGAGTACTTTACTGTCACAAAATTTCAAAATTTTATTACGTTCCAATAAAAAGTTACAACCATTTGAATGTTGCAAACTTTGATAGGAATAGGACGCACAGTATAGAAGTTAGGGCCATTTGAAGTTTTATCAGTGTTTGATTTGGGACTCAAGGGTAGGATAGCTATCAGCGATAGCTTAAATTGATAAGAGGCACGAGTACTTTATTGTAAAAAATTTCAAGATTTTATTACGCTCCAGCTAAAAGGTACAAGCATTTGAATGTTGCAAACTTTGATAGGTATAGGCAGCACCGTATAGAAGTTAGGGCCATTTGCAGCTTTATCAGTGTTTGATTTAGGACTCAAGGGTAGCATAGCTATGAGCGATAGCTTAAATTGATAAGAGGCACGAGTACATTATTGTCACAAAATTTCAAGATTTTTTGACGCTCCAGTAAAAAGTTAGAAGCATTTGAATGTTGCAAACTTTGATAAGGATTGGACGCACCGTATAGAAGTTAGGGCCATTTGAAGTTTTATCAGTGTTTGATTTGGGACTTAAGGGTAGCATAGCTATGAGCGATAGCTTAAATTGATAAGAGGCACGAGTACATTATTGTCACAAAATTTCAAGATTTTTTGACGCTCCAGTAAAAAGTTAGAAGCATTTGAATGTTGCAAACTTTGATAAGGATTGGACGCACCGTATAGAAGTTAGGGCCATTTGAAGTTATATCAGTGTTTGACTTGGGACTCAAACGTAGCATAGCTATGAGCGATAGCTTAAATTGATAAGAGGCACGACTACTCTATTGTCACAAAATTTCAAGATTTGATTACGCTCCAGTCAAAAGTTACAAGCATTTGATTGTTGCAAACTTTGATAGGTATAGGACGCACCGTATAGAAGTTAGGGCCATTTGAAGTTTTATCAGTGTTTTGATCTGGTACTCAAGGGTAGCATAGTTATGAGCGATAGCTTAAATTGATAAGAGGCACGAGTACTTTATTGTAAAAAATTTCAAGATTTGATTACGCTCCAGTTAAAAGGTACAAGCATTTGAATGTTGCAAACTTTGATAGGTATAGGACGCACCGTATAGAAGTTAGGGCCATTTGAAGTTTTATCAGAGTTTGATTTGGGACTCAAGGGTAGCATAGCTATGAGCGTTAGCTTAAATTGATAAGAGGCACGAGTACTTTATTGCCACAAAATTTCAAGTTTTTATGACGCTCCAGTAAAAAGTTCCAAGCATTTGAATGTTGCAAACTTTGATAAGTATAGGACGCACGGTATAGAATTTAGCGCCATTTGAAATAATAGCAGTGGTTGATTTGGGACTCAAGGCTAGCATAGCTATGAGCGATAACTTTAATTGACAAGAGGCACGAGTACATTATTGTCACAAAATTTAAAGATTTTAAGACGTTCCAGTAAAAAGTTACAAGCATTTGAATGTTGCAAACTTTGATAAGTATAGGACGCACCGTATAGAAGTTAGGGCCATTTGCAGTCTTATCAGTGTTTGATTTGGGACTCAAGAGTAGCATAGCTATGAGCGATAGTTTAAATTGATAAGAGGCACGAGTACTTTATTGTCAAAAATTTGAAGATTTGATTACGCTCCAGTTAAAAGGTACAAGTTGAATGTTGCAAACTTTGATAGGTAGAGGACGCAAAGTATAGAAGTTAGGGCCATTTGAAGTTTTATCAGTTATTGATTTGGGACTCAAGGGTAGCATAGCTATGAGCGATAGCTTAAAATGATAAGACGCACGAGTACTTTATTGTCACAAAATTTCAAGATTTTATTACGCTCTAGTCAAAAGTTACAAGCATTTCATTGTTGCAAACATTGATAAGTATAGGACGCACCGTATAGAAGTTAGGGCCATTTGCAGTCTTATCAGTGTTTGATTTGGGACTCAAGAGTAGCATAGCTATGAGCGATAGCTTAAATTGATAAGAGGCACGAGTACTTTATTGTCAAAAATTTGAAGATTTGATTACGCTCCAGTTAAAAGGTACAAGTTGAATGTTGCAAACTTTGATAGGTAGAGGACGCAAAGTATAGAAGTTAGGGCCATTTGAAGTTTTATCAGTTATTGATTTGGGACTCAAGGGTAGCGTAGCTATGAGCGATAGCCTAAAATGATAAGAGGTACGAGTACTTTATTGTCACAAAATTTCAAGATTTTATTACGCTCTAGTCAAAAGTTACAAGGATTTGATTTTTGGATACTTTGATAAGTATAGGACGCACTGTATAGAAGTTAGGGCCATTTGAAGTTTTATCAGCGTTTGATTTGGGACTCAAGGGAGGCATAGCTATGAGCGATAGCTTAAATTGATAAGAGGCACGAGTACTTTACTGTCAAAAATTTCCAGATTTGATTACGCTCCAGTTAAAAGGTACAAGTTGAATGTTGCAAACTTTGATAGGTAGAGGACGCACCGTGTAGAAGTTAGGGCCATTTGAAGTTTTATCAGTGTTTGATTTGGGACTCAAGGGTAGCATAGCTATGAGCGATAGCTTAAATTGATAAGAGGCACGAGTACTTTATTGTCAAAAATTTCAAGATTTGATTACGCTCAAGTTAAAAGGTACAAGCATTTGAATGTTGTAAACTTTGATAGGAATTGGACTCACCGTATAGAAGTTAGGGCACATTTGAAGTTTTATCAGAGTTTGATTTGGGACTCAAGGGTAGCATAGCTATGAGCGATAACTTTAATTGACAAGAGGCACGAGTACTTTATTGTCACAAAATTTCAAGATTTTAAAAGTTACAAGCATTTGATTGTTGCAAACTTTGATAGGTATAGGACGCACCGTATAGAAGTTTGGGCCATTTGAAGTTTTATCAGTGTTTGATTTGGGACTCAAGGGTAGCATAGCTATGAGCGATAATTTTAATTGACAAGAGGCACGAGTACTTTATTGTCACAAAATTTCAAGATTTTATGACGCTCCAGTAAAAAGTTACAAGCATTTGATTGTTGCAAACTTTGATAGTTATAGGACGCACCGTATGGAAGTTTGCGCCATTTGAAGTTTTATCAGTGTTTTATTTTGGAGTCAAGGGTAGCATAGCTATGAGCGATAGCTTAAATTGACAAGAGGCACGAGTACTTTATTGTCACAAAATTTCAAGATTTTGGGACGCTCCAGTAAAAAGTTACAAGCATTTGAATGTTGCAAACTTTGATAAGTATAGGACGCACCATATAAAAGTTAGGGCCATTTGCAGTCTTATCCGTGTTTGATTTGGGATTAAAAAGGTTAAGATAGCTATGAGCGATAGCTTAAATTGACAAGAGGCACGAGTACTTTATTGTCACAAAATTTCAAGATTTTATGACGCTCCAGTAAAAAGTTACAAGCATTTGAATGTTGCAAACTTTGATAAGTATAGGACGCACCGTATAGAAGTTAGGGCCATTTGCAGTCTTATCCATGTTTGATTTGGGACTCAAGGTTAGGATAGCTATGAGCGATAGCTTAAATTGTTAAGAGGGTCGAGTACTTCATTGTCACAAAATGTCAGGTTTTATGGCGCTCCAGTAAAAAGGTACAAGCATTTGAATGTTGCACACTTTGATAGGAATAGGACGCACAGTATAGAAGTAAGGGCCATTTGAAGTTTTATCAGTGTTTGATTTGGGACTCAAGGTTAGCATAGCTATGAGCGACAGCTTTAATTGATAAGAGGCACGAGTACTTTCTTGTCACAAAATTTCAAGATTTTATGACGCTCCAGTAAAAAGTTACAAGCATTTGAATGTTGCAAACTTTGATTGGTATAGGACGCACCGTATAGAAGTTAGGGCCATTTGAAGTTTTATCAGTGTTTGATTTGGGACTCAAGGTTAGCATAGCTATGAGCGATAGCTTAAATTGATAAGAGGCTCGAGTATTTCATTGTCACAAAATTTCTATGTTTTATGAAGGTCCAGTAAAAAACTACAAGCATTTGAATGTTGCAAACTTTGATAGGTATAGGACGCACCGCACAGAAGTTAGGGCCATTTGAAGTTATATCAGTGTTTGATTTGGGACTCAAGGCTAGCATAGCTATGAGCGATAACTTTAATTGACAAGAGGCACGAGTACATTATTGTCACAAAATTTGAAGATATTATGACGCTCCAGTAAAAAGTTACAAGCATTTGAATGTTGCAAACTTTTATAAGTATAGGACTCACCGTATAGAAGTTAGGGCCATTTGCAGTCTTATCAGTGTTTGATTTGGGACTCAAGGGTAGCATAGCTATGAGCGATAGCTTAAATTGATAAGAAGCACGAGTACATTATTGTCACAAAATTTCAAGATTTTATTACGCTCCAGTCGAAAGTTACAAGCATTTGATTGTTGCAAACTTTGATAGGTTTAGGACGCACCGTATAGAAGTTAGGGCCATCTGAAGTTTTATCAGTGTCTGATTTGGGACTCAAGGGAGGCATAGCTATGAGCGATAGCTTAAATTGATAAGAGGCACGAGTACTTAATTGTCAAAAATTTCAAGATTTGATTACGCTCCAGTTAAACGGTACAAGCATTTGAATGTTGCAAACTTTGATAGGTATAGGACGCACCGTATAGAAGTTAGGGCCATTTGAAGTTTTATCAGTGTTTGATTTGGGACTCAAGGTTAGCATAGCTATGAGCGATAGCTTAAATTGATAAGAGGCACGAGTACTTTATTGTCAAAAATTTCAAGATTTGATTACGCTCCAGTTAAAAGGTACAAGCATTTGAATGTTGCAAACTTTGATAGGTATAGGACACACCGTATAGAAGTTAGGGTCTTTAGAAGTTTTATCAGTGTTTGATTTCGGACTCTAGGGTAGCATAGCTATGAGCGATAGCTTAAATTGATAAGAGGCACGAGTACTTTATTGTCACAAAATTTCAAAATTTTATTACGTTCCAGTAAAAAGTTACAACCATTTGAATGTTGCAAACTTTGATAGGAATAGGACGCACAGTATAGAAGTTAGGGCCATTTGAAGTTTTATCAGTGTTTGATTTGGGACTCAAGGGTAGGATAGCTATGAGCGATAGCTTAAATTGATAAGAGGCACGAGTACTTTATTGTAAAAAATTTCAAGATTTTATTACGCTCCAGCTAAAAGGTACAAGCATTTGAATGTTGCAAACTTTGATAGGTATAGGCAGCACCGTATAGAAGTTAGGGCCATTTGCAGCTTTATCAGTGTTTGATTTAGGACTCAAGGGTAGCATAGCTATGAGCGATAGCTTAAATTGATAAGAGGCACGAGTACATTATTGTCACAAAATTTCAAGATTTTTTGACGCTCCAGTAAAAAGTTAGAAGCATTTGAATGTTGCAAACTTTGATAAGGATTGGACGCACCGTATAGAAGTTAGGGCCATTTGAAGTTTTATCAGTGTTTGATTTGGGACTTAAGGGTAGCATAGCTATGAGCGATAGCTTAAATTGATAAGAGGCACGAGTACATTATTGTCACAAAATTTCAAGATTTTTTGACGCTCCAGTAAAAAGTTAGAAGCATTTGAATGTTGCAAACTTTGATAAGGATTGGACGCACCGTATAGAAGTTAGGGCCATTTGAAGTTTTATCAGTGTTTGATTTGGGACTTAAGGGTAGCATAGCTATGAGCGATAGCTTAAATTGATAAGAGGCACGAGAACTTTATTGTCACAAAATTTCAGGATTTTATTACGCTCCAGTCAAAAGTTACATGCATTTGAATGTTGCAAACTTTGATAGGTATAGGACGCACCTTATAGAAGTTAGGGCCATTTGAAGTTTTATCAGTGTTTGATTTGGGACTCTAGGGTAGCATAGCTATGAGCGATAACTTTAATTGACAAGAAACAAGAGTACTTTATTGTCACAAAATTTCAAAATTTTACTACGTTCCAGTAAAAAGTTACAACCATTTGAATGTTGCAAACTTTACGCACAGTATAGAAGTTAGGGCCATTTGAAGTTATATCAGTGTTTGACTTGGGACTCAAACGTAGCATAGCTATGAGCGATAGCTTAAATTGATAAGAGGCACGAGTACTCTATTGTCACAAAATTTCAAGATTTTATTACGCTCCAGTCAAAAGTTACAAGCATTTGATTGTTGCAAACTTTGATAGGTATAGGACGCACCGTATAGAAGTTAGGGCCATTTGAAGTTTTATCAGTGTTTTGATCTGGTACTCAAGGGTAGCATAGTTATGAGCGATAGCTTAAATTGATAAGAGGCACGAGTACTTTATTGTCAAAAATTTCAAGATTTGATTACGCTCCAGTTAAAAGGTACAAGCATTTGAAAGTTGCAAACTTTGATAGGTATAGGACACACCGTATAGAAGTTAGGGCCATTTGAAGTTTTATCAGAGTTTGATTTGGGACTCAAGGGTAGCATAGCTATGAGCGATAGCTTAAATTGATAAGAGGCACGAGTACTTTATTGCCACAAAATTTCAAGATTTTATGACGCTCCAGTAAAAAGTTCCAAGCATTTGAATGTTGCAAACTTTGATAAGTATAGGACGCACGGTATAGAATTTAGCGCCATTTGAAATAATAGCAGTGGTTGATTTGGGACTCAAGGCTAGCATAGCTATGAGCGATAACTTTAATTGACAAGAGGCACGAGTACATTATTGTCACAAAATTTAAAGATTTTAAGACGTTCCAGTAAAAAGTTACAAGCATTTGAATGTTGCAAACTTTGATAAGTATAGGACGCACCGTATAGAAGTTAGGGCCATTTGCAGTCTTATCAGTGTTTGATTTGGGACTCAAGGGTAGCATAGCTATGAGCGATAGCTTAAAATGATAAGAGGCACGAGTACTTTATTGTCACAAAATTTCAAGATTTTATTACGCTCTAGTCAAAAGTTACAAGCATTTCATTGTTGCAAACATTGATAAGTATAGGACGCACCGTATAGAAGTTAGTGCCATTTGAAGTTTTATCAGTGTTTGATTTGGGACTCAAGGGAGGCATAGCTATGAGCGATAGCTTAAATTGATAAGAGGCACGAGTACTTTATTGTCAAAAATTTCAAGATTTGATTACGCTCCAGTTAAAAGGTACAAGTTGAATGTTGCAAACTTTGATAGGTAGAGGACGCACCGTATAGAAGTTAGGGCCATTTGAAGTTTTATCAGTTATTGATTTGGGACTCAAGGGTAGCGTAGCTATGAGCGATAGCCTAAAATGATAAGAGGTACGAGTACTTTATTGTCACAAAATTTCAAGATTTTATTACGCTCTAGTCAAAAGTTACAAGGATTTGATTTTTGGATACTTTGATAAGTATAGGACGCACTGTATAGAAGTTAGGGCCATTTGAAGTTTTATCAGTGTTTGATTTGGGACTCAAGGGAGGCATAGCTATGAGCGATAGCTTAAATTGATAAGAGGCACGAGTACTTTATTGTCAAAAATTTCCAGATTTGATTACGCTCCAGTTAAAAGGTACAAGTTGAATGTTGCAAACTTTGATAGGTAGAGGACGCACCGTGTAGAAGTTAGGGCCATTTGAAGTTTTATCAGTGTTTGATTTGGGACTCAAGGGTAGCATAGCTATGAGCGATAGCTTAAATTGATAAGAGGCACGAGTACTTTATTGTCAAAAATTTCAAGATTTGATTACGCTCAAGTTAAAAGGTACAAGCATTTGAATGTTGTAAACTTTGATAGGAATAGGATTCACCGTATAGAAGTTAGGGCCATTTTAAATTTTATCAGTTTTTTATTTGGGACTCAAGGTTAGCATAGCTATGAGCGATAACTTTAATTGACAAGAGGCACGAGTACTTTATTGTCACAAAATTTCAAGATTTTATGACGCTCCAGTAAAAAGTTACAAGCATTTGATTGTTGCAAACTTTGATAGGTATAGGACGCACCGCATAGAAGTTAGGGCCATTTGAAGTTATATCAGTGTTTGATTTGGGACTCAAGGCTAGCATAGCTATGAGCGATAACTTTAATTGACAAGAGGCACGAGTACCTTATTGTCACAAAATTTAAAGATTTTATGACGCTCCAGTAAAAAGTTACAAGCATTTGAATGTTGCAAACTTTGATAAGTATAGGACGCACATTATAAAAGTTAGGGCCATTTGCAGTCTTATCGGTGTTTGATTTGGGACTCAAGGTTAGCATAGCTATGAGCAATAGCTTAAATTGATAAGAGGCGCGAGTACTTCATTGTCACAAAATTTCAAGGTTTTATGGCGCTCCAGTAAAAAGGTACAAGCATATGATTGTTGCAAACTTTGATAGGTATAGGACGCACCGTATAGAAGTTAGGGCCATTTGCAGTTTTATCAGTGTTTGATTTGGGACTCTAGGGTAGCATAACTATGAGCGTTAACTTTAATTGACAAGAACCAAGCGTACTTTATTGTCACAAAATTTCAAGATTTTATTACGCTCCAGTCAAAAGTTACAAGCATTTGATTGTTGCAAACTTTGATTGGTATAGGATGCACCGTATAGAAGTTAGGGCCATTTAAAGTTTTATCAGTGTTTGATTTGGGACTCAAGGTTAGCATAGCTATGAGCGATAGCTTAAATTGATAAGAGGCACGAATACATTATTGTCACAAAATTTCAAGATTTTATTACGCTCTAGTCAAAAGTTACAAGCATTTGTTTGTTGCAAACTTTGATAAGTATAGGACGCACCGTATAGAAGTTAGGGCCATTTGAAGTTTAATCAGTGTTTGATTTGGGACTCAAGGGAGGCATAGCTATGAGCGATAGCTTAAATTGATAAGAGGCACGAGTACTTTATTGTCAAAAATTTCAAGATTTGACTACGCTCCAGTTAAAAGGTACAAGTTGAATGTTGCAAATTTTGATAGGTAGAGCACGCACCGTATAGAAGTTACGGCCATTTGAAGTTTTATCAGTTATTGTTTTGGGACTCAAGGGTAGCATAGCTATGAGCGATAGCTTAAAATGATAAGAGGCACGAGTACTTTATTGTCACAAAATTTCAAGATTTTATTACGCTCTAGTCAAAAGTTACAAGCATTTGATTGTTGCAAACTTTGATAAGTATAGGACGCACCGTATAGAAGTTAGGGCCATTTGACGTTTTATCAGTGTTTGATTTGGGACTCAAGGGAGGCATAGCTATGAGCGATAGCTTAAATTGATAAGAGGCACGAGTACTTTATTGTCAAAAATTTCAAGATTTGATTACGCTCCAGTTAAAAGGTATAAGTTGAATGTTGCAAACTTTGATAGGTAGAGGACGCACCGTATAGAAGTTAGGGCCATTTGAAGTTTTATCAGTGATTGATTTGGGACTCAAGAGTAGCATAGCTATGAGCGATAGCTTAAATTGATAAGAGGCACGAGTAATTTATTGTCAAAAATTTCAAGATTTGATTACGCTCCAGTTAAAAGGTACAAGCATTTGAATGTTGCAAACTTTAAAAGGAATAGGACGCACAGTATAGAAGTTAGGGCCATTTGAAATTTTATCAGTGTTTGATTTGGGACTCAAGGGTAGCATAGCTATGAGCGATAACTTTAATTGACAAGAACCAAGCGTACTTTATTGTCACAAAATTTCAAGATTCTATTACGCTCCAGTAAAAAGTTACAAGCTTTTGAATGTTGTAAACTTTGATAGGAATAGAAAAAGACGCACCGTATAGAAGTTAGGGCCATTTGCAGCCTTATCAGTGTTTGATTTGGGACTCAAGGTTAGCATAGCTATGAGCGATAGCTTAAATTGATAAGAGGCTATAGTATTTCATTGTCATAAAATTTCAATCTTTTATGACGCTCCAGTAAAAAAGTACAAGCATTTGAATGTTGCAAACTTTGATAGGTATAGGATGCACCGTATAGAAGTTAGTGCCATTTGAAGTTATATCAGTGTTTGATTTGGTCTCAATGCTAGCATAGCTATGAGCGACAACTTTAATTGACAAGAGGCACGAGTACATTATTGTCACAAAATTTCAAGATTTTATTACACTCCAGTCAAAAGTTTCAAGCATATGATTGTTGCAACCTTTGATAGGTGTAGGACGCACCGTATAGAAGTTAGGGCCATCTGAAGTTTTATCAGTGTTTGATATGAGACTCAAGGGTGCCATAGCTATGAGCGATAGCTTAAAATGATAAGAGGCACGAGTACTTTATTGTCACAAAATTTCAAGATTTTGTCACGCTCCAGTCAAAAGTTAAAAGCATTAGATTGTTGCAAACTTTGATAAGTTTAGGACGCACCGCATAGAAGTTAGGGCCATTTGAAGTTGTATCAGTGTTTGATTTGGGACTCAAGGGAGGCATAGCTATGAGCGATAGCTTAAATTGATAAGAAGCACGAGTACTTTATTGTCAAAAATTTCAAGATTTGATTACGCTCCAGTTAAAAGGCACAAGTTGAATGTTGTAAACTTTGATAGGTAGAGGACGCACCGTATAGAAGTTAGGGCCATTTGAAGTTTTATCAGTGTTTGATTTGGGACTTAAGGGTAGCATAGCTATGAGCGATAGCTTAAATTAATAAGAGGCACGAGTACTTCATTGTCACAAAAGTTCAAGGTTTTATGATGCTCCAGTAAAAAGTTACAAGCATTTGAATATTGCAAACATTGATAGGTATAGGACGCAGAGAATAGAAGTTAGGGCCATTTGCAGTTTTATCAGTGTTTGATTTGGGACTCTAGGGTAGCATAGCTATGAGCGACAACTTTAATTGACAAGAGGCACGAGTACTTTATTGTCACAAAATTTCAAAATTTTATGACGCTCCAGTAAGAAGTTACAAGCATTTGATTGTTGCAAACTTTGATAGGTATAGGACGCACCGTATAGAAGTTAGGGCCATTTGAAGTTATATCAGTGTTTGATTTGGGACTCAAGGCTAGCATAGCTATGAGCGATAACTTTAATTGACAAGAACCAAGAGTACTTTATTGTCACAAAATTTCAAGATTTTATGACGCTCCAGTAAAAAGTTACAAGCATTTGAATGTTGCAAACTTTGATAAGTATAGGACGCACAGTATAGACGTTAGGGCCATTTGCAGTCTTATCCGTGTTTGATTTGGGACACAAGGTTAGCATAGCTACGAGCGATAGCTTAAATTGATAAGAGGCGCGAGTACTTCATTGTCACAAAATTTCAAGGTTTTATGATGCTCCAGTAAAAAGGTACAAGCATTTGAATGTTGCAAACATTGATAAGTATAGGATGCACCGTATAGAAGTTAGGGCCATTTGCAGTCTTATCAGTGTTTGATTTGGGACTCAAGGGTAGCATAGCTATGAGCGATAGCTTAAATTAATAAGAGGCACGAGTACTTTATTGTCACAAAATTTCAAGATTTTATTACGCTCCAGTCAAAAGTTACAAGCATTTGATTGTTGCAAACTTTGATAGGTATAGGACGCACCGTATAGAAGTTAGGGCCATTTGAAGTTTTATCAGTGTTTGATTTGGGACTCAAGGGTAGCATAGTTATGAGCGATAGCTTAAATTGATGGGAGGCACGAGTACTTTATTGTCACAAAATTTCAATATTTTATGACGCTCCAGTAAAAAGTTACAAGCATTTGAATGTTGCAAACTTTGATAAGTATAGGACGCACCGCATAGAAGTTAGGGCCATTTGAAGTTATATCAGTGTTTGATTTGGGACTCTAGAGTAGCATAGCTATGAGCGATAACTTTAATTGACAAGAACCAAGAGTACTTTATTGTCACAAAATTTCAAAATTTTATTACGTTCCAGTAAAAAGTTACAAGCATTTGAATGTTGCAAACTTTGATAGGAATAGGACGCACAGTATAGAAGTTATAGCCATTTGAAGTTTTATCAGTGTTTGATTTGGGACTCAAGGGTAGCATAGCTATGGGCGATAGCTTAAATTGATAAGAGGCCCGAGTACTTTATTGTTACAAAATTTCAGGATTTTATTACGCTCCAGTCAAAAGTTACAAGCATTTGATTGTTGCAAACTTTGATAGGTATAGGACGCACCGTATAGAAGTTAGGGCCATTTTAAGTTTTATCAGTGTTTGATTTGGGACTCAAGGGTAGCATAGCTATGAGCGATAGCTTAAATTGATAAGAGGCACGAGTACTTTATTGGCAAAAATTTCAAGATTTGATTACGCTCCAGTTAAAAGGTACAAGCATTTGAATGTTGCAAACTTTGATAGGAATAGGACGCACAGTATAGAAGTTAGGGCCATTTGAAATTTTATCAGTGTTTGATTTGGGACTCAAGGGTAGCATAGCTATGAGCGATAACTTTAATTGACAAGAGCCACGAGTACTTTATTGCCACAAAATTTCAAGATTTTATGACGCTCCAGTAAAAAGTTACAAGCATTTGAATGTTGCAAACTTTGATAGGTATAGGACGTACGGTATAGAAGTTAGGGCCATTTGAAGTTTTATCAGTTATTGATTTGGGACTCAAGGGTAGCATAGCTATGAGCGATAGCTTAAAATGATAAGAGGCACGAGTACTTTATTGTCACAAAATTTCAAGATTTTTTTACGCTCTAGTCAAAAGTTACAAGCATTTCATTGTTGCAAACTTTGATAAGCATAGGACGCACCGTATAGAAGTTAGGGCCATTTGAAGTTTTATCAGTGTTTGATTTGGGACTCAAGGGAGTCATAGCTATGAGCGATAGCTTAAATTAATAAGAGGCACGAGTACTTTATTGTCACAAAATTTCAAGATTTTATCACGCTCCAGTTAAAAGGTACAAGCATTGGAATGTTGCAAACTATGATAGGTATAGGCAGCACCGTATAGAAGTTAGGTCCATTTGCAGCTTTATCAATGTTTAATTTGGGACTCAAGGGTAGCATAGCTATGAGCGATAGCTTAAATTGGTAAGAGGCACGAGTACATTATTGTCAAAAATTTCAAGATTTGATTACGCTCCAGTTAAAAGTTACAAGCATTGGAATGTTGCAAAGTTTGATGGGTATAAGCAGCACCGTATAGAAGTTATGTACATTTGCAGCTTTATCAGTGTTTGATTTGGGACTCAAGGGTAGCATAGCTATGAGCGATAGCTTAAATTGGTAAGAGGCACGAGTACATTATTGTCACAAAATTTCAAGATTTTTTGACGCTCCAGTAAAAAGCTACAAGCATTGGAATGTTGCAAACTTTGATAAGTATAGGACGCACCGTATAGAAGTTAGGGCCATTTGAAGTTTTATCTATGTTTGATTTGGGACTTAAGGGTAGCATAGCTATGAGCGATAGCTTAAATTGATAAGAGGGACGAGATCTTTATTGTCACAAAATTTCAAGATTTTATTACGCTCCAGTCAAAAGATACAAGCATTTGATTGTTGCAAACTTTGGTAGGTATGAGAGGCACCGTATAGAAGTTAGGGCCATTTGAAGTTTTATCAGTGTTTGATTTGGGACTCAAGGGTAGCATAGCTGTGAGCGATAGCTTAAATTGATAAGAGGCACGAGTACTCTATTGTCACAAAATTTCAAGATTTGATTACGCTCCAGCAAAAAGTTACAACCATTTGATTGCTGCAAACTTTGATAGGTATAGGACGCATCGTATAGAAGTTAGGGTCATTTGAAGTTTTATTAGTGTTTGATTTGGGTATCAAGGGTAGCATAGCTATGAGCGATAGCTTAAATTGATAGGAGGCACGAGTACTTTATTGTCACAAAATTTCAATATTTTATGACGCTCCAGTAAAAAGTTACAAGCATTTGAATGTTGCAAACTTTGATAAGTATAGGACGCACCGCATAGAAGTTAGGGCCATTTGAAGTTATATCAGTGTTTGATTTGGGACTCTAGGGTAGCATAGCTATGAGCGATAACTTTAATTGACAAGAACCAAGAGTACTTTATTGTCACAAAATTTCAAAATTTTATTACGTTCCAGTAAAAAGTTACAAGCATTTGAATGTTGCAAACTTTGATAGGAATAGGACGCACAGTATAGAAGTTATAACCATTTGAAGTTTTATCAGTGTTTGATTTGGCACTCAAGGGTAGCATAGCTATGGGCGATAGCTTAAATTGATAAGAGGCACGAGTACTTTATTGTTACAAAATTTCAGGATTTTATTATGCTCCAGTCAAAAGTTACAAGCATTTGATTGTTGCAAACTTTGATAGGTATAGGACGCACCGTATAGAAGTTAGGGCCATTTGAAGTTTTATCAGTGTTTGATTTGGGACTCAAGGGTAGCATAGCTATGAGCGATAGCTTAAATTGATAAGAGGCACGCGTACTTTATTGTCAAAAATTTCAAGATTTGATTACGCTCCAGTTAAAAGGTACAAGCATTTGAATGTTGCAAACTTTGATAGGAATAGGACGCACAGTATAGAAGCTAGGGCCATTTGAAATTTTATCAGTGTTTGATTTGGGACTCAAGGGTAGCATAGCTATGAGCGATAACTTTAATTGACAAGAGGCACGAGTACTTTATTGTTACAAAATTTCAGGATTTTATTACGCTCCAGTCAAAAGTTACAAGCATTTGATTGTTGCAAACTTTGATATGTATAGGACGCACCGTATAGAAGTTAGGGCCATTTGAAGTTTTATCAGTGTTTGATTTGGGACTCAAGGGTAGCATAGCTATGAGCGATAGCTTAAAATGATAAGAGGCACGAGTACTTTATTGTCACAAAATTTCAAGATTTTATTACGCTCTAGTCAAAAGTTACAAGCATTTCATTGTTGCAAACTTTGATAAGCATAGGACGCACCGTATAGAAGTTAGGGCCATTTGAAGTTTTATCAGTGTTTGATTTGGGACTCAAGGGAGGCATAGCTATGAGCGATAGCTTAAATTAATAAGAGGCACGAGTACTTTATTGTCACAAAATTTCAAGATTTTATCACGCTCCAGTTAAAAGGTACAAGCATTGGAATGTTGCAAACTATGATAGGTATAGGCAGCACCGTATAGAAGTTAGGTCCATTTGCAGCTTTATCAATGTTTAATTTGGGACTCAAGGGTAGCATAGCTATGAGCGATAGCTTAAATTGGTAAGAGGCACGAGTACATTATTGTCAAAAATTTCAAGATTTGATTACGCTCCAGTTAAAAGTTACAAGCATTGGAATGTTGCAAAGTTTGATGGGTATAGGCAGCACCGTATAGAAGTTATGTACATTTGCAGCTTTATCAGTGTTTGATTTGGGACTCAAGGGTAGCATAGCTATGAGCGATAGCTTAAATTGATAAGAGGCACGCGTACTTTATTGTCAAAAATTTCAAGATTTGATTACGCTCCAGTTAAAAGGTACAAGCATTTGAATGTTGCAAACTTTGATAGGAATAGGACGCACAGTATAGAAGTTAGGGCCATTTGAAATTTTATCAGTGTTTGATTTGGGACTCAAGGGTAGCATAGCTATGAGCGATAACTTTAATTGACAAGAGGCACGAGTACTTTATTGCCACAAAATTTCAAGATTTTATGACGCTCCAGTAAAAAGTTACAAGCATTTGAATGTTGCAAACTTTGATAGGTATAGGACGTACGGTATAGAAGTTAGGGCCATTTGAAGTTTTATCAGTTATTGATTTGGGACTCAAGGGTAGCATAGCTATGAGCGATAGCTTAAAATGATAAGAGGCACGAGTACTTTATTGTCACAAAATTTCAAGATTTTATTACGCTCTAGTCAAAAGATACAAGCATTTCATTGTTGCAAACTTTGATAAGTATAGGACGCACCGTATAGAAGTTAGGGCCATTTGAAGTTTTATCAGTGTTTGATTTGGGACTCAAGGGAGGCATAGCTATGAGCGATAGCTTAAAATGATAAGAGGCGCGAGTACTTTATTGTCAAAAATTTCAAGATTTGATTACGCTCCAGTTAGAAGGTACAAGTTGAATGTTGCAAACTTTGATAGGTAGACGACGCACCGTATAGAAGTTAGGGCCATTTGAAGTTTTATCAGTGTTTGATTTGGGACTCAAGGGTAGCATAGCTATGAGCGATAGCTTAAATTGATAAGACGCACGAGTATTTTATTGTCAAAAATTTCAAGATTTGATTACGCTCAAGTTAAAAGGTACAAGCATTTGAAAACTCTGATTTGGGACTCAAGGCTAGCATAGCTATGAGCGATAACTTTAATTGACAAGAGGCACGAGTACTTCATTGTCACAAAATTTCAAGGTTTTATGACGCTCCAGTAAAAAAGTACAAGCATTTGAATGTTGCAAACATTGACAGGTATAGGACGCAGCGAATAGAAGTTATAGCCATTTGCAGTTTTATCAGTGTTTGATTTGAGACTCTAGAGTAGCATAGCTATGAGCGATAACTTTTATTGACAAGAACCAAGCATACTTTATTGTCACAAAATTTCAAGATTTTATTACGCTCCAGTAAAAAGTTACAAGATTTTGAATGTTGTATACTTTGATAGGAATAGGACGCACAGTATAGACGTTAGGGCCATTTGAAGATTTATCAGTGTTTGTTTTGGGAATCAAGGGTAGCATAGCTATGAGCGATAGCGTAAATTGATAAGAGGCACGAATACATTATTGTCACAAAATTTCAAGACTTTATTACGCTCTAGTCAAAAGTTACAAGCATTTGATTGTTGCAAACTTTGATAAGTATAGGACGCACCGTATAGAAGTTACGGCCATTTGAAGTTTAATCAGTGTGTGATTTGGGACTCAAGGGAGGCATAGCTATGAGCGATAGCTTAAATTGATAAGAGGCACGAGTACTTTATTGTCACAAAATTTCAAGATTTTATTACGCTCTAGTCAAAAGTTACAAGCATTTGATTGTTGCAAACTTTGATAAGTATAGGACGCACCGTATAGAAGTTAGGGCCATTTGAAGTTTTATCAGTGTTTGATTTGGGACTCAAGGGAGGCATAGCTATGAGCGATAGCTTAAATTGATAAGAGGCACGAGTAATTTATTGTCAAAAATTTCAAGATTTGATTACGCTCCAGTTAAAAGGTACAAGCATTTGAATGTTGCAAACTTTAAAAGGAATAGGACGCACAGTATAGAAGTTAGGGCCATTTGAAATTTTATCAGTGTTTGATTTGGGACTCAAGGGTAGCATAGCTATGAGCGATAACTTTAATTGACAAGAGGCACGAGTACTTTATTGTCACAAAATTTCAAGATTCTATGACGCTCCAGTAAAAAGTTACAAGCATTTGATTGTTGCAAACTTTGATAAGTATAGGACGCACCGTATAGAAGTTAGGGCCATTTGAAGTTATATCAGTGTTTGATTTGGGACTCAAGGCTAGCATAGCTATGAGCGATAACTTTAATTGACAAGAACCAAGCGTACTTTATTGTCACAAAATTTCAAGATTCTATTACGCTCCAGTAAAAAGTTACAAGCTTTTGAATGTTGTAAACTTTGATAGGAATAGCAAAGACGCACCGTATAGAAGTTAGGGCCATTTGCAGTCTTATCAGTGTTTGATTTGGGACTCAAGGTTAGCATAGCTATGAGCGATAGCTTAAATTGATAAGAGGCTCGAGTATTTCATTGTCATAAAATTTCAATCTTTTATGACGCTCCAGTAAAAAAGTACAAGCATTTGAATGTTGCAAACTTTGATAGGTATAGGATGCATCGTATAGAAGTTAGTGCCATTTGAAGTTATATCAGTGTTTGATTTGGTCTCAATGCTAGCATAGCTATGAGCGACAACTTTAATTGACAAGAGGCACGAGTACATTATTGTCACAAAATTTCAAGATTTTATTACGCTCCAGTCAAAAGTTTCAAGCATTTGATTGTTGCAAACTTTGATAGGTGTAGGACGCACCATATAGAAGTTAGGGCCATCTGAAGTTTTATCAGTGTTTGATATGAGACTCAAGGGTGCCATAGCTATGAGCGATAGCTTAAAATGATAAGAGGCACGAGTACTTTATTGTCACAAAATTTCAAGATTTTGTCACGCTCCAGTCAAAAGTTACAAGCATTAGATTGTTGCAAACTTTGATAAGTTTAGGACGCACCGCATAGAAGTTAGGGCCATTTGAAGTTGTATCAGTGTTTGATTTGGGACTCAAGGGAGGCATAGCTATGAGCGATAGCTTAAATTGATAAGAGGCACGAGTACTTTATTGTCAAAAATTTCAAGATTTGATTACGCTCCAGTTAAAAGGTACAAGTTGAATGTTGTAAACTTTGATAGGTATAGGACGCACCGTATAGAAGTTAGGGCCATTTGAAGTTTTATCAGTGCTTGATTTGGGACTTAAGGGTAGCATAGCTATGAGCGATAACTTAAATTAATAAGAGGCACGAGTACTTCATTGTCACAAAAGTTCAAGGTTTTATGATGCTCCAGTAAAAAGTTACAAGCATTTGAATGTTGCAAACATTGATAGGTATAGGACGCAGAGAATAGAAGTTAATGCCATTTGCAGTTTTATCAGTGTTTGATTTGGGACTCTAGGGTAGCATAGCTATGAGCGACAACTTTAATTGACAAGAACCAAGCGTACTTTATTGTCACAAAATTTCAAGATTTTATTACGCTCCAGTAAAAAGTTACAATCTTTTGAAAGTTGTAAACTTTGATAGGAATAGGACGCACAGTATAGAAGTTAGGGCCATTTGAAGTTATATCAGTGTTTGATTTGGGACCCAAGGGTAGCATAGCTATGAGCGATAACTTAAATTGATAAGAGGCACGAATACATTTTTGTCACAAAATTTCAAGATTTTATGACGCTCCAGTAAAAAGTTACAAGCATTTGCATGTTGCAAACTTTGATAAGTATAGGACGCACCGTATAGAAGTTAGGGCCATTTGCAGTCTTATCAGTGTTTGATTTGGGACTGAATGTTAGCATAGCTATGAGCGATAGCTTAAATTAATAAGAGGCTCGAGTATTTCATTGTTACAAAACTTCAATGTTTTATGACGCTCCAGTAAAAAAGTACAAGCATTTGAATGTTGCAAAGTTTGATAGGTATAGGATGCACCGTATAGAGGTTAGGGCCATTTGAAGTTATATCAGTGTTTGATTTGGGACTCAATGCTAGCATAGCTATGAGCGACAACTTTAAGTGACAATAGGCACGAGTACATTATTGTCACAAAATTTCAAGATTTTATTACGCTCCAGTCAAAAGTTGCAAGCATTTGATTGTTGCAAACTTTGATAGGTATAGGACGCACCGTATAGAAGTTAAGGCCATCTGAAGTTTTATCAGTGTTTGATTTGAGACTCAAGGGTACCATAGCTATGAGCGATAGCTTAAAATGATTAGAGGCACGAGTACTTTATTGTCACAAAATTTCAAGATTTTTTCACGCTCCAGTCAAAAGTTACAAGCATTAGATTGTTGCAAACTTTGATAAGTATAGGACGCACCGTATAGAAGTTAGGGCCATTTGAAGTTGTATCAGTGTTTGATTTGGGACTCAAGGGAGGCATAGCTATGAGCGATAGCTTAAATTGATAAGAGGCACGAGTACTTTATTGTCAAAAATTTCAAGATATGATTACGCTCCAGTTAAAAGGTACAAGTTGAATGTTGCAAACTTTGATAGGTATAGAACGCACCGTATAGAAGTTAGAGCCATTTGAAGTTTTATCAGTGTTTGATTTGGGACTCAAGGGTAGCATAGCTATGAGCGATAGCTTAAATTGATAAAAGGCGCGAGTACTTCATTGTCACAAAAGTTCAAGGTTTTATGATGCTCCAGTAAAAAGTTACAAGCATTTGAATGTTGCAAACATTGATAGGTATAGGACGCAGAGAATAGAAGTTAGGGCCATTTGCAGTTTTATCAGTGTTTGATTTGGGACTCTAGGGTAGCATAGCTATGAGCGACAACTTTAATTGACAAGAACCAAGCGTACTTTATTGTCACAAAATTTCAAGATTTTATTACGCTCCAGTAAAAAGTTACAATCTTTTGAAAGTTGTAAACTTTGATAGGAATAGGACGCACAGTATAGAAGTTAGGGCCATTTGAAGTTATATCAGTGTTTGATTTGGGACCCAAGGGTAGCATAGCTATGAGCGATAACTTAAATTGATAAGAGGCACGAATACATTTTTGTCACAAAATTTCAAGATTTTATGACGCTCCAGTAAAAAGTTACAAGCATTTGCATGTTGCAAACTTTGATAAGTATAGGACGCACCGTATAGAAGTTAGGGCCATTTGCAGTCTTATCAGTGTTTGATTTGGGACTGAATGTTAGCATAGCTATGAGCGATAGCTTAAATTGATAAGAGGCTCGAGTATTTCATTGTTACAAAACTTCAATGTTTTATGACGCTCCAGTAAAAAAGTACAAGCATTTGAATGTTGCAAAGTTTGATAGGTATAGGATGCACCGTATACAGGTTAGGGCCATTTGAAGTTATATCAGTGTTTGATTTGGGACTCAATGCTAGCATAGCTATGAGCGACAACTTTAAGTGACAATAGGCACGAGTACATTATTGTCACAAAATTTCAAGATTTTATTACGCTCCAGTCAAAAGTTGCAAGCATTTGATTGTTGCAAACTTTGATAGGTATAGGACGCACCGTATAGAAGTTAAGGCCATCTGAAGTTTTATCAGTGTTTGATTTGAGACTCAAGGGTACCATAGCTATGAGCGATAGCTTAAAATGATTAGAGGCACGAGTACTTTATTGTCACAAAATTTCAAGATTTTTTCACGCTCCAGTCAAAAGTTACAAGCATTAGATTGTTGCAAACTTTGATAAGTATAGGACGCACCGTATAGAAGTTAGGGCCATTTGAA
Source organism: Clusia tigrina (assembly GCA_920105625.2). Classification (NCBI taxonomy): domain Eukaryota; kingdom Metazoa; phylum Arthropoda; class Insecta; order Diptera; family Clusiidae; genus Clusia; species Clusia tigrina. Next base: position 205,326,027 of record OV050030.1, on the reverse strand, counting down.
GTTGTATGAGTGTTGCTATGAGCGATAGCTTAAATTGATAAGAGGCACGAGTATTTTTATTGTCAAAAATTTCAAGATATGATTACGCTCCAGTTAAAAGGTACAAGTTGAATGTTGCAAACTTTGATAGGTATAGAACGCACCGTATAGAAGTTAGAGCCATTTGAAGTTTTATCAGTGTTTGATTTGGGACTCAAGGGTAGCATAGCTATGAGCGATAGCTTAAATTGATAAAAGGCGCGAGTACTTCATTGTCACAAAATTTCAAGGTTTTATGATGCTCCAGTAAAAAGGTACAAGCATTTGAATGTTGCAAACATTGATAGGTATAGGACGCAGCGAATAGAAGTTAGGGTCATTTGCAGTTTTATCAGTGTTCGATTTGGGACTCTAGGGTAGCATAGCTATGAGCGATAACTTTAATTGACAAGAACCAAGCGTACTTTATTGTCACAAAATTTCAAGATTTTATTACGCTCCAGTAAAAAGTTACAAGCTTTTGAATGTTGTAAACTTTGATAGGAATAGGACACACAGTATAGAAGTTAGGGCCATTTGAATTTATGTCAGTGTTTGATTTGAGACTCAAGGGTAGCATAGCTATGAGCGATAGCTTAAATTGATAAGAGGCACGAGTACTTTATTGTCAAAAATTTCAAGATTTGATTTCGCTCCAGTTAAAAGGTACAAGCATTGGAATGTTGCAAACTTTGATAGGTATACGACGCACCGTATAGAAGTTAGGGCCATGTGAAGTTTTATCAGTGTTTGATTTGGGACTCAAGGGTAGCATAGCTATGAGCGATAGCTTAAATTGGTAAGAGGCACGAGTACATTATTGTCAGAAAATTTAAAGATTTTTTGACGATCCAGTAAAAAGTTACAAGCATTTGAATGTTGCAAACTTTGATAAGTATAGGACGCACCGTATAGAAGTTAGGGCCATTTGAAGTTTTATCTGTGTTTGATTTCGGACTTAAGGGTAGCATAGCTATGAGCGATAGCTTAAATTGATAAGAGGCACGAGAACTTTATTGTCACAAAATTTCAAGATTTTATTAAGCTCCAGTCAAAAGATACAAGCATTTGATTGTTGCAAACTTTGATAGGTATGAGACGCACCGTATAGAAGTTAGGGCCATTTGAAGTTTTATCAGTGTTTGACTTGGGACTCAAGGGTAGCATAGCTATGAGCGATAGCTTAAATTGATAAGAGGCACGAGTACTCTATTGTCACAAAATTTCAAGATTTGATTACGCTCCAGTAAAAAGTTACAACCATTTGATTGTTGCAAACTTTGATAGGTATAGGACGCACCGTATAGAAGTTAGGGCCATTTGAAGTTTTATCAGTGTTTGATTTGGGAATCAAGGGTAGCATAGCTATGAGCGATAGCTTAAATTGAGAGGAGGCACGAGTACTTTATTGTCACAAAATGTCAATATTTTATGACGCTCCAGTAAAAAGTTACAAGCATTTGAATGTTGCAAACTTTGAAAGGTATAGGACGCACCGTATAGAAGTTAGGATCATTTGAAGTTATATCAGTGTTTGATTTGGGACTCTAGGGTAGCATAGCTATGAGCGATAACTTTAATTGACAAGAACCAAGAGTACTTTATTGTCACAAAATTTCAAAATTTTATTACGTTCCAGTAAAAAGTTACAAGCATTTGAACGTTGCAAACTTTGATAGGAATAGGACGCACAGTATAGAAGTTAGGGCCATTTGAAGTTGTATCAGTGTTTGATTTGGGACTCAAGGGAGGAATAACTATGAGCGATAGCTTAAATTGATAAGAGGCACGAGTACTTTATTGTCAAAAATTTCAAGATTTGATTACGCTCCAGTTAAAAGGTACAACTTGAATGTTGTAAACTTTGATAGGTATAGGACGCACCGTATAGAAGTTAGGGCCATTTGAAGTTTTATCAGTGTTTGATTTGGGACTCAAGGGTAGCATAGCTATGAGCGATAGCTTAAATTGATAAGAGGCACGAGTACTTTATTGTCACAAAATTTCAAGATTTTATTACGCTCCAGTCAAAAGTTACAAGCATTTGATTGTTGCAAAATTTTATAGGTATGGGACGCACCGTATAGGAGTTAGGGCCATTTGAAGTTTTATCAGTGTTTGATTTGGGACTCAAGGGTAGCATAGCTATGAGCGATAGCTTAAATTGATAAGAGGCACGAGTACAGTATTGTCACAAAATTTCAAGATTTTATGACGCTCCGGTAAAAAATTTTCAAGCATTTAAATGTTGCAAACTTTGATAAGTATAGGACGCACCGTATAGAAGTTAGGGATATTGGCAGTCTTATCAGTGTTTGATTTGGGACTCAAGGTTAGCATAGCTATGAGCGAGAGCTTAAATTGAGAAGAGGCTCGAGTATTTCATTGTCACAAAATTTCAATGTTTTATGACGCTCCAGTAAAAAAGTACACGCATTTGAATGTTGCAAACTTTGATAAGTATAGGACGCACCGAATAGAAGTTAGGGCCATTTGAAGTTGTATCAGTGTTTGATTTGGGACAAAAGGGAGGCATAGCTATGAGCGATAGCTTAAATTGATAAGAGGCACGAGTACTTTATTGTCAAAAATTTCAAGATATGATTATGCTCCAGTTAAAAGGTACAAGTTGAATGTTGCAAACTTTGATAGGTATAGAACGCACCGTATAGAAGTTAGAGCCATTTGAAGTTTGATCAGTGTTTGATTTGGGACTCAAGGGTAGCATAGCTATGTGCGATAGCTTAAATTGATAAGAGGCGCGAGTACTATCTACTACTTCATTGTCATAAAATTTCAAGGTTTTATGATGCTCCAGTAAAAAGGTACAAGCATTTGAATGTTGCAAACATTGATAGGTATACGACGCAGAGAATAGAAGTTAGGGCCATTTGCAGTTTTATCAGTGTTTGATTTGGGACTCTAGGGTAGCATAGCTATGAGCGATAACTTTAATTGACAAGAACCAAGCGTACTTTATTGTCACAAAATTTCAATATTTTATTACGCTCCAGTAAAAAGTTACAATCTTTTGAATGTTGTAAACTTTGATAGGAATAGGACGCACAGTATAGAAGTCAGGGCCATTTGAAGTTATATCAGTGTTTGATTTGGGACTCAAGGGTAGCATAGCTATGAGCGATAGCTTAAATTGATAAGAGGCACGAATACATTATTGTCACAAAATTTCAAGATTTTATGACGCTCCAGTAAAAAGTTACAAGCATTTGCATGTTGCAAACTTTGATAAGTATAGGACGCACCATATAGAAGTTAGAGCCATTTGCAGTCTTATCAGTGTTTGATTTGGGACTGAAGGTTAGCATAGCTATGAGCGATAGCTGAAATTGATAAGAGGCTCGAGTATTTCATTGTTACAAAACTTCAATGTTTTATGACGCTCCAGTAAAAAAGTACAAGCATTTGAATGTTGCAAACTTTGATAGGTATAGGATGCACCGTATAGAGGTTAGGGCCATTTGAAGTTATATCAGTGTTTGATTTGGGACTCAATGCTAGCATAGCTATGAGCGACAACTTTAAGTGACAAGAGGCACGAGTACATTATTGTCACCAAATTTTAAGATTTTATGACGCTCCAGTAAAAAGTTACAAGCATTTGAATGTTGCAAACTTTGATAAGTATAGGACGCACCGTATAGAAGTTAGGGCCATTTGCAGTCTTATCAGTGTTTGATTTGAGACTCAAGGGTACCATAACTATGAGCGATAGCTTAAAATGATAAGAGGCACGAGTACTTTATTGTCACAAAATTTCAAGATTTTATCACGCTCCAGTCAAAAGTTACAAGCATTAGATTGTTGCAAACTTTGATAAGTATAGGACGCACCGTATAGAAGTTACGGCCATTTGAAGTTGTATCAGTGTTTGATTTGGGACTCAAGGGAGGCATAGCTATGAGCGATAGCTTAAATTGATAAGAGGCACGAGTACTTTATTGTCAAAAATTTCAAGATATGATTACGCTCCAGTTAAAAGGTACAAGTTGAATGTTGCAAATGTTTGATAGGTATAGAACGCACCGTATAGAAGTTAGAGCCATTTGAAGTTTTATCAGTGTTTGATTTGGGACTCAAGGGTAGCATAGCTATGCGCGATAGCTTAAATTGATAAGAGGCGCGAGTACTTCATTGTCACAAAATTTCAAGGTTTTATGATGCTCCAGTAAAAAGGTACAAGCATTTGAATGTTGCAAAAATTGATAGGTATAGGACGCAGCGAATAGAAGTTAGGGCCATTTGCAGTCTTATCAGTGTTTGATGTGGGACTCAAGGGTAGCATAGCTATGAGCGATAGCTCAAATTGATAAGAGGCACGAGTACTTTATTGTAAAAAATTTCAAGATTTGATTACGCTGCAGTTAAAAGCTACAAGCATTGGAATGTTGCAAACTATGATAGGTATAGGCAGCACCGTATAGAAGTTAGGTCCATTTGCAGCTTTATCAATGTTTGATTTGGGACTCAAGGGTAGCATAGCTATGAGCGATAGCTTAAATTGGTAAGAGGCACGAGTACATTATTGTCACAAAATTTCAAGATTTTTTGACGCTCCAGTAAAAAGTTACAAGCATTTGAATGTTGCAAACTTTGATAAGTATACGACGCACCGTATAGAAGTTAGGGCCATGTGAAGTTTTATCAGTGTTTGATTTGGGACTCAAGGGTAGCATAGCTATGAGCGATAGCTTAAATTGATAAGAGGCACGAGTACTCTATTGTCACAAAATTTCAAGATTTGATTACGCTCCAGTAAAAAGTTACAACCATTTGATTGTTGCAAACTTTGATAGGTATAGGACGCACCGTATAGAAGTTAGGGCCATTTGAAGTTTTATCAGTGTTTGATTTGGGAATCAAGGGTAGCATAGCTATGAGCGATAGCTTAAATTGATATTAGGCACGAGTACTTTATTGTCACAAAATTTCAATATTTTATGACGCTCCAGTAAAAAGTTACAAGCATTTGAATGTTGCAAACTTTGATAAGTATAGGACGCACCGTATAGAAGTTAGGGTCATTTGAAGTTATATCAGTGTTTGATTTGGGACTCTAGGGTAGCATAGCTATGAGCGATAACTTTAATTGACAAGAACCAAGAGTACTTTATTGTCACAAAATTTCAAAATTTTATTACGTTCCAGTAAAAACTTACAAGCATTTGAATGTTGCAAACTTTGATAGGAATAGGACGCACAGTATAGAAGTTAGGGCCATTTGAAGTTGTATCAGTGTTTGATTTGGGACTCAAGGGAGGAATAACTATGAGCGATAGCTTAAATTGATAAGAGGCACGAGTACTTTATTGTCAAAAATTTCAAGATTTGATTACGCTCCAGTTAAAAGGTACAAGCATTTGAATGTTGCAAACTTTGATAGGTATAGGACGCACCGTATAGAAGTTAGGACCATTTGCAGTTTTATCAGTGTTTGATTTGGGACTCAAGGGTAGCATAGCTATGAGCGATAATTTTGATTGATAAGAGGCACGAGTACTTAATGTCACAAAATTTCAAGATTTTATGGCGCTCCAGTAAAAATTACAAGCATTTGATTGTTGCAAACTTTGATTGGTATAGGACGCACCGTATAGAAGTTAAGACCATTTACGGTTTTATCAGTGTTTGATTTGGGACTCAAGGGTAGCATAGCTATGAGCGATAGCTTAAATTGATAAGAGGCACGAGTACTTTATTGTCAAAAATTTCAAGATTTGATTACACTCCACTAAAACGTTACAAGCATTTGAATTTTGCAAACTTTGATAAGTATAGGACGCACCGTATAGAAGTTAGCACCATTTGCAGTCTTATCAGTGTTTGATGTGGGACTCAAGGGTAGCATAGTTATGAGCGATAGCTTCAATTGATAAGAGGCACGAGTACTTTATTTTCAAAAATTTCAAGATTTGATTACGCTCAAGTTAAAAGGTACAAGCAGTTGAATGTTGTAAACTTTGATAGGAATAGGACGCACCGTATAGAAGTTAGGGCCATTTCAAATTTTATCAGTTTTTTATTTGGGACTCAAGGGTAGCATAGCTATGAGCGATAACTTTAATTGACAAGAGGCACGAGTACTTTATTGTCACAAAATTTCAAGATTTTATGACGCTCCAGTAAAAAGTTACAAGCATTTGATTGTTGCAAACTTTGATAGGTATAGGACGCACCGCATAGAAGTTAGGGCCATTTGAAGTTATATCAGTGTTTGATTTGGGACTCAAGGCTAGCATAGCTATGAGCGATAACTTTAATTGACAAGAGGCACGAGTACTTTATTGTCACAAAATTTAAAGATTTTATGACGCTCCAGTAAAAAGTTACAAGCATTTGAATGTTGCAAACTTTGATAAGTATAGGACGCACATTATAGAAGTTAGGGCCATTTGCAGTCTTATCGGTCTTTGGTTTGGGACTCAAGGTTAGCATAGCTATGAGCAATAGCTTAAATTGATAAGAGGCGCGAGTACCTCATTGTCACAAAATTTCAAGGTTTTATGACGCTCCAGTAAAAAGGTACAAGCATATGATTGTTGCAAACTTTGATAGGTATAGGACGCACCGTATAGAAGTTAGGGCCATTTGCAGTTTTATCAGTGTTTGATTTGGGACTCTAGGGTAGCATAGCTATGAGCGATAACTTTAATTGACAAGAACCAAGCGTACTTTGTCACAAAATTTCAAGATTTTATTACGCTCCAGTAAAAAGTTACAAGGTTTTTAATGTTGTAAACTTTGATAGGAATAGGACGCACAGTATAGACGTTAGGGCCATTTGAAGTTTTATCAGTGTTTGATTTGGGAATCAAGGGTAGCATAGCTATGAGCGTAGCTTAAATTTATAAGAGGCACGAATACTTTATTGTCAAAAATTTCAAGATTTTATTACGCTCCAGTCAAAAGTTACAAGCATTTGATTGTTGCAAACTTTGATTGGTATAGGATGCACCGTATAGAAGTTAGGGCCATTTAAAGTTTTATCAGTGTTTGATTTGGGACTCAAGGGTAGCATAGCTATGAGCGATAGCTTAAATTGATAAGAGGGACGAGATCTTTATTGTCACAAAATTTCAAGATTTTATTACGCTCCAGTCAAAAGATACAAGCATTTGATTGTTGCAAACTTTGATAGGTATGAGAGGCACCGTATAGAAGTTAGGGCCATTTGAAGTTTTATCAGTGTTTGATTTGGGACTCAAGGGTAGCATAGCTGTGAGCGATAGCTTAAATTGATAAGAGGCACGAGTACTCTATTGTCACAAAATTTCAATATTTTATGACGCTCCAGTAAAAAGTTACAAGGTTTTTAATGTTGTAAACTTTGATAGGAATAGGACGCACAGTATAGACGTTAGGGCCATTTGAAGTTTTATCAGTGTTTGATTTGGGACTCAAGGTTAGCATAGCTATGAGCGATAGCTTAAATTGATAAGAGGGACGAGATCTTTATTGTCACAAAATTTCAAGATTTTATTACGCTCCAGTCAAAAGATACAAGCATTTGATTGTTGCAAACTTTGATAGGTATGAGAGGCACCGTATAGAAGTTAGGGCGATTTGAAGTTTTATCAGTGTTTGATTTGGGACTCAAGGGTAGCATAGCTGTGAGCGATAGCTTAAATTGATAAGAGGCACGAGTACTCTATTGTCACAAAATTTCAATATTTTATGACGCTACAGTAAAAAGTTACAACCATTTGATTGCTGCAAACTTTTATAGGTATAGGACGCATCGTATAGAAGTTAGGGTCATTTGAAGTTTTATTAGTGTTTGATTTGGGTATCAAGGGTAGCATAGCTATGAGCGATAGCTTAAATTGATAGGAGGCACGAGTACTTTATTGTCACAAAATTTCAATATTTTATGACGCTCCAGTAAAAAGTTACAAGCATTTGAATGTTGCAAACTTTGATAAGTATTGGACGCACCGCATAGAAGTTAGGGCCATTTGAAGTTATATCAGTGTTTGATTTGGGACTCTAGGGTAGCATAGCTATGAGCGATAACTTTAATTGACAAGAACCAAGAGTACTTTATTGTCACAAAATTTCAAAATTTTATTACGTTCCAGTAAAAAGTTACAAGCATTTGAACGTTGCAAACTTTGATAGGAATAGGACGCACAGTATAGAAGTTATAGCCATTTGAAGTTTTATCAGTGTTTGATTTGGGACTCAAGGGTAGCATAGCTATGGGCGATAGCTTAAATTGATAAGAGGCACGAGTACTTTATTGTTACAAAATTTCAGGATTTTATTACGCTCCTGTCAAAAGTTACAAGCATTTGATTGTTGCAAACTTTGATAGGTATAGGACGCACCGTATAGAAGTTAGGGCCATTTGAAGTTTTATCAGTGTTTGATTTGGGACTCAAGGGTAGCATAGCTATGAGCGATAGCTTAAATTGATAAGAGGCACGCGTACTTTATTGTCAAAAATTTCAAGATTTGATTACGCTCCAGTTAAATGGTACAAGCATTTGAATGTTGCAAACTTTGATAGGAATAGGACGCACAGTATAGAAGTTAGGGCCATTTGAAATTTTATCAGTGTTTGATTTGGGACTCAAGGGTAGCATAGCTATGAGCGATAACTTCAATTGACAAGAGGCACGAGTACTTTATTGCCACAAAATTTCAAGATTTTATGACGCTCCAGTAAAAAGTTACAAGCATTTGAATGTTGCAAACTTTGATAGGTATAGGACGTACGGTATAGAAGTTAGGGCCATTTGAAGTTTTATCAGTTATTGATTTGGGACTCAAGGGTAGCATAGCTATGAGCGATAGCTTAAAATGATAAGAGGCACGAGTACTTTATTGTCACAAAATTTCAAGATTTTATTACGCTCTAGTCAAAAGATACAAGCATTTCATTGTTGCAAACTTTGATAGGTATAGGACGCACCGTATAGAAGTTAGGGCCATTTGAAGTTTTATCAGTGTTTGATTTGGGACTCAAGGGAGGCATAGCTATGAGCGATAGCTTAAAATGATAAGAGGCACGAGTACTTTATTGTCAAAAATTTCAAGATTTGATTACGCTCCAGTTAGAAAGTACAAGTTGAATGTTGCAAACTTTGATAGGTAGACGACGCACCGTATAGAAGTTAGGGCCATTTGAAGTTTTATCAGTGTTTGATTTGGGACTCAAGGGTAGCATAGCTATGAGCGATAGCTTAAATTGATAAGACGCACGAGTATTTTATTGTCAAAAATTTCAAGATTTGATTACGCTCAAGTTAAAAGGTACAAGCATTTGAAAACTCTGATTTGGGACTCAAGGCTAGCATAGCTATGAGCGATAACTTTAATTGACAAGAGGCACGAGTACTTCATTGTCACAAAATTTCAAGGTTTTATGACGCTCCAGTAAAAAGGTACAAGCATTTGAATGTTGCAAACATTGACAGGTATAGGACGCAGCGAATAGAAGTTATAGCCATTTGCAGTTTTATCAGTGTTTGATTTGAGACTCTAGAGTAGCATAGCTATGAGCGATAACTTTTATTGACAAGAACCAAGCATACTTTATTGTCACAAAATTTCAAGATTTTATTACGCTCCAGTAAAAAGTTACAAGATTTTGAATGTTGTATACTTTGATAGGAATAGCACGCACAGTATAGACGTTAGGGCCATTTGAAGATTTATCAGTGTTTGTTTTGGGAATCAAGGGTAGCATAGCTATGAGCGTAGCTTAAATTTATAAGAGGCACGAATACTTTATTGTCAAAAATTCAAGATTTTATTACGCTCCAGTCAAAAGTTACAAGCATTTGATAGTTGCAAACTTTGATAGGTATAGGATGCACCGTACAGAAGTTAGGGCCATTTGAAGTTTATCAGTGTTTGATTTGGGACTCAAGGGTAGCATAGGTATGAGCGATAGCGTAAATTGATAAGAGGCACGAATACATTATTGTCACAAAATTTCAAGACTTTATTACGCTCTAGTCAAAAGTTACAAGCATTTGATTGTTGCAAACTTTGATAAGTATAGGACGCACCGTATAGAAGTTAGGGCCATTTGAAGTTTAATCAGTGTTTGATTTGGGACTCAAGGGAGGCATAGCTATGAGCGATAGCTTAAATTGATAAGAGGCACGAGTACTTTATTGTCACAAAATTTCAAGATTTTATTACGCTCTAGTCAAAAGTTACAAGCATTTGATTGTTGCAAACTTTGATAAGTATAGGACGCACCGTATAGAAGTTAGGGCCATTTGAAGTTTTATCAGTGTTTGATTTGGGACTCAAGGGAAGCATAGCTATGAGCGATAACTTTAATTGATAAGAGGCACGAGTACTTTATTGTCAAAAGTTTCAAGATTTGATTACGCTCCAGTTAAAAGGTACAAGTTGAATGTTGCAAACTTTGATAGGTAGAGGACGTACCGTATAGAAGTTAGGGCCATTTGAAGTTTTATCAGTGATTGATTTGGGACTCAAGGGTAGCATAGCTATGAGCGATAGCTTAAATTGATAAGAGGCACGAGTAATTTATTGTCAAAAATTTCAAGATTTGATTACGCTCCAGTTAAAAGGTACAAGCATTTGAATGTTGCAAACTTTAAAAGGAATAGGACGCACAGTATAGAAGTTAGGGCCATTTGAAATTTTATCAGTGTTTGATTTGGGACTCAAGGGTAGCATAGCTATGAGCGATAACTTTAATTGACAAGAGGCACGAGTACTTTATTGTCACGAAATTTCAAGATTTTATGACGCTCCAGTAAAAAGTTACAAGCATTTGATTGTTGCAAACTTTGATAGGAATAGCAAAGACGCACCGTATAGAAGTTAGGGCCATTTGCAGTCTTATCAGTGTTTGATTTGGGACTCAAGGTTAGCATAGCTATGAGCGATAGCTTAAATTGATAAGAGGCTCGAGTATTTCATTGTCATAAAATTTCAATCTTTTATGACGCTCCAGTAAAAAAGTACAAGCATTTGAATGTTGCAAACTTTGATAGGTATAGGATGCACCGTATAGAAGTTAGTGCCATTTGAAGTTATATCAGTGTTTGATTTGGTCTCAATGCTAGCATAGCTATGAGCGACAACTTTAATTGACAAGAGGCACGAGTACATTATTGTCACAAAATTTCAAGATTTTATTACGCTCCAGTCAAAAGTTTCAAGCATTTGATTGTTGCAAACTTTGATAGGTGTAGGATGCACCGTATAGAAGTTAGGGCCATCTGAAGTTTTATCAGTGTTTGATATGAGACTCAAGGGTGCCATAGCTATGAGCGATAGCTTAAAATGATAAGAGGCACGAGTACTTTATTGTCACAAAATTTCAAGATTTTGTCACGCTCCAGTCAAAAGTTACAAGCATTAGATTGTTGCAAACTTTGATAAGTTTAGGACGCACCGCATAGAAGTTAGGGCCATTTGAAGTTGTATCAGTGTTTGATTTGGGACTCAAGGGAGGCATAGCTATGAGCGATTGCTTAAATTGATAAGAGGCACGAGTACTTTATTGTCAAAAATTTCAAGATTTGATTAAGCTCCAGTTAAAAGGTACAAGTTGAATGTTGTAAACTTTGATAGGTATAGGACGCACCGTATAGAAGTTAGGGCCATTTGAAGTTTTATCAGTGCTTGATTTGGGACTTAAGGGTAGCATAGCTATGAGCGATAGCTTAAATTAATAAGAGGCACGAGTACTTCATTGTCACAAAAGTTCAAGGTTTTATGATGCTCCAGTAAAAAGTTAAAAGCATTTGAATGTTGCAAACATTGATAGGTATAGGACGCAGAGAATAGAAGTTAGGGCCATTTGCAGTTTTATCAGTGTTTGATTTGGGACTCTAGGGTAGCATAGCTATGAGCGACAACTTTAATTGACAAGAACCAAGCGTACTTTATTGTCACAAAATTTCAAGATTTTATTACGCTCCAGTAAAAAGTTACAATCTTTTTAAAGTTGTAAACTTTGATAGGAATAGGACGCACAGTATAGAAGTTAGGGCCATTTGAAGTTATATCAGTGTTTGATTTGGGACCCAAGGGTAGCATAGCTATGAGCGATAACTTAAATTGATAAGAGGCACGAATACATTTTTGTCACAAAATTTCAAGATTTTATGACGCTCCAGTAAAAAGTTACAAGCATTTGCATATTGCAAACTTTGATAAGTATAGGACGCACCGTATAGAAGTTAGGGCCATTTGCAGTCTTATCAGTGTTTGATTTGGGACTGAATGTTAGCATAGCTATGAGCGATAGCTTAAATTGATAAGAGGCTCGAGTATTTCATTGTTACAAAACTTCAATGTTTTATGACGCTCCAGTAAAAAAGTACAAGCATTTGAATGTTGCAAAGTTTGATAGGTATAGGATGCACCGTATAGAGGTTAGGGCCATTTGAAGTTATATCAGTGCTTGATTTGGGACTCAATGCTAGCATAGCTATGAGCGACAACTTTAAGTGACAATAGGCACGAGTACATTATTGTCACAAAATTTCAAGATTTTATTACGCTCCAGTCAAAAGTTGCAAGCAGTTGATTGTTGCAAACTTTGATAGGTATAGGACGCACCGTATAGAAGTTAAGGCCATCTGAAGTTTGATCAGTGTTTGATTTGAGACTCAAGGGTACCATAGCTATGAGCGATAGCTTAAAATGATTAGAGGCACGAGTACTTTATTGTCACAAAATTTCAACATTTTTTCACGCTCCAGTCAAAAGTTACAAGCATTAGATTGTTGCAAACTTTGATAAGTATATGACGCACTGTATAGAAGTTAGGGCCATTTGAAGTTGTATCAGTGTTTGATTTGGGACTCAAGGGAGGCATAGCTATGAGCGATAGCTTAAATTGATAAGAGGCACGAGTACTTTATTGTCAAAAATTTCAAGATATGATTACGTTCCAGTTAAAAGGTACAAGTTGAATGTTGCAAACTTTGATAGGTATAGAACGCACCGTATAGAAGTTAGAGCCATTTGAAGTTTTATCAGTGTTTGATTTGGGACTCAAGGGTAGCATAGCTATGAGCGATAGCTTAAATTGATAAAAGGCGCGAGTACTTCATTGTCACAAAATTTCAAGGTTTTATGATGCTCCAGTAAAAAGTTACAAGCTTTTGAATGTTGTAAACTTTGATAGGAATAGGACACACAGTATAGAAGTTAGGGCCATTTGAAGTTATATCAGTGTTTGATTTGAGACTCAAGGGTAGCATAGCTATGAGCGATAGCTTAAATTGATAAGAGGCACGAGTACTTTATTGTCAAAAATTTCAAGATTTGATTTCGCTCCAGTTAAAAGGTACAAGCATTGGAATGTTGCAAACTTTGATAGGTATACGACGCACCGTATAGAAGTTAGGGCCATGCGAAGTTTTATCAGTGTTTGATTTGGGACTCAAGGGTAGCATAGCTATGAGCGATAGCTTAAATTGGTAAGAGGCACGAGTACATTATTGTCACAAAATTTAAAGATTTTTTGACGATCCAGTAAAAAGTTACAAGCATTTGAATGTTGCAAACTTTGATAAGTATAGGACGCACCGTATAGAAGTTAGGGCCATTTGAAGTTTTATCTGTGTTTGATTTTGGACTTAAGGGTAGCATAGCTATGAGCGATAGCTTAAATTGATAAGAGGCACGAGAACTTTATTGTCACAAAAATTCAAGATTTTATTAAGCTCCAGTCAAAAGATACAAGCATTTGATTGTTGCAAACTTTGAGAGGTATGAGACGCACCGTATAGAAGTTAGGGCCATTTGAAGTTTTATCAGTGTTTGACTTGGGACTCAAGGGTAGCATAGCTATGAGCGATAGCTTAAATTGATAAGAGGCACGAGTACTCTATTGTCACAAAATTTCAAGATTTGATTACGCTCCAGTAAAAAGTTACAACCATTTGATTGTTGCAAACTTTGATAGGTATAGGACGCACCGTATAGAAGTTAGGGCCATTTGAAGTTTTATCAGTGTTTGATTTGGGAATCAAGGGTAGCATAGCTATGAGCGATAGCTTAAATTGAGAGGAGGCACGAGTACTTTATTGTCACAAAATGTCAATATTTTATGACGCTCCAGTAAAAAGTTACAAGCATTTGAATGTTGCAAACTTTGAAAGGTATAGGACGCACCGTATAGAAGTTAGGATCATTTGAAGTTATATCAGTGTTTGATTTGGGACTCTAGGGTAGCATAGCTATGAGCGATAACTTTAATTGACAAGAACCAAGAGTACTTTATTGTCACAAAATTTCAAAATTTTATTACGTTCCAGTAAAAAGTTACAAGCATTTGAACGTTGCAAACTTTGATAGGAATAGGACGCACAGTATAGAAGTTAGGGCCATTTGAAGTTGTATCAGTGTTTGATTTGGGACTCAAGGGAGGAATAACTATGAGCGATAGCTTAAATTGATAAGAGGCACGAGTACTTTATTGTCAAAAATTTCAAGATTTGATTACGCTCCAGTTAAAAGGTACAAGTTGAATGTTGTAAACTTTGATAGGAATAGGACGCACAGTATAGAAGTTAGGGCCATTTGAAGTTATATCAGTGTTTGATTTGGGACCCAAGGGTAGCATAGCTATGAGCGATAACTTAAATTGATAAGAGGCACGAATACATTTTTGTCACAAAATTTCACGATTTTATGACGCTCCAGTAAAAAGTTACAAGCATTTGCTTGTTGCAAACTTTGATAAGTATAGGACGCACCGTATAGAAGTTAGGGCCATTTGCAGTCTTATCAGTGTTTGATTTGGGACCCAAGGGTAGCATAGCTATGAGCGATAACTTAAATTGATAAGAGGCACGAATACATTTTTGTCACAAAATTTCAAGATTTTATGACGCTCCAGTAAAAAGTTACAAGCATTTGCATGTTGCAAACTTTGATAAGTATAGGATGCACCGTACAGAAGTTAGGGCCATTTGAAGTTTATCAGTGTTTGATTTGGGACTCAAGGGTAGCATAGCTATGAGCGATAGCGTAAATTGATAAGAGGCACGAATACATTATTCTCACAAAATTTCAAGACTTTATTACGCTCTAGTCAAAAGTTACAAGCATTTGATTGTTGCAAACTTTGATAAGTATAGGACGCACCGTATAGAAGTTAGGGCCATTTGAAGTTTAATCAGTGTTTGATTTGGGACTCAAGGGAGGCATAGCTATGAGCGATAGCTTAAATTGATAAGAGGCACGAGTACTTTATTGTCACAAAATTTCAAGATTTTATTACGCTCTAGTCAAAAGTTACAAGCATTTGATTGTTGCAAACTTTGATAAGTATAGGACGCACCGTATAGAAGTTAGGGCCATTTGAAGTTTTATCAGTGCTTGATTTGGGACTTAAGGGTAGCATAGCTATGAGCGATAGCTTAAATTAATAAGAGGCACGAGTACTTCATTGTCACAAAAGTTCAAGGTTTTATGATGCTCCAGTAAAAAGTTAAAAGCATTTGAATGTTGCAAACATTGATAGGTATAGGACGCAGAGAATAGAAGTTAGGGCCATTTGCAGTTTTATCAGTGTTTGATTTGGGACTCTAGGGTAGCATAGCTATGAGCGACAACTTTAATTGACAAGAACCAAGCGTACTTTATTGTCACAAAATTTCAAGATTTTATTACGCTCCAGTAAAAAGTTACAATCTTTTGAAAGTTGTAAACATTGATAGGAATAGGACGCACAGTATAGAAGTTAGGGCCATTTGAAGTTATATCAGTGTTTGATTTGGGACCCAAGGGTAGCATAGCTATGAGCGATAACTTAAATTGATAAGAGGCACGAATACATTTTTGTCACAAAATTTCAAGATTTTATGACGCTCCAGTAAAAAGTTACAAGCATTTGCATGTTGCAAACTTTAATAAGTATAGGACGCACCGTATAGAAGTTAGGGCCATTTGCAGTCTTATCAGTGTTTGATTTGGGACTGAATGTTAGCATAGCTATGAGCGATAGCTTAAATTGATAAGAGGCTCGAGTATTTCATTGTTACAAAACTTCAATGTTTTATGACGCTCCAGTAAAAAAGTACAAGCATTTGAATGTTGCAAAGTTTGATAGGTATAGGATGCACCGTATAGAGGTTAGGGCCATTTGAAGTTATATCAGTGTTTGATTTGGGACTCAATGCTAGCATAGCTATGAGCGACAACTTTAAGTGACAATAGGCACGAGTACATTATTGTCACAAAATTTCAAGATTTTATTACGCTCCAGTCAAAAGTTGCAAGCATTTGATTGTTGCAAACTTTGATAGGTATAGGACGCACCGTATAGAAGTTAAGGCCATCTGAAGTTTGATCAGTGTTTGATTTGAGACTCAAGGGTACCATAGCTATGAGCGATAGCTTAAAATGATTAGAGGCACGAGTACTTTATTGTCACAAAATTTCAACATTTTTTCACGCTCCAGTCAAAAGTTACAAGCATTAGATTGTTGCAAACTTTGATAAGTATATGACGCACTGTATAGAAGTTAGGGCCATTTGAAGTTGTATCAGTGTTTGATTTGGGACTCAAGGGAGGCATAGCTATGAGGGATAGCTTAAATTGATAAGAGGCACGAGTACTTTATTGTCAAAAATTTCAAGATATGATTACGTTCCAGTTAAAAGGTACAAGTTGAATGTTGCAAACTTTGATAGGTATAGAACGCACCGTATAGAAGTTAGAGCCATTTGAAGTTTTATCAGTGTTTGATTTGGGACTCAAGGGTAGCATAGCTATGAGCGATAGCTTAAATTGATAAAAGGCGCGAGTACTTCATTGTCACAAAATTTCAAGGTTTTATGATGCTCCAGTAAAAAGTTACAAGCTTTTGAATGTTGTAAACTTTGATAGGAATAGGACACACAGTATAAAAGTTAGGGCCATTTGAAGTTATATCAGTGTTTGATTTGAGACTCAAGGGTAGCATAGCTATGAGCGATAGCTTAAATTGATAAGAGGCACGAGTACTTTATTGTCAAAAATTTCAAGATTTGATTTCGCTCCAGTTAAAAGGTACAAGCATTGGAATGTTGCAAACTTTGATAGGTATACGACGCACCGTATAGAAGTTAGGGCCATGCGAAGTTTTATCAGTGTTTGATTTGGGACTCAAGGGTAGCATAGCTATGAGCGATAGCTTAAATTGGTAAGAGGCACGAGTACATTATTGTCACAAAATTTAAAGATTTTTTGACGATCCAGTAAAAAGTTACAAGCATTTGAATGTTGCAAACTTTGATAAGTATAGGACGCACCGTATAGAAGTTAGGGCCATTTGAAGTTTTATCTGTGTTTGATTTTGGACTTAAGGGTAGCATAGCTATGAGCGATAGCTTAAATTGATAAGAGGCACGAGAACTTTATTGTCACAAAAATTCAAGATTTTATTAAGCTCCAGTCAAAAGATACAAGCATTTGATTGTTGCAAACTTTGAGAGGTATGAGACGCACCGTATAGAAGCTAGGGCCATTTGAAGTTTTATCAGTGTTTGACTTGGGACTCAAGGGTAGCATAGCTATGAGCGATAGCTTAAATTGATAAGAGGCACGAGTACTCTATTGTCACAAAATTTCAAGATTTGATTACGCTCCAGTAAAAAGTTACAACCATTTGATTGTTGCAAACTTTGATAGGTATAGGACGCACCGTATAGAAGTTAGGGCCATTTGAAGTTTTATCAGTGTTTGAT
Organism: Clusia tigrina; assembly: GCA_920105625.2. NCBI lineage: Eukaryota > Metazoa > Arthropoda > Insecta > Diptera > Clusiidae > Clusia > Clusia tigrina. Next base: position 205,308,309 of record OV050030.1, on the reverse strand, counting down.
TTGGGAATCAAGGGTAGCATAGCTATGAGCGATAGCTTAAATTGAGAGGAGGCACGAGTACTTTATTGTCACAAAATGTCAATATTTTATGACGCTCCAGTAAAAAGTTACAAGCATTTGAATGTTGCAAACTTTGAAAGGTATAGGACGCACCGTATAGAAGTTAGGATCATTTGAAGTTATATCAGTGTTTGATTTGGGACTCTAGGGTAGCATAGCTATGAGCGATAACTTTAATTGACAAGAACCAAGAGTACTTTATTGTCACAAAATTTCAAAATTTTATTACGTTCCAGTAAAAAGTTACAAGCATTTGAACGTTGCAAACTTTGATAGGAATAGGACGCACAGTATAGAAGTTAGGGCCATTTGAAGTTGTATCAGTGTTTGATTTGGGACTCAAGGGAGGAATAACTATGAGCGATAGCTTAAATTGATAAGAGGCACGAGTACTTTATTGTCAAAAATTTCAAGATTTGATTACGCTCCAGTTAAAAGGTACAAGTTGAATGTTGTAAACTTTGATAGGAATAGGACGCACAGTATAGAAGTTAGGGCCATTTGAAGTTATATCAGTGTTTGATTTGGGACCCAAGGGTAGCATAGCTATGAGCGATAACTTAAATTGATAAGAGGCACGAATACATTTTTGTCACAAAATTTCAAGATTTTATGACGCTCCAGTAAAAAGTTACAAGCATTTGCTTGTTGCAAACTTTGATAAGTATAGGACGCACCGTATAGAAGTTAGGGCCATTTGCAGTCTTATCAGTGTTTGATTTGGGACCCAAGGGTAGCATAGCTATGAGCGATAGCGTAAATTGATAAGAGGCACGAATACATTATTCTCACAAAATTTCAAGACTTTATTACGCTCTAGTCAAAAGTTACAAGCATTTGATTGTTGCAAACTTTGATAAGTATAGGACGCACCGTATAGAAGTTAGGGCCATTTGAAGTTTAATCAGTGTTTGATTTGGGACTCAAGGGAGGCATAGCTATGAGCGATAGCTTAAATTGATAAGAGGCACGAGTACTTTATTGTCACAAAATTTCAAGATTTTATTACGCTCTAGTCAAAAGTTACAAGCATTTGATTGTTGCAAACTTTGATAAGTATAGGACGCACCGTATAGAAGTTAGGGCCATTTGAAGTTTTATCAGTGTTTGATTTGGGACTCAAGGGTAGCATAGCTATGAGCGATAGCTTAAATTGATAAAAGGCGCGAGTACTTCATTGTCACAAAATTTCAAGGTTTTATGATGCTCCAGTAAAAAGTTACAAGCTTTTGAATGTTGTAAACTTTGATAGGAATAGGACACACAGTATAGAAGTTAGGGCCATTTGAAGTTATATCAGTGTTTGATTTGAGACTCAAGGGTAGCATAGCTATGAGCGATAGCTTAAATTGATAAGAGGCACGAGTACTTTATTGTCAAAAATTTCAAGATTTGATTTCGCTCCAGTTAAAAGGTACAAGCATTGGAATGTTGCAAACTTTGATAGGTATACGACGCACCGTATAGAAGTTAGGGCCATGCGAAGTTTTATCAGTGTTTGATTTGGGACTCAAGGGTAGCATAGCTATGAGCGATAGCTTAAATTGGTAAGAGGCACGAGTACATTATTGTCACAAAATTTAAAGATTTTTTGACGATCCAGTAAAAAGTTACAAGCATTTGAATGTTGCAAACTTTGATAAGTATAGGACGCACCGTATAGAAGTTAGGGCCATTTGAAGTTTTATCTGTGTTTGATTTTGGACTTAAGGGTAGCATAGCTATGAGCGATAGCTTAAATTGATAAGAGGCACGAGAACTTTATTGTCACAAAAATTCAAGATTTTATTAAGCTCCAGTCAAAAGATACAAGCATTTGATTGTTGCAAACTTTGAGAGGTATGAGACGCACCGTATAGAAGTTAGGGCCATTTGAAGTTTTATCAGTGTTTGACTTGGGACTCAAGGGTAGCATAGCTATGAGCGATAGCTTAAATTGATAAGAGGCACGAGTACTCTATTGTCACAAAATTTCAAGATTTGATTACGCTCCAGTAAAAAGTTACAACCATTTGATTGTTGCAAACTTTGATAGGTATAGGACGCACCGTATAGAAGTTAGGGCCATTTGAAGTTTTATCAGTGTTTGATTTGGGACTCAAGGGTAGCATAGCTATGAGCGATAGCTTAAATTGAGAGGAGGCACGAGTACTTTATTGTCACAAAATGTCAATATTTTATGACGCTCCAGTAAAAAGTTACAAGCATTTGAATGTTGCAAACTTTGAAAGGTATAGGACGCACCGTATAGAAGTTAGGATCATTTGAAGTTATATCAGTGTTTGATTTGGGACTCTAGGGTAGCATAGCTATGAGCGATAACTTTAATTGACAAGAACCAAGAGTACTTTATTGTCACAAAATTTCAAAATTTTATTACGTTCCAGTAAAAAGTTACAAGCATTTGAACGTTGCAAACTTTGATAGGAATAGGACGCACAGTATAGAAGTTAGGGCCATTTGAAGTTGTATCAGTGTTTGATTTGGGACTCAAGGGAGGAATAACTATGAGCGATAGCTTAAATTGATAAGAGGCACGAGTACTTTATTGTCAAAAATTTCAAGATTTGATTACGCTCCAGTTAAAAGGTACAAGCATTGGAATGTTGCAAACTTTGATAGGTATACGACGCACCGTATAGAAGTTAGGGCCATGCGAAGTATTATCAGTGTTTGATTTGGGACTCAAGGGTAGCATAGCTATGAGCGATAGCTTAAATTGGTAAGAGGCACGAGTACATTATTGTCACAAAATTTAAAGATTTTTTGACGATCCAGTAAAAAGTTACAAGCATTTGAATGTTGCAAACTTTGATAAGTATAGGACGCACCGTATAGAAGTTAGGGCCATTTGAAGTTTTATCTGTGTTTGATTTTGGACTTAAGGGTAGCATAGCTATGAGCGATAGCTTAAATTGATAAGAGGCACGAGAACTTTATTGTCACAAAAATTCAAGATTTTATTAAGCTCCAGTCAAAAGATACAAGCATTTGATTGTTGCAAACTTTGAGAGGTATGAGACGCACCGTATAGAAGTTAGGGCCATTTGAAGTTTTATCAGTGTTTGACTTGGGACTCAAGGGTAGCATAGCTATGAGCGATAACTTAAATTGATAAGAGGCACGAATACATTTTTGTCACAAAATTTCAAGATTTTATGACGCTCCAGTAAAAAGTTACAAGCATTTGCTTGTTGCAAACTTTGATAAGTATAGGACGCACCGTATAGAAGTTAGGGCCATTTGCAGTCTTATCAGTGTTTGATTTGGGACCCAAGGGTAGCATAGCTATGAGCGATAACTTAAATTGATAAGAGGCACGAATACATTTTTGTCACAAAATTTCAAGATTTTATGACGCTCCAGTAAAAAGTTACAAGCATTTGCATGTTGCAAACTTTGATAAGTATAGGATGCACCGTACAGAAGTTAGGGCCATTTGAAGTTTATCAGTGTTTGATTTGGGACTCAAGGGTAGCATAGCTATGAGCGATAGCGTAAATTGATAAGAGGCACGAATACATTATTCTCACAAAATTTCAAGACTTTATTACGCTCTAGTCAAAAGTTACAAGCATTTGATTGTTGCAAACTTTGATAAGTATAGGACGCACCGTATAGAAGTTAGGGCCATTTGAAGTTTAATCAGTGTTTGATTTGGGACTCAAGGGAGGCATAGCTATGAGCGAGAGCTTAAATTGATAAGAGGCACGAGTACTTTATTGTCACAAAATTTCAAGATTTTATTACGCTCTAGTCAAAAGTTACAAGCATTTGATTGTTGCAAACTTTGATAAGTATAGGACGCACCGTATAGAAGTTAGGGCCATTTGAAGTTTTATCAGTGTTTGATTTGGGACTCAAGGGAGGCATAGCTATGAGCGATAACTTTAATTGATAAGAGGCACGAGTACTTTATTGTCAAAAGTTTCAAGATTTGATTACGCTCCAGTTAAAAGGTACAAGTTGAATGTTGCAAACTTTGATAGGTAGAGGACGTACCGTATAGAAGTTAGGGCCATTTGAAGTTTTATCAGTGATTGATTTGGGACTCAAGGGTAGCATAGCTATGAGCGATAGCTTAAATTGATAAGAGGCACGAGTAATTTATTGTCAAAAATTTCAAGATTTGATTACGCTCCAGTTAAAAGGTACAAGCATTTGAATGTTGCAAACTTTAAAAGGAATAGGACGCACAGTATAGAAGTTAGGGCCATTTGAAATTTTATCAGTGTTTGATTTGGGACTCAAGGGTAGCATAGCTATGAGCGATAACTTTAATTGACAAGAGGCACGAGTACTTTGTCACAAAATTTCAAGATTTTATGACGCTCCAGTAAAAAGTTACAAGCATTTGATTGTTGCAAACTTTGATAAGTATAGGACGCACCGTATAGAAGTTAGGGCCATTTGAAGTTATATCAGTGTTTGATTTGGGACTCAAGGCTAGCATAGCTATGAGCGATAACTTTAATTGACAAGAACCAAGCGTACTTTATTGTCACAAAATTTCAAGATTCTATTACGCTCCAGTAAAAAGTTACAAGCTTTTGAATGTTGTAAACTTTGATAGGAATAGCAAAGACGCACCGTATAGAAGTTAGATCCATTTGCAGTCTTATCAGTGTTTGATTTGGGACTCAAGGTTAGCATAGCTATGAGCGATAGCTTAAATTGATAAGAGGCTCGAGTATTTCATTGTCATAAAATTTCAATCTTTTATGACGCTCCAGTAAAAAAGTACAAGCATTTGAATGTTGCAAACTTTGATAGGTATAGGATGCACCGTATAGAAGTTAGTGCCATTTGAAGTTATATCAGTGTTTGATTTGGTCTCAATGCTAGCATAGCTATGAGCGACAACTTTAATTGACAAGAGGCACGAGTACATTATTGTCACAAAATTTCAAGATTTTATTACGCTCCAGTCAAAAGTTTCAAGCATTTGATTGTTGCAAACTTTGATAGGTGTAGGACGCACCGTATAGAAGTTAGGGCCATCTGAAGTTTTATCAGTGTTTGATATGAGACTCAAGGGTGCCATAGCTATTAGCGATAGCTTAAAATGATAAGAGGCACGAGTACTTTATTGTCACAAAATTTCAAGATTTTGTCACGCTCCAGTCAAAAGTTACAAGCATTAGATTGTTGCAAACTTTGATAAGTTTAGGACGCACCGCATAGAAGTTAGGGCCATTTGAAGTTGTATCAGTGTTTGATTTGGGACTCAAGGGAGGCATAGCTATGAGCGATAGCTTAAATTGATAAGAGGCACGAGTACTTTATTGTCAAAAATTTCAAGATTTGATTACGCTCCAGTTAAAAGGTACAAGTTGAATGTTGTAAACTTTGATAGGTATAGGACGCACCGTATAGAAGTTAGGGCCATTTGAAGTTTTATCAGTGCTTGATTTGGGACTTAAGGGTAGCATAGCTATGAGCGATAGCTAAAATTAATAAGAGGCACGAGTACTTCATTGTCACAAAAGTTCAAGGTTTTATGATGCTCCAGTAAAAAGTTAAAAGCATTTGAATGTTGCAAACATTGATAGGTATAGGACGCAGAGAATAGAAGTTAGGGCCATTTGCAGTTTTATCAGTGTTTGATTTGGGACTCTAGGGTAGCATAGCTATGAGCGACAACTTTAATTGACAAGAACCAAGCGTACTTTATTGTCACAAAATTTCAAGATTTTATTACGCTCCAGTAAAAAGTTACAATCTTTTGAAAGTTGTAAACTTTGATAGGAATAGGACGCACAGTATAGAAGTTAGGGCCATTTGAAGTTATATCAGTGTTTGATTTGGGACCCAAGGGTAGCATAGCTATGAGCGATAACTTAAATTGATAAGAGGCACGAATACATTTTTGTCACAAAATTTCAAGATTTTATGACGCTCCAGTAAAAAGTTACAAGCATTTGCATGTTGCAAACTTTGATAAGTATATGACGCACCGTATAGAAGTTAGGGCCATTTGCAGTCTTATCAGTGTTTGATTTGGGACTGAATGTTAGCATAGCTATGAGCGATAGCTTAAATTGATAAGAGGCTCGAGTATTTCATTGTTACAAAACTTCAATGTTTTATGACGCTCCAGTAAAAAAGTACAAGCATTTGAATGTTGCAAAGTTTGATAGGTATAGGATGCACCGTATAGAGGTTAGGGCCATTTGAAGTTATATCAGTGTTTGATTTGGGACTCAATGCTAGCATAGCTATGAGCGACAACTTTAAGTGACAATAGGCACGAGTACATTATTGTCACAAAATTTCAAGATTTTATTACGCTCCAGTCAAAAGTTGCAAGCATTTGATTGTTGCAAACTTTGATAGGTATAGGACGCACCGTATAGAAGTTAAGGCCATCTGAAGTTTGATCAGTGTTTGATTTGAGACTCAAGGGTACCATAGCTATGAGCGATAGCTTAAAATGATTAGAGGCACGAGTACTTTATTGTCACAAAATTTCAACATTTTTTCACGCTCCAGTCAAAAGTTACAAGCATTAGATTGTTGCAAACTTTGATAAGTATATGACGCACTGTATAGAAGTTAGGGCCATTTGAAGTTGTATCAGTGTTTGATTTGGGACTCAAGGGAGGCATAGCTATGAGCGATAGCTTAAATTGATAAGAGGCACGAGTACTTTATTGTCAAAAATTTCAAGATATGATTACGTTCCAGTTAAAAGGTACAAGTTGAATGTTGCAAACTTTGATAGGTATAGAACGCACCGTATAGAAGTTAGAGCCATTTGAAGTTTTATCAGTGTTTGATTTGGGACTCAAGGGTAGCATAGCTATGAGCGATAGCTTAAATTGATAAAAGGCGCGAGTACTTCATTGTCACAAAATTTCAAGGTTTTATGATGCTCCAGTAAAAAGTTACAAGCTTTTGAATGTTGTAAACTTTGATAGGAATAGGACACACAGTATAGAAGTTAGGGCCATTTGAAGTTATATCAGTGTTTGATTTGAGACTCAAGGGTAGCATAGCTATGAGCGATAGCTTAAATTGATAAGAGGCACGAGTACTTTATTGTCAAAAATTTCAAGATTTGATTTCGCTCCAGTTAAAAGGTACAAGCATTGGAATGTTGCAAACTTTGATAGGTATACGACGCACCGTATAGAAGTTAGGGCCATGCGAAGTTTTATCAGTGTTTGATTTGGGACTCAAGGGTAGCATAGCTATGAGCGATAGCTTAAATTGGTAAGAGGCACGAGTACATTATTGTCACAAAATTTAAAGATTTTTTGACGATCCAGTAAAAAGTTACAAGCATTTGAATGTTGCAAACTTTGATAAGTATAGGACGCACCGTATAGAAGTTAGGGCCATTTGAAGTTTTATCTGTGTTTGATTTTGGACTTAAGGGTAGCATAGCTATGAACGATAGCTTAAATTGATAAGAGGCACGAGAACTTTATTGTCACAAAAATTCAAGATTTTATTAAGCTCCAGTCAAAAGATACAAGCATTTGATTGTTGCAAACTTTGAGAGGTATGAGACGCACCGTATAGAAGTTAGGGCCATTTGAAGTTTTATCAGTGTTTGACTTGGGACTCAAGGGTAGCATAGCTATGAGCGATAGCTTAAATTGATAAGAGGCACGAGTACTCTATTGTCACAAAATTTCAAGATTTGATTACGCTCCAGTAAAAAGTTACAACCATTTGATTGTTGCAAACTTTGATAGGTATAGGACGCACCGTATAGAAGTTAGGGCCATTTGAAGTTTTATCAGTGTTTGATTTGGGAATCAAGGGTAGCATAGCTATGAGCGATAGCTTAAATTGAGAGGAGGCACGAGTACTTTATTGTCACAAAATGTCAATATTTTATGACGCTCCAGTAAAAAGTTACAAGCATTTGAATGTTGCAAACTTTGAAAGGTATAGGACGCACCGTATAGAAGTTAGGATCATTTGAAGTTATATCAGTGTTTGATTTGGGACTCTAGGGTAGCATAGCTATGAGCGATAACTTTAATTGACAAGAACCAAGAGTACTTTATTGTCACAAAATTTCAAAATTTTATTACGTTCCAGTAAAAAGTTACAAGCATTTGAACGTTGCAAACTTTGATAGGAATAGGACGCACAGTATAGAAGTTAGGGCCATTTGAAGTTGTATCAGTGTTTGATTTGGGACTCAAGGGAGGAATAACTATGAGCGATAGCTTAAATTGATAAGAGGCACGAGTACTTTATTGTCAAAAATTTCAAGATTTGATTACGCTCCAGTTAAAAGGTACAAGTTGAATGTTGTAAACTTTGATAGGAATAGGACGCACAGTATAGAAGTTAGGGCCATTTGAAGTTATATCAGTGTTTGATTTGGGACCCAAGGGTAGCATAGCTATGAGCGATAACTTAAATTGATAAGAGGCACGAATACATTTTTGTCACAAAATTTCAAGATTTTATGACGCTCCAGTAAAAAGTTACAAGCATTTGCTTGTTGCAAACTTTGATAAGTATAGGACGCACCGTATAGAAGTTAGGGCCATTTGCAGTCTTAAAAGTGTTTGATTTGGGACCCAAGGGTAGCATAGCTATGAGCGATAACTTAAATTGATAAGAGGCACGAATACATTTTTGTCACAAAATTTCAAGATTTTATGACGCTCCAGTAAAAAGTTACAAGCATTTGCATGTTGCAAACTTTGATAAGTATAGGATGCACCGTACAGAAGTTAGGGCCATTTGAAGTTTATCAGTGTTTGATTTGGGACTCAAGGGTAGCATAGCTATGAGCGATAGCGTAAATTGATAAGAGGCACGAATACATTATTCTCACAAAATTTCAAGACTTTATTACGCTCTAGTCAAAAGTTACAAGCATTTGATTGTTGCAAACTTTGATAAGTATAGGACGCACCGTATAGAAGTTAGGGCCATTTGAAGTTTAATCAGTGTTTGATTTGGGACTCAAGGGAGGCATAGCTATGAGCGATAGCTTAAATTGATAAGAGGCACGAGTACTTTATTGTCACAAAATTTCAAGATTTTATTACGCTCTAGTCAAAAGTTACAAGCATTTGATTGTTGCAAACTTTGATAAGTATAGGACGCACCGTATAGAAGTTAGGGCCATTTGAAGTTTTATCAGTGTTTGATTTGGGACTCAAGGGAGGCATAGCTATGAGCGATAACTTTAATTGATAAGAGGCACGAGTACTTTATTGTCAAAAGTTTCAAGATTTGATTACGCTCCAGTTAAAAGGTACAAGTTGAATGTTGCAAACTTTGATAGGTAGAGGAAGTACCGTATAGAAGTTAGGGCCATTTGAAGTTTTATCAGTGATTGATTTGGGACTCAAGGGTAGCATAGCTATGAGCGATAGCTTAAATTGATAAGAGGCACGAGTAATTTATTGTCAAAAATTTCAAGATTTGATTACGCTCCAGTTAAAAGGTACAAGCATTTGAATGTTGCAAACTTTAAAAGGAATAGGACGCACAGTATAGAAGTTAGGGCCATTTGAAATTTTATCAGTGTTTGATTTGGGACTCAAGGGTAGCATAGCTATGAGCGATAACTTTAATTGACAAGAGGCACGAGTACTTTGTCACAAAATTTCAAGATTTTATGACGCTCCAGTAAAAAGTTACAAGCATTTGATTGTTGCAAACTTTGATAAGTATAGGACGCACCGTATAGAAGTTAGGGCCATTTGAAGTTATATCAGTGTTTGATTTGGGACTCAAGGCTAGCATAGCTATGAGCGATAACTTTAATTGACAAGAACCAAGCGTACTTTATTGTCACAAAATTTCAAGATTCTATTACGCTCCAGTAAAAAGTTACAAGCTTTTGAATGTTGTAAACTTTGATAGGAATAGCAAAGACGCACCGTATAGAAGTTAGATCCATTTGCAGTCTTATCAGTGTTTGATTTGGGACTCAAGGTTAGCATAGCTATGAGCGATAGCTTAAATTGATAAGAGGCTCGAGTATTTCATTGTCATAAAATTTCAATCTTTTATGACGCTCCAGTAAAAAAGTACAAGCATTTGAATGTTGCAAACTTTGATAGGTATAGGATGCACCGTATAGAAGTTAGTGCCATTTGAAGTTATATCAGTGTTTGATTTGGTCTCAATGCTAGCATAGCTATGAGCGACAACTTTAATTGACAAGAGGCACGAGTACATTATTGTCACAAAATTTCAAGATTTTATTACGCTCCAGTCAAAAGTTTCAAGCATTTGATTGTTGCAAACTTTGATAGGTGTAGGACGCACCGTATAGAAGTTAGGGCCATCTGAAGTTTTATCAGTGTTTGATATGAGACTCAAGGGTGCCATAGCTATGAGCGATAGCTTAAAATGATAAGAGGCACGAGTACTTTATTGTCACAAAATTTCAAGATTTTGTCACGCTCCAGTCAAAAGTTACAAGCATTAGATTGTTGCAAACTTTGATAAGTTTAGGACGCACCGCATAGAAGTTAGGGCCATTTGAAGTTGTATCAGTGTTTGATTTGGGACTCAAGGGAGGCATAGCTATGAGCGATAGCTTAAATTGATAAGAGGCACGAGTACTTTATTGTCAAAAATTTCAAGATTTGATTACGCTCCAGTTAAAAGGTACAAGTTGAATGTTGTAAACTTTGATAGGTATAGGACGCACCGTATAGAAGTTAGGGCCATTTGAAGTTTTATCAGTGCTTGATTTGGGACTTAAGGGTAGCATAGCTATGAGCGATAGCTAAAATTAATAAGAGGCACGAGTACTTCATTGTCACAAAAGTTCAAGGTTTTATGATGCTCCAGTAAAAAGTTAAAAGCATTTGAATGTTGCAAACATTGATAGGTATAGGACGCAGAGAATAGAAGTTAGGGCCATTTGCAGTTTTATCAGTGTTTGATTTGGGACTCAAGGGTAGCATAGCTATGAACGATAGCTTAAATTGATAAAAGGCGCGAGTACTTCATTGTCACAAAATTTCAAGGTTTTATGATGCTCCAGTAAAAAGTTACAAGCTTTTGAATGTTGTAAACTTTGATAGGAATAGGACACACAGTATAGAAGTTAGGGCCATTTGAAGTTATATCAGTGTTTGATTTGAGACTCAAGGGTAGCATAGCTATGAGCGATAGCTTAAATTGATAAGAGGCACGAGTACTTTATTGTCAAAAATTTCAAGATTTGATTTCGCTCCAGTTAAAAGGTACAAGCATTGGAATGTTGCAAACTTTGATAGGTATACGACGCACCGTATAGAAGTTAGGGCCATGTGAAGTTTTATCAGTGTTTGATTTGGGACTCAAGGGTAGCATAGCTATGAGCGATAGCTTAAATTGGTAAGAGGCACGAGTACATTATTGTCACAAAATTTAAAGATTTTTTGACGATCCAGTAAAAAGTTACAAGCATTTGAATGTTGCAAACTTTGATAAGTATAGGACGCACCGTATAGAAGTTAGGGCCATTTGAAGTTTTATCTGTGTTTGATTTTGGACTTAAGGGTAGCATAGCTATGAGCGATAGCTTAAATTGATAAGAGGCACGAGAACTTTATTGTCACAAAAATTCAAGATTTTATTAAGCTCCAGTCAAAAGATACAAGCATTTGATTGTTGCAAACTTTGAGAGGTATGAGACGCACCGTATAGAAGTTAGGGCCATTTGAAGTTTTATCAGTGTTTGACTTGGGACTCAAGTGTAGCATAGCTATGAGCGATAGCTTAAATTGATAAGAGGCACGAGTACTCTATTGTCACAAAATTTCAAGATTTGATTACGCTCCAGTAAAAAGTTACAACCATTTGATTGTTGCAAACTTTGATAGGTATAGGACGCACCGTATAGAAGTTAGGGCCATTTGAAGTTTTATCAGTGTTTGATTTGGGAATCAAGGGTAGCATAGCTATGAGCGATAGCTTAAATTGAGAGGAGGCACGAGTACTTTATTGTCACAAAATGTCAATATTTTATGACGCTCCAGTAAAAAGTTACAAGCATTTGAATGTTGCAAACTTTGAAAGGTATAGGACGCACCGTATAGAAGTTAGGATCATTTGAAGTTATATCAGTGTTTGATTTGGGACTCTAGGGTAGCATAGCTATGAGCGATAACTTTAATTGACAAGAACCAAGAGTACTTTATTGTCACAAAATTTCAAAATTTTATTACGTTCCAGTAAAAAGTTACAAGCATTTGAACGTTGCAAACTTTGATAGGAATAGGACGCACAGTATAGAAGTTAGGGCCATTTGAAGTTGTATCAGTGTTTGATTTGGGACTCAAGGGAGGAATAACTATGAGCGATAGCTTAAATTGATAAGAGGCACGAGTACTTTATTGTCAAAAATTTCAAGATTTGATTACGCTCCAGTTAAAAGGTACAAGTTGAATGTTGTAAACTTTGATAGGAATAGGACGCACAGTATAGAAGTTAGGGCCATTTGAAGTTATATCAGTGTTTGATTTGGGACCCAAGGGTAGCATAGCTATGAGCGATAACTTAAATTGATAAGAGGCACGAATACATTTTTGTCACAAAATTTCAAGATTTTATGACGCTCCAGTAAAAAGTTACAAGCATTTGCTTGTTGCAAACTTTGATAAGTATAGGACGCACCGTATAGAAGTTAGGGCCATTTGCAGTCTTATCAGTGTTTGATTTGGGACCCAAGGGTAGCATAGCTATGAGCGATAACTTAAATTGATAAGAGGCACGAATACATTTTTGTCACAAAATTTCAAGATTTTATGACGCTCCAGTAAAAAGTTACAAGCATTTGCATGTTGCAAACTTTGATAAGTATAGGATGCACCGTACAGAAGTTAGGGCCATTTGAAGTTTATCAGTGTTTGATTTGGGACTCAAGGGTAGCATAGCTATGAGCGATAGCGTAAATTGATAAGAGGCACGAATACATTATTCTCACAAAATTTCAAGACTTTATTACGCTGTAGTCAAAAGTTACAAGCATTTGATTGTTGCAAACTTTGATAAGTATAGGACGCACCGTATAGAAGTTAGGGCCATTTGAAGTTTAATCAGTGTTTGATTTGGGACTCAAGGGAGGCATAGCTATGAGCGATAGCTTAAATTGATAAGAGGCACGAGTACTTTATTGTCACAAAATTTCAAGATTTTATTACGCTCTAGTCAAAAGTTACAAGCATTTGATTGTTGCAAACTTTGATAAGTATAGGACGCACCGTATAGAAGTTAGGGCCATTTGAAGTTTTATCAGTGTTTGATTTGGGACTCAAGGGAGGCATAGCTATGAGCGATAACTTTAATTGATAAGAGGCACGAGTACTTTATTGTCAAAAGTTTCAAGATTTGATTACGCTCCAGTTAAAAGGTACAAGTTGAATGTTGCAAACTTTGATAGGTAGAGGACGTACCGTATAGAAGTTAGGGCCATTTGAAGTTTTATCAGTGATTGATTTGGGACTCAAGGGTAGCATAGCTATGAGCGATAGCTTAAATTGATAAGAGGCACGAGTAATTTATTGTCAAAAATTTCAAGATTTGATTACGCTCCAGTTAAAAGGTACAAGCATTTGAATGTTGCAAACTTTAAAAGGAATAGGACGCACAGTATAGAAGTTAGGGCCATTTGAAATTTTATCAGTGTTTGATTTGGGACTCAAGGGTAGCATAGCTATGAGCGATAACTTTAATTGACAAGAGGCACGAGTACTTTGTCACAAAATTTCAAGATTTTATGACGCTCCAGTAAAAAGTTACAAGCATTTGATTGTTGCAAACTTTGATAAGTATAGGACGCACCGTATAGAAGTTAGGGCCATTTGAAGTTATATCAGTGTTTGATTTGGGACTCAAGGCTAGCATAGCTATGAGCGATAACTTTAATTGACAAGAACCAAGCGTACTTTATTGTCACAAAATTTCAAGATTCTATTACGCTCCAGTAAAAAGTTACAAGCTTTTGAATGTTGTAAACTTTGATAGGAATAGCAAAGACGCACCGTATAGAAGTTAGATCCAATTGCAGTCTTATCAGTGTTTGATTTGGGACTCAAGGTTAGCATAGCTATGAGCGATAGCTTAAATTGATAAGAGGCTCGAGTATTTCATTGTCATAAAATTTCAATCTTTTATGACGCTCCAGTAAAAAAGTACAAGCATTTGAATGTTGCAAACTTTGATAGGTATAGGATGCACCGTATAGAAGTTAGTGCCATTTGAAGTTATATCAGTGTTTGATTTGGTCTCAATGCTAGCATAGCTATGAGCGACAACTTTAATTGACAAGAGGCACGAGTACATTATTGTCACAAAATTTCAAGATTTTATTACGCTCCAGTCAAAAGTTTCAAGCATTTGATTGTTGCAAACTTTGATAGGTGTAGGACGCACCGTATAGAAGTTAGGGCCATCTGAAGTTTTATCAGTGTTTGATATGAGACTCAAGGGTGCCATAGCTATGAGCGATAGCTTAAAATGATAAGAGGCACGAGTACTTTATTGTCACAAAATTTCAAGATTTTGTCACGCTCCAGTCAAAAGTTACAAGCATTAGATTGTTGCAAACTTTGATAAGTTTAGGACGCACCGCATAGAAGTTAGGGCCATTTGAAGTTGTATCAGTGTTTGATTTGGGACTCAAGGGAGGCATAGCTATGAGCGATAGCTTAAATTGATAAGAGGCACGAGTACTTTATTGTCAAAAATTTCAAGATTTGATTACGCTCCAGTTAAAAGGTACAAGTTGAATGTTGTAAACTTTGATAGGTATAGGACGCACCGTATAGAAGTTAGGGCCATTTGAAGTTTTATCAGTGCTTGATTTGGGACTTAAGGGTAGCATAGCTATGAGCGATAGCTAAAATTAATAAGAGGCACGAGTACTTCATTGTCACAAAAGTTCAAGGTTTTATGATGCTCCAGTAAAAAGTTAAAAGCATTTGAATGTTGCAAACATTGATAGGTATAGGACGCAGAGAATAGAAGTTAGGGCCATTTGCAGTTTTATCAGTGTTTGATTTGGGACTCTAGGGTAGCATAGCTATGAGCGACAACTTTAATTGACAAGAACCAAGCGTACTTTATTGTCACAAAATTTCAAGATTTTATTACGCTCCAGTAAAAAGTTACAATCTTTTGAAAGTTGTAAACTTTGATAGGAATAGGACGCACAGTATAGAAGTTAGGGCCATTTGAAGTTATATCAGTGTTTGATTTGGGACCCAAGGGTAGCATAGCTATGAGCGATAACTTAAATTGATAAGAGGCACGAATACATTTTTGTCACAAAATTTCAAGATTTTATGACGCTCCAGTAAAAAGTTACAAGCATTTGCATGTTGCAAACTTTGATAAGTATAGGACGCACCGTATAGAAGTTAGGGCCATTTGCAGTCTTATCAGTGTTTGATTTGGGACTGAATGTTAGCATAGCTATGAGCGATAGCTTAAATTGATAAGAGGCTCGAGTATTTCATTGTTACAAAACTTCAATGTTTTATGACGCTCCAGTAAAAAAGTACAAGCATTTGAATGTTGCAAAGTTTGATAGGTATAGGATGCACCGTATAGAGGTTAGGGCCATTTGAAATTATATCAGTGTTTGATTTGGGACCCAAGGGTAGCATAGCTATGAGCGATAGCTTAAATTGATAAGAGGCACGAGTACTTTATTGTCAAAAATTTCAAGATTTGATTTCGCTCCAGTTAAAAGGTACAAGCATTGGAATGTTGCAAACTTTGATAGGTATACGACGCACCGTATAGAAGTTAGGGCCATGTGAAGTTTTATCAGTGTTTGATTTGGGACTCAAGGGTAGCATAGCTATGAGCGATAGCTTAAATTGGTAAGAGGCACGAGTACATTATTGTCACAAAATTTAAAGATTTTTTGACGATCCAGTAAAAAGTTACAAGCATTTGAATGTTGCAAACTTTGAGAAGTATAGGACGCACCGTATAGAAGTTAGGGCCATTTGAAGTTTTATCTGTGTTTGATTTTGGACTTAAGGGTAGCATAGCTATGAGCGATAGCTTAAATTGATAAGAGGCACGAGAACTTTATTGTCACAAAATTTCAAGATTTTATTAAGCTCCAGTCAAAAGATACAAGCATTTGATTGTTGCAAACTTTGATAGGTATGAGACGCACCGTATAGAAGTTAGGGCCATTTGAAGTTTTATCAGTGTTTGACTTGGGACTCAAGGGTAGCATAGCTATGAGCGATAGCTTAAATTGATAAGAGGCACGAGTACTCTATTGTCACAAAATTTCAAGATTTGATTACGCTCCAGTAAAAAGTTACAACCATTTGATTGTGGCAAACTTTGATAGGTATAGGACGCACCGTATAGAAGTTAGGGCCATTTGAAGTTTTATCAGTGTTTGATTTGGGAATCAAGGGTAGCATAGCTATGAGCGATAGCTTAAATTGACAAGAGGCACGAGTACTTTATTGTCACAAAATGTCAATATTTTATGACGCTCCAGTAAAAAGTTACAAGCATTTGAATGTTGCAAACTTTGAAAGGTATAGGACGCACCGTATAGAAGTTAGGATCATTTGAAGTTATATCAGTGTTTGATTTGGGACTCTAGGGTAGCATAGCTATGAGCGATAACTTTAATTGACAAGAACCAAGAGTACTTTATTGTCACAAAATTTCAAAATTTTATTACGTTCCAGTAAAAAGTTACAAGCATTTGAACGTTGCAAACTTTGATAGGAATAGGACGCACAGTATAGAAGTTAGGGCCATTTGAAGTTGTATCAGTGTTTGATTTGGGACTCAAGGGAGGAATAACTATGAGCGATAGCTTAAATTGATAAGAGGCACGAGTACTTTATTGTCAAAAATTTCAAGATTTGATTACGCTCCAGTTAAAAGGTACAAGTTGAATGTTGTAAACTTTGATAGGAATAGGACGCACAGTATAGAAGTTAGGGCCATTTGAAGTTATATCAGTGTTTGATTTGGGACCCAAGGGTAGCATAGCTAATGAACGCTAACTTAAATTGATAAGAGGCACGAATACATTTTTGTCACAAAATTTCAAGATTTTATGACGCTCCAGTAAAAAGTTACAAGCATTTGCATGTTGCCAACTTTGATAAGTATAGGACGCACCGTATAGAAGTTAGGGCCATTTGCAGTCTTATCAGTGTTTGATTTGGGACTGAATGTTAGCATAGCTATGAGCGATAGCTTAAATTGATAAGAGGCTCGAGTATTTCATTGTTACAAAACTTCAATGTTTTATGACGCTCCAGAAAAAAAGTACAAGCATTTGAATGTTGCAAAGATTGATAGGTATAGGATGCACCGTATAGAGGTTAGGGCCATTTGAAGTTATATCAGTGTTTGATTTGGGACTCAATGCTAGCATAGCTATGAGCGACAACTTTAAGTGACAATAGGCACGAGTACATTATTGTCACAAAATTTCAAGATTTTATTACGCTCCAGTCAAAAGTTGCAAGCATTTGATTGTTGCAAACTTTGATAGGTATAGGACGCACCGTATAGAAGTTAAGGCCATCTGAAGTTTTATCAGTGTTTGATTTGAGACTCAAGGGTACCATAGCTATGAGCGATAGCTTAAAATGATTAGAGGCACGAGTATTTTTGTCACAAAATTTCAAGATTTTTTCACGCTCCAGTCAAAAGTTACAAGCATTAGATTGTTGCAAACTTTGATAAGTATAGGACGCACTGTATAGAAGTTAGGGCCATTTGAAGTTGTATCAGTGTTTGATTTGGGACTCAAGGGAGGCATAGCTATGAGCGATAGCTTAAATTCATAAGAGGCACGAGTACTTTATTGTCAAAAATTTCAAGATATGATTACGCTCCAGTTAAAAGGTACAAGTTGAATGTTGCAAACTTTGATAGGTATAGAACGCACCGTATAGAAGTTAGAGCCATTTGAAGTTTTATCAGTGTTTGATTTGGGACTCAAGGGTAGCATAGCTATGAGCGATAGCTTAAATTGATAAAAGGCGCGAGTACTTCATTGTCACAAAATTTCAAGGTTTTATGATGCTGCAGTAAAAAGGTACAAGCATTTGAATGTTGCAAACGTTGATAGGTATAGGACGCAGCGAATAGAAGTTAGGGTCATTTGCAGTTTTATCAGTGTTTGATTTGGGACTCTAGGGTAGCATAGCTATGAGCGATAACTTTAATTGACAAGAACCAAGCGTACTTTATTGTCACAAAATTTCAAGATTTTATTACGCTCCAGTAAAAAGTTACAAGCTTTTGAATGTTGTAAACTTTGATAGGAATAGGACACACAGTATAGAAGTTAGGGCCATTTGAAGTTATATCAGTGTTTGATTTGAGACTCAAGGGTAGCATAGCTATGAGCGATAGCTTAAATTGATAAGAGGCACGAGTACTTTATTGTCAAAAATTTCAAGATTTGATTTCGCTCCAGTTAAAAGGTACAAGCATTGGAATGTTGCAAACTTTGATAGGTATACGACGCACCGTATAGAAGTTAGGGCCATGTGAAGTTTTATCAGTGTTTGATTTGGGACTCAAGGGTAGCATAGCTATGAGCGATAGCTTAAATTGGTAAGAGGCACGAGTACATTATTGTCACAAAATTTAAAGATTTTTTGACGATCCAGTAAAAAGTTACAAGCATTTGAATGTTGCAAACTTTGATAAGTATAGGACGCACCGTATAGAAGTTAGGGCCATTTGAAGTTTTATCTGTGTTTGATTTTGGACTTAAGGGTAGCATAGCTATGAGCGATAGCTTAAATTGATAAGAGGCACGAGAACTTTATTGTCACAAAATTTCAAGATTTTATTAAGCTCCAGTCAAAAGATACAAGCATTTGATTGTTGCAAACTTTGATAGGTATGAGACGCACCGTATAGAAGTTAGGGCCATTTGAAGTTTTATCAGTGTTTGACTTGGGACTCAAGGGTAGCATAGCTATGAGCGATAGCTTAAATTGATAAGAGGCACGAGTACTCTATTGTCACAAAATTTCAAGATTTGATTACGCTCCAGTAAAAAGTTACAACCATTTGATTGTTGCAAACTTTGATAGGTATAGGACGCACCGTATAGAAGTTAGGGCCATTTGAAGTTTTATCAGTGTTTGATTTGGGAATCAAGGGTAGCATAGCTATGAGCGATAGCTTAAATTGAGAGGAGGTACGAGTACTTTATTGTCACAAAATGTCAATATTTTATGACGCTCCAGTAAAAAGTTACAAGCATTTGAATGTTGCAAACTTTGAAAGGTATAGGACGCACCGTATAGAAGTTAGGATCATTTGAAGTTATATCAGTGTTTGATTTGGGACTCTAGGGTAGCATAGCTATGAGCGATAACTTTAATTGACAAGAACCAAGAGTACTTTATTGTCACAAAATTTCAAAATTTTATTACGTTCCAGTAAAAAGTTAAAAGCATTTGAACGTTGCAAACTTTGATATGAATAGGACGCACAGTATAGAAGTTAGGGCCATTTGAAATTGTATCAGTGTTTGATTTGGGACTCAAGGGAGGAATAACTATGAGCGATAGCTTAAATTGATAAGAGGCACGAGTACTTTATTGTCAAAAATTTCAAGATTTGATTACGCTCCAGTTAAAAGGTACAAGTTGAATGTTGTAAACTTTGATAGGTATAGGACGCACCGTATAGAAGTTAGGGCCATTTGAAGTTTTATCAGTGTTTGATTTGGGACTCAAGGGTAGCATAGCTATGAGCGATAGCTTAAATTGATAAGAGGCACGAGTACTTTATTGTCACAAAATTTCAAGATTTTATTACGCTCCAGTCAAAAGTTACAAGCATTTGATTGTTGCAAACTTTTATAGGTATGGGACGCACCGTACAGGAGTTAGGGCCATTTGAAGTTTTATCAGTGTTTGATTTGGGACTCAAGGGTAGCATAGCTATGAGCGATAGCTTAAATTGATAAGAGGCACGAGTACAGTATTGTCACAAAATTTCAAGATTTTATGACGCTCCGGTAAAAAATTTACAAGCATTTAAATGTTGCAAACTTTGATAAGTATAGGACGCACCGTATAGAAGTTAGGGCCATTGGCAGTCTTATCAGTGTTTGATTTGGGACTCAAGGTTAGCATAGCTATGAGCGAGAGCTTAAATTGAGAAGAGGCTCGAGTATTTCATTGTCACAAAATTTCAATGTTTTATGACGCACCAGTAAAAAAGTACAAGCATTTGAATGTTGCAAACTTTGATAAGTATAGGACGCACCGAATAGAAGTTAGGGCCATTTGAAGTTGTATCAGTGTTTGATTTGGGACAAAAGGGAGGCATAGCTATGAGCGATAGCTTAAATTGATAAGAGGCACGAGTACTTTATTGTCAAAAATTTCAAGATATGATTATGCTCCAGTTAAAAGGTACAAGTTGAATGTTGCAAACTTTGATAGGTATAGAACGCACCGTATAGAAGTTAGAGCCATTTGAAGTTTGATCAGTGTTTGATTTGGGACTCAAGGGTAGCATAGATATGAGCGATAGCTTAAATTGATAAGAGGCGCGAGTACTATCTACTACTTCATTGTCATAAAATTTCAAGGTTTTATGATGCTCCAGTAAAAAGGTACAAGCATTTGAATGTTGCAAACATTGATAGGTATACGACGCAGAGAATAGAAGTTAGGGCCATTTGCAGTTTTATCAGTGTTTGATTTGGGACTCTAGGGTAGCATAGCTATGAGCGACAACTTTAATTGACAAGAACCAAGCGTACTTTATTGTCACAAAATTTCAAGATTTTATTACGCTCCAGTAAAAAGTTACAATCTTTTGAATGTTGTAAACTTTGATAGGAATAGGACGCACAGTATAGAAGTTAGGGCCATTTGAACTTTTATCAGTGTTTGATTTGGGACTCAAGGGTAGCATAGCTATGAGCGATAGCTTAAATTGATAAGAGGCACGAATACATTATTGTCACAAAATTTCAAGATTTTATGACGCTCCAGTAAAAAGTTACAAGCATTTGCATGTTGCAAACTTTGATAAGTATAGGACGCACCATATAGAAGTTAGAGCCATTTGCAGTCTTATCAGTGTTTGATTTGGGACTGAAGGTTAGCATAGCTATGAGCGATAGCTGAAATTGATAAGAGGCTCGAGTATTTCATTGTTACAAAACTTCAATGTTTTATGACGCTCCAGTAAAAAAGTACAAGCATTTGAATGTTGCAAACTTTGATAGGTATAGGATGCACCGTATAGAGGTTAGGGCCATTTGAAGTTATATCAGTGTTTGATTTGGGACTCAATGCTAGCATAGCTATGAGCGACAACTTTAAGTGACAAGAGGCACGAGTACATAATTGTCACAAAATTTCAAGATTTTTTGACGCTCCAGTAAAAAGTTACAAGCATTTGAATGTTGAAAACTTTGATAAGTATAGGACGCACCGTATAGAAGTTAGGGCCATTTGAAGTTTTATCTGTGTTTGATTTGGGACTTAAGGGTAGCATAGCTATGAGCGATAGGTTAAATTGATAAGAGGCACGAGAACTTTATTGTCACAAAATTTCAAGATTTTATTACGCTCCAGTCAAAAGATACAAGCATTTGATTGTTGCAAACTTTGATAGGTATGAGACGCACCGTATAGAAGTTAGGGCCATTTGAAGTTTTATCAGTGTTTGATTTGGGACTCAAGGGTAGCATAGCTATGAGCGATAGCTTAAATTGATAAGAGGCACGAGTACTCTATTGTCACAAAATTTCAAGATTTGATTACGCTCCAGTAAAAAGTTACAACCATTTGATTGTTGCAAACTTTGATAGGTATAGGACGCACCGTATAGAAGTTAGGGCCATTTGAAGTTTTATCAGTGTTTGATTTGGGAATCAAGGGTAGCATAGCTATGAGCGATAGCTTAAATTGATATTAGGCACGAGTACTTTATTGTCACAAAATTTCAATATTTTATGACGCTCCAGTAAAAAGTTACAAGCATTTGAATGTTGCAAACTTTGATAAGTATAGGACGCACCGTATAGAAGTTAGGGTCATTTGAAGTTATATCAGTGTTTGATTTGGGACTCTAGGGTAGCATAGCTATGAGCGATAACTTTAATTGACAAGAACCAAGAGTACTTTATTGTCACAAAATTTCAAAATTTTATTACGTTCCAGTAAAAACTTACAAGCATTTGAATGTTGCAAACTTTGATAGGAATAGGACGCACAGTATAGAAGTTAGGGCCATTTGAAGTTGTATCAGTGTTTGATTTGGGACTCAAGGGAGGAATAACTATGAGCGATAGCTTAAATTGATAAGAGGCACGAGTACTTTATTGTCAACAATTTCAAGATTTGATTACGCTCCAGTTAAAAGGTACAAGCATTTGAATGTTGCAAACTTTGATAGGTATAGGACGCACCGTATAGAAGTTAGGACCATTTGCAGTTTTATCAGTGTTTGATTTGGGACTCAAGGGTAGCATAGCTATGAGCGATAACTTTGATTGATAAGAGGCACGAGTACTTTATTGTCACAAAATTTCAAGATTTTATGGCGCTCCAGTAAAAATTACAAGCATTTGATTGTTGCAAACTTTGATTGGTATAGGACGCACCGTATAGAAGTTAAGACCATTTACGGTTTTATCAGTGTTTGATTTGGGACTCAAGGGTAGCATAGCTATGAGCGATAGCTTAAATTGATAAGAGGCACGAGTACTTTATTGTCAAAAATTTCAAGATTTGATTACACTCCACTAAACAGTTACAAGCATTTGAATTTTGCAAACTTTGATAAGTATAGGACGCACCGTATAGAAGTTAGCACCATTTGCAGTCTTATCAGTGTTTGATGTGGGACTCAAGGGTAGCATAGTTATGAGCGATAGCTTCAATTGATAAGAGGCACGAGTACTTTATTTTCAAAAATTTCAAGATTTGATTACGCTCAAGTTAAAAGGTACAAGCATTTGAATGTTGTAAACTTTGATAGGAATAGGACGCACCGCAAGTTAGGGCCATTTGAAATTTTATCAGTTTTTTATTTGGGACTCAAGGGTAGCATAGCTATGAGCGATAACTTTAATTGACAAGAGGCACGAGTACTTTATTGTCACAAAATTTCAAGATTTTATGACGCTCCAGTAAAAAGTTACAAGCATTTGATTGTTGCAAACTTTGATAGGTATAGGACGCACCGCATAGAAGTTAGGGCCATTTGAAGTTATATCAGTGTTTGATTTGGGACTCAAGGCTAGCATAGCTATGAGCGATAACTTTAATTGACAAGAGGCACGAGTACTTTATTGTCACAAAATTTAAAGATTTTATGACGCTCCAGTAAAAAGTTACAAGCATTTGAATGTTGCAAACTTTGATAAGTATAGGACGCCCATTATAGAAGTTAGGGCCATTTGCAGTCTTATCGGTCTTTGATTTGGGACTCAAGGTTAGCATAGCTATGAGCAATAGCTTAAATTGATAAGAGGCGCGAGTACTTCATTGTCACAAAATTTCAAGGTTTTATGACGCTCCAGTAAAAAGGTACAAGCATATGATTGTTGCAAACTTTGATAGGTATAGGACGCACCGTATAGAAGTTAGGGCCATTTGCAGTTTTATCAGTGTTTGATTTGGGACTCTAGGGTAGCATAGCTATGAGCGATAACTTTAATTGACAAGAACCAAGCGTACTTTATTGTCACAAAATTTCAAGATTTTATTAAGCTCCAGTAAAAAGTTACAAGGTTTTTAATGTTGTAAACTTTGATAGGAATAGGACGCACAGTATAGACGTTAGGGCCATTTGAAGTTTTATCAGTGTTTGATTTGGGAATCAAGGGTAGCATAGCTATGAGCGTAGCTTAAATTTATAAGAGGCACGAATACTTTATTGTCAAAAATTTCAAGATTTTATTACGCTCCAGTCAAAAGTTACAAGCATTTGATTGTTGCAAACTTTGATTGGTATAGGATGCACCGTATAGAAGTTAGGGCCATTTAAAGTTTTATCAGTGTTTGATTTGGGACTCAAGGGTAGCATAGCTATGAGCGATAGCTTAAATTGATAAGAGGCACGAATACATTATTGTCACAAAATTTCAAGATTTTATTACGCTCTAGTCAAAAGTTACAAGCATTTGTTTGTTGCAAACTTTGATAAGTATAGGACGCACCGTATAGAAGTTAGGGCCATTTGAAGTTTAATCAGTGTTTGATTTGGGACTCAAGGGAGGCATAGCTATGAGCCATAGCTTAAATTGATAAGAGGCACGAGTACTTTATTGTCAAAAATTTCAAGATTTTACTACGCTCCAGTTAAAAGATACAAGTTGAATGTTGCAAATTTTGATAGGTAGAGCACGCACCGTATAGAAGTTATGGCCATTTGAAGTTTTATCAGTTATTGTTTTGGGACTCAAGGGTAGCATAGCTATGAGCGATAGCTTAAAATGATAAGAGGCACGAGTACTTTATTGTCACAAAATTTCAAGATTTTATTACGCTCTAGTCAAAAGTTACAAGCATTTGATAGTTGCAAACTTTGATAAGTATAGGACGCACCGTATAGAAGTTAGGGCCATTTGACGTTTTATCAGTGTTTGATTTGGGACTCAAGGGAGGCAGAGCTATGAGCGATAGCTTAAATTGATAAGAGGCACGAGTACTTTATTGTCAAAAATTTCAAGATTTGATTACGTTCCAGTTAAAAGGTACAAGTTGAATGTTGCAAACTTTGATAGGTAGAGGACGCAGCGAATAGAAGTTAGGGCCATTTGCAGTCTTATCAGTGTTTGATGTGGGACTCAAGGGTAGCATAGCTATGAGCGATAGCTCAAATTGATAAGAGGCACGAGTACTTTATTGTAAAAAATTTCAAGATTTGATTACGCTGCAGTTAAAAGGTACAAGCATTGGAATGTTGCAAACTATGATAGGTATAGGCAGCACCGTATAGAAGTTAGGTCCATTTGCAGCTTTATCAATGTTTGATTTGGGACTCAAGGGTAGCATAGCTATGAGCGATAGCTTAAATTGATAAGAGGCACGAGGACTTTATTGTCACAAAATTTCAAGATTTTTTGACGCTCCAGTAAAAAGTTACAAGCATTTGAATGTTGCAAACTTTGATAAGTATAGGACGCACCGTATAGAAGTTAGGGCCATTTGAAGTTTTATCTGTGTTTGATTTGGGACTTAAGGGTAACATAGCTATGAGCGATAGGTTAAATTGATAAGAGGCACGAGAACTTTATTGTCACAAAATTTCAAGATTTTATTACGCTCCAGTCAAAAGATACAAGCATTTGATTGTTGCAAACTTTGATAGGTATGAGACGCACCGTATAGAAGTTAGGGCCATTTGAAGTTTTATCAGTGTTTGATTTGGGACTCAAGGGTAGCATAGCTATGAGCGATAGCTTAAATTGATAAGAGGCACGAGTACTCTATTGTCACAAAATTTCAAGATTTGATTACGCTCCAGTAAAAAGTTACAACCATTTGATTGTTGCAAACTTTGATAGGTATAGGACGCACATTATAGAAGTTAAGACCATTTACGGTTTTATCAGTGTTTGATTTGGGACTCAAGGGTAGCATAGCTATGAGCGATAGCTTAAATTGATAAGAGGCACGAGTACTTTATTGTCAAAAATTTCAAGATTTGATTACACTCCACTAAAAAGTTACAAGCATTTGAATTTTGCAAACTTTGATAAGTATAGGACGCACCGTATAGAAGTTAGCACCATTTGCAGTCTTATCAGTGTTTGATGTGGGACTCAAGGGTAGCATAGTTATGAGCGATAGCTTCAATTGATAAGAGGCACGAGTACTTTATTTTCAAAAATTTCAAGATTTGATTACGCTCAAGTTAAAAGGTACAAGCATTTGAATGTTGTAAACTTTGATAGGAATAGGACGCACCGTATAGAAGTTAGGGCCATTTGAAATTTTATCAGTTTTTTATTTGGGACTCAAGGGTAGCATAGCTATGAGCGATAACTTTAATTGACAAGAGGCACGAGTACTTTATTGTCACAAAATTTCAAGATTTTATGAAGCTCCAGTAAAAAGTTACAAGCATTTGATTGTTGCAAACTTTGATAGGTATAGGACGCACCGCATAGAAGTTAGGGCCATTTGAAGTTTTAGCAGTGTTTGATTTGGGACTCAAGGCTAGCATAGCTATGAGCGATAACTTTAATTGACAAGAGGCACGAGTACTTTATTGTCACAAAATTTAAAGATTTTATGACGCTCCAGTAAAAAGTTACAAGCATTTGAATGTTGCAAACTTTGATAAGTATAGGACGCACATTATAGAAGTTAGGGCCATTTTCAGTCTTATCGGTCTTTGATTTGGGACTCAAGGTTAGCATAGCTATGAGCAATAGCTTAAATTGATAAGAGGCGCGAGTACTTCATTGTCACAAAATTTCAAGGTTTTATGACGCTCCAGTAAAAAGGTACAAGCATATGATTGTTGCAAACTTTGATAGGTATAGGACGCACCGTATAGAAGTTAGGGCCATTTGCAGTTTTATCAGTGTTTGATTTGGGACTCTAGGGTAGCATAGCTATGAGCGATAACTTTAATTGACAAGAACCAAGCGTACTTTATTGTCACAAAATTTCAAGATTTTATTACGCTTCAGTAAAAAGTTACAAGGTTTTTAATGTTGTAAACTTTGATAGGAATAGGACGCACAGTATAGACGTTAGGGCCATTTGAAGTTTTATCAGTGTTTGATTTGGGAATCAAGGGTAGCATAGCTATGAGCGTAGCTTAAATTTATAAGAGGCACGAATACTTTATTGTCAAAAATTTCAAGATTTTATTACGCTCCAGTCAAAAGTTACAAGCATTTGATTGTTGCAAACTTTGATTGGTATAGGATGCACCGTATAGAAGTTAGGGCCATTTAAAGTTTTATCAGTGTTTGATTTGGGACTCAAGGGTAGCATAGCTATGAGCGATAGCTTAAATTGATAAGAGGCACGAATACATTATTGTCACAAAATTTCAAGATTTTATTACGCTCTAGTCAAAAGTTACAAGCATTTGTTTGTTGCAAACTTTGATAAGTATAGGATGCACCGTATAGAAGTTAGGGCCATTTGAAGTTTAATCAGTGTTTGATTTGGGACTCAAGGGAGGCATAGCTATGAGCCATAGCTTAAATTGATAAGAGGCACGAGTACTTTATTGTCAAAAATTTCAAGATTTGACTACGCTCCAGTTAAAAGATACAAGTTGAATGTTGCAAATTTTGATAGGTAGAGCACGCACCGTATAGAAGTTATGGCCATTTGAAGTTTTATCAGTTATTGTTTTGGGACTCAAGGGCAGCATAGCTATGAGCGATAGCTTAAAATGATAAGAGGCACGAGTACTTTATTGTCACAAAATTTCAAGATTTTATTACGCTCTAGTCAAAAGTTACAAGCATTTGATTGTTGCAAACTTTGATAAGTATAGGACGCACCGTATAGAAGTTAGGGCCATTTGACGTTTTATCAGTGTTTGATTTGGGACTCAAGGGAGGCATAGCTATGAGCGATAGCTTAAATTGATAAGAGGCACGAGTACTTTATTGTCAAAAATTTCAAGATTTGATTACGCTCCAGTTAAAAGGTACAAATTGAATGTTGCAAACTTTGATAGGTAGAGGACGCACCGTATAGAAGTTAGGGCCATTTGAAGTTTTATCAGTGATTGATTTGGGACTCAAGGGTAGCATAGCTATGAGCGATAGCTTAAATTGATAAGAGGCACGAGTAATTTATTGTCAAAAATTTCAAGATTTGATTATGCTCCAGTTAAAAGGTACAAGCATTTGAATGTTGCAAACTTTAAAAGGAATAGGACGCACAGTATAGAAGTTAGGGCCATTTGAAATTTTATCAGTGTTTGATTTGGGACTCAAGGCTAGCATAGCTATGAGCGATAACTTTAATTGACAAGAGGCACGAGTACTTTATTGTCACAAAATTTAAAGATTTTATGACGCTCCAGTAAAAAGTTACAAGCATTTGAATGTTGCAAACTTTGATAAGTATAGGACGCCCATTATAGAAGTTAGGGCCATTTGCAGTCTTATCGGTCTTTGATTTGGGACTCAAGGTTAGCATAGCTATGAGCAATAGCTTAAATTGATAAGAGGCGCGAGTACTTCATTGTCACAAAATTTCAAGGTTTTATGACGCTCCAGTAAAAAGGTACAAGCATATGATTGTTGCAAACTTTGATAGGTATAGGACGCACCGTATAGAAGTTGGGGCCATTTGCAGTTTTATCAGTGTTTGATTTGGGACTCTAGGGTAGCATAGCTATGAGCGATAACTTTAATTGACAAGAACCAAGCGTACTTTATTGTCACAAAATTTCAAGATTTTATTAAGCTCCAGTAAAAAGTTACAAGGTTTTTAATGTTGTAAACTTTGATAGGAATAGGACGCACAGTATAGACGTTAGGGCCATTTGAAGTTTTATCAGTGTTTGATTTGGGAATCAAGGGTAGCATAGCTATGAGCGTAGCTTAAATTTATAAGAGGCACGAATACTTTATTGTCAAAAATTTCAAGATTTTATTACGCTCCAGTCAAAAGTTACAAGCATTTGATTGTTGCAAACTTTGATTGGTATAGGATGCACCGTATAGAAGTTAGGGCCATTTGAACTTTTATCAGTGTTTGATTTGGGACTCAAGGGTAGCATAGCTACTAGCGATAGCTTAAATTGATAAGAGGCACGAATACATTATTGTCACAAAATTTCAAGTTTCTATTACGCTCCAGTAAAAAGTTACAAGCATTTGATTGTTGCAAACTTTGATAGGTGTAGGACGCACCGTATAGAAGTTAGGGCCATTTGAAGTTTAATCAGTGTTTGATTTGGGACTCAAGGGAGGCATAGCTATGAGCCATAGCTTAAATTGATAAGAGGCACGAGTACTTTATTGTCAAAAATTTCAAGATTTTACTACGCTCCAGTTAAAAGATACAAGTTGAATGTTGCAAATTTTGATAGGTAGAGCACGCACCGTATAGAAGTTATGGCCATTTGAAGTTTTATCAGTTATTGTTTTGGGACTCAAGGGTAGCATAGCTATGAGCGATAGCTTAAAATGATAAGAGGCACGAGTACTTTATTGTCACAAAATTTCAAGATTTTATTACGCTCTAGTCAAAAGTTACAAGCATTTGATAGTTGCAAACTTTGATAAGTATAGGACGCACCGTATAGAAGTTAGGGCCATTTGACGTTTTATCAGTGTTTGATTTGGGACTCAAGGGAGGCAGAGCTATGAGCGATAGCTTAAATTGATAAGAGGCACGAGTACTTTATTGTCAAAAATTTCAAGATTTGATTACGTTCCAGTTAAAAGGTACAAGTTGAATGTTGCAAACTTTGATAGGTAGAGGACGCAGCGAATAGAAGTTAGGGCCATTTGCAGTCTTATCAGTGTTTGATGTGGGACTCAAGGGTAGCATAGCTATGAGCGATAGCTCAAATTGATAAGAGGCACGAGTACTTTATTGTAAAAAATTTCAAGATTTGATTACGCTGCAGTTAAAAGGTACAAGCATTGGAATGTTGCAAACTATGATAGGTATAGGCAGCACCGTATAGAAGTTAGGTCCATTTGCAGCTTTATCAATGTTTGATTTGGGACTCAAGGGTAGCATAGCTATGAGCGATAGCTTAAATTGGTAAGAGGCACGAGTACATTATTGTCACAAAATTTCAAGATTTTTTGACGCTCCAGTAAAAAGTTACAAGCATTTGAATGTTGCAAACTTTGATAAGTATAGGACGCACCGTATAGAAGTTAGGGCCATTTGAAGTTTTATCTGTGTTTGATTTGGGACTTAAGGGTAACATAGCTATGAGCGATAGGTTAAATTGATAAGAGGCACGAGAACTTTATTGTCACAAAATTTCAAGATTTTATTACGCTCCAGTCAAAAGATACAAGCATTTGATTGTTGCAAACTTTGATAGGTATGAGACGCACCGTATAGAAGTTAGGGCCATTTGAAGTTTTATCAGTGTTTGATTTGGGACTCAAGGGTAGCATAGCTATGAGCGATAGCTTAAATTGATAAGAGGCACGAGTACTCTATTGTCACAAAATTTCAAGATTTGATTACGCTCCAGTAAAAAGTTACAACCATTTGATTGTTGCAAACTTTGATAGGTATAGGACGCACATTATAGAAGTTAAGACCATTTACGGTTTTATCAGTGTTTGATTTGGGACTCAAGGGTAGCATAGCTATGAGCGATAGCTTAAATTGATAAGAGGCACGAGTACTTTATTGTCAAAAATTTCAAGATTTGATTACACTCCACTAAAAAGTTACAAGCATTTGAATTTTGCAAACTTTGATAAGTATAGGACGCACCGTATAGAAGTTAGCACCATTTGCAGTCTTATCAGTGTTTGATGTGGGACTCAAGGGTAGCATAGTTATGAGCGATAGCTTCAATTGATAAGAGGCACGAGTACTTTATTTTCAAAAATTTCAAGATTTGATTACGCTCAAGTTAAAAGGTACAAGCATTTGAATGTTGTAAACTTTGATAGGAATAGGACGCACCGTATAGAAGTTAGGGCCATTTGAAATTTTATCAGTTTTTTATTTGGGACTCAAGGGTAGCATAGCTATGAGCGATAACTTTAATTGACAAGAGGCACGAGTACTTTATTGTCACAAAATTTCAAGATTTTATGAAGCTCCAGTAAAAAGTTACAAGCATTTGATTGTTGCAAACTTTGATAGGTATAGGACGCACCGCATAGAAGTTAGGGCCATTTGAAGTTTTAGCAGTGTTTGATTTGGGACTCAAGGCTAGCATAGCTATGAGCGATAACTTTAATTGACAAGAGGCACGAGTACTTTATTGTCACAAAATTTGAAGATTTTATGACGCTCCAGTAAAAAGTTACAAGCATTTGAATGTTGCAAACTTTGATAAGTATAGGACGCACATTATAGAAGTTAGGGCCATTTTCAGTCTTATCGGTCTTTGATTTGGGACTCAAGGTTAGCATAGCTATGAGCAATAGCTTAAATTGATAAGAGGCGCGAGTACTTCATTGTCACAAAATTTCAAGGTTTTATGACGCTCCAGTAAAAAGGTACAAGCATATGATTGTTGCAAACTTTGATAGGTATAGGACGCACCGTATAGAAGTTAGGGCCATTTGCAGTTTTATCAGTGTTTGATTTGGGACTCTAGGGTAGCATAGCTATGAGCGATAACTTTAATTGACAAGAACCAAGCGTACTTTATTGTCACAAAATTTCAAGATTTTATTACGCTTCAGTAAAAAGTTACAAGGTTTTTAATGTTGTAAACTTTGATAGGAATAGGACGCACAGTATAGACGTTAGGGCCATTTGAAGTTTTATCAGTGTTTGATTTGGGAATCAAGGGTAGCATAGCTATGAGCGTAGCTTAAATTTATAAGAGGCACGAATACTTTATTGTCAAAAATTTCAAGATTTTATTACGCTCCAGTCAAAAGTTACAAGCATTTGATTGTTGCAAACTTTGATTGGTATAGGATGCACCGTATAGAAGTTAGGGCCATTTAAAGTTTTATCAGTGTTTGATTTGGGACTCAAGGGTAGCATAGCTACTAGCGATAGCTTAAATTGATAAGAGGCACGAATACATTATTGTCACAAAATTTCAAGGTTCTATTACGCTCCAGTAAAAAGTTACAAGCATTTGATTGTTGCAAACTTTGATAAGTATAGGATGCACCGTATAGAAGTTAGGGCCATTTGAAGTTTAATCAGTGTTTGATTTGGGACTCAAGGGAGGCATAGCTATGAGCCATAGCTTAAATTGATAAGAGGCACGAGTACTTTATTGTCAAAAATTTCAAGATTTGACTACGCTCCAGTTAAAAGATACAAGTTGAATGTTGCAAATTTTGATAGGTAGAGCACGCACCGTATAGAAGTTATGGCCATTTGAAGTTTTATCAGTTATTGTTTTGGGACTCAAGGGCAGCATAGCTATGAGCGATAGCTTAAAATGATAAGAGGCACGAGTACTTTATTGTCACAAAATTTCAAGATTTTATTACGCTCTAGTCAAAAGTTACAAGCATTTGATTGTTGCAAACTTTGATAAGTATAGGACGCACCGTATAGAAGTTAGGGCCATTTGACGTTTTATCAGTGTTTGATTTGGGACTCAAGGGAGGCATAGCTATGAGCGATAGCTTAAATTGATAAGAGGCACGAGTACTTTATTGTCAAAAATTTCAAGATTTGATTACGCTCCAGTTAAAAGGTACAAATTGAATGTTGCAAACTTTGATAGGTAGAGGACGCACCGTATAGAAGTTAGGGCCATTTGAAGTTTTATCAGTGATTGATTTGGGACTCAAGGGTAGCATAGCTATGAGCGATAGCTTAAATTGATAAGAGGCACGAGTAATTTATTGTCAAAAATTTCAAGATTTGATTATGCTCCAGTTAAAAGGTACAAGCATTTGAATGTTGCAAACTTTAAAAGGAATAGGACGCACAGTATAGAAGTTAGGGCCATTTGAAATTTTATCAGTGTTTGATTTGGGACTCAAGGGTAGCATAGCTATGAGCGATAACTTTAATTGACAAGAGGCACGAGTACTTTATTGTCACAACATTTCAAGATTTTATGACGCTCCAGTAAAAAGTTACAAGCATTTGATTGTTGCAAACTTTGATAGGTATAGGATGCACCGCATAGAAGTTAGGGCCATTTGAAGTTATATCAGTGTTTGATTTGGGACTCAAGGCTAGGATAGCTATGAACGATAACTTTAATTGACAAGAGGCACGAGTACTTTATTGTCACAAAATTTAAAGATTTTATGACGCTCCAGTAAAAAGTTACAAACATTTGAATGTTGCAAACTTTGATAAGTATAGGACGCACATTATAGAAGTTAGGGCCATTTGCAGTTATATCAGTGTTTGATTAGGTCTCAATGCTAGCATAGCTATGAGCGACAACTTTAATTGACAAGAGGCACGAGTACATTATTGTCACAAAATTTCAAGATTTTATTACACTCCAGTCAAAAGTTTCAAGCATATGATTGTTGCAAACTTTGATAGGTGTAGGACGCACCGTATAGAAGTTAGGGCCATCTGAAGTTTTATCAGTGTTTGATATGAGACTCAAGGGTGCCATAGCTATGAGCGATAGCTTAAAATGATAAGGGGCACGAGTACTTTATTGTCACAAAATTTCAAGATTTTGTCACGCTCCAGTCAAAAGTTACAATCATTAGATTGTTGCAAACTTTGATAAGTTTAGGACGCACCGCATAGAAGTTAGGGCCATTTGAAGTTGTATCAGTGTTTGATTTGGGACTCAAGGGAGGCATAGCTATGAGCGATAGCTTAAATTGATAAGAGGCAGGAGTACTGCATTGTCACAAAAGTTCAAGGTTTTATGATGAGCCAGTAAAAAGTTACAAGCATTTGAATATTGCAAACATTGATAGGTATAGGACGCAGAGAATAGAAGTTAGGGCCATTTGCAGTTTTATCAGTGTTTGATTTGGGACTCTAGGGTAGCATAGCTATGAGCGACAACTTTAATTGACAAGAGGCACGAGTACTTCATTGTCACAAAATTTCAAGGTTTTATGATGCTCCAGTAAGAAGTTACAAGCATTTGATTGTTGCAAACTTTGATAAGCATAGGACGCACAGTATAGACGTTAGGGCCATTTGCAGTCTTATCCGTGTTTGATTTGGGACACAAGGTTAGCATAGCTATGAGCGATAGCTTAAATTGATAAGAGGCGCGAGTACTTCATTGTCACAAAATTTCAAGGTTTTATGATGCTCCAGTAAAAAGGTACAAGCATTTGAATGTTGCAAACATTGATAAGTATAGGATGCACCGTATAGAAGTTAGGGCCATTTGCAGTCCTATCAGTGTTTGATTTGGGACTCAAGGGTAGCATAGCTATGAGCGATAGCTTAAATTAATAAGAGGCACGAGTACTTTA
Organism: Clusia tigrina; assembly: GCA_920105625.2. Lineage (NCBI taxonomy): Eukaryota > Metazoa > Arthropoda > Insecta > Diptera > Clusiidae > Clusia > Clusia tigrina. The sequence goes on along the minus strand of OV050030.1, from coordinate 205,274,255 downwards.
TTGTCACAAAATTTCAAGATTTTATCACGCTCCAGTTAAAAGGTACAAGCATTGGAATGTTGCAAACTATGATAGGTATAGGCAGCACCGTATAGAAGTTAGGTCCATTTGCAGCTTTATCAATGTTTGATTTGGGACTCAAGGGTAGCATAGCTATGAGCGATAGCTTAAATTGGTAAGAGGCACGAGTACATTATTGTCAAAAATTTCAAGATTTGATTACGCTCCTGTTAAAAGTTACAAGCATTGGAATGTTGCAAAGTTTGATGGGTGTAGGCAGCACCGTATAGAAGTTATGTACATTTGCAGCTTTATCAGTGTTTGATTTGGGACTCAAGGGTAGCATAGCTATGAGCGATAGCTTAAATTGGTAAGAGGCACGAGTACATTATTGTCACAAAATTTCAAGATTTTTTGACGCTCCAGTAAAAAGGTACAAGCACTGGAATGTTGCAAACTTTGATAAGTATAGGACGCACCGTATAGAAGTTAGGGCCATTTGAAGATTTATCTATGTTTGATTTGGGACTTAAGGGTAGCATAGCTATGAGCGATAGCTTAAATTGATAAGAGGGACGAGATCTTTATTGTCACAAAATTTCAAGATTTTATTACGCTCCAGTCAAAAGATACAAGCATTTGATTGTTGCAAACTTTGATAGGTATGAGAGGCACCGTATAGAAGTTAGGGCCATTTGAAGTTTTATCAGTGTTTGATTTGGGAGTCAAGGGTAGCATAGCTGTGAGCGATAGCTTAAATTGATAAGAGGCACGAGTACTCTATTGTCACAAAATTTCAAGATTTGATTACGCTCCAGCAAAAAGTTACAACCATTTGATTGCTGCAAACTTTGATAGGTATAGGACGCACCGTATAGAAGTTAGGGCCATTTGAAGTTTTATCAGTGTTTGATTTGGGACTCAAGGGTAGCATAGCTATGAGCGATAGCTTAAATTGATAAGAGGCACGCGTACTTTATTGTCAAAAATTTCAAGATTTGATTACGCTCCAGTTAAAAGGTACAAGCATTTGAATGTTGCAAACTTTGATAGGAATAGGACGCACAGTATAGAAGTTAGGGCCATTTGAAATTTTATCAGTGTTTGATTTGGGACTCAAGGGTAGCATAGCTATGAGCGATAACTTTAATTGACAAGAGGCACGAGTACTTTATTGCCACAAAGTTTCAAGATTTTATGACGCTCCAGTAAAAAGTTACAAGCATTTGAATGTTGCAAACTTTGATAGGTATAGGACGTACGGTATAGAAGTTAGGGCCATTTGAAGTTTTATCAGTTATTGATTTGGGACTCAAGGGTAGCATAGCTATGAGCGATAGCTTAAAATGATAAGAGGCACGAGTACTTTATTGTCACAAAATTTCAAGATTTTATTACGCTCTAGTCAAAAGTTACAAGCATTTCATTGTTGCAAACTTTGATAAGTATAGGACGCACCGTATAGAAGTTAGGGCCATTTGAAGTTTTATCAGTGTTTGATTTGGGACTCAAGGGAGGCATAGCTATGAGCGATACCTTAAATTAATAAGAGGCACGAGTACTTTATTGTCACAAAATTTCAAGATTTTATCACGCTCCAGTTAAAAGGTACAAGCATTGGAATGTTGCAAACTATGATAGGTATAGGCAGCACCGTATAGAAGTTAGGTCCATTTGCAGCTTTATCAATGTTTAATTTGGGACTCAAGGGTAGCATAGCTATGAGCGATAGCTTAAATTGGTAAGAGGCACGAGTACATTATTGTCAAAAATTTCAAGATTTGATTACGCTCCAGTTAAAAGTTACAAGCATTGGAATGTTGCAAAGGTTGATGGGTATAGGCAGCACCGTATAGAAGTTATGTACATTTGCAGCTTTATCAGTGTTTGATTTGGGACTCAAGGGTAGCATAGCTATGAGCGATAGCTTAAATTGGTAAGAGGCACGAGTACATTATTGTCACAAAATTTCAAGATTTTTTGACGCTCCAGTAAAAAGCTACAAGCATTGGAATGTTGCAAACTTTGATAAGTATAGGACGCACCGTATAGAAGTTAGGGCCATTTGAAGTTTTATCTATGTTTGATTTGGGACTTAAGGGTAGCAGAGCTATGAGCGATAGCTTAAATTGATAAGAGGGACGAGATCTTTATTGTCACAAAATTTCAAGATTTTATTACGCTCCAGTCAAAAGATACAAGCATTTGATTGTTGTAAACTTTGATACAAGTTGAATGTTGCAAATTTTGATAGGTAGAGCACGCACCGTATAGAAGTTATGGCCATTTGAAATTTTATCAGTTATTGTTTTGGGACTCAAGGGTAGCATAGCTATGAGCGATAGCTTAAAATGATAAGAGGCACGAGTACTTTATTGTCACAAAATTTCTAGATTTTATTACGCTCTAGTCAAAAGTTACAAGCATTTGATTGTTGCAAACTTTGATAAGTATAGGACGCACCGTATAGAAGTTAGGGCCATTTGACGTTTTATCAGTGTTTGATTTGGGACTCAAGGGAGGCATAGCTATGAGCGATAGCTTAAATTGATAAGAGGCACGAGTACTTTATTGTCAAAAATTTCAAGATTTGATTACGCTCCAGTTAAAAGGTACAAGTTGAATGTTGCAAACTTTGATAGGTAGAGGACGCACCGTATAGAAGTTAGGGCCATTTGAAGTTTTATCAGTGATTGATTTGGGACTCAAGGGTAGCATAGCTATGAGCGATAGCTTAAATTGATAAGAGGCACGAGTAATTTATTGTCAAAAATTTCAAGATTTGATTATGCTCCAGTTAAAAGGTACAAGCATTTGAATGTTGCAAACTTTAAAAGGAATAGGACGCACAGTATAGAAGTTAGGGCCATTTGAAATTTTATCAGTGTTTGATTTGGGACTCAAGGGTAGCATAGCTATGAGCGATAACTTTAATTGACAAGAGGCACGAGTACTTTATTGTCACAAAATTTCAAGATTTTATGACGCTCCAGTAAAAAGTTACAAGCATTTGATTGTTGCAAACTTTGATAGGTATAGGACGCACCGCATAGAAGTTAGGGCCATTTGAAGTTATATCAGTGTTTGATTTGGGACTCAAGGCTAGCATAGCTATGAGCGATAACTTTAATTGACAAGAGGCACGAGTACTTTATTGTCACAAAATTTAAAGATTTTATGACGCTCCAGTAAAAAGTTACAAGCATTTGAATGTTGCAAACTTTGATAAGTATAGGACGCACATTATAGAAGTTAGGGCATTTGCAGTTATATCAGTGTTTGATTTGGTCTCAATGGTAGCATAGCTATGAGCGACAACTTTAATTGACAAGAGGCATGAGTACATTATTGTCACAAAATTTCAAGATTTTATTACACTCCAGTCAAAAGTTTCAAGCATATGATTGTTGAAAACTTTGATAGGTGTAGGACGCACCGTATAGAAGTTAGGGCCATCTGAAGTTTTATCAGTGTTTGATATGAGACTCAAGGGTGCCATAGCTATGAGCGATTGCTTAAAATGATAAGAGGCACGAGTACTTTATTGTCACAAAATTTCAAGATTTTGTCACGCTCCAGTCAAAAGTTACAAGCATTAGATTTTTGCAAACTTTGATAAGTTTAGGACGCACCGCATAGAAGTTAGGGCCATTTGAAGTTGTATCAGTGTTTGATTTGGGACTCAAGGGAGGCATAGCTATGAGCGATAGCTTAAATTGATAAGAGGCACGAGTACTTTATTGTCAAAAATTTCAAGATTTGATTACGCTCCAGTTAAAAGGCACAAGTTGAATGTTGTAAACTTTGATAGGTAGAGGACGCACCGTATAGAAGTTAGGGCCATTTGAAGTTTTATCAGTGTTTGATTTGGGACTTAAGGGTAGCATAGCTATGAGCGATAGCTTAAATTAATAAGAGGCACGAGTACTTCATTGTCACAAAAGTTCAAGGTTTTATGATGATCCAGTAAAAAGTTACAAGCATTTGAATATTGCAAACATTGATAGGTATAGGACGCAGAGAATAGAAGTTAGGGCCATTTGCAGTTTTATCAGTGTTTGATTTGGGACTCTAGGGTAGCATAGCTATGAGCGACAACTTTAATTGACAAGAGGCACAAGTACTTTATTGTCACAAAATTTCAAAATTTTATGACGCTCCAGTAAGAAGTTACAAGCATTTGATTGTTGCAAACTTTGATAGGTATAGGACGCACCGTATAGAAGTTAGGGCCATTTGAAGTTATATCAGTGTTTGATTTGGGACTCAAGGCTAGCATAGCTATGAGCGATAACTTTAATTGACAAGAGGCACGAGTACTTTATTGTCACAAAATTTCAAGATTTTATGACGCTCCAGTAAAAAGTTACAAGCATTTGAATGTTGCAAACTTTGATAAGTATAGGACGCACAGTATAGACGTTAGGGCTATTTGCAGTCTTATCCGTGTTTGATTTGGGACACAAGGTTAGCATAGCTATGAGCGATAGCTTAAATTGATAAGACGCGCGAGTACTTCATTGTCACAAAATTTCAAGGTTTTATGATGCTCCAGTAAAAAGGTACAAGCATTTGAATGTTGCAAACTTTGATAAGTATAGGATGCACCGTATAGAAGTTAGGGCCATTTGCAGTCTTATCAGTGTTTGATTTGGGACTCAAGGGTAGCATAGCTATGAGCGATAGCTTAAATTAATAAGAGGCGCGAGTACTTTATTGTCACAAAATTTCAAGATTTTATCACGCTCCAGTTAAAAGGTACAAGCATTGGAATGTTGCAAACTATGATAGGTATAGGCAGCACCGTATAGAAGTTAGGTCCATTTGCAGCTTTATCAATGTTTGATTTGGGACTCAAGGGTAGCATAGCTATGAGCGATAGCTTAAATTGGTAAGAGGCACGAGTACATTATTGTCAAAAATTTCAAGATTTGATTACGCTCCTGTTAAAAGTTAGAAGCATTTGAATGTTGCAAAGTTTGATGGGTATAGGCAGCACCGTATAGAAGTTATGTACATTTGCAGCTTTATCAGTGTTTGATTTGGGACTCAAGGGTAGCATAGCTATGAGCGATAGCTTAAATTGGTAAGAGGCACGAGTACCTTATTGTCACAAAATTTCAAGATTTTTTGACGCTCCAGTAAAAAGCTACAAGCATTGGAATGTTGCAAACTTTGATAAGTATAGGACGCACCGTATAGAAGTTAGGGCCATTTGAAGTTTTATCTATGTTTGATTTGGGACTTAAGGGTAGCATAGCTATGAGCGATAGCTTAAATTGATAAGAGGGACGAGATCTTTATTGTCACAAAATTTACAGATTTTATTACGCTCCAGTCAAAAGATACAAGCATTTGATTGTTGCAAACTTTGATAGGTATGAGAGGCACCGTATAGAAGTTAGGGCCATTTGAAGTTTTATCAGTGTTTGATTTGGGACTCAAGGGTAGCATAGCTGTGAGCGATAGCTTAAATTGATAAGAGGCACGAGTACTCTATTGTCACAAAATTTCAAGATTTGATTACGCTCCAGCAAAAAGTTACAACCATTTGATTGCTGCAAACTTTGATAGGTATAGGACGCACCATATAGAAGTTAGGGCCATTTGAAGTTTTATCAGAGTTTGATTTGGGACTCAAGGGTAGCATAGCTATGAGCGATAGCTTAAATTGATAAGAGGCACGCGTACTTTATTGTCAAAAATTTCAAGATTTGATTACGCTCCAGTTAAAAGGTACAAGCATTTGAATGTTGCAAACTTTGATAGGAATAGGACGCACAGTATAGAAGTTAGGGCCATTTGAAATTTTATCAGTGTTTGATTTGGGACTCCAGGGTAGCATAGCTATCAGCGATAACTTTAATTGACAAGAGGCACGAGTACTTTATTGCCACAAAATTTCAAGATTTAATGACGCTCCAGTAAAAAGTTACAAGCATTTGAATGTTGCAAACTTTGATAGGTATAGGACGTACGGTATAGAAGTTAGGGCCATTTGATGTTTTATCAGTTATTGATTTGGGACTCAAGGGTAGCATAGCTATGAGCGATAGCTTAAAATGATAAGAGGCACGAGTACTTTATTGTCACAAAATTTCCAGATTTTATTACGCTCTAGTCAAAAGTTACAAGCATTTCATTGTTGCAAACTTTGATAAGTATAGGACGCACCGTATAGAAGTTAGGGCCATTTGAAGTTTTATCAGTGTTTGATTTGGGACTCAAGGGAGGCATAGCTATGAGCGATAGCTTAAATTAATAAGAGGCACGAGTACTTTATTGTCACAAAATTTCAAGATTTTATCACGCTCCAGTTAAAAGGTACAAGCATTGGAATGTTGCAAACTATGATAGGTATAGGCAGCACCGTATAGAAGTTAGGTCCATTTGCAGCTTTATCAATGTTTAATTTGGGACTCAAGGGTAGCATAGCTATGAGCGATAGCTTAAATTGGTAAGAGGCACGAGTACATTATTGTCAAAAATTTCAAGATTTGATTACGCTCCAGTTAAAAGGTACAAGTTGAATGTTGCAAACTTTGATAGGTAGAGGACGCACCGTATAGAAGTAATGGCCATTTGAAGTTTTATCAGTTATTGATTTGGGATTCAAGGGTAGCATAGCTATGAGCGATAGCTTAAATTGATAAGAGGGACGAGATCTTTATTGTCACAAAATTTCAAGATTTGATTACGCTCCAGCAAAAAGTTACAACCATTTGATTGCTGCAAACTTTGATAGGTATAGGACGCATCGTATAGAAGTTAAGGTCATTTGAAGTTTTATCAGTGTTTGATTTGGGTATCAAGGGTAGCATAGCTATGAGCGATAGCTTAAATTGATAGGAGGCACGAGTACTTTATTGTCACAAAATTTCAATATTTTATGACGCTCCAGTAAAAAGTTACAAGCATTTGAATGTTGCAAACTTTGATAAGTATAGGACGCACCGCATAGAAGTTAGGGCCATTTGAAGTTATATCAGTGTTTGATTTGGGACTCTAGGGTAGCATAGCTATGAACGATAACTTTAATTGACAAGAACCAAGAGTACTTTATTGTCACAAAATTACAAAATTTTATTACGTTCCAGTAAAAAGTTACAAGCATTTGAATGTTGCACACTTTGAGAGGAATAGGACGCACAGTATAGAAGTTATAGCCATTTGAAGTTTTATCAGTGTTTGATTTGGGACTCAAGGGTAGCATAGCTATGGGCGATAGCTTAAATTGATAAGAGGCACGAGTACTTTATTGTTACAAAATTTCAGGATTTTATTACGCTCCAGTCAAAAGTTACAAGCATTTGATTGTTGCAAACTTTGATAGGTATAGGACGCACCGTAGAGAAGTTAGGGCCATTTGAAGTGTAATCAGTGTTTGATTTGGGACTCAAGGGTAGCATAGCTATGAGCGATAGCTTAAATTGATAAGAGGCACGCGTACTTTATTGTCAAAAATTTCAAGATTTGATTACGCTCCAGTTAAAAGGTACAAGCATTTGAATGTTGCAAACTTTGATAGGAATAGGACGCACAGTATAGAAGTTAAGGCCATTTGAAATTTTATCAGTGTTTGATTTGGGACTCAAGGGTAGCATAGCTATGAGCGATAACTTTAATTGACAAGAGGCACGAGTACTTTATTGCCACAAAATTTCAAGATTTTATGACGCTCCAGTAAAAAGTTACAAGCATTTGAATGTTGCAAACTTTGATAGGTATAGGACGTACGGTATAGAAGTTAGGGCCATTTGAAGTTTTATCAGTTATTGATTTGGGACTCAAGGGTAGCATAGCTATGAGCGATAGCTTAAAATGATAAGAGGCAAGAGTACTTTATTGTCACAAAATTTCAAGATTTTATTACGCTCTAGTCAAAAGATACAAGCATTTCATTGTTGCAAACTTTGATAAGTATAGGACGCACCGTATAGAAGTTAGGGCCATTTGAAGTTTTATCAGTGTTTGATTTGGGACTCAAGGGAGGCATAGCTATGAGCGATAGCTTAAATTGATAAGAGGCACGAGTACTTTATTGTCAAAAATTTCAAGATTTGATTACGCTCCAGTTAAAAGGTACAAGTTGAATGTTGCAAACTTTGATAGGTAGACGACGCACCGTATAGAAGTTAGGGCCATTTGAAGTTTTATCAGTGTTTGATTTGGGACTCAAGGGTAGCATAGCTATGAGCGATAGCTTAAATTGATAAGACGCACGAGTATTTTATTGTCAAAAATTTCAAGATTTGATTACGCCCAAGTTAAAAGGTACAAGCATTTGAAAACTCTGATTTGGGACTCAAGGCTAGCATGGCTATGACCGATAACTTTAATTGACAAGAGGCACGAGTACTTCATTGTCACAAAATTTCAAGGTTTTATGACGCTCCAGTAAAAAGGTACAAGCATTTGAATGTTGCAAACATTGACAGGTATAGGACGCAGCGAATAGAAGTTATAGCCATTTGCAGTTTTATCAGTGTTTGATTTGAGACTCTAGAGTAGCATAGGTATGAGCGATAACTTTTGTTGACAAGAACCAAGCATACTTTATTGTCACAAAATTTCAAGATTTTATTACGCTCCAGTAAAAAGTTACAAGATTTTGAATGTTGTATACTTTGATAGGAATAGGACGCACAGTATAGACGTTAGGGCCATTTGAAGATTTATCAGTGTTTGATTTGGGAATCAAGGGTAGCATAGCTATGAGCGTAGCTTAAATTTATAAGAGGCACGAATACTTTATTGTCAAAAATTTCAAGATTTTATTACGCTCCAGTCAAAAGTTACAAGCATTTGATAGTTGCAAACTTTGATAGGTATAGGATGCACCGTACAGAAGTTAGGGCCATTTGAAGTTTATCAGTGTTTGATTTGGGACTCAAGGGTAGCATAGCTATGAGCGATAGTGTAAATTGATAAGAGGCACGAATACATTATTGTCACAAAATTTCAAGACATTATTACGCTCTAGTCAAAAGTTACAAGCATTTGATTGTTGCAAACTTTGATAAGTATAGGACGCACCGTATAGAAGTTAGGGCCATTTGAAGTTTAATCAGTGTTTGATTTGGGGCTCAAGGGAGGCATAGCTATGAGCGATAGCTTAAATTGATAAGAGGCACGAGTACTTTATTGTCAAAAATTTCAAGATTTGATTACGCTCCAGTTAAAAGGTACAAGTTGAATGTTGCAAACTTTGATAGGTAGAGGACGCACCGTATAGAAGTAATGGCCATTTGAAGTTTTATCAGTTATTGATTTGGGATTCAAGGGTAGCATAGCTATGAGCGATAGCTTAAAATGATAAGAGGCACGAGTACTTTATTGTCACAAAATTTCAAGATTTTATTACGCTCTAGTCAAAAGTTACAAGCATTTGATTGTTGCAAACTTTGATAAGTATAGGACGCACCGTATAGAAGTTAGGGCCATTTGAAGTTTTATCAGTGTTTGATTTGGGACTCAAGGGAGGCATAGCTATGAGCGATAGCTTAAATTGATAAGAGGCACGAGTACTTTATTGTCAAAAGTTTCAAGATTTGATTACGCTCCAGTTAAAAGGTACAAGTTGAATGTTGCAAACTTTGATAGGTAGAGGGCGTACCGTATAGAAGTTAGGGCCATTTGAAGTTTTATCAGTGATTGATTTGGGACTCATGGGTAGCATAGCTATGAGCGATAGCTTAAATTGATAAGAGGCACGAGTAATTTATTGTCAAAAATTTCAAGATTTGATTACGCTCCAGTTAAAAGGTATAAGCATTTGAATGTTGCAAACTTTAAAAGGAATAGGACGCACAGTATAGAAGTTAGGGCCATTTGAAATTTTATCAGTGTTTGATTTGGGACTCAAGGGTAGCATAGCTATGAGCGATAACTTTAATTGACAAGAGGCACGAGTACTTTATTGTCACAAAATTTCAAGATTTTATGACGCTCCAATAAAAAGTTACAAGCATTTGATTGTTGCAAACTTTGATAAGTATAGGACGCACCGTATAGAAGTTAGGGCCATTTGAAGTTATATCAGTGTTTGATTTGGGACTCAAGGCTAGCATAGCTATGAGCGATAGCTTTAATTGACAAGAACCAAGCGTACTTTATTGTCACAAAATTTCAAGATTCTATTACGCTCCAGTAAAAAGTTACAAGCTTTTGAATGTTGTAAACTTTGATAGGAATAGCAAAGACGCACCGTATAGAAGTTAGGGCCATTTGCAGTCTTATCAGTGTTTGATTTGGGACTCAAGGTTAGCATAGCTATGAGCGATAGCTTAAATTGATAAGAGGCTCGAGTATTTCATTGTCATAAAATTTCAATCTTTTATGACGCTCCAGTAAAAAAGTACAAGCATTTGAATGTTGCAAACTTTGATAGGTATAGGATGCTCCGTATAGAAGTTAGTGCCATTTGAAGTTATATCAGTGTTTGATTTGGTCTCAATGCTAGCATAGCTATGAGCGACAACTTTAATTGACAAGAGGCACGAGTACATTATTGTCACAAAATTTCAAGATTTTATTACGCTCCAGTCAAAAGTTTCAAGCATTTGATTGTTGCAAACTTTGATAGGTGTAGGACGCACCGTATAGAAGTTAGGGCCATCTGAAGTTTTATCAGTGTTTGATATGAGACTCAAGGGTGCCATAGCTATGAGCGATAGCTTAAAATGATAAGAGGCACGAGTACTTTATTGTCACAAAATTTCAAGATTTTGTCACGCTCCAGTCAAAAGTTACAAGCATTAGATTGTTGCAAACTTTGATAAGTTTAGGACGCACCGCATAGAAGTAAGGGCCATTTGAAGTTGTATCAGTGTTGGAATGGGACTCAAGGGAGGCATAGCTATGAGCGATAGCTTAAATTGATAAGAGGCACGAGTACTTTATTGTCAAAAATTTCAAGATTTGATTACGCTCCAGTTAAAAGGTACAAGTTGAATGTTGTAAACTTTGATAGGTATAGGACGCACCGTATAGAAGTTAGGGCCATTTGAAGTTTTATCAGTGCTTGATTTGGGACTTAAGGGTAGCATAGCTATGAGCGATAGCTTAAATTAATAAGAGGCACGAGTACTTCATTGTCACAAAAGTTCAAGGTTTTATGATGCTCCAGTAAAAAGTTAATAGCATTTGAATGTTGCAAACATTGATAGGTATAGGACGCAGAGAATAGAAGTTAGGGCCGTTTGCAGTTTTATCAGTGTTTGATTTGGGACTTTAGGGTAGCATAGCTATGAGCGACAACTTTAATTGACAAGAACCAAGCGTACTTTATTGTCACAAAATTTCAAGATTTTATTACGCTCCAGTAAAAAGTTACAATCTTTTGAAAGTTGTAAACTTTGATAGGAATAGGACGCACAGTATAGAAGTTAGGGCCAATTGAAGTTATATCAGTGTTTGATTTGGGAGCCAAGGGTAGCATAGCTATGAGCGATAGCTTAAATTGATAAGAGGCACGAATACATTTTTGTCACAAAATTTCAAGATTTTATGACGCTCCAGTAAAAAGTTACAAGCATTTGCATGTTGCAAACTTTGATAAGTATAGGACGCACCGTATAGAAGTTAGGGCCATTTGCAGTCTTATCAGTGTTTGATTTGGGACTGAATGTTAGCATAGCTATGAGCGATAGCTTAAATTGATAAGAGGCTCGAGTATTTCATTGTTACAAAACTTCAATGTTTTATGACGCTCCAGTAAAAAAGTACAAGCATTTGAATGTTGCAAAGTTTGATAGGTATAGGATGCACCGTATAGAGGTTAGGGCCATTTGAAGTTATATCAGTGTTTGATTTGGGACTCAATGCTAGCATAGCTATGAGCGACAACTTTAAGTGACAATAGGCACGAGTACATTATTGTCACAAAATTTCATGATTTTATTACGCTCCAGTCAAAAGTTGCAAGCATTTGATTGTTGCAAACTTTGATAGGTATAGGACGCACCGTATAGAAGTTAAGGCCATCTGAAGTTTTATCAATGTTTGATTTGAGACTCAAGGGTACCATAGCTATGAGCGACAGCTTAAAATGATTAGAGGCACGAGTACTTTATTGTCACAAAATTTCAAGATTTTTTCACGCTCCAGTCAAAAGTTACAAGCATTAGATTGTTGCAAACTTTGATAAGTATAGGACGCACCGTATAGAAGTTAGGGCCATTTGAAGTTGTATCAGTGTTTGATTTGGGACTCAAGGGAGGCATAGCTATGAGCGATAGCTTAAATTGATAAGAGGCACGAGTACTTTATTGTCAAAAATTTCAAGATTTGATTACGCTCCAGTTAAAAGGTACAAGCATTGGAATGTTGCAAACTTTGATAGGTATACGACGCACCGTATAGAAGTTAGGGCCATGTGAAGTTTTATCAGTGTTTGATTTGGGACTCAAGGGTAGCATAGCTATGAGCGATAGCTTAAATTGGTAAGAGGCACGAGTACATTATTGTCACAAAATTTAAAGATTTTTTGACGCTCCAGTAAAAAGTTACAAGCATTTGAATGTTGCAAACTTTGATAAGTATAGGACGCACCGTATAGAAGTTAGGGCCATTTGAAGTTTTATCTGTGTTTGATTTCGGACTTAAGGGTAGCATAGCTATGAGCGATAGCTTAAATTGATAAGAGGCACGAGAACTTTATTGTCACAAAATTTCAAGATTTTATTACGCTCCAGTCAAAAGATACAAGCATTTGATTGTTGCAAACTTTGATAGGTATGAGACGCACCGTATAGAAGTTAGGGCCATTTGAAGTTTTATCACTGTTTGACTTGGGACTCAAGGGTAGCATAGCTATGAGCGATAGCTTAAGTTGATAAGAGGCACGAGTACTCTATTGTCACAAAATGTCAATATTTTATGACGCTCCAGTAAAAAGTTACAAGCATTTGAATGTTGCAAACTTTGCTAAGTATAGGACGCACCGTATAGAAGTTAGGGTCATTTGAAGTTATATCAGTGTTTGATTTGGGACTCTAGGGTAGCATAGCTATGAGCGATAACTTTAATTGACAAGAACCAAGAGTACTTTATTGTCACAAAATTTCAAAATTTTATTACGTTCCAGTAAAAAGTTACAAGCATTGAACGTTGCAAACTTTGATAGGAATAGGACGCACAGTATAGAAGTTAGGGCCATTTGAAGTTGTATCAGTGTTTGATTTGGGACTCAAGGGAGGAATAACTATGAGCGATAGCTTAAATTGATAAGAGGCACGAGTATTTTATTGTCAAAAATTTCAAGATTTTATTACGCTCCAGTCAAAAGATACAAGCATTTGATTGTTGCAAACTTTGATAGGTATAGGACGCACCGTATAGAAGTTAGGGCCATTGGCAGTCTTATCAGTGTTTGATTTGGGACTCAAGGTTAGCATAGCTATGAGCGAGAGCTTAAATTGAGAAGAGGCTCGAGTATTTCATTGTCACAAAATTTCAATGTTTTATGACGCTCCAGTAAAAAAGTACAAGCATTTGAATGTTGCAAACTTTGATAAGTATAGGACGCACCGCATAGAAGTTAGGGCCATTTGAAGTTGTATCAGTGTTTGATTTGGGACTCAAGGGAGGCATAGCTATGAGCGATAGCTTAAATTGATAAGAGGCACGAGTACTTTATTGTCAAAAATTTCAAGATATGATTACGCTCCAGTTAAAAGGTACAAGTTGAATGTTGCAAACTTTGATAGGTATAGAACGCACCGTATAGAAGTTAGAGCCATTTGAAGTTTTATCAGTGTTTGATTTGGGACTCAAGGGTAGCATAGCTATGAGCGATAGCTTAAATTGATAAAAGGCGCGAGTACTTCATTGTCACAAAATTTCAAGGTTTTATGATGCTCCAGTAAAAAGGTACAAGCATTTGAATGTTGCAAACATTGATAGGTATAGGACGCAGCGAATAGCAGTTAGGGTCATTTGCAGTTTTATCAGTGTTTGATTTGGGACTCTAGGGTAGCATAGCTATGAGCGATAACTTTAATTGACAAGAACCAAGCGTACTTTATTGTGACAAAATTTCAAGATTTTATTACGCTCCAGTAAAAAGTTACAAGCTTTTGAATGTTGTAAACTTTGATAGGAATAGGACACACAGTATAGAAGTTAGGGCCATTTGAAGTTATATCAGTGTTTGATTTGAGACTCAAGGGTAGCATAGCTATGAGCGATAGCTTAAATTGATAAGAGGCACGAGTACTTTATTGTCAAAAATTTCCAGATTTGATTACGCTCCAGTTAAATGGTACAAGCATTGGAATGTTGCAAACTTTGATAGGTATACGACGCACCGTATAGAAGTTAGGGCCATTTGAAGTTTTATCTGTGTTTGATTTCGGACTTAAGGGTAGCATAGCTATGAGCGATAGCTTAAATTGATAAGAGGCACGAGAACTTTATTGTCACAAAATTTCAAGATTTTATTACGCTCCAGTAAAAAGTTAGAAGCATTTGATTGTTGCAAACTTTGATAGGTATGAGACGCACCGTATAGAAGTTAGGGCCATTTGAAGTTTTATCAGTGTTTGACTTGGGACTCAAGGGTAGCATAGCTATGAGCGATAGCTTAAGTTGATAAGAGGCACGAGTACTCTATTGTCACAAAATTTCAAGATTTGATTACGCTCCAGTAAAAAGTTACAACCATTTGATTGTTGCAAACTTTGATAGGTATAGGACGCACCGTATAGAAGTTAGGGCCATTTGAAGTTTTATCAGTGTTTGATTTGGGAATCAAGGGTAGCATAGCTATGAGCGATAGCTTAAATTGAGAGGAGGCACGAGTACTTTATTGTCACAAAATGTCAATATTTTATGACGCTCCAGTAAAAAGTTACAAGCATTTGAATGTTGCAAACTTTGATAAGTATAGGACGCACCGTATAGAAGTTAGGGTCATTTGAAGTTATATCAGTGTTTGATTTGGGACTCTAGGGTAGCATAGCTATGAGCGATAACTTTAATTGACAAGAACCAAGAGTACTTTATAGTCACAAAATTTCAAAATTTTATTACGTTCCAGTAAAAAGTTACAAGCATTAGAACGTTGCAAACTTTGATAGGAATAGGACGCACAGTATAGAAGTTAGGGCCATTTGAAGTTGTATCAGTGTTTGATTTGGGAGTCAAGGGAGGAATAACTATGAGCGATAGCTTAAATTGATAAGAGGCACGAGTACTTTATTGTCAAAAATTTCAAGATTTGATTACGCTCCAGTTAAAAGGTACAAGTTGAATGTTGCAAACTTTGATAAGTATAGGACGCACCGTATAGAAGTTAGGGCCATTGGCAGTCTTATCAGTGTTTGATTTGGGACTCAAGGTTAGCATAGCTATGAGCGAGAGCTTAAATTGAGAAGAGGCTCGAGTATTTCATTGTCACAAAATTTCAATGTTTTATGACGCTCCAGTAAAAAAGTACAAGCATTTGAATGTTGCAAACTTTGATAAGTATAGGACGCACCGCAGAGAAGTTAGGGCCATTTGAAGTTGTATCAGTGTTTGATTTGGGACAAAAGGGAGGCATAGCTATGAGCGATAGCTTAAATTGATAAGAGGCACGAGTACTTTATTGTCAAAAATTTCAAGATATGATTATGCTCCAGTTAAAAGGTACAAGTTGAATGTTGCAAACTTTGATAGGTATAGAACGCACCGTATAGAAGTTAGAGCCATTTGAAGTTTTATCAGTGTTTGATTTGGGACTCAAGGGTAGCATAGCTATGAGCGATAGCTTAAATTGATAAGAGCCGCGAGTACTTCATTGTCACAAAATTTCAAGGTTTTATGATGCTCCAGTAAAAAGGTACAAGCATTTGAATGTTGCAAACATTGATAGGTATACGACGCAGAGAATAGAAGTTAGGGCCATTTGCAGTTTTATCAGTGTTTGATTTGGGACTCTAGGGTAGCATAGCTATGAGCGACAACTTTAATTGACAAGAACCAAGCGTACTTTATTGTCACAAAATTTCAAGATTTTATTACGCTCCAGTAAAAAGTTACAATCTTTTGAATGTTGTAAACTTTGATAGGTATAGGACGCACAGTATAGAAGTTAGGGCCATTTGAACTTTTATCAGTGTTTGATTTGGGACTCAAGGGTAGCATAGCTATGAGCGATAGCTTAAATTGATAAGAGGCACGAATACATTATTGTCACAAAATTTCAAGATTTTATGACGCTCTAGTAAAAAGTTACAAGCATTTGCATGTTGCAAACTTTGATAAGTATAGGACGCACCATATAGAAGTTAGAGCCATTTGCAGTCTTATCAGTGTTTGATTTGGGACTGAAGGTTAGCATAGCTATGAGCGATAGCTTAAATTGATAAGAGGCTCGAGTATTTCATTGTTACAAAACTTCAATGTTTTATGACGCTCTATAAAAAAGTACAAGCATTTGAATGTTGCAAACTTTGATAGGTATAGGATGCACCGTATAGAGGTTAGGGCCATTTGAAGTTATATCAGTGTTTGATTTGGGACTCAATGCTAGCATAGCTATGAGCGACAACTTTAAGTGACAAGAGGCACGAGTACATTATTGTCACAAAATTTTAAGATTTTATGACGCTCCAGTAAAAAGTTACAAGCATTTGAATGTTGCAAACTTTGATAAGTATAGGACGCACCGTATAGAAGTTAGGGCCATTTGCAGTCTTATCAGTGTTTGATTTGGGATTCAAGGGTAGCATAGCTATGAGCGATAGCTTAAATTAATAAGAGGCACGAGTACTTTATTGTCACAAAATTTCAAGATTTTATTACGCTCCAGTCAAAAGTTGCAAGCATTTGATTGTTGCAAACTTTGATAGGTATAGGACGCACCGTATATAAGTTAAGGCCATCTGAAGTTTTATCAGTGTTTGATTTGAGACTCAAGGGTACCATAACTATGAGCGATAGCTTAAAATGATAAGAGGCACGAGTACTTTATTGTCACAAAATTTCAAGATTTTATCACGCTACAGTCAAAAGTTACAAGCATTAGATTGTTGCAAACTTTGATAAGTATAGGACGCAGCGAATAGAAGTTAGGGCCATTTGCAGTCTTATCAGTGTTTGATGTGGGACTCAAGGGTAGCATAGCTATGAGCGATAGCTCAAATTGATAAGAGGCACGAGTACTTTATTGTAAAAAATTTCAAGATTTGATTACGTTGCAGTTAAAAGGTACAAGCATTGGAATGTTGCAAACTATGATAGGTATAGGCAGCACCGTATAGAAGTTAGGTCCATTTGCAGCTTTATCAATGTTTGATTTGGGACTCAAGGGTAGCATAGCTATGAGCGATAGCTTAAATTGGTAAGAGGAACGTGTACATTATTGTCACAAAATTTCAAGATTTTTTTACGCTCCAGTAAAAAGTTACAAGCATTTGAATGTTGCAAACTTTGATAAGTATACGACGCACCGTATAGAAGTTAGGGCCATGTGAAGTTTTATCAGTGTTTGATTTGGGACTCAAGGGCAGCATAGCTATGAGCGATAGCTTAAATTGGTAAGAGCCGCGAGTACTTCATTGTCACAAAATTTCAAGATATGATTATGCTCCAGTTAAAAGGTACAAGTTGAATGTTGCAAACTTTGATAGGTATAGAACGCACCGTATAGAAGTTAGAGCCATTTGAAGTTTTATCAGTGTTTGATTTGGGACTCAAGGGTAGCATAGCTATGAGCGATAGCTTAAATTGATAAGAGCCGCGAGTACTTCATTGTCACAAAATTTCAAGGTTTTATGATGCTCCAGTAAAAAGGTACAAGCATTTGAATGTTGCAAACATTGATAGGTATACGACGCAGAGAATAGAAGTTAGGGCAATTTGCAGTTTTATCAGTGTTTGATTTGGGACTCTAGGGTAGCATAGCTATGAGCGACAACTTTAATTGACAAGAACCAAGCGTACTTTATTGTCACAAAATTTCAAGATTTTATTACGCTCCAGTAAAAAGTTACAATCTTTTGAATGTTGTAAACTTTGATAGGAATAGGATGCACAGTATAGAAGTTAGGGCCATTTGAAGTTATATCAGTGTTTGATTTGGGACTCAAGGGTAGCATAGCTATGAGCGATAGCTTAAATTGATAAGAGGCACGAATACATTATTGTCACAAAATTTCAAGATTTTATGACGCTCTAGTAAAAAGTTACAAGCATTTGCATGTTGCAAACTTTGATAAGTATAGGACGCACCATATAGAAGTTAGAGCCATTTGCAGTCTTATCAGTGTTTGATTTGGGACTGAAGGTTAGCATAGCTATGAGCGATAGCTTAAATTTATAAGAGGCTCGAGTATTTCATTGTTACAAAACTTCAATGTTTTATGACGCTCTATAAAAAAGTACAAGCATTTGAATGTTGCAAACTTTGATAGGTATAGGATGCACCGTATAGAGGTTAGGGCCATTTGAAGTTATATCAGTGTTTAATTTGGGACTCAATGCTAGCATAGCTATGAGCGACAACTTTAAGTGACAAGAGGCACGAGTACATTATTGTCACAAAATTTTAAGATTTTATGACGCTCCAGTAAAAAGTTACAAGCATTTGAATGTTGCAAACTTTGATAAGTATAGGACGCACCGTATAGAAGTTAGGGCCATTTGCAGTCTTATCAGTGTTTGATTTGGGATTCAAGGGTAGCATAGCTATGAGCGATAGCTTAAATTAATAAGAGGCACGAGTACTTTATTGTCACAAAATTTCAAGATTTTATTACGCTCCAGTCAAAAGTTGCAAGCATTTGATTGTTGCAAACTTTGATAGGTATAGGACGCACCGTATAGAAGTTAAGGCCATCTGAAGTTTTATCAGTGTTTGATTTGAGACTCAAGGGTACCATAACTATGAGCGATAGCTTAAAATGATAAGAGGCACGAGTACTTTATTGTCACAAAATTTCAAGATTCTATCACGCTCCAGTCAAAAGTTACAAGCATTAGATTGTTGCAAACTTTGATAAGTATAGGACGCAGCGAATAGAAGTTAGGGCCATTTGCAGTCTTATCAGTGTTTGATGTGGGACTCAAGGGTAGCATAGCTATGAGCGATAGCTCAAATTGATAAGAGGCACGAGTACTTTATTGTAAAAAATTTCAAGATTTGATTACGCTGCAGTTAAAAGGTACAAGCATTGGAATGTTGCAAACTATGATAGGTATAGGCAGCACCGTATAGAAGTTAGGTCCATTTGCAGCTTTATCAATGTTTGATTTGGGACTCAAGGGTAGCATAGCTATGAGCGATAGCTTAAATTGGCAAGAGGAACGTGTACATTATTGTCACAAAATTTCAAGATTTTTTTACGCTCCAGTAAAAAGTTACAAGCATTTGAATGTTGCAAACTTTGATAAGTATACGACGCACCGTATAGAAGTTAGGGCCATGTGAAGTTTTATCAGTGTTTGATTTGGGACTCAAGGGCAGCATAGCTATGAGCGATAGCTTAAATTGGTAAGAGCCGCGAGTACTTCATTGTCACAAAATTTCAAGATATGATTATGCTCCAGTTAAAAGGTACAAGTTGAATGTTGCAAACTTTGATAGGTATAGAACGCACCGTATAGAAGTTAGAGCCATTTGAAGTTTTATCAGTGTTTGATTTGGGACTCAAGGGTAGCATAGCTATGAGCGATAGCTTAAATTGATAAGAGCCGCGAGTACTTCATTGTCACAAAATTTCAAGGTTTTATGATGCTCCAGTAAAAAGGTACAAGCATTTGAATGTTGCAAACATTGATAGGTATACGACGCAGAGAATAGAAGTTAGGGCAATTTGCAGTTTTATCAGTGTTTGATTTGGGACTCTAGGGTAGCATAGCTATGAGCGACAACTTTAATTGACAAGAACCAAGCGTACTTTATTGTCACAAAATTTCAAGATTTTATTACGCTCCAGTAAAAAGTTACAATCTTTTGAATGTTGTAAACTTTGATAGGAATAGGACGCACAGTATAGAAGTTAGGGCCATTTGAAGTTATATCAGTGTTTGATTTGGGACTCAAGGGTAGCATAGCTATGAGCGATAGCTTAAATTGATAAGAGGCACGAATACATTATTGTCACAAAATTTCAAGATTTTATGACGCTCTAGTAAAAAGTTACAAGCATTTGCATGTTGCAAACTTTGATAAGTATAGGACGCACCATATAGAAGTTAGAGCCATTTGCAGTCTTATCAGTGTTTGATTTGGGACTGAAGGTTAGCATAGCTATGAGCGATAGCTTAAATTTATAAGAGGCTCGAGTATTTCATTGTTACAAAACTTCAATGTTTTATGACGCTCTATAAAAAAGTACAAGCATTTGAATGTTGCAAACTTTGATAGGTATAGGATGCACCGTATAGAGGTTAGGGCCATTTGAAGTTATATCAGTGTTTGATTTGGGACTCAATGCTAGCATAGCTATGAGCGACAACTTTAAGTGACAAGAGGCACGAGTACATTATTGTCACAAAATTTTAAGATTTTATGACGCTCCAGTAAAAAGTTACAAGCATTTGAATGTTGCAAACTTTGATAAGTATAGGACGCACCGTATAGAAGTTAGGGCCATTTGCAGTCTTATCAGTGTTTGATTTGGGATTCAAGGGTAGCATAGCTATGAGCGATAGCTTAAATTAATAAGAGGCACGAGTACTTTATTGTCACAAAATTTCAAGATTTTATTACGCTCCAGTCAAAAGTTGCAAGCATTTGATTGTTGCAAACTTTGATAGGTATAGGACGCACCGTATAGAAGTTAAGGCCATCTGAAGTTTTATCAGTGTTTGATTTGAGACTCAAGGGTACCATAACTATGAGCGATAGCTTAAAATGATAAGAGGCACGAGTACTTTATTGTCACAAAATTTCAAGATTTTATCACGCTCCAGTCAAAAGTTACAAGCATTAGATTGTTGCAAACTTTGATAAGTATAGGACGCAGCGAATAGAAGTTAGGGCCATTTGCAGTCTTATCAGTGTTTGATGTGGGACTCAAGGGTAGCATAGCTATGAGCGATAGCTCAAATTGATAAGAGGCACGAGTACTTTATTGTAAAAAATTTCAAGATTTGATTACGCTGCAGTTAAAAGGTACAAGCATTGGAATGTTGCAAACTATGATAGGTATAGGCAGCACCGTATAGAAGTTAGGTCCATTTGCAGCTTTATCAATGTTTGATTTGGGACTCAAGGGTAGCATAGCTATGAGCGATAGCTTAAATTGGTAAGAGGAACGTGTACATTATTGTCACAAAATTTCAAGATTTTTTGACGCTCCAGTAAAAAGTTACAAGCATTTGAATGTTGCAAACTTTGATAAGTATACGACGCACCGTATAGAAGTTAGGGCCATGTGAAGTTTTATCAGTGTTTGATTTGGGACTCAAGGGCAGCATAGCTATGAGCGATAGCTTAAATTGGTAAGAGGCACGAGTACATTATTGTCACAAAATTTCAAGATTTTTTGACGCTCCAGTAAAAAGTTACAAGCATTTGAATGTTGCAAACTTTGATAAGTATAGGACGCACCGTATAGAAGTTAGGGCCATTTGAAGTTTTATCTGTGTTTGATTTGGAACTTAAGGGTAGCATAGCTATGAGCGATAGGTTAAATTGATAAGAGGCACGAGAACTTTATTGTCACAAAATTTCAAGATTTTATTACGCTCCAGTCAAAAGATACAAGCATTTGATTGTTGCAAACTTTGATAGGTATGAGAGGCACCGTATAGAAGTTAGGGCCATTTGAAGTTTTATCAGTGTTTGATTTGGGACTCAAGGGTAGCATAGCTATGAGCGATAGCTTAAATTGATAAGAGGCACGAGTACTCTATTGTCACAAAATTTCAAGATTTGATTACGCTCCAGTAAAAAGTTACAACCATTTGATTGTTGCAAACTTTGATAGGTATAGGACGCACCGTATAGAAGTTAGGGCCATTTGAAGTTTTATCAGTGTTTGATTTGGGAATCAAGGGTAGCATAGCTATGAGCGATAGCTTAAATTGATATTAGGCACGAGTACTTTATTGTCACAAAATTTCAATATTTTATGACGCTCCAGTAAAAAGTTACAAGCATTTGAATGTTGCAAACTTTGATAAGTATAGGACGCACCGTATAGAAGTTAGGGTCATTTGAAGTTATATCAGTGTTTGATTTGGGACTCTAGGGTAGCATAGCTATGAGCGATAACTTTAATTGACAAGAACCAAGAGCACTTTATTGTCACAAAATTTCAAAATTTTATTACGTTCCAGTAAAAACTTACAAGCATTTGAATGTTGCAAACTTTGATAGGAATAGGACGCACAGTATAGAAGTTAGGGCCATTTGAAGTTGTATCAGTGTTTGATTTGGGACTCAAGGGAGGAATAACTATGAGCGATAGCTTAAATTGATAAGAGGCACGAGTACTTTATTGTCAAAAATTTCAAGATTTGATTACGCTCCAGTTAAAAGGTACAAGCATTTGATTGTTGCAAACTTTGATAGGTATAGGACGCACCGTATAGAAGTTAGGACCATTTGCAGTTTTATCAGTGTTTGATTTGGGACTCAAGGGTAGCATAGCTATGAGCGATAACTTTGATTGATAAGAGGCACGAGTACTTTATTGTCACAAAATTTCAAGATTTTATGGCGCTCCAATAAAAATTACAAGCATTTGATTGTTGCAAACTTTGATTGGTATAGGACGCACCGTATAGAAGTTAAGACCATTTACGGTTTTATCAGTGTTTGATTTGGGACTCAAGGGTAGCATAGCTATGAGCGATAGCTTAAATTGATAAGAGGCACGAGTACTTTATTGTCAAAAATTTCAAGATTTGATTACGCTCCACTAAAAAGTTACAAGCATTTGAATTTTGCAAACTTTGATAAGTATAGGACGCACCTTATAGAAGTTAGCACCATTTGCAGTCTTATCAGTGTTTGATGTGGGACTCAAGGGTAGCATAGTTATGAGCGATAGCTTCAATTGATAAGAGGCACGAGTACTTTATTGTCAAAAATTTCAAGATTTGATTACGCTCCAGTTAAAAGGTACAAGCATTTGAATGTTGCAAACTTTGATAGGAATAGGACGCACAGTATAGAAGTTAGGGCCATTTGAAATTTTATCAGTAATTGATTTGGGACTAAAGGGTAGCATAGCTATGAGCGATAACTTTAATTGACAAGAGGCTCGAGTACTTAATTGTCACAAAATTTCAAGATTTTATGGCGATCCAGTAAAAATTACAAGAATTTGATTGTTATAGGACGTACCGTATAGAAGTTAGGGCCATTTGAAGTTTTATCAGTGTTTGATTTGGGACTCAAGGGTAGCATAGCTATGAGCGATAGCTTAAATTGATAAGAGGCTCGAGTACTTCATTGTCACAAAATTTCAAGGTTTTATGACGCTCCAGTAAAAAGGTACAAGCATTTGAATGTTGCAAACTTTGATAGGTATAGGACGCACCGTATAGAAGTTAGGGCCATTTGCAGTTTTATCAGTGTTTGATTTGGGACTCAAGGGTAGCATAGCTATGAGCGATAGCTTAAATTGATAAGAGGCTCGAGTACTTCATTGTCACAAAATTTCAAGGTTTTATGACGCTCCAGGAAAGAGGTACAAGCATTTGAATGTTGCAAACTTTGATAGGTATAGGACGCACCGTATATAAGTTAGGGTCATTTGAAGTTTTATCAGTGTTTGATTTGGGACTCAAGGGTAGAATAGCTATGAGCGATAGCTTAAATTGATAAGAGGCACGAGTACATTATTGTCACAAAATTTCAAGATTCTATGACGCTCCTGGAAAAAGTTACAAGCATTTAAATGTTGCAAACTTTGATAAGTATAGGACGCACCGTATAGAAGTTAGGGCCATTTGCAGCCTTATCAGTGTTTGATTTGGGACTCAAGGTTAGCATAGCTATGAGCGATAGCTTAAATTGATACGAGGCTCGAGTATTTCATTGTCACAAAATTTCAATGTTTTATGACGCTCCAGTAAAAAAGTACAAGCATTTGAATGCTGCAAACTTTGATAGGTATAGGATGCACCGTATAGAAATTAGGGCCATTTGAAATTATATCAGTGTTTGATTTGGGATTCAAGGCTAGCATAGCTATGAGCGATAACTTTAATTGACAAGAGTCACGAGTACATCATTGACACAAATTTCAAGATTTTATAACGCTCCAGTAAAAAGTTACAAGCATTTGAATGTTGCAAACTTTGATAAGTATAGGGCGCACCGTATAGAAGTTTGATTTGAGACTCAAGGGTAGCATAGCTATGAGCGATAGCTTAAAATGATAAGAGGGACGAGTACTTTATTGTCACAAAATTTCAAGATTTGATTACGCTCCAGTCAAAAGTTACAAACATTTGATTGTTGCAAACTTTGATAGGTATAGGACGCACCGTATAGAAGTTAGGGCCATTTGCAGTCTTATCAATGTTTGATTTGGGACTCAAGGTTAGCATAGCTATGAGCGATAGCTTAAATTGATAAGAGTCTCGAGTGCTTCATTGTCGCAAAATTTCAAGGTTTTATGACGCTCCAGTAAAAATGTTCAAGCATTTGAATGTTGCAAACTTTGATAGGTATGGGACGCACCTTATAGAAGTTAGGGCCATTTGAAGTTTTATCAGTGTTTGATTTGGGACTCAAGGGTAGCATAGTTATGAGCGATAACTTTAATTGACAAGAGGCACGAGTACTTTATTGTCACAAAATTTCAAGATTTTATGACGCTCCAGTAAAAAGTTACAAGTATTTGATTGTTGCAAACTTTGATGGGTATAGGACGCACCGAATAGAAGTTAGGGCTATTTGAAGTTTTATCAGTGTTTGATTTGGGACTCTAGGGTAGCATAGCTATGAGCGATAACTTTAATTGACAAGAACCAAGCGTACTTTATTGTCACAAAATTTCAAGATTTTATTACGCCCCAGTGAAAAGTTACAAGCTTTTGAATGTTGTAAACTTTGATAGGAATAGGACGCACAGTATAGAAGTTAGGGCCATTTGAAGTTTTATCAGTGTTTGATTTGGGACTCAAGGGTAGCATATCTATGAGCGATAGCTTAAATTGATAAGAGGCACGAGTACATTATTGTCACAAAATTTCAAGATTTTATTACGCTCCAGTAAAAAGTTAGAAGCATTTGAATGTTGCAAACTTTGATAAGTATAGGACGCACCGTATAGAAGTTAGGGCCATTTGCAATCTTCTCAGTGTTTGATTTGGGACTCAAGGGTAGCATAGCTATAAGCGATAGCTTAAATTGATAAGAGGCACGAGAACTTTATTGTCACAAAATTTGAAGATTTTATTACGCTCCAGTCAAAAGTTACAAGCATTTGATTGTTGCAAACTTTGATAAGTATAGGACGCACCGAATAGAAGTTAGGGCCATTTGCAGTCTTATCAGTGTTTGATTTGGGACTCAAGGTTAGCATAGCTATGAGCGATAGCTTAAATTGATAAGAGGCTCGAGTGCTTCATTGTCACAAAATTTCAAGGTTTTATGACGCTCCAGTAAAAATGTTCAAGCATTTGAATGTTGCAAACTTTGATAGGTATAGCACGCACCTTATAGAAGTTAGGGCCATTTGAAGTTTTATCAGTGTTTGATTTGGGGCTCTAGGGTAGCATAGCTATGAGCGATAACTTTAATTGACAAGAACCAAGCGTACTTTATTGTCACAAAATTTCAAGATTTTATTACGCTCCAGTGAAAAGTTACAAGCTTTTGAATGTTGTAAACTTTGATAGGAATAGGACGCACAGTATAGAAGTTAGGGCCATTTGAAGTTTTATCAGTGTTTGATTTGGGACTCAAGGGTAGCATAGCTATGAACGATAGCTTAAATTGATAAGAGGCACGAATACTTTATTGTCAAAAATTTCAAGATTTTATTTCGCTCTAGTCAAAAATGACAAGCATTTGATTGTTGCAAACTTTGATAGTTATAGGACGCACCGTATAGAAGTTAGGGCCATTTGAAGTTTTATCAGTGTTTGATTTGGGACTCAAGGGTAGCATAGCTATGAGCGATAGCTTAAATTGATAAGAGGCACGAGTACTCTATTGTCACAAAATTTCAAGATTTTATGACGCTCCAGTAAAAAGTTAGAAGCATTTGAATGTTGCAAACTTTGATAAGTATAGGACGCACCGTATAGAAGTTAGGGCCATTTGCAATCTTCTCAGTGTTTGATTTGGGACTCAAGGGTAGCATAGCTATAAGCGATAGCTTAAATTGATAAGAGGCACGAGAACTTTATTGTCACAAAATTTGAAGATTTTATTACGCTCCAGTCAAAAGTTACAAGCATTTGATTGTTGCAAACTTTGATAAGTATAGGACGCACCGTATAGAAGCTAGGGCCATTTAAAGTTTTATCAGTGTCTGATTTGGGACTCAATGGAGGCATAGCTATGAGCGATAGCTTAAATTGATAAGAGGCACGAGTACTTTATTGTCAAAAATTTCAAGATTTGATTACGCTCCAGTTAAAAGGTACAAGCATTTGAAAGTTGCAAACTTTGATAGGTATAGGATGCACCGAATAGAAGTTAGGGCCATTTGAAGTTTTTTCAGTGTTTGATTTGGGACTCAAGGGTAGCATAGCTATGAGCGATAACTTAAATTTATAAGAGGCACGAGAACTTTATTGTCACAAAGTTTCAAGATTTTATTACGCTCTAATAAAAAAGTGACAAGCATTTGAATGTTGCAAACTTTGATAAGTATAGGACGCACCCTATAGAAGTTAGGGCCATTTGAAGTTTTATTAGTATTTGATTTGGGACTCAAGGGTAGCATAGATATGAGCGATAGTTTAAATTGATAAGAGGCACGAGTACTTTATTGTCACAAAATTTCAATGTTTTATGACGCTCCAGTAAAAAAGTACAAGCATTTGAATGTTGCAAACTTTGATAGGTATAGGATGCACCGTATAGAAGTTAGGGCCATTTGAAATTATATCAGTGTTTGATTTGGGATTCAAGGCTAGCATAGCTATGAGCGATAACTTTAATTGACAAGAGGCACGAGGACATCATTGTCACAAATTTCAAGATTTTATGACGCTCCAGTAAAAAATTACAAGCATTTGAATGCTTGCAAACTTTGATAAGTATAGGGCGCACCGTATAGAAGTTTTATTTGAGACTCAAGGGTAGCATAGCTATGAGCGATAGCTTAAAATGATAAGAGGCACGAGTACTTTATTGTCGCAAAATTTCAAGATTTGATTACGCTCCAGTCAAAAGTTACAAACATTTGATTGTTGCAAACTTTGATAGGTATAGGACGCACCGTATAGAAGTTAGGGCCATCTGCAGTCTTATCAGTGTTTGATTTGGGACTCAAGGTTAGCATAGCTATGAGCGATAGCTTAAATTGATAAGAGGCTCGAGTGCTTCATTGTCACAAAATTTCAAGGTTTTATGACGCTCCAGTAAAAATGTTCAAGCATTTGAATGTTGCAAACTTTGATAGGTATAGCACGCACCTTATAGAAGTTAGGGCCATTTGAAGTTTTATCAGTGTTTGATTTGGGACTCAAGGGTAGCATAGCTATGAGCGATAACTTTAATTGACAAGAGGCACGAGTACTTTATTGTCACAAAATTTCAAGATTTTATGACGCTCCAGTAAAAAGTTACAAGTATTTGATTGTTGCAAACTTTGATAGGTATAGGACACAGCGAATAGAAGTTAGGGCCATTTGAAGTTTTATCGGTGTTTGATTTGGGACTCAAGGGTAGCATATCTATGAGCGATAGCTTAAATTGATAAGAGGCACGAGTACATTATTGTCACAAAATTTCAAGATTTTATGACGCTCCAGTAAAATGTTACAAGCATTTGAATGTTGCAAACTTTGATAAGTATAGGACACACCGTATAGAGGTTAGGGCCATTTGCAGTCTTATCAGTGTTTGATGTGGGACTCAAGGGTAGCATAGTTATGAGCGATAGCTACAATTGATAAGAGGCACGAGTACTTTATTGTCAAAAATTTCAAGATTTGATTACGCTCCAGTTAAAAGGTACAAGCATTTGAATGTTGCAAACTTTGATAGGAATAGGACGCACAGTATAGAAGTTAGGGCCATTTGAAATTTTATCAGTATTTGATTTGGGACTCAAGGGTAGCATAGCTATGAGCGATAACTTTAATTGACAAGAGGCACGAGTACTTAATTGTCACAAAATTTCAAGATTTTATGGCGCTCCAGTAAAAATTACAAGAATTTGATTGTTATAGGACGCACCGTATAGAAGTTAGGGCCATTTGAAGTTTTATCAGTGTTTGATTTTGAACTCAAGGATAGCATAGCTATGAGCGATAGCTTAAATTGATAAGAGGCTCGAGTACTTCATTGTCACAAAATTTCAAGGTTTTATGACGCTCCAGTAAAAAGGTACAAGCATTTGAATGTTGCAAACTTTGATAGGTATAGGACGCACCGTATAGAAGTTAGGGCCATTTGCAGTTTTATCAGTGTTTGATTTGGGACTCAAGGGTAGCATAGCTATGAGCGATAGCTTAAATTGATAAGAGGCTCGAGTACTTCATTGTCACAAAATTTCAAGGTTTTATGACGCTCCAGGAAAGAGGTACAAGCATTTGAATGTTGCAAACTTTGATAGGTATAGGACGCACCGTATATAAGTTAGGGTCATTTGAAGTTTTATCAGTGTTTGATTTGGGACTCAAGGGTAGCATAGCTATGAGCGATAGCTTAAATTGATAAGAGGCACGAGTACATTATTGTCACAAAATTTCAAGATTTTATGACGCTCCTGGAAAAAGTTACAAGCATTTAAATGTTGCAAACTTTGATAAGTATAGGACGCACCGTAGAGAAGTTAGGGCCATTTGCAGCCTTATCAGTGTTTGATTTGGGACTCAAGGTTAGCATAGCTATGAGCGATAGCTTAAATTGATAAGAGGCTCGAGTATTTCTTTGTCACAAAATTTCAATGTTTTATGACGCTCCAGTAAAAAAGTACAAGCCTTTGAATGCTGCAAACTTTGATAGGTATAGGATGCACCGTATAGAAATTAGGGCCATTTGAAATTATATCAGTGTTTGATTTGGGATTCAAGGCTAGCATAGCTATAAGCGATAGCTTAAATTGATAAGAGGCACGAGAACTTTATTGTCACAAAATTTGAAGATTTTATTACGCTCCAGTCAAAAGTTACAAGCATTTGATTGTTGCAAATTTTGATAAGTATAGGACGCACCGTATAGAAGCTAGGGCCATTTGAAGTTTTATCAGTGTCTGATTTGGGACTCAATGGAGGCATAGCTATGAGCGATAGTTTAAATTGATAAGAGGCACGAGTACTTTATTGTCAAAAATTTCAAGATTTGATTACGCTCCAGTTAAAAGGTACAAGCATTTGAATGTTGCAAATATTGATAGGTATAGGATGCACCGTATAGAAGTTAGGGCCATTTGCAGTTTTATCAGTATTTGATTTGGGACTCAAGGGTAGCATAGCTATGAGCGATAGCTTAAATTGATAAGAGGCACGAGAACTTTATTGTCACAAAGTTTCAAGATTTTATTACGCTCTAATAAAAAAGTGACAAGCATTTGAATGTTGCAAACTCTGATAAGTATAGGACGCACCCTTTAGAAGTTAGGGCCATTTGAAGTTTTATTAGTATTTAATTTGGGACTCAAGGGTAGCATAGATATGAGCGATAGTTTAAATTGATAAGAGGCACGAGTACTTTATTGTCACAAAATTTCAATGTTTTATGACGCTCCAGTAAAAAAGTACAAGCATTTGAATGCTGCAAACTTTGATAGGTATAGGATGCACCGTATAGAAGTTAGGGCCATTTGAAATTATATCAGTGTTTGATTTGGGATTCAAGGCTAGCATAGCTATGAGCGATAACTTTAATTGACAAGAGGCACGAGTACATCATTGTCACAAATTTCAAGATTTTATGACGCTCCAGTAAAAAGTTACAAGCATTTGAATGTTGCAAACTTTGATAAGTATAGGGCGCACCGTATAGAAGTTTGATTTGAGACTCAAGGGTAGCATAGCTATGAGCGATAGCTTAAAATGATAAGAGGCACGAGTACTTTATTGTCGCAAAATTTCAAGATTTGATTACGCTCCAGTCAAAAGTTACAAACATTTGATTGTTGCAAACTTTGATAGGTATAGGACGCACCGTATAGAAGTTAGGGCCATTTGCAGTCTTATCAGTGTTTGATTTGGGACTCAAGGTTAGCATAGCTATGAGCGATAGCTCAAATTGATAAGAGGCTCGAGTGCTTCATTGTCACAAAATTTCAAGGTTTTATGACGCTCCAGTAAAAATGTTCAAGCATTTGAATGTTTCAAACTTTGATAGGTATAACACGCACCTTATAGAAGTTAGGGCCATTTGAAGTTTTATCAGTGTTTGATTTGGGACTCAAGGGTAGCATAGCTATGAGCGATAACTTTAATTGACAAGAGGCACGAGTACTTTATTGTCACAAAATTTCAAGATTTTATGACGCTCCAGTAAAAAGTTACAAGTATTTGATTGTTGTAAACTTTGATAGGTATAGGACACACCGAATAGAAGTTAGGGACATTTGAAGTTTTATCGGTGTTTGATTTGGGACTCAAGGGTAGCATATCTATGAGCGATAGCTTAAATTGATAAGAGGCACGAGTACATTATTGTCACAAAATTTCAAGATTTTATGACGCTCCAGTAAAATGTTACAAGCATTTGAATGTTGCAAACTTTGATAAGTATAGGACGCACCGTATAGAAGTTAGGGTCATTTGCAGTCTTATCAGTGTTTGATTTGGGACTCAAGGTTATCATAGCTATGAGCGATAGCTTAAATTGATAAGAGGCACGAGAACTTTATTGTCACAAAATTTCAAGATTTTATTACGCTCCAGTCAAAAGTTACAAGCATTTGATTGTTGCAAACTTTGATAGGTATAGGACGCACCGTATAGAAGTTAGGGCCATCTGAAGTTTTATCAGTGTTTGATTTGAGACTCAAGGGTAGCAGAGCTATGAGCGATAACTTTAATTAACAAGAGGCACGAGTACATCAACGTCACAAAATTTCAAGATTTTATGACGTTCCAGTAAAAAGTTACAAGCATTTTAATGTTGCAAACTTTGATAAGTATAGGACGCACCGTATAGAAGTTAGGACCATTTGCAATCTTATCAGTGTTTGATTTGGGACTCAAGGGTAGCATAGCTATGAGCGATAGCTTAAATTGATAAGAGGCTCGAGTATTTCATTGTCACAAAATTTCAATATTTTATGACGCTCCAGTGAAAAAGTACAAGCATTTGAATGTTGCAAACTTTGATAGGTATAGGACGCACCGTATAGAAGTTAGGGCCATTTGCAGTCTTATCAGTGTTTGATTTGGAACTCAAGGCTAGCATAGCTATGAGCGATAACTTTAATTGACAAGAGGCACGAGTACATCAACGTCACAAAATTTCAAGATTTTATGACGCTCCAGTAAAAAGCTACAAGCATTTTAATGTTGCAAACTTTGATAAGTATAGGACGCACCGTATAGAAGTTAGGGCCATTTGCAATCTTATCAGTGTTTGATTTGGGACTCAAGGGTAGCATAGCTATGAGCGATAGCTTAAATTGATAAGAGGCACGAGAACTTTATTGTCACAAAATTTCAAGATTTTATTACGCTCCAGTCAAAAGTTACAAGCATTTGATTGTTGCAAACTTTGATAGGTATAGGACGCACCGTATAGAAGTTAGGGCCATCTGAAGTTTTATCAGTGTTTGATTTGAGACTCAAGGGTAGCATAGCTATGAGCGATAGCTTAAAATGATAAGAGGCACGAGTACTTTATTGTCACAAAATTTCAAGATTTTATTACGCTAAAGTCTAAAGTTACAAGCATTTGATTGTTGCAAACTTTGATAAGTATAGGACGCACCGTATAGAAGCTAGGGCCATTTGAAGTTTAATCAGTGTTTGATTTGGGACTCAAGGGTAGCATAGCTATGAGCGATAGCTTAAATTGATAAGAGGCACGAGAACTTTATTGTCACAAAATTTCAAGATTTTATTACGCTCCAGTCAAAAGTTACAAGCATTTGATTGTTGCAAACTTTGATAGGTATAGGACGCACCGTATAGAAGCTAGGGCCATTTGCAGTTTTATCAGTGTTTGATTTGGGACTCAAGGGTAGCATAGCTATGAGCGATAGCTTAAATTGATAAGAGGCACGAGAACTTTATTGTCACAAAGTTTCAAGATTTTAGTACGCTCTAGTAAAAAGTGACAAGCATTTGAATGTTGCAAACTTTGATAAGTATAGGACGCACCCTATAGAAGTTAGGGCCATTTGAAGTTTTATTAGTATTTGATTTGTGACTCAAGGATAGCATAGATATGAGCGATAGTTTAAATTGATAAGAGGCACGAGTACTTTATTGTCACAAAATTTCAAGATATTATTACGCTCCAGTCAAAAGTTACAAGCATTTGATTATTGCAAACTTTGATAAGTATAGGACGCACCGTATAGAAGTTAGGGCCATTTGAAGTTTTATCAGTGTTTGATTTGGGACTCAAGGGTAGCATAGCTATGAGCGATAGCTTAAATTGATAAGAGGCTCGAGTACTTCTTTGTCACAAAATTTCAAGATTTTATGACGCTCCAGTAAAAAGGTACAAGCATTTGAATGTTGCAAACTTTGATAGGTATAGGACGCACCGTATAGAAGTTAGGGCCATTTGCAGTTTTATCAGTGTTTGATTTGGGACTCAAGGGTAGCATAGCTATGAGCGATAGCTTAAATTGATAAGGGGCTCGAGTACTTCATTGTTACTAAATTTCAAGGTTTTATGACGCTCCAGTAAAAAGGTACAAGCATTTGAATGTTGCAAACTTTGATAGGTATAGGACGCACCGTATAGAAGTTAGGGCCATTTGAAGTTTTATCAGTGTTTGATTTGGGACTCAAGGGTAGAATAGCTATGAGCGATAGCTTAAATTGATAAGAGGCACGAGTACATTGTTGTCACAAAATTTCAAGATTTTATGACGCTCCAGTAAAAAGTTACAAGCATTTAAATGTTGCAAACTTTGATAAGTATAGGACGCACCGTATAGAAGTTAGGGCCATTTGCAGTCTTATCAGTGGTTGATTTGGGACTCAAGGTTAGCTATGAGCGATAGCTTAAGTTGATAAGAGGCTCGAGTATTTCATTGTCACAAAATTTCAATGTTTTATGACGCTCCAGTAAAAAAGTACAAGCATTTGAATGTTGCAAACTTTGATAGGTATAGCACGCACCTTATAGAAGTTAGGGCCATTTGAAGTTTTATCAGTGTTTGATTTGGGACTCAAGGGCAGAATAGCTATGAGCGATAACTTTAATTGACAAGAGGCACGAGTACATCATTGTCACAAATTTCAAGATTTTATGACGCTCCAGTAAAAAGTTACAAGCATTTGAATGTTGCAAACTTTGATAAGTATAGGGCGCACCGTATAGAAGTTAGGGCCATTTGCAGTCTTATCAGTGTTTGATTTGGGACTCAAGGTTAGCATAGCTATGAGCGATAGCTTAAATTGGTAAGAGGCTCGAGTGCTTCATTGTCGCAAAATTTCAAGGTTTTATGACGCTCCAGTCAAAAGTTACAAACATTTGATTGTTGCAAACTTTGATAGGTATAGGAAGCACCGTATAGAAGTTAGGGCCATTTGCAGTCTTATCAGTGTTTGATTTGGGACTCAAGGTTAGCATAGCTATGAGCGATAGCTTAAATTGGTAAGAGGCTCGAGTGCTTCATTGTCGCAAAATTTCAAGGTTTTATGACGCTCCAGTAAAAATGTTCAAGCATTTGAATGTTGCAAACTTTGATAAGTATAGGACGCACCGTATAGAAGCTAGGGCCATTTGAAGTTTTATCAGTGTTTGATTTGGGACTCAAGGGAGGCATAGCTATGAGCGATAGCTTAAATTGATAAGAGGCACGAGTACATTATTGTCAAAAATTTCAAGATTTGATTACGCTCCAGTTAAAAGGTACAAGCATTTGAATGTTGCAAACTTTTATAGGTATAGGACGCACCGTATAGAAGTTAGGGCCATTTGCAGTTTTATCAGTGTTTGATTTGGGACTCAAGGGTAGCATAGCTATGAGCGATAGCTTAAATTGATAAGAGGCACGAGAACTTTATTGTCACAAAGTTTCAAGATTTTATTAAGCTCTAGTAAAAAGTGACAAGCATTTGAATGTTGCAAACTTTGATAAGTATTGGACGCACCCTATAGAATTTAGGGCCATTTGAAGTTTTATTAGTATTTGATTTGTGACACAAGGGTAGCATAAATATGAGCGATAGTTTAAATTGATAAGAGGCACGAGTACTTTATTGTCACAAAATTTCAAGATATTATTACGCTCCAGTCAAAAGTTACAAGCATTTGATTGTTGCAAACTTTGATAGGTATAGGACGCACCGTATAGAAGTTAGGGCCATCTGAAGTTTTATCAGTGTTTGATTTGGGACTCAAGGGTAGCATAGCTATGATCGATAACTTTAATTGACAAGAGGCACGAGTACATCAACGTCACAAAATTTTAAGATTTTATGACGCTCCAGTAAAAAGTTACAAGCATTTTAATGTTGCAAACTTTGATAAGTATAGGACGCACCGTATAGAAGTTAGGGCCATTTGCAATCTTATCAGTGTTTGATTTGGGACTCAAGGGTAGCATAGCTATGAGCGATAGCTTAAATTGATAAGAGGCTCGAGTATTTCATTGTCACAAAATTTCAATATTTTATGACGCTCCAGTAAAAAAGTACAAGCATTTGAATGTTGCAAACTTTGATAGGTATAGGACGCACCGTATAGAAGTTAGGGCCATTTGAAGTTATATCAGTGTTTGATTTGGGACTCAAGGCTAGCATAGCTAAGAGCGATAACTTTAATTGACAAGAGGCACGAGTACATCAACGTCACAAAATTTCAAGATTTTATGACGCTCCAGTAAAAAGTTACAAGCATTTTAATGTTACAAACTTTGATAAGTATAGGACGCACCGTATAGAAGTTAGGGCCATTTGCAATCTTATCAGTGTTTGATTTGGGACTCAAGGGTAGCATAGCTATGAGCGATAACTTAAATTGATAAGAGGCACGAGAACTTTATTGTCACAAAATTTCAAGATTTTATTACGCTCCAGTCAAAAGTTACAAGCATTTGATTGTTGCAAACTTTGATAGGTATAGGACTCACCCTATAGAAGTTAGGGCCATCTGAAGTTTTATCAGTGTTTGATTTGAGACTCAAGGGTAGCATAGCTATGAGCGATAGCTTAAAATGATAAGAGGCACGAGTACTTTATTGTCACAAAATTTCAAGATTTTATTACGCTAAAGTCAAAAGTTACAAGCATTTGATTGTTGCAAATTTTGATAAGTATAGGACGCACCGTATAGAAGCTAGGGCCATTTGAAGTTTTATCAGTGTTTGATTTGGGACTCAAGGGAGGCATAGCTATGAGCGATAGCTTAAATTGATAAGAGGCACGAGTACATTATTGTCAAAAATTTCAAGATTTGATTACGCTCCAGTTAAAAGGTACAAGCATTTGAATGTTGCAAACTTTGATAGGTATAGGACGCACCGTATAGAAGTTAGGGCCATTTGCAGTTTTATCAGTGTTTGATTTGGGACTCAAGGGTAGCATAGCTATGAGCGATAGCTTAAATTGATAAGAGGCACGAGAACTTTATTGTCACAAAGTTTCAAGATTTTATTACGCTCTAGTAAAAAGAGACAAGCATTTGAATGTTACAAACTTTGATAAGTATAGGACGCACCCTATAGAAGTTAGGGCCATTTGAAGTTTTATTAGTATTTGATTTGTGACTCAAGGGTAGCATAGATATGAGCGATAGTTTAAATTGATAAGAGGCACAAGTACTTTATTGTCACAAAATTTCAAGATATTATTACGCTCCAGTCAAAAGTTACAAGCATTTGATTATTGCAAACTTTGATAGGTATAGGACCACCGTATAGAAGTTAGGGCCATTTGAAGTTTTATCAGTGTTTGATTTGGGACTCAAGGGTAGCATAGCTATGAGCGATAGCTTAAATTGATAAGAGGCACGAGTACATTGTTGTCACAAAATTTCAAGATTTTATGACGCTCCAGTAAAAAGTTACAAGCATTTAAATGTTGCAAACTTTGATAAGTATAGGACGCACCGTATAGAAGTTAGGGCCATTTGCAGTCTTATCAGTGGTTGACTTGGGACTCAAGGTTAGCATAGCTATGAGCGATAGCTTAAATTGAAAAGAGGCTCGAGTATTTCATTGGCACAAAATTTCAATGTTTTATGACGCTCCAGTAAAAAAGTACAAGCATTTGAATGTTGCAAACTTTGATAGGTATGGGATGCACCGTATAGAAGTTAGGGCCATTTGAAATTATATCAGTGTTTGATTTGGGATTCAAGGCTAGCGATAACTTTAATTGACAAGAGGCACGAGTACATCATTTTCACAAATTTCAAGATTTTATGACGCTCCAGTAAAAAGTTACAAGCATTTGAATGTTGCAAGCTTTGATAAGTATAGGGCGCACCGTATAGAAGTTTGATTTGAGACTCAAGGTTATCATAGCTATGAGCGATAGCTTAAATTGATAAGAGGCACGAGAACTTTATTGTCACAAAATTTCAAGATTTTATTACGCTCCAGTCAAAAGTTACAAGCATTTGATTGTTGCAAACTTTGATAGGTATAGGACGCACCGTATAGAAGTTAGGGCCATCTGAAGTTTTATCAGTGTTTGATTTGAGACTCAATGGTAGCATAGCTATGAGCGATAACTTTAATTGACAAGAGGCACGAGTACATCAACGTCACAAAATTTCAAGATTTTATGACGCTCCAGTAAAAAGTTACAAGCATTTTAATGTTGCAAACTTTGATAAGTATAGGACGCACCGTATAGAAGTTAGGGCCATTTGCAATCTTATCAGTGTTTGATTTGGGACTCAAGGGTAGCATAGCTATGAGCGATAGCTTAAATTGATAAGAGGCTCGAGTATTTCATTGTCACAAAATTTCAATATTTTATGACGCTCCAGTAAAAAAGTACAAGCGTTTGAATGTTGCAAACTTTGAAGGTATAGGACGCACCGTATAGAAGTTAGGGCCATTTGAAGTTATATCAGTGTTTGATTTGGGACTCAAGGATAGCATAGCTAAGAGCGATAACTTTAATTGACAAGAGGCACGAAAACATCAACGTCACAAAATTTCAAGATTTTATGACGCTCCAGTAAAAAGTTACAAGCATTTTAATGTTGCAAACTTTGATAAGTATAGGACGCACCGTATAGAAGTTAGGGCCATTTGCAATCTTATCAGTGTTTGATTTGGGACTCAAGGGTAGCATAGCTATGAGCGATAGCTTAAATTGATAAGAGGCTCGAGTATTTCATTGTCACAAAATTTCAATATTTTATGACGCTCCAGTAAAAAAGTACAAGCATTTGAATGTTGCAAACTTTGATAGGTATAGGACGCACCGTATAGAAGTTAGGGCCATTTGAAGTTATATCAGTGTTTGATTTGGGACTCAAGGCTAGCATAGCTAAGAGCGATAACTTTAATTGACAAGAGGCACGAGTACATCAACGTCACAAAATTTCAAGATTTTATGACGCTCCAGTAAAAAGTTACAAGCATTTTAATGTTGCAAACTTTGATAAGTATAGGACGCACCGTATAGAAGCTAGGGCCATTTGAAGTTTTATCAGTGTTTGATTTGGGACTCAAGGGAGGCATAGCTATGAGCGATAGCTTAAATTGATAAGAGGCACGAGTACATTATTGTCAAAAATTTCAAGATTTGATTACGCTCCAGTTAAAAGGTACAAGCATTTGAATGTTGCAAACTTTGATAGGTATAGGACGCACCGTATAGAAGTTAGGGCCATTTGAAGTTTTATTAGTATTTGATTTGTGACTCAAGGGTAGCATAGATATGAGCGATAGTTTAAATTGATAAGAGGCACGAGTACTTTATTGTCACAAAATTTCAAGATATTATTACGCTCCAGTCAAAAGTTACAAGCATTTGATTATTGCAAACTTTGATAGGTATAGGACCACCGTATAGAAGTTAGGGCCATTTGAAGTTTTATCAGTGTTTGATTTGGGACTCAAGGGTAGCATAGCTATGAGCGATAGCTTAAATTGATAAGAGGCACGAGTACATTGTTGTCACAAAATTTCAAGATTTTATGACGCTCCAGTAAAAAGTTACAAGCATTTAAATGTTGCAAACTTTGATAAGTATAGGACGCACCGTATAGAAGTTAGGGCCATTTGCAGTCTTATCAGTGGTTGATTTGGGACTCAAGGTTAGCATAGCTATGAGCGATAGCTTAAATTGATAAGAGGCTCGAGTATTTCATTGGCACAAAATTTCAATGTTTTATGACGCTCCAGTAAAAAAGTACAAGCATTTGAATGTTGCAAACTTTGATAGGTATGGGATGCACCGTATAGAAGTTAGGGCCATTTGAAATTATATCAGTGTTTGATTTGGGATTCAAGGCTAGCATAGCTATGAGCGATAACTTTAATTGACAAGAGGCACGAGTACATCATTTTCACAAATTTCAAGATTTTATGACGCTCCAGTAAAAAGTTACAAGCATTTGAATGTTGCAAACTTTGATAAGTATAGGGCGCACCGTATAGAAGTTTGATTTGAGACTCAAGGTTATCATAGCTATGAGCGATAGCTTAAATTGATAAGAGGCACGAGAACTTTATTGTCACAAAATTTCAAGATTTTATTACGCTCCAGTCAAAAGTTACAAGCATTTGATTGTTGCAAACTTTCATAGGTATAGGACGCACCGTATAGAAGTTAGGGCCATCTGAAGTTTTATCAGTGTTTGATTTGAGACTCAATGGTAGCATAGCTATGAGCGATAACTTTAATTGACAAGAGGCACGAGTACATCAACGTCACAAAATGTCAAGATTTTATGACGCTCCAGTAAAAAGTTACAAGCATTTTAATGTTGCAAACTTTGATAAGTATAGGACGCACCGTATAGAAGTTAGGTCCATTTGCAATCTTATCAGTGTTTGATTTGGGACTCAAGGGTAGCATAGCTATGAGCGATAGCTTAAATTGATAAGAGGCTCGAGTATTTCATTGTCACAAAATTTCAATATTTTATGACGCTCCAGTAAAAAAGTACAAGCGTTTGAATGTTGCAAACTTTGATAGGTATAGGACGCACCGTATAGAAGTTAGGGCCATTTGAAGTTATATCAGTGTTTGATTTGGGACTCATGGATAGCATAGCTAAGAGCGATAACTTTAATTGACAAGAGGCACGAAAACATCAACGTCACAAAATTTCAAGATTTTATGACGCTCCAGTAAAAAGTTACAAGCATTTTAATGTTGCAAACTTTGATAAGTATAGGACGCACCGTATAGAAGTTAGGGCCATTTGCAGTCTTATCAGTGGTTGATTTGGGACTCAAGGTTAGCATAGCTATGAGCGATAGCTTAAATTGATAAGAGGCTCGAGTATTTCATTGGCACAAAATTTCAATGTCTTATGACGCTCCAGTAAAAAAGTACAAGCATTTGAATGTTGCAAACTTTGATAGGTATGGGATGCACCGTATAGAAGTTAGGGCCATTTGAAATTATATCAGTGTTTGATTTGGGATTCAAGGCTAGCATAGCTATGAGCGATAACTTTAATTGACAAGAGGCACGAGTACATCATTGTCACAAATTTCAAGATTTTATGACGCTCCAGTAAAAAGTTACAAGCATTTGAATGTTGCAAACTTTGATAAGTATAGGGCGCTTCGTATAGAAGTTTGATTTGAGACTCAAGGGTAGCATAGCTATGAGCGATAGCTTAAATTGATAAGGGGCTCGAGTACTTCATTGTCACAAAATTTCAAGGTTTTATGACGCTCCAGTAAAAAGGTACAAGCATTTGAATGTTGCAAACTTTGATAGGTATGGGATGCACCGTATAGAAGCTAGGGCCACTTGAAGTTTTATCAGTGTTTGATTTGGGACTCAAGGGAGGCATAGCTATGAGCGATAGCTTAAATTGATAAGAGGCACGAGTACATTATTGTCAAAAATTTCAAGATTTGATTACGCTCCAGTTAAAAGGTACAAGCATTTGAATGTTGCAAACTTTGATAGGTATAGGACGCACCGTATAGAAGTTAGGGCCATTTGCAGTTTTATCAGTGTTTGATTTGGGACTCAAGGGTAGCATAGCTATGAGCGATAGCTTAAATTGATAAGAGGCACGAGAACTTTATTGTCACAAAGTTTCAAGATTTTATTACGCTCTAGTAAAAAGTGACAAGCATTTGAATGTTGCAAACTTTGATAAGTATAGGACGCACCGTATAGAAGTTAGGGCCATCTGAAGTTTTATCAGTGTTTGATTTGAGACTCAATGGTAGCATAGCTATGAGCGGTAACTTTAATTGACAAGAGGCACGAGTACATCAACGTCACAAAATTTCAAGATTTTATGACGCTCCAGTAAAAAGTTACAAGCATTTTAATGTTGCAAACTTTGATAAGTATAGGACGCACCGTATAGAAGTTAGGGCCATTTGCAATCTTATCAGTGTTTGATTTGGGACTCAAGGGTAGCATAGCTATGAGCGATAGCTTAAATTGATAAGAGGCTCGAGTATTTCATTGTCACAAAATTTCAATATTTTATGACGCTCCAGTAAAAAAGTACAAGCATTTGAATGTTGCAAACTTTGATAGGTATAGGACGCACCGTATAGAAGTTAGGGCCATTTGAAGTTATATCAGTGTTTGATTTGGGACTCAAGGATAGCATAGCTAAGAGCGATAACTTTAATTGACAAGAGGCACGAGTACATCAACGTCACAAAATTTCAAGATTTTATGACGCTCCAGTAAAAAGTTACAAGCATTTTAATGTTGCAAACTTTGATAAGTATAGGACGCACCGTATAGAAGTTAGGGCCATTTGCAGTCTTATCAGTGGTTGATTTGGGACTCAAGGTTAGCATAGCTATAGCGATAGCTTAAATTGATAAGAGGCTCGAGTATTTCATTGGCACAAAATTTCAATGTTTTATGACGCTCCAGTAAAAAAGTACAAGCATTTGAATGTTGCAAACTTTGATAGGTATGGGATGCACCGTATAGAAGTTAGGGCCATTTGAAATTATATCAGTGTGTGATTTGGGATTCAAGGCTAGCATAGCTATGAGCGATAACTTTAATTGACAAGAGGCACGAGTACATCATTGTCACAAATTTCAAGATTTTATGACGCTCCAGTAAAAAGTTACAAGCATTTGAATGTGGCAAACTTTGATAAGTATAGGGCGCACCGTATAGAAGTTTGATTTGAGACTCAAGGGTAGCATAGCTATGAGCGATAGCTTAAATTGATAAGAGGCTCGAGTACTTCATTGTCACAAAATTTCAAGGTTTTATGACGCTCCAGTAAAAAGGTACAAGCATTTGAATGTTGCAAACTTTGATAGGTATGGGATGCACCGTATAGAAGCTAGGGCCATTTGAAGTTTTATCAGTGTTTGATTTGGGACTCAAGGGAGGCATAGCTATGAGCGATAGCTTAAATTGATAAGAGGCACGAGTACATTATTGTCAAAAATTTCAAGATTTGATTACGCTCCAGTTAAAAGGTACAAGCATTTGAATGTTGCAAACTTTGATAGGTATAGGACGCACCGTATAGAAGTTAGGGCCATTTGCAGTTTTATCAGTGTTTGATTTGGGACTCAAGGGTAGCATAGCTATGAGCGATAGCTTAAATTGATAAGAGGCACGAGAACTTTATTGTCACAAAGTTTCAAGATTTTATTACGCTCTAGTAAAAAGTGACAAGCATTTGAATGTTGCAAACTTTGATAAGTATAGGACGCACCCTATAGAAGTTAGGGCCATTTGCAGTTTTATCAGTGTTTGATTTGAGACTCAAGGTTATCATAGCTATGAGCGATAGCTTAAATTGATAAGAGGCACGAGAACTTTATTGTCACAAAATTTCAAGATTTTATTACGCTCCAGTCAAAAGTTACAAGCATTTGATTGTTGCAAACTTTCATAGGTATAGGACGCACCGTATAGAAGTTAGGGCCATCTGAAGTTTTATCAGTGTTTGATTTGAGACTCAATGGTAGCATAGCTATGAGCGATAACTTTAATTGACAAGAGGCACGAGTACATCAACGTCACAAAATTTCAAGATTTTATGACGCTCCAGTAAAAAGTTACAAGCATTTTAATGTTGCAAACTTTGATAAGTATAGGACGCACCGTATAGAAGTTAGGGCCAA
The DNA here is from genome assembly GCA_920105625.2 of Clusia tigrina. Taxonomy (NCBI): domain Eukaryota; kingdom Metazoa; phylum Arthropoda; class Insecta; order Diptera; family Clusiidae; genus Clusia; species Clusia tigrina. The sequence continues at coordinate 205,231,788 of OV050030.1, read as the reverse complement.
TTGCAATCTTATCAGTGTTTGATTTGGGACTCAAGGGTAGCATAGCTATGAGCGATAGCTTAAATTGATAAGAGGCTCGAGTATTTCATTGTCACAAAATTTCAATATTTTATGATGCTCCAGTAAAAAAGTACAAGCGTTTGAATGTTGCAAACTTTGATAGGTATAGGACGCACCGTATAGAAGTTAGGGCCATTTGAAGTTATATCAGTGTTTGATTTGGGACTCATGGATAGCATAGCTAAGAGCGATAACTTTAATTGACAAGAGGCACGAAAACATCAAAGTCACAAAATTTCAAGATTTTATGACGCTCCAGTAAAAAGTTACAAGCATTTTAATGTTGCAAACTTTGATAAGTATAGGACGCACCGTATAGAAGTTAGGGCCATTTGCAGTCTTATCAGTGGTTGATTTGGGACTCAAGGTTAGCATAGCTATGAGCGATAGCTTAAATTGATAAGAGGCTCGAGTACTTCATTGTCACAAAATTTCAAGGTTTTATGACGCTCCAGTAAAAAGGTACAAGCATTTGAATGTTGCAAACTTTGATAGGTATGGGATGCACCGTATAGAAGCTAGGGCCATTTGAAGTTTTATCAGTGTTTGATTTGGGACTCAAGGGAGGCATAGCTATGAGCGATAGCTTAAATTGATAAGAGGCACGAGAACATTATTGTCAAAAATTTCAAGATTTGATTACGCTCCAGTTAAAAGGTACAAGCATTTGAATGTTGCAAACTTTGATAGGTATAGGACGCACCGTATAGAAGTTAGGGCCATTTGCAGTTTTATCAGTGTTTGATTTGGGACTCAAGGGTAGCATAGCTATGAGCGATAGCTTAAATTGATAAGAGGCACGAGAACTTTATTGTCACAAAGTTTCAAGATTTTATTACGCTCTAGTAAAAAGTGACAAGCATTTGAATGTTGCAAACTTTGATAAGTATAGGACGCACCGTATAGAAGTTAGGGCCATCTGAAGTTTTATCAGTGTTTGATTTGAGACTCAATGGTAGCATAGCTATGAGCGATAACTTTAATTGACAAGAGGCACGAGTACATCAACGTCACAAAATTTCAAGATTTTATGACGCTCCAGTAAAAAGTTACAAGCATTTTAATGTTGCAAACTTTGATAAGTATAGGACGCACCGTATAGAAGTTAGGGCCATTTGCAATCTTATCAGTGTTTGATTTGGGACTCAAGGGTAGCATAGCTATGAGCGATAGCTTAAATTGATAAGAGGCTCGAGTATTTCATTGTCACAAAATTTCAATATTTTATGATGCTCCAGTAAAAAAGTACAAGCATTTGAATGTTGCAAACTTTGATAGGTATAGGACGCACCGTATAGAAGTTAGGGCCATTTGAAGTTATATCAGTGTTTGATTTGGGACTCAAGGATAGCATAGCTAAGAGCGATAACTTTAATTGACAAGAGGCACGAGTACATCAACGTCACAAAATTTCAAGATTTTATGACGCTCCAGTAAAAAGTTACAAGCATTTTAATGTTGCAAACTTTGATAAGTATAGAACGCACCGTATAGAAGTTAGGGCCATTTGCAGTCTTATCAGTGGTTGATTTGGGACTCAAGGTTAGCATAGCTATGAGCGATAGCTTAAATTGATAAGAGGCTCGAGTATTTCATTGGCACAAAATTTCAATGTTTTATGACGCTCCAGTAAAAAAGTACAAGCATTTGAATGTTGCAAACTTTGATAGGTATGGGATGCACCGTATAGAAGTTAGGGCCATTTGAAATTATATCAGTGTGTGATTTGGGATTCAAGGCTAGCATAGCTATGAGCGATAACTTTAATTGACAAGAGGCACGAGTACATCATTGTCACAAATTTCAAGATTTTATGACGCTCCAGTAAAAAGTTACAAGCATTTGAATGTTGCAAACTTTGATAAGTATAGGGCGCACCGTATAGAAGTTTGATTTGAGACTCAAGGGTAGCATAGCTATGAGCGATAGCTTAAAATGATAAGAGGCACGAGTACTTTATTGTCGCAAAATTTCAAGATTTGATTACGCTCCAGTCAAAAGTTACAAACATTTGATTGTTGCAAACTTTGATAGGTATAGGACGCACCGTATAGAAGTTAGGGCCATTTGCAGTCTTATCAGTGTTTGATTTGGGACTCAAGGTTAGCATAGCTATGAGCGATAGCTTAAATTGATAAGAGGCTCGAGTGCTTCATTGTCACAAAATTTCAAGGTTTTATGACGCTCCAGTAAAAATGTTCAAGCATTTGAATGTTTCAAACTTTGATAGGTATAACACGCACCTTATAGAAGTTAGGGCCATTTGAAGTTTTATCAGTGTTTGATTTGGGACTCAAGGGTAGCATAGCTATGAGCGATAGCTTAAATTGATAAGGGGCTCGAGTACTTCATTGTCACAAAATTTCAAGGTTTTATGACGCTCCAGTAAGAAGGTACAAGCATTTGAATGTTGCAAACTTTGATAGGTATAGGACGCACCGTATAGAAGTTAGGGCCATTTGAAGTTTTATCAGTGTTTGATTTGGGATTCAAGGCTAGCATAGCTATGAGCGATAACTTTAATTGACAAGAGGCACGAGTACATCATTGTCACAAATTTCAAGATTTTATGACGCTCCAGTAAAAAGTTACAAGCATTTGAATGTTGCAAACTTTGATAAGTATAGGGCGCACCGTATAGAAGTTTGATTTGAGACTCAAGGGTAGCATAGCTATGAGCGATAGCTTAAAATGATAAGAGGCACGAGTACTTTATTGTCACAAAATTTCAAGATTTCATTACGCTCCAGTCAAAAGTTACAAACATTTGATTGTTGCAAACTTTGATAGGTATAGGACGCACCGCATAGAAGTTAGGGCCATTTGCAGTCTTATCAGTGTTTGATTTGGGACTCAAGGTTAGCATAGCTATGAGCGATAGCTTAAATTGATAAGAGGCTCGAGTGCTTCATTGTCGCAAAATTTCAAGGTTTTATGACGCTCCAGTAAAAATGTTCAAACATTTGAATGTTTTAAACTTTGATAGGAATAGGACGCACCTTATAGAAGTTAGGGCCATTTGAAGTTTTATCAGTGTTTGATTTGAGACTCAAGGGTAGCATAGCTATGAGCGATAGCTTAAAATGATAAGAGGCACGAGTACTTTATTGTCACAAAATTTCAAGATTTGATTACGCTCCAGTCAAAAGTTACAAACATTTGATTGTTGCAAACTTTGATAGGTATAGGGACGCACCGTATAGAAGTTAGGGCCATTTGCAGTCTTCTCAGTGTTTGATTTGGGACTCAAGGTTAGCATAGCTATGAGCGATAGCTTAAATTGATAAGAGGCTCGAGTGCTTCATTGTCGCAAAATTTCAAGGTTTTATGACGCTCCAGTAAAAATGTTCAAGCATTTGAATGTTGCAAACTTTGATAGGTATAGGACGCACCTTATAGAAGTTAGGGCCATTTGAAGTTTTATCAGTGTTTGATTTGGGACTCAATTGTAGCATAGCTATGAGCGATAACTTTAATTGACAAGAGGCACGAGTACTTTATTGTCACAAAATTTCAAGATTTTATGACGCTCCAGTAAAAAGTTACAAGTATTTGATTGTTGCAAACTTTGATAGCTATAGGACGCACCGAATAGAAGTTAGGGCCATTTGAAGTTTTATCAGTGTTTGATTTGGGACTCTAGGGTAGCATAGCTATGAGCGATAACTTTAATTGACAAGAACCAAGCGTACTTTATTGTCACAAAATTTCAAGATTTTATTACGCTCCAGTGAAAAGTTACAAGCTTTTGAATGTTGTAAACTTTGATAGGAATAGGACGCACAGTAGAGAAGTTAGGGCCATTTGAAGTTTTATCAGTGTTTGATTTGGGACTCATGGGTAGCATAGCTATGAACGATAGCTTAAATTGATAAGAGGCACGAATACTTTATAGTCAAAAATTTCAAGATTTTATTACGCTTTAGTCAAAAATTACAAGCATTTGATTGTTGCAAACTTTGATAGTTATAGGACGCACCGTATAGAAGTTAGGGCCATTTGAAGTTTTATCAGTGTTTGATTTGGGACTCAAGGGTAGCATAGCTATGAGCGATAGCTTAAATTGATAAGAGGCTCGAGTACCTCATTGTCACAAAATTTCAAGATTTTATGACGCTCCAGTAAAAAGGTACAAGCATTTGAATGTTGCAAACTTTGATAGGTATAGGACTCACCGTATAGAAGTTAGGGCCATTTGAAGTTTTATCAGTGTTTGATTTGGGACTCAAGTGTAGCATATCTATGAGCGATAGCTTAAATTGATAAGAGGCACGATTACATTATTGTCACAAAATTTCAAGATTTTATGACGCTCCAGTAAAAAGTGACAAGCATTTGAATGTTGCAAACTTTGATAAGTATAGGACGCACCCTATAGAAGTTAGGGCCATTTGAGGTTTTATTAGTATTTGATTTGGGACTCAAGGGTAGCATAGATATGAGCGATAGTTTAAATTGATAAGAGGCACGAGTACTTTATTGTCACAAAATTTCAAGATATTATTACGCTCCAGTCAAAAGTTACAAGCATTTGATTATTGCAAACTTTGATAGGTATAGGACGCACCGTATAGAAGTTAGGGCCATTTGAAGTTTTATCAGTGTTTGATTTGGGACTCAAGGGTAGCATAGCTCTAAGCGATAGCTGAAATTGATAAGAGGCTCGAGTACCTCATTGTCACAAAATTTCAAGATTTTATGACGCTCCAGTAAAAAGGTACAAGCATTTGAATGTTGCAAACTTTGATAGGTATAGGACTCACCGTATAGAAGTTAGGGCCATTTGAAGTTTTATCAGTGTTTGATTTGGGACTCAAGGGTAGCATAGTTATGAGCGATAGCTTAAATTGATAAGAGGCTCGAGTGCTTCATTGTCGCAAAATTTCAAGGTTTTATGACGCTCCAGTAAAAAGTTACAAGTATATTATTGTTGCAAACTTTGATAGGTATAGGACTCACCGAATAGAAGTTAGGGCCATTTGAAGTTTTATCAGTGTTTGATTTGGGACTCTAGGGTAGCATAGCTATGAGCGATAACTTTAATTGACAAGAACCAAGCGTACTTTATTGTCACAAAATTTCAAGATTTTATTACGCTCCAGTGAAAAGTTACAAGCTTTTGAATGTTGTAAACTTTGATAGGAATAGGACGCACAGTATAGAAGTTAGGACCATCTGAAGTTTTATCAGTGTTTGATTTGGGACTCAAGGGTAGCATAGCTATGAACGATAGCTTAAATTGATAAGAGGCACGAATACTTTATTGTCAAAAATTTCAAGATTTTATTACGCTCTAGTCAAAAATTACAAGCATTTTGATTATTGCAAACTTTGATAGGTATAGGACGCGCCGTATAGAAGTTAGGGCCATTTGAAGTTTTATCAGTGTTTGATTTGGGACTCAAGGGTAGCATATCTATGAGCGATAACTTTAATTGACAAGAGGCACGAGTACATCAACGTCACAAAATTTCAAGATTTTATGACGCTCCAGTAAAAAGTTACAAGCATTTTAATGTTGCAAACTTTGATAAGTATAGAACGCACCATATAGAAGTTAGGGCCATTTGCAGTCTTATCAGTGGTTGATTTGGGACTCAAGGTTAGCATAGCTATGAGCGATAGCTTAAATTGATAAGAGGCTCGAGTATTTCATTGGCACAAAATTTCAATGTTTTATGACGCTCCAGTAAAAAAGTACAAGCATTTGAATGTTGCAAACTTTGATAGGTATGGGATGCACCGTATAGAAGTTAGGGCCATTTGAAATTATATCAGTGTGTGATTTGGGATTCAAGGCTAGCATAGCTATGAGCGATAACTTTAATTGACAAGAGGCACGAGTACATCATTGTCACAAATTTCAAGATTTTATGACGCTCCAGTAAAAAGTTACAAGCATTTGAATGTTGCAAACTTTGATAAGTATAGGGCGCACCGTATAGAAGTTTGATTTGAGACTCAAGGGTAGCATAGCTATGAGCGATAGCTTAAAATGATAAGAGGCACGAGTACTTTATTGTCGCAAAATTTCAAGATTTGATTACGCTCCAGTCAAAAGTTACAAACATTTGATTGTTGCAAACTTTGATAGGTATAGGACGCACCGTATAGAAGTTAGGGCCATTTGCAGTCTTATCAGTGTTTGATTTGGGACTCAAGGTTAGCATAGCTATGAGCGATAGCTTAAATTGATAAGAGGCTCGAGTGCTTCATTGTCACAAAATTTCAAGGTTTTATGACGCTCCAGTAAAAATGTTCAAGCATTTGAATGTTTCAAACTTTGATAGGTATAACACGCACCTTATAGAAGTTAGGGCCATTTGAAGTTTTATCAGTGTTTGATTTGGGACTCAAGGGTAGCATAGCTATGAGCGATAGCTTAAATTGATAAGGGGCTCGAGTACTTCATTGTCACAAAATTTCAAGGTTTTATGACGCTCCAGTAAGAAGGTACAAGCATTTGAATGTTGCAAACTTTGATAGGTATAGGACGCACCGTATAGAAGTTAGGGCCATTTGAAGTTTTATCAGTGTTTGATTTGGGATTCAAGGCTAGCATAGCTATGAGCGATAACTTTAATTGACAAGAGGCACGAGTACATCATTGTCACAAATTTCAAGATTTTATGACGCTCCAGTAAAAAGTTACAAGCATTTGAATGTTGCAAACTTTGATAAGTATAGGGCGCACCGTATAGAAGTTTGATTTGAGACTCAAGGGTAGCATAGCTATGAGCGATAGCTTAAAATGATAAGAGGCACGAGTACTTTATTGTCACAAAATTTCAAGATTTCATTACGCTCCAGTCAAAAGTTACAAACATTTGATTGTTGCAAACTTTGATAGGTATAGGACGCACCGCATAGAAGTTAGGGCCATTTGCAGTCTTATCAGTGTTTGATTTGGGACTCAAGGTTAGCATAGCTATGAGCGATAGCTTAAATTGATAAGAGGCTCGAGTGCTTCATTGTCGCAAAATTTCAAGGTTTTATGACGCTCCAGTAAAAATGTTCAAACATTTGAATGTTTTAAACTTTGATAGGAATAGGACGCACCTTATAGAAGTTAGGGCCATTTGAAGTTTTATCAGTGTTTGATTTGAGACTCAAGGGTAGCATAGCTATGAGCGATAGCTTAAAATGATAAGAGGCACGAGTACTTTATTGTCACAAAATTTCAAGATTTGATTACGCTCCAGTCAAAAGTTACAAACATTTGATTGTTGCAAACTTTGATAGGTATAGGGACGCACCGTATAGAAGTTAGGGCCATTTGCAGTCTTCTCAGTGTTTGATTTGGGACTCAAGGTTAGCATAGCTATGAGCGATAGCTTAAATTGATAAGAGGCTCGAGTGCTTCATTGTCGCAAAATTTCAAGGTTTTATGACGCTCCAGTAAAAATGTTCAAGCATTTGAATGTTGCAAACTTTGATAGGTATAGGACGCACCTTATAGAAGTTAGGGCCATTTGAAGTTTTATCAGTGTTTGATTTGGGACTCAATTGTAGCATAGCTATGAGCGATAACTTTAATTGACAAGAGGCACGAGTACTTTATTGTCACAAAATTTCAAGATTTTATGACGCTCCAGTAAAAAGTTACAAGTATTTGATTGTTGCAAACTTTGATAGGTATAGGACGCACCGAATAGAAGTTAGGGCCATTTGAAGTTTTATCAGTGTTTGATTTGGGACTCTAGGGTAGCATAGCTATGAGCGATAACTTTAATTGACAAGAACCAAGCGTACTTTATTGTCACAAAATTTCAAGATTTTATTACGCTCCAGTGAAAAGTTACAAGCTTTTGAATGTTGTAAACTTTGATAGGAATAGGACGCACAGTAGAGAAGTTAGGGCCATTTGAAGTTTTATCAGTGTTTGATTTGGGACTCATGGGTAGCATAGCTATGAACGATAGCTTAAATTGATAAGAGGCACGAATACTTTATAGTCAAAAATTTCAAGATTTTATTACGCTTTAGTCAAAAATTACAAGCATTTGATTGTTGCAAACTTTGATAGTTATAGGACGCACCGTATAGAAGTTAGGGCCATTTGAAGTTTTATCAGTGTTTGATTTGGGACTCAAGGGTAGCATATCTATGAGCGATAGCTTAAATTGATAAGAGGCACGATTACATTATTGTCACAAAATTTCAAGATTTTATGACGCTCCAGTAAAAAGTGACAAGCATTTGAATGTTGCAAACTTTGATAAGTATAGGACGCACCCTATAGAAGTTAGGGCCATTTGAGGTTTTATTAGTATTTGATTTGGGACTCAAGGGTAGCATAGATATGAGCGATAGTTTAAATTGATAAGAGGCACGAGTACTTTATTGTCACAAAATTTCAAGATATTATTACGCTCCAGTCAAAAGTTACAAGCATTTGATTATTGCAAACTTTGATAGGTATAGGACGCACCGTATAGAAGTTAGGGCCATTTGAAGTTTTATCAGTGTTTGATTTGGGACTCAAGGGTAGCATAGCTATGAGCGATAGCTTAAATTGATAAGAGGCTCGAGTACCTCATTGTCACAAAATTTCAAGATTTTATGACGCTCCAGTAAAAAGGTACAAGCATTTGAATGTTGCAAACTTTGATAGGTATAGGACTCACCGTATAGAAGTTAGGGCCATTTGAAGTTTTATCAGTGTTTGATTTGGGACTCAAGGGTAGCATAGTTATGAGCGATAGCTTAAATTGATAAGAGGCTCGAGTGCTTCATTGTCGCAAAATTTCAAGGTTTTATGACGCTCCAGTAAAAAGTTACAAGTATATTATTGTTGCAAACTTTGATAGGTATAGGACTCACCGAATAGAAGTTAGGGCCATTTGAAGTTTTATCAGTGTTTGATTTGGGACTCTAGGGTAGCATAGCTATGAGCGATAACTTTAATTGACAAGAACCAAGCGTACTTTATTGTCACAAAATTTCAAGATTTTATTACGCTCCAGTGAAAAGTTACAAGCTTTTGAATGTTGTAAACTTTGATAGGAATAGGACGCACAGTATAGAAGTTAGGACCATCTGAAGTTTTATCAGTGTTTGATTTGGGACTCAAGGGTAGCATAGCTATGAACGATAGCTTAAATTGATAAGAGGCACGAATACTTTATTGTCAAAAATTTCAAGATTTTATTACGCTCTAGTCAAAAATTACAAGCATTTGATTATTGCAAACTTTGATAGGTATAGGACGCGCCGTATAGAAGTTAGGGCCATTTGAAGTTTTATCAGTGTTTGATTTGGGACTCAAGGGTAGCATATCTATGAGCGATAGCTTAAATTGATAAGAGGCACGAGTACATTATTGTCACAAAATTTCAAGATTTTATGACGCTCCAGTAAAAAGTTACAAGCATTTGAATGTTGCAGACTTTGATAAGTATAGGACGCACCGTATAGAAGTTAGGGCCATTTGCAATCTTATCAGTGTTTGATTTGGGACTCAAGGGTAGCATAGCTATAAGCGATAGTTTAAACTGATAAGAGGCACGAGTACTTTATTGTCACAAAATTTCAAGACATTATTACGCTCCAGTCAAAAGTTACAAGCATTTGATTATTGCAAACTTTGATAGGTATAGGACGCACCGTATAGAAGTTAGGGCCATTTGAAGTTTTATCAGAGTGTGATTTGGGACTCAATGGTAGCATAGCTATGAGCGATAGCTTAAATTGATCAGAGGCACGAGTACTCTATTGTCACAAAATTTCAAGCCATTATTACGCTCCAGTCAAAAGTTACAAGCATTTGATTATTGCAAACTTTGATAGGTATAGGACGCACCGTATAGAAGTTAGGGCCATTTGAAGTTTTATCAGAGTGTGATTTGGGACTCAATGGTAGCATATCTATGAGCGATAGCTTAAATTGATAAGAGGCACGAGAAGTTTATTGTCACAAAATTTCAAGATTCAATGACGTTCCAGTAAAAAGTTACAAGCATTTGATTGTTGCAAACTTTAATAGGTGTAGGACGCGCCATATAGAAGTTAGGGCCATTTGAAGTTTTATCAGTGTTTGATTTGGGTCTCAAGGGTAGCATAGCTATGAGCGATAGCTTAAATTGATAAGAGGTACGAGTTCTTTATTGTCACAAAATTTCAGGATTTTATTACGCTCCAGTCAAAAGTTACAAGCATTTGATTGTTGCAAACTTTTTTAGGCATAGGACGCACAGTATGGAAGTTAGGGCCATTTGAAGTTTTATCAGGGTTTGATTTGGGACTCAAGGTCAGCATAGCTATGAGCGATAGCTTAAATTGATAAGAGGCTCGAGTACTTCATTGTCACAAAATTTCAAGGTTTTATGACGCTCCAGTAAAAATGGACAAGTATTTGAATGTTGCAAACTTTGATAGGTATAGGACGCACCTTATAGAAGTTAGGGCCATTTGAAGTTTTATCAGTGTTTGATTTGGGACTCTAGGGTAGCATAGCTATGAGCGATAACTTTAATTGACAAGAAACAAGAGTACTTTATGGTCACAAAATTTCAAAATTTTATTACGTTCCAGTGAAAAGTTACAAGCATTTGAATGTTGCAAACTTTGATAGGAATAGGGCGCACAGTATAAAAGTTAGGGCCATTTGAAGTTTTATCAGTGTTTGATTTGGGACTCAAGGGTAGCATAGCTATGAGCGATACCTTAAATTGATAAGAGGCACGAATACTTTATTGTCAAAAAGTTCAAGATTTGATTACGCTCCAGTTAAAAGGTACAAACATTAGAATGTTGCAAACTTTGATAGTTCTAGGACGCACCGTATAGAAGTTAGGGCCATTTGCAGCTTTATCAGTGTTTGATATGGGACTCAAGGGTAGCATAGCTATGAGCGATAGCTTAAATTTATCAGAGGCGCGAGTACTCTATTGTCAAAAGTTCAAAGCATTTGATTGTTGCAAACTTTGATAGGTATAGGACGCACCGTATGGAAGTTAGGGCCATTTGAAGTTTTATCAGTGTTTGATTTGTGACTCAAGGGTAGCATAGCTATGAGCGATAGCTTAAATTGAAAAGAGGCACGAGTACTTTATTGTCAAAAATTTCAAGATTTGATTACGCTCCAGTTAAAAGGTACAAGCATTTGAATGTTGCAAACTTTGATAGGTATAGGACGCACCGTATAGAAGTTAGGGCCATTTGAAGTTATATCAGTGTTTGATTTGGGACTCAAATCTAGCATAGCTATGAGCGATAGCTTAAATTGATAAGAGGCACGAGAACTTTATTGTCACAAAATTTCAAGATTTTATGACGCTCCAGGAAAAAGTTACAAGCATTTGTTTGTTGCAAATTTTAATAGGTATAGGACGCACCTTATGGAAGTTAGGGCCATTTGAAGATTTATCAGTGTTTGATTTGGGACTCTAGGGTAGCATAGCTATGAGCGATAACTTTAATTGACAAGAAACAAGAGTACTTTATTGTCACAAAATTTCAAAATTTTATTACGTTCCAGTAAAAAGTTACAAGCATTTGAATGTTGCAAACTTTGATAGGAATAGGGCGCACAGTATAGAAGTTAGGGCCATTTGAAATTTTATCAGTGTTTAATTTGGGACTCGAGGGTAGCATAGCTATGAGCGATAGCTTAAATTGATAAGAGGCACGAGTACTTTATTGTCAAAAAGTTCAAGATTTGATTACGCTCCAGTTAAAAAGTATAAGTATTTGAATGTTGCAAACTTTGATAGTTATAGGACGCACCGTATAGAAGTTAGGGCCATTTGCAGCTTTATCAGTGTTTGAGCTATGAGCTATGAGCGATAGCTTATATTGATCAGAGGCACGAGTACTCTATTGTCACAAAATTTCAAGATTTTATTACGCTCCAGTCAAAAGTTACAATCATTTGATTGTTGCAAACTTTGATAGGTATAGGACGCACCGTATAGAAGTTAGGGCCATTTGAAGTTTTATCAGTGTTTGATTTGGGACTCAAGTGTAGCATAGCTATGAGTGATAGCTTAAATTGATAAGAGGCACGAGTACTTTATTGTCAAAAAGTTCAAGATTTGATTACGCTCCAGTTAAAGAGTACAAGTATTTGAATGTTGCAAACTTTGATAGTTATAGGACGCACCGTATAGAAGTTAGGGCCATTTGCAGTTTTATCAGTGTTTGATTTGGGACTCAAGGGTAGCATAGCTATGAGCGATAGCTTAAATTGATCAGAGGCACGAGTACTCTATTGTCACAAAATTTCAAGATTTTATTACGCTCCAGTCAAAAGTTACAATCATTGGATTGTTGCAAACTTTGATAGGAATAGGGCGCACAGTATAGAAGTTAGGGCCATTTGAAATTTTATCAGTGTTTAATTTGGGACTCGAGGGTAGCATAGCTATGAGCGATAGCTTAAATTGTTAAGAGGCACGAGTACTTTATTGTCAAAAAGTTCAAGATTTGATTACGCTCCAGTTAAAAAGTACAAGTATGTGAATGTTGCAAACTTTTATAGGTATAGGACGCACCGTATAGAAGTTAGGGCCATTTGAAGTTTTATCAGTGTTTGATTTGGGACTCAAGGGTAGCATAGCTATTAGCGATAGCTTAAATTGATAAGAGGCACGAGTACTTTATTGTCAAAAATTTCAAGATTTGAAAACGCTCCTCTAAAAAGTTACAAGCATTTGAAATTTGCAAACTTTGATAAGTATAGGACGCACCGTATAGAAGTTAGGGCCATTTGCAGTCTTATCAGTGTTTGATTTGGGACTCAAGGGTAGCTTAGGTATGAGCGATAACTTTAATTGACAAGAGGCACGAGTATTTTATTGTCACAAAATTTCCAGATTTTATGACGCTCCTGTAAAAAGTTACAAGCATTTGATTGTTGCAAACTTTGATAGGTATAGGACGCACCGTATAGAAGTTAGGGCCATTTAAAGTTTTATCAGTGTTTGATTTGGGACTCAAGGGTAGCATAGCTATGAGCGATATCTTAAATTTATCAGAGGCGCCAGTACTCTATTGTCAAAAGTTACAAGCATTTGATTGTTGCAAACTTTGATAGGTATAGGACGCACCGTATGGAAGTTAGGGCCATTTGAAGTTTTATCAGTGTTTGATTTGTGACTCAAGGGTAGCATAGCTATGAGCGATAGCTTAAATTGAAAAGAGGCACGAGTACTTTATTGTCAAATATTTCAAGATTTGATTACGCTCCAGTTAAAAGGTACAAGCATTTGAATGTTGCAAACTTTGATAGGTATAGGACGCACCGTATAGAAGTTAGGGCCATTTGAAGTTATATCACTGTTTGATTTGGGACTCAAATCTAGCATAGCTATGAGCGATAGCTTAAATTGATAAGAGGCACGAGAACTTTATTGTCACAAAATTTCAAGATTTTATGACGCTCCAGTAAAAAGTTACAAGTATTTGAATGTTGTAAACTTTGATAGGAATAGGGCGCACAGTATAGAAGTTAGGGCCATTTGAAATTGTATCAGTGTTTAATTTGGGACTCGAGGGTAGCATAGCTATGAGCGATAGCTTAAATTGATAAGAGGCACGAGTACTTTATTGTCAAAAAGTTCAAGATTTGATTACGCTCCAGTTAAAAAGTACAAGTATTTGAATGTTGCAAACTTTGATAGTTATAGGACGCACCGTATAGAAGTTAGGGCCATTTGCAGCTTTATCAGTGTTTGATTTTGGACTCAAGGGTAGCATAGCTATGAGCGATAGCTTAAATTGATCAGAGGCACGAGTACTCTATTGTCACAAAATTTCAAGATTTTATTACGCTCCAGTCAAAAGTTACAATCATTTGATTGTTGCAAACTTTGATAGGTATAGGACGCACCGTATAGAAGTTAGGGCCATTTGAATTTTTATCAGTGCTTGATTTGGGACTCAAGGGTAGCATAGCTATGAGTGATAGCTTAAATTGATAAGAGGCACGAGTACTTTATTGTCAAAAATTTCAAGATTTGAAAACGCTCCACTAAAAATTTACAAGCATTTGAAATTTGCAAACTTTGATAAGTATAGGACGCACCGTATAGAAGTTAGGGCCATTTGCAGTCTTATCAGTGTTTGATTTGGGACTCAAGGGTAGCTTAGCTATGAGCGATAGCTTAAATTTATCAGAGGCGCGAGTACTCTATTGTCACAAAATTTCTAGATTTTATTACGCTCCAGTCAAAAGTTACAAGCATTTGATTGTTGCAAACTTTGATAGGTATAGGACGCACCGTATAGAAGTTAGGGCCATTTGAAGTTTTATCAGTGTTTGATTTGGGACTCAAGGGTAGCATAGCTATGAGCGATAGCTTAAATTGATAAGAGGCACGAGTACTCCATTGTAAAAAATTTCAAGATTTGATTACGCTCCAGTTAAAAGGTACAAGCATTTGAATGTTGCAAACTTTGATAGGTATAGGACGCACCGTATAAAAGTTAGGCCCATTTGAAGTTTTATCAGTGTTTGATTTGGGACTCAAAGGTAGAAGAGCTATGAGCGAAAGCTTAAATTGATAAGAGGCACGAGAACTTTATTGTCACAAAATTTCAAGATTTTATGACACTCCAGTAAAAAGTTACAAGCATTTGATTGTTGCAAACTTTAATAGGTATAGGACGCATCTTATGGAAGTTAGGGCCATTTGAAGATTTATCAGTGTTTGATTTGGGACTCTAGGGTAGCATAGCTATGAGCGATAACTTTAATTGACAAGAAACAAGAGTACTTTATTGTCACAAAATTTCAAAATTTTATTACGTTCCAGTAAAAAGTTACAAGCATTTGAATGTTGCAAACTTTGATAGGAATAGGGCGCACAGTATAGAAGTTAGGGCCATGTGAAGTTTTATCACTGTTTGATTTGGAACTCAAGGTTAGCATAGCTATGAGCGATAGCTTAAATTGATAAGAGGCACGAGTACTTTATTGTCAAAAATTTCAAGATTTGATTACGCTCCAGTTAAAAGGTACAAGCATTTGAATGTTGCAACCTTTGATAGTTATAGGACGCACCGTATAGAAGTAAAGGCCATTTGCAGCTTTATCAGTGTTTGATTTGGGACTCAAGGGTAGCATAGCTATGAGCGATAGCTTAAATTGATCAGAGGCACGAGTACTCTATTGTCACAAAATTTCAAGATTTTATTACGCTCCAGTCAAAAGTTACAAGCATTTGATTGTTGCAAACTTTGATAGGTATAGGACGCACCGTATAGAAGTTAGGGCCATTTGAAGTTTTATCAGTGTTTGATTTGGGACTCAAGGGTAGCATAGCTATGAGTGATAGCTTAAATTGATAAGAGGCACGAGTACTTTATTGTCAAAAATTTCAAGATTTGAAAACGCTCCACTAAAAATTTACAAGCATTTGAAATTTGCAAACTTTGATAAGTATAGGACGCACCGTATAGAAGTTAGGGCCATTTGCAGTCTTATCAGTGTTTGATTTGGGACTCAAGGGTAGCTTAGCTATGAGCGATAGCTTAAATTTATCAGAGGCGCGAGTACTCTATTGTCACAAAATTTCTAGATTTTATTACGCTCCAGTCAAAAGTTACAAGCATTTGATTGTTGCAAACTTTGATAGGTATAGGACGCACCGTATAGAAGTTAGGGCCATTTGAAGTTTTATCAGTGTTTGATTTGTGACTCAAGGGTAGCATAGCTATGAGCGATAGCTTAAATTGAAAAGAGGCACGAGTACTTTATTGTCAAATATTTCAAGATTTGATTACGCTCCACTAAAAAGGTACAAGCATTTGAATGTTGCAAACTTTGATAGGTGTAGGACGCACCGTATAGAAGTTAGGGCCATTTAAAGTTTTATCAGTGTTTGATTTGGGACTCAAGGGTAGCATAGCTATGAGCGATAGCTTAAATTGATAAGAGGCACGAGTACTTTATTGTCAAAAATTTCAAGATTTGAAAACGCTCCACTAAAAATTTACAAGCATTTGAAATTTGCAAACTTTGATAAGTATAGGACGCACCGTATAGAAGTTAGGGCCATTTGCAGTCTTATCAATGTTTGATTTGGGACTCAAGGGTAGCTTAGCTATGAACGAAAACTTTAATTGACAAGAGGCACGAGTACTTTATTGTCACAAAATTTCCAGATTTTATGACGCTCCAGTAAAAAGTTACAAGCATTTGATTGTTGCAAACTTTGATAGGTATAGGACGCACCGTATAGAAGTTAGGGCCATTTAAAGTTTTATCAGTGTTTGATTTGGGACTCAAGGGTAGCATAGCTATGAGCGATAGCTTAAATTGATAAGAGGCACGAGTACTCCATTGTCAAAAATTTCAAGATTTGATTACGCTCCAGTTAAAAGGTACAAGCATTTGAATGTTGCAAACTTTGATAGGTATAGGACGCACCGTATAAAAGTTAGGGCCATTTGAAGTTTTATCAGTGTTTGATTTGGGACTCAAAGGTAGCATAGCTATGAGCGATAGCTTAAATTGATAAGAGGCTCGAGTGCTTCATTGTCACAAAATTTCAAGGTTTTATGACGCTCCAGTAAAAATGTTCAAGCATTTGAATGTTGCAAACTTTGATAGGTATAGGACGCACCTTATAGAAGTTAGGGCCATGTGAAGTTTTATCACTGTTTGATTTGGAACTCAAGGTTAGCATAGCTATGAGCGATAGCTTAAATTGATAAGAGGCACGAGTACTTTATTGTCAAAAATTTCAAGATTTGATTACGCTCCAGTCAAAAGTTACAAGCATTTGATTGTTGCAAACTTTGATAGGTATAGGACGCACCGTATAGAAGTTAAGGCCATTTCTAGTTTTATCAGTGTTTGATTTGGGACTTAAGGGTAGCATAGCTATGAGCGATAGCTTAAATTGATAAGAGGCACGAGTACTTTATTGTCAAAAATTTCAAGATTTGAAAACGCTCCACTAAAAATTTAGAAGCATTTGAAATTTGCAAACTTTGATAAGTATAGGACGCACCGTATAGAAGTTAGGGCCATTTGCAGTCTTATCAGTGTTTGATTTGGGACTCAAGGGTAGCTTAGCTATGAGCGATAACTTTAATTGACAAGAGTAATTTATTGTCAAAAAATTCAAGATTTGATTACGCTCCAGTTAAAAGGTACAAATATTTGAATGTTGCAAACTTTGATAGTTATAGGACGCACCGTATAGAAGTTAGGGCCATTTGCAGCTTTATCAGTGTTTGATTTGGGACTCAAGGGTAGCTTAGCTATGAGCGATAACTTTAATTGACAAGAGGCACGAGTACTTTATTGTCACAAAATTTCAAGATTTTATGACGCTCCAGTAAAAAGTTACAAGCATTTGATTGTTGCAAACTTTGATAGGTATAGGACGCACCGTATAGAAGTTAGGGCCATTTGAAGTTTTATCAGTGTTTGATTTGGGACTCAAGGGTAGCATAGCTATGAGCGATAGCTTAAATTTATCAGAGGCGCGAGTACTCTATTGTCACAAAATTTCTAGATTTTATTACGCTCCAGTCAAAAGTTACAAGCATTTGATTGTTGCAAACTTTGATAGGTATAGGACGCACCGTATAGAAGTTAGGGCCATTTGAAGTTTTATCAGTGTTTGATTTGTGACTCAAGGGTAGCATAGCTATGAGCGATAGCTTAAATTGAAAAGAGGCACGAGTACTTTATTGTCAAATATTTCAAGATTTGATTACGCTCCACTAAAAAGGTACAAGCATTTGAATGTTGCAAACTTTGATAGGTATAGGACGCACCGTATAGAAGTTAGGGCCATTTGAAGTTTTATCAGTGTTTGATTTGGGACTCAAGGGTAGCATAGCTATGAGCGATAGCTTAAATTGATAAGAGGCACGAGTACTTTATTGTCAAAAATTTCAAGATTTGAAAACGCTCCACTAAAAATTTACCAGCATTTGAAATTTGCAAACTTTGATAAGTATAGGACGCACCGTATAGAAGTTAGGGCCATTTGCAGTCTTATCAGTGTTTGATTTGGGACTCAAGGGTAGCTTAGCTATGAACGATAACTTTAATTGACAAGAGGCACGAGTACTTTATTGTCACAAAATTTCAAGATTTTATGACGCTCCAGTAAAAAGTTACAAGCATTTGATTGTTGCAAACTTTGATAGGTATAGGACGCTCCGTATATAAGTTAGGGCCATTTAAAGTTTTATCAGTGTTTGATTTGGGACTCAAGGGTAGCATAGCTATGAGCGATAGCTTAAATTGATAAGAGGCACGAGTACTCCATTGTCAAAAATTTCAAGATTTGATTACGCTCCAGTTAAAAGGTACAAGCATTTGAATGTTGCAAACTTTGATAGGTATAGGACGCACCGTATAAAAGTTAGGGCCATTTGAAGTTTTATCAGCGTTTGATTTGGGACTCAAAGGTAGCATAGCTATGAGCGATAGCTTAAAATGATAAGAGGCTCGAGTGCTTCATTGTCACAAATTTTCAGGGTTTTATGACGCTCCAGTAAAAATGTTCAAGCATTTGAATGTTGCAAACTTTGATAGGTATAGGACGCACCGTATAGAAGTTAGGACCATTTGAAGTTTTATCAGTGTTTGATTTGGGACTCAAGGGTAGCATAGCTATGAGCGATAGCTTAAATTGATAAGAGGCACGAGTACTTTATTGTCAAAAATTTCAAGATTTGAAAACGCTCCACTAAAAATTTACAAGCATTTGAAATTTGCAAACTTTGATAAGTATAGGACGCACCGTATAGAAGTTAGGGCCATTTGAAGTTTTATCAGTGTTTGATTTGGGACTCAAGGGTAGCATAGCTATGAGCGATAGCTTAAATTGAAAAGAGGCACGAGTACTTTATTGTCAAATATTTCAAGATTTGATTACGCTCCACTAAAAAGGTACAAGCATTTGAATGTTGCAAACTTTGATAGGTATAGGACGCACCGTATAGAAGTTAGGGCCATTTGAAGTTTTATCAGTGTTTGATTTGGGACTCAAGGGTAGCATAGCTATGAGCGATAGCTTAAATTGATAAGAGGCACGAGTACTTTATTGTCAAAAATTTCAAGATTTGAAAACGCTCCACTAAAAATTTACCAGCATTTGAAATTTGCAAACTTTGATAAGTATAGGACGCACCGTATAGAAGTTAGGGCCATTTGCAGTCTTATCAGTGTTTGATTTGGGACTCAAGGGTAGCTTAGCTATGAGCGATAACTTTAATTGACAAGAGTCACGAGTTCTTTATTGTCACAAAATTTCAGGATTTTATTACGCTCCAGTCAAAAGTTACAAACATTTGATTGTTGCAAACATTTTTAGGCATAGGACGCACAGTATAGAAGTTAGGGCCATTTGAAGTTTTATCAGGGTTTGATTTGGGACTCAAGGTCAGCATAGCTATGAGCGATAGCTTAAATTGATAAGAGGCTCGAGTACTTCATTGTCACAAAATTTCAAGGTTTTATGACGCTCCAGTAAAAATGTACAAGCATTTGAATGTTGCAAACTTTGATAGGTATAGGGACGCACCTTATAGAAGTTAGGGCCATTTGAAGTTTTATCAGTGTTTGTTTTGGGACTCAAGGTCAGCATAGCTATGAGCGATAGCTTAAATTGATAAGAGGCTCGAGTACTTCATTGTCACAAAATTTCAAGGTTTTATGACGCTGCAGTAAAAATGTACAAGCATTTGAATGTTGCAAACTTTGATAGGTATAGGACGCACCTTATAGAAGTTAGGGCCATTTGAAGTTTTATCAGTGTTTGATTTGTGACTCAAGGGTAGCATAGCTATGAGCGATAGCTTAAATTGAAAAGAGGCACGAGTACTTTATTGTCAAATATTTCAAGATTTGATTACGCTCCACTAAAAAGGTACAAGCATTTGAAAGTTGCAAACTTTGATAGGTATAGGACGCACCGTATAGAAGTTAGGGCCATTTGAAGTTTTATCAGTGTTTGATTTGGGACTCAAGGGTAGCATAGCTATGAGCGATAGCTTAAATTGATAAGAGGCACGAGTACTTTATTGTCAAAAATTTCAAGATTTTATGACGCTGCAGTAAAAATGTACAAGCATTTGAATGTTGCAAACTTTGATAGGTATAGGACGCACCTTATAGAAGTTAGGGCCATTTGAAGTTTTATCAGTGTTTGATTTGTGACTCAAGGGTAGCATAGCTATGAGCGATAGCTTAAATTGAAAAGAGGCACGAGTACTTTATTGTCAAATATTTCAAGATTTGATTACGCTCCACTAAAAATTTACAAGCATTTGAAATTTGCAAACTTTGATAAGTATAGGACGCACCGTATAGAAGTTAGGGCCATTTGCAGTCTTATCAGTGTTTGATTTGGGACTCAAGGGTAGCTTAGCTATGAACGATAATTTTAATTGACAAGAGGCACGAGTACTTTATTGTCACAAAATTTCAAGATTTTATGACGCTCCAGTAAAAAGTTACAAGCATTTGATTGTTGCAAACTTTGATAGGTATAGGACGCACCGTATAGAAGTTAGGGCCATTTAAAGTTTTATCAGTGTTTGATTTGGGACTCAAGGGTAGCATAGCTATGAGCGATAGCTTAAATTGATAAGAGGCACGAGTACTTTATTGTCAAAAATTTCAAGATTTGATTACGCTCCAGTTAAAAGGTACAAGCATTTGAATGTTGCAAACTTTGATAGGTATAGGACGCACCGTATAAAAGTTAGGGCCATTTGAAGTTTTATCAGCGTTTGATTTGGGACTCAAAGGTAGCATAGCTATGAGCGATAGCTTAAATTGATAAGAGGCTCGAGTGCTTCATTGTCACAAATTTTCAGGGTTTTATGACGCTCCAGTAAAAGTGTTAAAGCATTTGAATGTTGCAAACTTTGATAGGTATAGGACGCACCTTATAGAAGTTAGGGCCATTTGAAGTTTTATCAGTGTTTGATTTAAGATTCAAAGGTAGCATAGCTATGAGCGGTAGCTTAAATTGATAAGAGGCACGAGTACTCTATTGTCACAAAATTTCAAGATTTTATGACGCTCCAGTAAAAAGTTACAAGCATTTGATTGTTGCAAACTTTGATAGGTATAGGACGCACCGCATAGAAGTTAGGGCCATTTGAAGTTTTATCAGTGTTTGATTTGGGACTCAAGGGTAGCATAGCTATGAGCGATAGCTTAAATTGAGAAGAGGCACGAGTACTTTATTGTCAAAAATTTTAAGATTTGATTACGCTCCACTAAAAAGTTACAAGCATTTGAAATTTGCAAACTTTGATAAGTATAGGACGCACCGTATAGAAGTTAGGGCCATTTGCAGTCTTATCAGTGTTTGATTTGGGACTCAAGGTTAGCATAGCTATGAGCGATAGCTTAAATTGATAAAAGGCTCAAGTGCTTCATTGTCACAAAATTTCAAGGTTTTATGACGCTCCAGTAAAAATGTTCAAGCATTTGAATGTTGCAAACTTTGATAGGTATAGGACGCACCTTATAGAAGTTAGGGCCATTTGAAGTTTTATCAGTGTTTGATTTGGGACTCGAGGGTAGCATAGCTATGAGCGATAGCTTAAATTGATAAGAGGCACGAGTACTTTATTGTCAAAAAGTTCAAGATTTGATTACGCTCCAGTTAAAAGGTACAAGCATTTGAATGTTACAAACTTTGATAGGTATAGGACGCACCGTATAGAAGTTAGGGCCATTTGCAGCTTTATCAGTGATTGATTTGGGACTCAAGGGTAGCATAGCTATGAGCGATAGCTTAAATTGATAAGAGGCACGAGTACATTATTGTCACAAAATTTCAAGATTTTTTGACGCTCCAGTAAAAAGTTACAAGCATTTGATTGTTGCAAACTTTGATAGGTATAGGAACTACCGTATAGAAGTTAGGGCCATTTGAAGTTATATCAGTGTTTGTTTTGGGACTCAAAGCTAGCATAGCTATGAGCGATAACTTTAATTGACAAGAGGCACGAGTACTTTATTGTCACAAAATTTCAAGATTTTATGACGCTCCAGTAAAAAGTTACAAGCATTTGATTGTTGCAAACTTTGATAGGTATAGGACGCTCCGTATATAAGTTAGGGCCATTTAAAGTTTTATCAGTGTTTGATTTGGGACTCAAAGGTAGCATAGCTATGAGCGATAGCTTAAAATGATAAGAGGCTCGAGTGCTTCATTGTCACAAATTTTCAGGGTTTTATGACGCTCCAGTAAAAATGGTCAAGCATTTGAATGTTGCAAACTTTGATAGGTATAGGTCGCACCTTGTAGAAGTTAGGGCCATTTGAAGTTTTATCAGTGTTTGATTTGTGACTCAAGGGTAGCATAGCTATGAGCGATAGCTTAAATTGAAAAGAGGCACGAGTACTTTATTGTCAAATATTTCAAGATTTGATTACGCTCCACTAAAAAGGTACAAGCATTTGAAAGTTGCAAACTTTGAGAGGTATAGCACGCACCGTATAGAAGTTAGGGCCATTTGAAGTTTTATCAGTGTTTGATTTGGGACTCAAGGGTAGCATAGCTATGAGCGATAGCTTAAATTGATAAGAGGCACGAGTACTTTATTGTCAAAAATTTCAAGATTTGAAAACGCTCCACTAAAAATTTACAAGCATTCGAAATTTGCAAACTTTGATAAGTATAGGACGCACAGTATAGAAGTTAGGGCCATTTGCAGTCTTATCAGTGTTTGATTTGGGACTCAAGGGTAGCTTAGCTATGAACGATAACTTTAATTGACAAGAGGCACGAGTACTTTATTGTCACAAAATTTCAAGATTTTATGACGCTCCAGTAAAAAGTTACAAGCATTTGATTGCTGCAAACTTTGATAGGTATAGGACGCACCGTATAGAAGTTAGGGCCATTTAAAGTTTTATCAGTGTTTGATTTGGGACTCAAGGGTAGCATAGCTATGAGCGATAGCTTAAATTGATAAGAGGCACGAGTACTCCATTGTCAAAAATTTCAAGATTTGATTACGCTCCAGTTAAAAGGTACAAGCATTTGAATGTTGCAAACTTTGATAGGTATAGGACGCACCGTATAAAAGTTAGGGCCATTTGAAGTTTTATCAGCGTTTGATTTGGGACTCAAAGGTAGCATAGCTATGAGCGATAGCTTAAATTGATAAGAGGCTCGAGTGCTTCATTGTCACAAATTTTCAGGGTTTTATGACGCTCCAGTAAAAGTGTTAAAGCATTTGAATGTTGCAAACTTTGATAGGTATAGGACGCACCTTATAGAAGTTAGGGCCATTTGAAGTTTTATCAGTGTTTGATTTAAGATTCAAAGGTAGCATAGCTATGAGCGGTAGCTTAAATTGATAAGAGGCACGAGTACTCTATTGTCACAAAATTTCAAGATTTTATGACGCTCCAGTAAAAAGTTACAAGCATTTGATTGTTGCAAACTTTGATAGGTATAGGACGCACCGCATAGAAGTTAGGGCCATTTGAAGTTTTATCAGTGTTTGATTTGGGACTCAAGGGTAGCATAGCTATGAGCGATAGCTTAAATTGAGAAGAGGCACGAGTACTTTATTGTCAAAAATTTTAAGATTTGATTACGCTCCACTAAAAAGTTACAAGCATTTGAAATTTGCAAACTTTGATAAGTATAGGACGCACCGTATAGAAGTTAGGGCCATTTGCAGTCTTATCAGTGTTTGATTTGGGACTCAAGGTTAGCATAGCTATGAGCGATAGCTTAAATTGATAAAAGGCTCAAGTGCTTCATTGTCACAAAATTTCAAGGTTTTATGACGCTCCAGTAAAAATGTTCAAGCATTTGAATGTTGCAAACTTTGATAGGTATAGGACGCACCTTATAGAAGTTAGGGCCATTTGAAGTTTTATCAGTGTTTGATTTGGGACTCGAGGGTAGCATAGCTATGAGCGATAGCTTAAATTGATAAGAGGCACGAGTACTTTATTGTCAAAAAGTTCAAGATTTGATTACGCTCCAGTTAAAAGGTACAAGCATTTGAATGTTACAAACTTTGATAGGTATAGGACGCACCGTATAGAAGTTAGGGCCATTTGCAGCTTTATCAGTGATTGATTTGGGACTCAAGGGTAGCATAGCTATGAGCGATAGCTTAAATTGATAAGAGGCACGAGTACATTATTGTCACAAAATTTCAAGATTTTTTGACGCTCCAGTAAAAAGTTACAAGCATTTGATTGTTGCAAACTTTGATAGGTATAGGAACTACCGTATAGAAGTTAGGGCCATTTGAAGTTATATCAGTGTTTGTTTTGGGACTCAAAGCTAGCATAGCTATGAGCGATAACTTTAATTGACAAGAGGCACGAGTACTTTATTGTCACAAAATTTCAAGATTTTATGACGCTCCAGTAAAAAGTTACAAGCATTTGATTGTTGCAAACTTTGATAGGTATAGGACGCTCCGTATATAAGTTAGGGCCATTTAAAGTTTTATCAGTGTTTGATTTGGGACTCAAAGGTAGCATAGCTATGAGCGATAGCTTAAAATGATAAGAGGCTCGAGTGCTTCATTGTCACAAATTTTCAGGGTTTTATGACGCTCCAGTAAAAATGGTCAAGCATTTGAATGTTGCAAACTTTGATAGGTATAGGTCGCACCTTGTAGAAGTTAGGGCCATTTGAAGTTTTATCAGTGTTTGATTTGTGACTCAAGGGTAGCATAGCTATGAGCGATAGCTTAAATTGAAAAGAGGCACGAGTACTTTATTGTCAAATATTTCAAGATTTGATTACGCTCCACTAAAAAGGTACAAGCATTTGAAAGTTGCAAACTTTGAGAGGTATAGCACGCACCGTATAGAAGTTAGGGCCATTTGAAGTTTTATCAGTGTTTGATTTGGGACTCAAGGGTAGCATAGCTATGAGCGATAGCTTAAATTGATAAGAGGCACGAGTACTTTATTGTCAAAAATTTCAAGATTTGAAAACGCTCCACTAAAAATTTACAAGCATTCGAAATTTGCAAACTTTGATAAGTATAGGACGCACAGTATAGAAGTTAGGGCCATTTGCAGTCTTATCAGTGTTTGATTTGGGACTCAAGGGTATCATAGCTATGAACGATATCTTAAATTGTTAAGAGGCACGAGTACTTTATTGTCACAAAATTTCAAGATTTTATGACGCTCCAGTAAAAAGTTACAAGCATTTGATTGCTGCAAACTTTGATAGGTATAGGACGCACCGTATAGAAGTTAGGGCCATTTAAAGTTTTATCAGTGTTTGATTTGGGACTCAAGGGTAGCATAGCTATGAGCGATAGCTTAAATTGATAAGAGGCACGAGTACTCCATTGTCAAAAATTTCAAGATTTGATTACGCTCCAGTTAAAAGGTACAAGCATTTGAATGTTGCAAACTTTGATAGGTATAGGACGCACCGTATAAAAGTTAGGGCCATTTGAAGTTTTATCAGCGTTTGATTTGGGACTCAAAGGTAGCATAGCTATGAGCGATAGCTTAAATTGATAAGAGGCTCGAGTGCTTCATTGTCACAAATTTTCAGGGTTTTATGACGCTCCAGTAAAAATGTTAAAGCATTTGAATGTTGCAAACTTTGATAGGTATAGGACGCACCTTATAGAAGTTAGGGCCATTTGAAGTTTTATCAGTGTTTGATTTAAGATTCAAAGGTAGCATAACTATGAGCGGTAGCTTAAATTGATAAGAGGCACGAGTACTCTATTGTCACAAAATTTCAAGATTTTATGACGCTCCAGTAAAAAGTTACAAGCATTTGATTGTTGCAAACTTTGATAGGTATAGGACGCACCGCATAGAAGTTAGGGCCATTTGAAGTTTTATCATTGTTTGATTTGGGACTCAAGGGTAGCATAGCTATGAGCTATAGCTTAAATTGAGAAGAGGCACGAGTACTTTATTGTCAAAAATTTCAAGATTTGATTACGCTCCACTAAAAAGTTACAAGCATTTGAAATTTGCAAACTTTGATAAGTATAGGACGCACCGTATAGAAGTTAGGGCCATTTGCAGTCTTATCAGTGTTTGATTTGGGACTCAAGGTTAGCATAGCTATGAGCGATAGCTTAAATTGATAAAAGGCTCAAGTGCTTCATTGTCACAAAATTTCAAGGTTTTATGACGCTCCAGTAAAAATGTTCAAGCATTTGAATGTTGCAAACTTTGATAGGTATAGGACGCACCTTATAGAAGTTAGGGCCATTTGAAGTTTTATCAGTGTTTGATTTGGGACTCAAGGGTAGCTTAGCTATGAGTGATAACTTTAATTGACAAGAGGCACGAGTACTTTATTGTCACAAAATTTCAAAATTTTATTACGTTCCAGTAAAAAGTTACAAGTATTTGAATGTTGCAAATTTTGATAGGAATAGGGCGCACAGTATAGAAGTAAGGGCCATTTATAATTTTATCAGTGTTTGATTTGGGACTCGAGGGTAGCATAGCTATGAGCGATAGCTTAAATTGATAAGAGGCACGAGTACTTTATTGTCAAAAAGTTCAAGATTTAATGACGCTCCAGTAAAAAGTTACAAGCATTTGATTGTTGCAATCTTTGATAGCTATAGGACGCACCGTAGAGAAGTTAGGGCCATTTGAAGTTATATCAGTGTTTGATTTGGGACTCAAGGGTAGCATAGCTAGGAGCGATAGCTTAAATTGATAAGAGGCACGAGTACTTCATTGTCAAAAATTTCAAGATTTGATTACGCTCCAGTTAAAAGGTACAAGCATTTGAATGTTGCAAACTTTGATAGGTATAGGACGCACCGTATAAAAGTTAGGGCCATTTGAAGTTTTATCAGTGTTTGATTTGGGACTCAAAGTTAGCATAGCTATGAGCGATAGCTTTAATTGATAAGAGGCACGAGTACATTATTGTCACAAAATTTCAAGATTTTTTGACGCCCCAGTAAAAAGTTACAGGCATTTGAATGTTGCAAACTTTGATAAGTATAGGACGCACCGTATATAAGTTAGGGCCATTTGAAGTTTTATCAGTGTTTGATTTGGGACTTAATGGTAGCATAGCTATGAGCGATAGCTTAAATTGATAAGAGGCACGATAACTTTATTGTCACAAAAATTTCAAGATTTTATCCCGCTCCAGTCAAAAGTTACAAGCATTTGATTGTTGCAAACTTTGATAGGTATAGGAACTACCGTATAGAAGTTAGGGCCATTTGAAGTTATATCAGTGTTTGTTTTGATACTCAAAGCTAGCATAGCTATGAGCGATAACTTTAATTGACAAGAGGCACGAGTACTTTATTGTCACAAAATTTCAAGATTTAATGACGCTCCAGTAAAAAGTTACAAGCATTTGATTGTTGCAATCTTTGATAGCTATAGGACGCACCGTAGAGAAGTTAGGGCCATTTGAAGTTATATCAGTGTTTGATTTGGGACTCAAGGGTAGCATAGCTAGGAGCGATAGCTTAAATTGATAAGAGGCACGAGTACTTCATTGTCAAAAATTTCAAGATTTGATTACGCTCCAGTTAAAAGGTACAAGCATTTGAATGTTGCAAACTTTGATAGGTATAGGACGCACCGTATAAAAGTTAGGGCCATTTGAAGTTTTATCAGTGTTTGATTTGGGACTCAAAGTTAGCATAGCTATGAGCGATAGCTTTAATTGATAAGAGGCACGAGTACATTATTGTCACAAAATTTCAAGATTTTTTGACGCCCCAGTAAAAAGTTACAGGCATTTGAATGTTGCAAACTTTGATAAGTATAGGACGCACCGTATAGAAGTTAGGGCCATTTGAAGTTTTATCAGTGTTTGATTTGGGACTTAATGGTAGCATAGCTATGAGCGATAGCTTAAATTGATAAGAGGCACGATAACTTTATTGTCACAAAAATTTCAAGATTTTATTCCGCTCCAGTCAAAAGTTACAAGCATTTGAATGTTGAAAACTTTGATAGGTATAGGACGCACCGTATAGAAGTTAGGGCCATTTGAAGTTTTATCAGTGTTTGATTTGGGACTCAAGGGTAGCATAGCTATGAGCGATAGCTTAAATTGATAAGAGGCACGAGAACTTTATTGTCACAAAGTTTCAAGATTTTATTACGCTCTAGTAAAAAGTGACAAGCATTTGAATGTTGCAAACTTTGATAAGTATAGGACGCACCTTATAGAAGTTAGGGCAATTTTAAGTTTTATTAGTATTTGATTTGGGACTCAAGGGTAGCATAGATATGAGCGATAGTTTAAATTAATAAGAGGCACGAGTACTTTAATGTCACAAAATTTCAAGATATTATTACGCTCCAGTCAAAAGTTACAAGCATTTGATTATTGAAAACTTTGATAGGTATAGGACGCACCGTATAGAAATTAGGGCCATTTGAAGTTTTATCAGTGTTTGAATTGGGTCTCAAGGGTAGCATAGCTATGAGCGATAGCTTAAATTGATAAGAGGTACGAGTTCTTTATTGTCACAAAATTTCAGGATTTTATTACGCTCCAGTTAAAAGATACAAGCATTTGAATGTTGCAAACTTTGATAGGTGTAGGACGCACCGTATAGAAGTTAGGGCCATTTCCAGTCTTATCAGTGTTTGATTTGGGACTCAAGGGTAGCTTAGCTATGAGCGATAACTTTAATTGACAAGAGGCACGAGTACTTTATTGTCACAAAATTTCAAGATTTTATGACACTCCAGTAAAAAGTTACAAGCATTTGATTGTTGCAAACTTTGATAGGTATTGGACGCACCGTATAGAAGTTAGGGCTATTTGAAGTTTTATCAGTGTTTGATTTGGGACTCAAGGGTAGCATAGCTATGAGCGATAGCGTAAATTTATCAGAGGCAGTAGTACTCTATTGTCACAAAATTTCTAGATTTTATTACGCTCCAGTCAAAAGTTACAAGCATTTGATTGTTGCAAACTTTGATAGGTATAGGACGCACCGTATAGAAGTTAGGGCCATTTGAAGTTTTATCAGTGTTTGATTTGTGACTCAAGGGTAGCATAGCTATGAGCGATAGCTTAAATTGATAAGAGGCACGAGTACTTTATTGTCAAAAATTTCAAGATTTGATTACGCTCCACTAAAAAGGTACAAGCATTTGAATGTTGTAAACTTTGATAGATATAGGACGCACCGTATAGAAGTTAGGGCCATTTGAAGTTATATCAGTGCTTGATTTGGGACTCAAATCTAGCATAGCTATGAGCGATAGCTTAAATTGATAAGAGGCACGAGAACTTTATTGTCACAAAATTTCAAGATTTTATAACGCTCCAGTAAAAAGTTACAAGTATTTGATTGTTGCAAACTTTGATAGGAATAGGACGCACAGTATAGAAGTTTGGGCCATTTGAAGTCTTATTAGTGTTTGATTTGGGTCTCAAGGGTAGCATAGCTATGAGTGACAGCTTAAATTGATAAGCGGCACGAGTACTTTATTGTCAAAAATTTCAAGATTTGAAAACGCTCCACTAAAAATTTACAAGCATTTGAAATTTGCAAACTTTGATAAGTATAGGACGCACCGTATAGAAGTTAGGGCCATTTGCAGTCTTATCAGTGTTTGATTTGGGACTCAAGGGTAGCTTAGCTATGAGCGATAACTTTAATGGACAAGAGGCACGAGTACTTTATTGTCACAAAATTTCAAGATTTTATGACGCTCCAGTAAAAAGTTACAAGCATTTGATTGTTGCAAACTTTGATAGGTATAGGACGCACCGTATAGAAGTTAGGGCCATTTGAAGTTTTATCAGTGTTTGATTTGGGACTCAAGGGTAGCATAGCTATGAGCGATAGCTTAAATTTATCAGAGGCGCGAGTACTCTATTGTCACAAAATTTCTAGATTTTATTACGCTCCAGTCAAAAGTTACAAGCATTTGATTGTTGCAAACTTTGATAGGTATAGGACGCACAGTATAGAAGTTAGGGCCATTTGAACTTTTATCAGTATTTGATTTGGGACTCAAGGGTAGCATAGCTATGAGCGATAGCTTAAATTGATAAGTGGCTCGAGAATTCTATTGTCACAAAATTTCAAGATTTTATTACG
Organism: Clusia tigrina; assembly: GCA_920105625.2. Classification (NCBI taxonomy): domain Eukaryota; kingdom Metazoa; phylum Arthropoda; class Insecta; order Diptera; family Clusiidae; genus Clusia; species Clusia tigrina. The sequence continues at coordinate 205,201,728 of OV050030.1, read as the reverse complement.
CTCCAGTCAAAAGTTACAAGCATTTGATTGTTGCAAACTTTGATAAGTATAGGACGCACAGTATAGAAGTTAGGGCCATTTGCAGTCTTACCAGTGTTTGATTTGGGACGCAAGGTTAGCATAGCTATGAGCTATAGCTTAAATTGAGAAGAGGCTCGAGTACTTCATTGTCACAAAATTTCAAGATTTTATGACGCTCCAGTAAAAATGTACAAGCATTTGAATGTTGCAAACTTTGATAGGTATAGGAGGCACCTTATAGAAGTTAGGGCCATTTGAAGTTTTATCAGTGTTTGATTTGGGACTCTAGGGTAGCATAGCTATGAGCGATAACTTTAATTGACAAGAACCAAGAGTACTTTATTGTCACAAAATTTCAAGAGTTTATTACGCTCCAGTAAAAAGTTACAAGCATTTGAATGTTGCAAACTTTGATAGGAATAGGACGCACAAAATTGAAGTTTGGGCCATTTGAAGTTCTATTACTGTTTGATTTGGGTCTCAAGGGTAGCATAGCTAGGAGCGATAGCTTAAATTGATAAGAGGCACGAGTACTTTATTGTCAAAAAGTTCACGATTTGATTACGCTCCAGTTAAAAGGTACAAGCATTTGAATGTTACAAACTTTGATAGGTATAGGACGCACCGTATAGAAGTTAGGGCCATTTGCAGCTTTATCAGTGATTGATTTGGGACTCAAGGGTAGCATAGCTATGAGCGATAACTTAAATTGATAAGAACAAAGAGTACTTTATTGTCACAAAATTTCAAGAGTTTATTACGCTCCAGTAAAAAGTTACAAGTATTTGAATGTTGCAAATTTTGATAGGAATAGGGCGCACAGTATAGAAGTAAGGGCCATTTATAATTTTATCAGTGTTTGATTTGGGACTCGAGGGTAGCATAGCTATGAGCGATAGCTTAAATTGATAAGAGGCACGAGTACTTTATAGTCAAAAAGTTCAAGATTTGATTACGCTCCAGTTAAAAGGTACAAGCATTTGAATGTTACAAACTTTGATAGGTATTGGACGCACCGTATAGAAGTTAGGGCCATTTGCAGCTTTATCAGTGATTGATTTGGGACTCAAGGGTAGCATAGCTATGAGCGATAGCTTAAATTGATAAGAGGCACGAGTACATTATTGTCACAAAATTTCAAGATTTTTTGACGCTCCAGTAAAAAGTTACAAGCATTTGATTGTTGCAAACTTTGATAGGTATAGGACGCACCGTATAGAAGTTAGGGCCATGTGAAGTTTTATCACTGTTTGATTTGGAACTCAAGGTTAGCATAGCTATGAGCGATAGCTTAAATTGATAAGAGGCACGAGAACTTTATTGTCACAAAATTTCAAGATTTTATAACGCTCCAGTAAAAAGTTACAAGCATTTGATTGTTGCAAACTTTGATAGGAATAGGACGCACAGTATAGAAGTTTGGGCCATTTGAAGTCTTATTAGTGTTTGATTTGGGTCTCAAGGGTAGCATAGCTATGAGTGATAGCTTAAATTGATAAGAGGCACGAGTACTTTATTGTGAAAAATTTCAAGATTTGAAAACGCTCCACTAAAAATTTACAAGCATTTGAAATTTGCAAACTTTGATAAGTATAGGACGCACCGTATAGAAGTTAGGGCCATTTGCGGTCTTATCAGTGTTTGATTTGGGACTCAAGGGTAGCTTAGCTATGAGCGATAACTTTAATTGACAAGAGGCACGAGTACTTCATTGTCACAAAATTTCAAGATTTTATGACGCTCCAGTAAAAAGTTACAAGCATTTGATTGTTGCAAACTTTGATAGGTATAGGACGCACCGTATATAAGTTAGGGCCATTTGAAGTTTTATCAGTGTTTGATTTGGGACTCAAGGGTAGCATAGCTGTGAGCGATAGCTTAAATTTATCAGAGGCGCGAGTACTCTATTGTCACAAAATTTCTAGATTTTATTACGCTCCAGTCAAAAGTTACAAGCATTTGATTGTTGCAAACTATGATAGGTATAGGACGCACAGTATAGAAGTTAGGGCCATTTGAAGTTTTATCAGTGTTTGATTTGGGACTCAAGGGTAGCATAGCCATGAGCGATAGCTTAAATTGATAAGTGGCTCGAGAATTCTATTGTCACAAAATTTCAAGATTTTATTACGCTCCAGTCAAAAGTTACAAGCATTTGATTGTTGCAAACTTTGATATGTATAGGACGCACAGTATAGAAGTTAGGGCCATTTGCAGTCTTACCAGTGTTTGAGTTGGGACGCAAGGTTAGCATAGCTATGAACTATAGCTTAAATTGAGAAGAGGCTCGAGTACCTCATTGTCACAAAATTTCAAGGTTTTATGACGCTCCAGTAAAAATGTACAAGCATTTGAATGTTGCAAACTTTGATAGGTATAGGATGCACCTTATAGAAGTTAGGGCCATTTGATGTTTTATCAGTGTTTGATTTGGGACTCTAGGGTAGCATAGCTATGAGCGATAACTTTAATTGACAAGAACCAAGAGTACTTTATTGTCACAAAATTTCAAGAGTTTATTACGCTCCAGTAAAAAGGTACAAGCATTTGAATGTTGCAAACTTTGATAGGAATAGGACGCACAGTATAGAAGTTTGGGCCATTTGAAGTTCTATTAGTGTTTGATTTGGGTCTCAAGGGTACCATAACTATGAGCGATAACTTTAATTGACATGAGGCACAAGTACGTTATTGTCACAAAATTTCAAGATTTTATTACGCTCCAGTAAAAAGTTACAAGCATTTGATTGTTGCGAACTTTGATAGGTATAGGACGCACCGCATAGAAGTTAGGGCCTTTTTAAGTTATATCAGTGTTTGATTTGGGACTCAAGGCTAGCATAGCTATGAGCGATAACTTTAATTGACAAGAGGCACTAGTACTTTATTCTCACAAAATTTCAAGATTTTATTACGCTCCAGTAAAAAGTTACAAGCATTTGATTGTTGCAAACTTTGATACGTATAGGACGCACCGTATAGAAGTTAGGGCCATGTGAAGTTTTATCACTGTTTGATTTGGAACTCAAGGTTAGCATAGCTATGAGCGATAGCTTAAATTGATAAGAGGCACGAGAACTTTATTGTCACAAAATTTCAAGATTTTATAACGCTTCAGTAAAAAGTTACAAGCATTTGATTGTTGCAAACTTTGATAGGAATAGGACGCACAGTATAGAAGTTTGGGCCATTTGAAGTCTTATTAGTGTTTGATTTGGGTCTCAAGGGTAGCATAGCTATGAGTGATACCTTAAATTGATAAGAGGCACGAGTACTTTATTGTCAAAAATTTCAAGATTTGAAAACGCTCCACTAAAAATTTACAAGCATTTGAAATTTGCAAACTTTGATAAGTATAGGACGCACCGTATAGAAGTTAGGGCCATTTGCAGTCTTATCAGTGTTTGATTTGGGACTCAAGGTTAGCATAGCTATGAGCGATAGCTTAAATTGATAAGAGGCACGAGTACATTATTGTCACAAATTTTCAAGATTTTTTGACGCCCCAGTAAAAAGTTACAAGCATTTGAATGTTGCAAACTTTGATAAGTATAGGACGCACCGTATAGAAGTTAAGGCCATTTCTAGTTTTATCAGTGTTTGATTTGGGACTTAAGGGTAGCATAGCTATGAGCGATAGCTTAAATTGATAAGAGGCACGAGTACATTATTGTCACAAATTTTCAAGATTTTTTGACGCCCCAGTAAAAAGTTACAAGCATTTGAATGTTGCAAACTTTGATAAGTATAGGACGCACCGTATAGAAGTTAAGGCCATTTCTAGTTTTATCAGTGTTTGATTTGGGACTTAAGGGTAGCATAGCTATGAGCGATAGCTTAAATTGATTAGAGGCACGAGAACTTTATTGTCACAAACATTTCAAGATTTTATTCTGCTCCAGTCAAAAGTTACAAGCATTTGATTGTTGCAAACTTTGATAGGTATAGGACGCACCGTATAGAAGTTAGGGCCATTTGAAGTTTTATCAGTGTTTGATTTGGGACTCAAGGGTAGCATAGCTATGAGCGATAGCTTAAATTGATAAGTGGCTCGAGTACTCTATTGTCACAAAATTTCAAGATTTTATTACGCTCCAGTCAAAAGTTACAAGCGTTTGATTGTTGCAACCTTTGATAAGTATAGGACGCACAGTATAGAAGTTAGGGCCATTTGCAGCGTTATCAGTGTTTGATTTGGGACTCAAGGTTAGCATAGCTATGAGCGATAACTTTAATTGACAAGAACCAAGAGTACTTTATTGTCACAAAATTTCAAGATTTTATTACGTTCCAGTAAAAAGTTACAAGCATTTGAATGTTGCTAACGTTGATAGGAATAGGGCGCACAGTATAGAAGTTAGAGCCATTTGAAGTTTTATCAGTTGTTGATTTGTGAGTCAAGGGTAGCATAGCTATGAGCTATAGCTTAAATTGATAAGAGGCACGAGTACTTTATTGTCAAAAAGTTCAAGATTTGATTACGCTCCAGTTAAAAGGTACAAGCATTTGAATGTTGCAAACTTTGATAGGTATAGGATGCACCGTATAGAAGTTAGGGAAATTTGCAGCTTTATCAGTGATTGATTTGGGACTCAAGGGTAGCATAGCTATGAGCGATAGCTTAAATTGATAAGAGGCACGAGTACATTACTGTCACAAAATTTCAAGATTTTTTGACGCTCCAGTAAAAAGTTACAAGCATTTGATTGTTGCGAACTTTGATAGGTATACGACGCACCGTATAAAAGTTAGGGCCATTTGAAATTTTATCAGTGTTTGGTTTGGGACTCAAAGGTAGCATATCTATGAGCGATAGCTTAAATTGATAAGAGGCTCGAGGGCTTCATTGTCACAAAATTTCAAGGTTTTATGACGCTCCAGTAAAAAGTTACAAGCATTTGATTGTTGCACACTTTGATAGGTATAGGACGCACAGTATAGAAGTTTGGGCCATTTGAATTTCTATTAGTGTTTGATTTGGGTCTCAAGGGTAGCATAGCTATGAGCGATAACTTTAATTGACATGAGGCACAAGTACGTTATTGTCACAAAATTTCAAGATTTTATTACGCTCCAGTAAAAAGTTACAAGCATTTGATTGTTGCGAACTTTGATAGGTATACGACGCACCGTATAAAAGTTAGGGCCATTTGAAATTTTATCAGTGTTTGGTTTGGGACTCAAAGGTAGCATATCTATGAGCGATAGCTTAAATTGATAAGAGGCTCGAGGGCTTCATTGTCACAAAATTTCAAGGTTTTATGACACTCCAGTAAAAAGTTACAAGCATTTGATTGTTGCAAACTTTGATAGGTATAGGACGCACCGCATAGAAGTTAGGGCCTTTTGAAGTTATATCAGTGTTTGATTTGGGACTCAAGGCTAGCATAGCTATGAGCGATAACTTTAATTGACAAGAGGCACTAGTACTTTATTGTCACAAAATTTCAAGATTTTATGACGCTCCAGTAAAAAGTTACAAGCATTTGATTGTTGCAAACTTTGATAGGTATAGGATGCACCGTATAGAAGTTAGGGCCATTTGAAGTTTTATCAGTGTTTGATTTGGGACTCAAGGGTAGCATAGCTATGAGCGATAGCTTAAATTTATCAGAGGCGCGAGTACTCTATTGTCACAAACTTTCTAGATTTTATTACGCTCCAGTCAAAAGTTACAAGCATTTGATTGTTGCAAACTTTGATAGGTATAGGACGCACAGTATAGAAGTTAGGGCCATTTGCAGTCTTACCAGTGTTTGATTTGGGACGCAAGGTTAGCATAGCTATGAGCTATAGCTTAAATTGAGAAGAGGCTCGAGTACTTCATTGTCACATAATTTCAAGGTTTTATGACGCTCCAGTAAAAATGTACAAGCATTTGAATGTTGCAAACTTTGATAGGTATCGGACGCTCCTTATAGAAGTTCGGGCCATTTGAAGTTTTATCAGTGTTTGATTTGGGACTCTAGGGTAGCATAGCTATGAACGATAGCTTAAATTGATAAGAGGCACGAGTACATTATTGTCACAAATTTTCAAGATTTTTTGACGCCCCAGTAAAAAGTTACAAGCATTTGAATGTTGCAAACTTTGATAAGTATAGGACGCACCGTATAGAAGTTAAGGCCATTTCTAGTTTTATCAGTGTTTGATTTGGGACTTAAGGGTAGCATAGCTATGAGCGATAGCTTAAATTGATTAGAGGCACGAGAACTTTATTGTCACAAACATTTCAAGATTTTATTCTGCTCCAGTCAAAAGTTACAAGCATTTGATTGATGCAAACTTTGATAGGTATAGGACGCACCGTATAGAAGTTAGGGCCATTTGAAGTTTTATCAGTGTTTGATTTGGGACTCAAGGGAAGCATAGCTATGAGCGATAGCTTAAATTGATAAGTGGCTCGAGTACTCTATTGTCACAAAATTTCAAGATTTTATTACGCTCCAGTCAAAAGTTACAAGCGTTTGATTGTTGCAACCTTTGATAAGTATAGGACGCACAGTATAGAAGTTAGGGCCATTTGCAGCGTTATCAGTGTTTGATTTGGGACTCAAGGTTAGCATAGCTATGAGCGATAACTTTAATTGACAAGAACCAAGAGTACTTTATTGTCACAAAATTTCAAGATTTTATAACGCTCCAGTAAAAAGTTACAAGTATTTGATTGTTGCAAACTTTGATAGGAATAGGACGCACAGTATAGAAGTTTGGGCCATTTGAAGTCTTATTAGTGTTTGATTTGGGTCTCAAGGGTAGCATAGCTATGAGTGATAGCTTAAATTGATAAGAGGCACGAGTACATTATTGTCAAAAATTTCAAGATTTGAAAACGCTCCACTAAAAATTTACAAGCATTTGAAATTTGCAAACTTTGATAAGTATAGGACGCACCGTATAGAAGTTAGGGCCATTTGCAGTCTTATCAGTGTTTGATTTGGGACTCAAGGGTAGCTTAGCTATGAGCGATAACTTTAATGGACAAGAGGCACGAGTACTTTATTGTCACAAAATTTCAAGATTTTATGACGCTCCAGTAAAAAGTTACAAGCATTTGATTGTTGCAAACTTTGATAGGTATAGGACGCACCGTATAGAAGTTAGGGCCATTTGAAGTTTTATCAGTGTTTGATTTGGGACTCAAGGGTAGCATAGCTATGAGCGATAGCTTAAATTTATCAGAGGCGCGAGTACTCTATTGCCACAAAATTTCTAGATTTTATTACGCTCTAGTCAAAAGTTACAAGCATTTGATTGTTGCAAACTTTGATAGGTATAGGACGCACAGTATAGAAGTTAGGGCCATTTGAAGTTTTATCAGTGTTTGATTTGGGACTCAAGGGTAGCATAGCTATGAGCGATAGCTTAAATTGATAAGTGGCTCGAGAATTCTATTGTCACAAAATTTCAAGATTTTATTACGCTCCAGTCAAAAGTTACAAGCATTTGATTGTTGCAAACTTTGATAAGTATAGGACGCACAGTATAGAAGTTAGGGCCATTTGCAGTCTTACCAGTGTTTGATTTGGGACGCAAGGTTAGCATAGCTATGAGCTATAGCTTAAATTGAGAAGAGGCTCGAGTACTTCATTGTCACAAAATTTCAAGGTTTTATGACGCTCCAGTAAAAATGTACAAGCATTTGAATGTTGCAAACTTTGATAGGTATAGGACGCACCTTATAGAAATTAGGGCCATTTGAAGTTTTATCAGTGTTTGATTTGGGACTCTAGGGTAGCATAGCTATGAGCGATAACTTTAATTGACAAGAACCAAGAGTACTTTATTGTCACAAAATTTCAAGAGTTTATTACGCTCCAGTAAAAAGTTACAAGCATTTGAATGTTGCAAACTTTGATAGGAATAGGACGCACAAAATTGAAGTTTGGGCCATTTGAAGTTCTATTAGTGTTTGATTTGGGTCTCAAGGGTAGCATAGCAATGAGCGATAACTTTAATTGAGATGAGGCACAAGTACGTTATTGTCACAAAATTTCAAGATTTTATTACGCTCCAGTAAAAAGTTACAAGCATTTGATTGTTGCGAACTTTGATAGGTATACGACGCACCGTATAAAAGTTAGGGCCATTTGAAGTTTTATCAGTGTTTGGTTTGGGACTCAAAGGTAGCATATCTATGAGCGATAGCTTAAATTGATAAGAGGCTCGAGGGCTTCATTGTCACAAAATTTCAAGGTTATATGACGCTCCAGTAAAAAGTTACAAGCATTTGATTGTTGCAAACTTTGACAGGTATAGGACGCACCGCATAGAAGTTAGGGCCTTTTGAAGTTATATCAGTGTTTGATTTGGGACTCAAGGCTAGCAGAGCTATGAGCGAGAACTTTAATTGACAAGAGGCACTAGTACTTTATTCTCACAAAATTTCCAGATTTTATTACGCTCCAGTAAAAAGTTACAAGCATTTGATTGTTGCAAACTTTGATACGTATAGGACGCACCGTATAGAAGTTAGGGCCATGTGAAGTTTTATCACTGTTTGATTTGGAACTCAAGGTTAGCATAGCTATGAGCGATAGCTTAAATTGATAAGAGGCACGAGAACTTTATTGTCACAAAATTTCAAGATTTTATAACGCTCCAGTAAAAAGTTACAAGCATTTGATTGTTGCAAACTTTGATAGGAATAGGACGCACAGTATAGAAGTTTGGGTCATTTGAAGTCTTATTAGTGTTTGATTTGGGTCTCAAGGGTAGCATAGCTATGAGTGATAGCTGAAATTGATAAGAGGCACGAGTACTTTATTGTCAAAAATTTCAAGATTTGAAAAAGCTCCACAAAAAATTTACAAGCATTTGAAATTTGCAAACTTTGATAAGTATAGGACGCACCGTATAGAAGTTAGGGCCATTTGCAGTCTTATCAGTGTTTGATTTGGGATTCAAGGGTAGCTTAGCTATGAGCGATAACTTTAATTGACAAGAGGCACGAGTACTTTATTGTCACAAAATTTCAAGATTTTATGACGCTCCAGTAAAAAGTTACAAGCATTTGATTGTTGCAAACTTTGATAGGTATAGGACGCACCGTATAGAAGTTAGGGCCATTTGAAGTTTTATCAGTGTTTGATTTGGGACTCAAGGGTAGCATAGCTATGAGCTATAGCTTAAATTGAGAAGAGGCTCGAGTACTTCATTGTCACAAAATTTCAAGGTTTTATGACGCTCCAGTAAAAATGTACAAGCATTTGAATGTTGCAAACTTTGATAGGTATAGGACGCAACTTATAGAAATTAGGGCCATTTGAAGTTTTATCAGTGTTTGATTTGGGACTCTAGGGTAGCATAGCTATGAGCGATAACTTTAATTGACAAGAACCAAGAGTACTTTATTGTCACAAAATTTCAAGAGTTTATTACGCTCCAGTAAAAAGTTACAAGCATTTGAATGTTGCAAACTTTGATAGGAATAGGACGCACAAAATTGAAGTTTGGGCCATTTGAAGTTCTATTAGTGTTTGATTTGGGTCTCAAGGGTAGCATAGCTATGAGCGATAACTTTAATTGACATGAGGCACAAGTACGTTATTGTCACAAAATTTCAAGATTTTATTACGCTCCAGTAAAAAGTTACAAGCATTTGATTGTTGCCAACTTTGATAGGTATAGGATGCGCCGTATAGAAGTTAGGGCCATTTGAAGTTTTATCAGTGTTTGGTTTGGGGCTCAAAGGTAGCATATCTATGAGCGATAGCTTAAATTGATAAGAGGCTCGAGGGCTTCATTGTCACAAAATTTCAAGGTTATATGACGCTCCAGTAAAAAGTTACAAGCATTTGATTGTTGCAAACTTTGATAGGAATAGGACGCACCGCATAGAAGTTTGGGCCATTTGAAGTCTTATTAGTGTTTGATTTGGGTCTCAAGGGTAGCATAGCTATGAGTGATAGCTTAAATTGATAAGAGGCACGAGTACTTTATTGTGAAAAATTTCAAGATTTGAAAACGCTCCAATAAAAATTTACAAGCATTTGAAATTTGCAAACTTTGATAAGTATAGGACGCACCGTATAGAAGTTAGGGCCATTTGCGGTCTTATCAGTGTTTGATTTGGGACTCAAGGGTAGCTTAGCTATGAGCGATAACTTTAATTGACAAGAGGCACGAGTACTTCATTGTCACAAAATTTCAAGATTTTATGACGCTCCAGTAAAAAGTTACAAGCATTTGATTGTTGCAAACTTTGATAGGTATAGGACGCACCGTAAATAAGTTAGGGCCATTTGAAGTTTTATCAGTGTTTGATTTGGGACTCAAGGGTAGCATAGCTGTGAGCGATAGCTTAAATTTATCAGAGGCGCGAGTACTCTATTGTCACAAAATTTCTAGATTTTATTACGCTCCAGTCAAAAGTTACAAGCATTTGATTGTTGCAAACTATGATAGGTATAGGACGCACAGTATAGAAGTTAGGGCCATTTGAAGTTTTATCAGTGTTTGATTTGGGACTCAAGGGTAGCATAGCCATGAGCGATAGCTTAAATTGATAAGTGGCTCGAGAATTCTATTGTCACAAAATTTCAAGATTTTATTACGCTCCAGTCAAAAGTTACAAGCATTTGATTGTTGCAAACTTTGATAAGTATAGGACGCACAGTATAGAAGTTAGGGCCATTTGCAGTCTTACCAGTGTTTGAGTTGGGACGCAAGGTTAGCATAGCTATGAACTATAGCTTAAATTGAGAAGAGGCTCGAGTACTTCATTGTCACAAAATTTCAAGGTTTTATGACGCTCCAGTAAAAATGTACAAGCATTTGAAAGTTGCAAACTTTGATAGGTATAGGACGCACCTTATAGAAGTTAGGGCCATTTGATGTTTTATCAGTGTTTGATTTGGGACTCTAGGGTAGCATAGCTATGAGCGATAACTTTAATTGACAAGAACCAAGAGTACTTTATTGTCACAAAATTTCAAGAGTTTATTACGCTCCAGTAAAAAGGTACAAGCATTTGAATGTTGCAAACTTTGATAGGAATAGGACGCACAGTATAGAAGTTTGGGCCATTTGAAGTTCTATTAGTGTTTGATTTGGGTCTCAAGGGTACCATAACTATGAGCGATAACTTTAATTGACATGAGGCACAAGTACGTTATTGTCACAAAATTTCAAGATTTTATTACGCTCCAGTAAAAAGTTACAAGCATTTGATTGTTGCGAACTTTGATAGGTATAGGACGCACCGCATAGAAGTTAGGGCCTTTTTAAGTTATATCAGTGTTTGATTTGGGACTCAAGGCTAGCATAGCTATGAGCGATAACTTTAATTGACAAGAGGCACTAGTACTTTATTCTCACAAAATTTCAAGATTTTATTACGCTCCAGTAAAAAGTTACAAGCATTTGATTGTTGCAAACTTTGATACGTATAGGATGCACCGTATAGAAGTTAGGGCCATGTGAAGTTTTATCACTGTTTGATTTGGAACTCAAGGTTAGCATAGCTATGAGCGATAGCTTAAATTGATAAGAGGCACGAGAACTTTATTGTCACAAAATTTCAAGATTTTATAACGCTCCAGTAAAAAGTTACAAGCATTTGATTGTTGCAAACTTTGATAGGAATAGGACGCACAGTATAGAAGTTTGGGCCATTTGAAGTCTTATTAGTGTTTGATTTGGGTCTCAAGGGTAGCATAGCTATGAGTGATACCTTAAATTGATAAGAGGCACGAGTACTTTATTGTCAAAAATTTCAAGATTTGAAAACGCTCCACTAAAAATTTACAAGCATTTGAAATTTGCAAACTTTGATAAGTATAGGACGCACCGTATAGAAGTTAGGGCCATTTGCAGTCTTATCAGTGTTTGATTTGGGACTCAAGGTTAGCATAGCTATGAGCGATAGCTTAAATTGATAAGAGGCACGAGTACATTATTGTCACAAATTTTCAAGATTTTTTGACGCCCCAGTAAAAAGTTACAAGCATTTGAATGTTGCAAACTTTGATAAGTATAGGACGCACCGTATAGAAGTTAAGGCCATTTCTAGTTTTATCAGTGTTTGATTTGGGACTTAAGGGTAGCATAGCTATGAGCGATAGCTTAAATTGATAAGAGGCACGAGTACATTATTGTCACAAATTTTCAAGATTTTTTGACGCCCCAGTAAAAAGTTACAAGCATTTGAATGTTGCAAACTTTGATAAGTATAGGACGCACCGTATAGAAGTTAAGGCCATTTCTAGTTTTATCAGTGTTTGATTTGGGACTTAAGGGTAGCATAGCTATGAGCGATAGCTTAAATTGATTAGAGGCACGAGAACTTTATTGTCACAAACATTTCAAGATTTTATTCTGCTCCAGTCAAAAGTTACAAGCATTTGATTGTTGCAAACTTTGATAGGTATAGGACGCACCGTATAGAAGTTAGGGCCATTTGAAGTTTTATCAGTGTTTGATTTGGGACTCAAGGGTAGCATAGCTATGAGCGATAGCTTAAATTGATAAGTGGCTCGAGTACTCTATTGTCACAAAATTTCAAGATTTTATTACGCTCCAGTCAAAAGTTACAAGCGTTTGATTGTTGCAACCTTTGATAAGTATAGGACGCACAGTATAGAAGTTAGGGCCATTTGCAGCGTTATCAGTGTTTGATTTGGGACTCAAGGTTAGCATAGCTATGAGCGATAACTTTAATTGACAAGAACCAAGAGTACTTTATTGTCACAAAATTTCAAGATTTTATTACGTTCCAGTAAAAAGTTACAAGCATTTGAATGTTGCTAACGTTGATAGGAATAGGGCGCACAGTATAGAAGTTAGAGCCATTTGAAGTTTTATCAGTTGTTGATTTGTGAGTCAAGGGTAGCATAGCTATGAGCTATAGCTTAAATTGATAAGAGGCACGAGTACTTTATTGTCAAAAAGTTCAAGATTTGATTACGCTCCAGTTAAAAGGTACAAGCATTTGAATGTTGCAAACTTTGATAGGTATAGGATGCACCGTATAGAAGTTAGGGAAATTTGCAGCTTTATCAGTGATTGATTTGGGACTCAAGGGTAGCATAGCTATGAGCGATAGCTTAAATTGATAAGAGGCACGAGTACATTACTGTCACAAAATTTCAAGATTTTTTGACGCTCCAGTAAAAAGTTACAAGCATTTGATTGTTGCGAACTTTGATAGGTATACGACGCACCGTATAAAAGTTAGGGCCATTTGAAATTTTATCAGTGTTTGGTTTGGGACTCAAAGGTAGCATATCTATGAGCGATAGCTTAAATTGATAAGAGGCTCGAGGGCTTCATTGTCACAAAATTTCAAGGTTTTATGACGCTCCAGTAAAAAGTTACAAGCATTTGATTGTTGCACACTTTGATAGGTATAGGACGCACAGTATAGAAGTTTGGGCCATTTGAAGTTCTATTAGTGTTTGATTTGGGTCTCAAGGGTAGCATAGCTATGAGCGATAACTTTAATTGACATGAGGCACAAGTACGTTATTGTCACAAAATTTCAAGATTTTATTACGCTCCAGTAAAAAGTTACAAGCATTTGATTGTTGCGAACTTTGATAGGTATACGACGCACCGTATAAAAGTTAGGGCCATTTGAAATTTTATCAGTGTTTGGTTTGGGACTCAAAGGTAGCATATCTATGAGCGATAGCTTAAATTGATAAGAGGCTCGAGGGCTTCATTGTCACAAAATTTCAAGGTTTTATGACACTCCAGTAAAAAGTTACAAGCATTTGATTGTTGCAAACTTTGATAGGTATAGGACGCACCGCATAGAAGTTAGGGCCTTTTGAAGTTATATCAGTGTTTGATTTGGGACTCAAGGCTAGCATAGCTATGAGCGATAACTTTAATTGACAAGAGGCACTAGTACTTTATTGTCACAAAATTTCAAGATTTTATGACGCTCCAGTAAAAAGTTACAAGCATTTGATTGTTGCAAACTTTGATAGGTATAGGACGCACCGTATAGAAGTTAGGGCCATTTGAAGTTTTATCAGTGTTTGATTTGGGACTCAAGGGTAGCATAGCTATGAGCGATAGCTTAAATTTATCAGAGGCGCGAGTACTCTATTGTCACAAACTTTCTAGATTTTATTACGCTCCAGTCAAAAGTTACAAGCATTTGATTGTTGCAAACTTTGATAGGTATAGGACGCACAGTATAGAAGTTAGGGCCATTTGCAGTCTTACCAGTGTTTGATTTGGGACGCAAGGTTAGCATAGCTATGAGCTATAGCTTAAATTGAGAAGAGGCTCGAGTACTTCATTGTCACATAATTTCAAGGTTTTATGACGCTCCAGTAAAAATGTACAAGCATTTGAATGTTGCAAACTTTGATAGGTATCGGACGCTCCTTATAGAAGTTCGGGCCATTTGAAGTTTTATCAGTGTTTGATTTGGGACTCTAGGGTAGCATAGCTATGAACGATAGCTTAAATTGATAAGAGGCACGAGTACATTATTGTCACAAATTTTCAAGATTTTTTGACGCCCCAGTAAAAAGTTACAAGCATTTGAATGTTGCAAACTTTGATAAGTATAGGACGCACCGTATAGAAGTTAAGGCCATTTCTAGTTTTATCAGTGTTTGATTTGGGACTTAAGGGTAGCATAGCTATGAGCGATAGCTTAAATTGATTAGAGGCACGAGAACTTTATTGTCACAAACATTTCAAGATTTTATTCTGCTCCAGTCAAAAGTTACAAGCATTTGATTGATGCAAACTTTGATAGGTATAGGACGCACCGTATAGAAGTTAGGGCCATTTGAAGTTTTATCAGTGTTTGATTTGGGACTCAAGGGTAGCATAGCTATGAGCGATAGCTTAAATTGATAAGTGGCTCGAGTACTCTATTGTCACAAAATTTCAAGATTTTATTACGCTCCAGTCAAAAGTTACAAGCGTTTGATTGTTGCAACCTTTGATAAGTATAGGACGCACAGTATAGAAGTTAGGGCCATTTGCAGCGTTATCAGTGTTTGATTTGGGACTCAAGGTTAGCATAGCTATGAGCGATAACTTTAATTGACAAGAACCAAGAGTACTTTATTGTCACAAAATTTCAAGATTTTATAACGCTCCAGTAAAAAGTTACAAGTATTTGATTGTTGCAAACTTTGATAGGAATAGGACGCACAGTATAGAAGTTTGGGCCATTTGAAGTCTTATTAGTGTTTGATTTGGGTCTCAAGGGTAGCATAGCTATGAGTGATAGCTTTAATTGATAAGAGGCACGAGTACATTATTGTCAAAAATTTCAAGATTTGAAAACGCTCCACTAAAAATTTACAAGCATTTGAAATTTGCAAACTTTGATAAGTATAGGACGCACCGTATAGAAGTTAGGGCCATTTGCAGTCTTATCAGTGTTTGATTTGGGACTCAAGGGTAGCTTAGCTATGAGCGATAACTTTAATGGACAAGAGGCACGAGTACTTTATTGTCACAAAATTTCAAGATTTTATGACGCTCCAGTAAAAAGTTACAAGCATTTGATTGTTGCAAACTTTGATAGGTATAGGACGCACCGTATAGAAGTTAGGGCCATTTGAAGTTTTATCAGTGTTTGATTTGGGACTCAAGGGTAGCATAGCTATGAGCGATAGCTTAAATTTATCAGAGGCGCGAGTACTCTATTGCCACAAAATTTCTAGATTTTATTACGCTCCAGTCAAAAGTTACAAGCATTTGATTGTTGCAAACTTTGATAGGTATAGGACGCACAGTATAGAAGTTAGGGCCATTTGAAGTTTTATCAGTGTTTGATTTGGGACTCAAGGGTAGCATAGCTATGAGCGATAGCTTAAATTGATAAGTGGCTCGAGAATTCTATTGTCACAAAATTTCAAGATTTTATTACGCTCCAGTCAAAAGTTACAAGCATTTGATTGTTGCAAACTTTGATAAGTATAGGACGCACAGTATAGAAGTTAGGGCCATTTGCAGTCTTACCAGTGTTTGATTTGGGACGCAAGGTTAGCATAGCTATGAGCTATAGCTTAAATTGAGAAGAGGCTCGAGTACTTCATTGTCACAAAATTTCAAGGTTTTATGACGCTCCAGTAAAAATGTACAAGCATTTGAATGTTGCAAACTTTGATAGGTATAGGACGCACCTTATAGAAATTAGGGCCATTTGAAGTTTTATCAGTGTTTGATTTGGGACTCTAGGGTAGCATAGCTATGAGCGATAACTTTAATTGACAAGAACCAAGAGTACTTTATTGTCACAAAATTTCAAGAGTTTATTACGCTCCAGTAAAAAGTTACAAGCATTTGAATG
This sequence comes from Clusia tigrina, assembly GCA_920105625.2. NCBI lineage: Eukaryota > Metazoa > Arthropoda > Insecta > Diptera > Clusiidae > Clusia > Clusia tigrina. The sequence goes on along the minus strand of OV050030.1, from coordinate 205,185,437 downwards.
TTGCAAACTTTGATAGGAATAGGACGCACAAAATTGAAGTTTGGGCCATTTGAAGTTCTATTAGTGTTTGATTTGGGTCTCAAGGGTAGCATAGCTATGAGCGATAACTTTAATTGAGATGAGGCACAAGTACGTTATTGTCACAAAATTTCAAGATTTTATTACGCTCCAGTAAAAAGTTACAAGCATTTGATTGTTGCGAACTTTGATAGGTATACGACGCACCGTATAAAAGTTAGGGCCATTTGAAGTTTTATCAGTGTTTGGTTTGGGACTCAAAGGTAGCATATCTATGAGCGATAGCTTAAATTGATAAGAGGCTCGAGGGCTTCATTGTCACAAAATTTCAAGGTTATATGACGCTCCAGTAAAAAGTTACAAGCATTTGATTGTTGCAAACTTTGACAGGTATAGGACGCACCGCATAGAAGTTAGGGCCTTTTGAAGTTATATCAGTGTTTGATTTGGGACTCAAGGCTAGCAGAGCTATGAGCGAGAACTTTAATTGACAAGAGGCACTAGTACTTTATTCTCACAAAATTTCCAGATTTTATTACGCTCCAGTAAAAAGTTACAAGCATTTGATTGTTGCAAACTTTGATACGTATAGGATGAACCGTATAGAAGTTAGGGCCATTTGAAGTTTTATCACAGTTTGATTTGGAACTCAAGGTTAGCATAGCTATGAGCGATAGCTTAAATTGATAAGAGGCACGAGAACTTTATTGTCACAAAATTTCAAGATTTTATAACGCTCCAGTAAAAAGTTACAAGCATTTGATTGTTGCAAACTTTGATAGGAATAGGACGCACAGTATAGAAGTTTGGGTCATTTGAAGTCTTATTAGTGTTTGATTTGGGTCTCAAGGGTAGCATAGCTATGAGTGATAGCTGAAATTGATAAGAGGCACGAGTACTTTATTGTCAAAAATTTCAAGATTTGAAAAAGCTCCACAAAAAATTTACAAGCATTTGAAATTTGCAAACTTTGATAAGTATAGGACGCACCGTATAGAAGTTAGGGCCATTTGCAGTCTTATCAGTGTTTGATTTGGGATTCAAGGGTAGCTTAGCTATGAGCGATAACTTTAATTGACAAGAGGCACGAGTACTTTATTGTCACAAAATTTCAAGATTTTATGACGCTCCAGTAAAAAGTTACAAGCATTTGATTGTTGCAAACTTTGATAGGTATAGGACGCACCGTATAGAAGTTAGGGCCATTTGAAGTTTTATCAGTGTTTGATTTGGGACTCAAGGGTAGCATAGCTATGAGCTATAGCTTAAATTGAGAAGAGGCTCGAGTACTTCATTGTCACAAAATTTCAAGGTTTTATGACGCTCCAGTAAAAATGTACAAGCATTTGAATGTTGCAAACTTTGATAGGTATAGGACGCAACTTATAGAAATTAGGGCCATTTGAAGTTTTATCAGTGTTTGATTTGGGACTCTAGGGTAGCATAGCTATGAGCGATAACTTTAATTGACAAGAACCAAGAGTACTTTATTGTCACAAAATTTCAAGAGTTTATTACGCTCCAGTAAAAAGTTACAAGCATTTGAATGTTGCAAACTTTGATAGGAATAGGACGCACAAAATTGAAGTTTGGGCCATTTGAAGTTCTATTAGTGTTTGATTTGGGTCTCAAGGGTAGCATAGCTATGAGCGATAACTTTAATTGACATGAGGCACAAGTACGTTATTGTCACAAAATTTCAAGATTTTATTACGCTCCAGTAAAAAGTTACAAGCATTTGATTGTTGCCAACTTTGATAGGTATAGGATGCGCCGTATAGAAGTTAGGGCCATTTGAAGTTTTATCAGTGTTTGGTTTGGGGCTCAAAGGTAGCATATCTATGAGCGATAGCTTAAATTGATAAGAGGCTCGAGGGCTTCATTGTCACAAAATTTCAAGGTTATATGACGCTCCAGTAAAAAGTTACAAGCATTTGATTGTTGCAAACTTTGATAGGTATAGGACGCACCGCATAGAAGTTAGGGCCTTTTGAAGTTATATCAGTGTTTGATTTGGGACTCAAGGCTAGCATAGCTATGAGCGAGAACTTTAATTGACAAGAGGCACTAGTACTTTATTCTCACAAAATTTCAAGATTTTATTACGCTCCAGTAAAAAGTTACAAGCATTTGATTGTTGCAAACTTTGATACGTATAGGACGCACCGTATAGAAGTTAGGGCCATGTGAAGTTTTATCACTGTTTGATTTGGAACTCAAGGTTAGCATAGCTATGAGCGATAGCTTAAATTGATAAGAGGCACGAGAACTTTATTATCACAAAATTTCAAGATTTTATAACGCTCCAGTAAAAAGTTACAAGCATTTGATTGTTGCAAACTTTGATAGGAATAGGACGCACAGTATAGAAGTTTGGGTCATTTGAAGTCTTATTAGTGTTTGATTTGGGTCTCAAGGGTAGCATAGCTATGAGTGATAGCTTAAATTGATAAGAGGCACGAGTACTTTATTGTCAAAAATTTCAAGATTTGAAAAAGCTCCACTAAAAATTTACAAGCATTTGAAATTTGCAAACTTTGATAAGTATAGGACGCACCGTATAGACGTTAGGGCCATTTGCAGTCTTATCAGTGTTTGATTTGGGACTCAAGGGTAGCTTAGCTATGAGCGATAACTTTAATTGACAAGAGGCACGAGTACTTTATTGTCACAAAATTTCAAGATTTTATGACGCTCCAGTAAAAAGTTACAAGCATTTGATTGTTGCAAACTTTGATAGGTATAGGACGCACCGTATAGAAGTTAGGGCCATTTGAAGTTTTATCAGTGTTTGATTTGGGACTCAAGGGTAGCATAGCTATGAGCGATAGCTTAAATTTATCAGAGGCGCAAGTACTCTATTGTCACAAACTTTCTAGATTTTAATACGCTCCAGTCAAAAGTTATAAGCATTTGATTGTTGCAAACTTTGATAGGTATAGGACGCACAGTATAGAAGTTAGGGCCATTTGAAGTTTTATCAGTGTTTGATTTGGGACTCAAGGGTAGCATAGCTATGAGCGAAAGATTAAATTGATAAGTGGCTCGAGAATTCTATTGTCACAAAATTTCAAGATTTTATTACGCTCCAGTCAAAAGTTACAAGCGTTTGATTGTTGCAACCTTTGATAAGTATAGGACGCACAGTATAGAAGTTAGGGCCATTTGCAGCGTTATCAGTGTTTGATTTGGGACTCAAGGTTAGCATAGCTATGAGCGATAACTTTAATTGACAAGAACCAAGAGTACTTTATTGTCACAAAATTTCAAGATTTTATTACGTTCCAGTAAAAAGTTACAAGCATTTGAATGTTGCAAACGTTGATAGGAATAGGGCGCACAGTATAGAAGTTAGAGCCATTTGAAGTTTTATCACTGTTTGATTTGGAACTCCAGGTTAGCATAGCTATGAGCGATAGCTTAAATTGATAAGAGGCACGAGAACTTTATTGTCACAAAATTTCAAGATTTTATAACGCTCCAGTAAAAAGTTACAAGCATTTGATTGTTGCAAACTTTGATAGGAATAGGACGCACAGTATAGAAGTTTGGGCCATTTGAAGTTTTATCACTGTTTGATCTGGAACTCAAGGTTAGCATAGCTATGAGCGATAGATAAAATTGATAAGAGGCACGAGAACTTTATTGTCACAAAATTTCAAGATTTTATAACGCTCCAGTAAAAAGTTACAAGCATTTGATTGTTGCAAACTTTGATAGGAATAGGACGCACAGTATAGAAGTTTGGGCCATTTGAAGTTTTATCACTGTTTGATTTGGGACGCAAGGTTAGCATAGCTATGAGCTATAGCTTAAATTGAGAAGAGGCTCGAGTACTTCATTGTCACAAAATTTCAAGGTTTTATGACGCTCCAGTAAAAATGTACAAGCATTTGAATGTTGCAAACTTTGATAGGTATTGGACGCTCCTTATAGAAGTTAGGGCCATTTGAAGTTTTATCAGTGTTTGATTTGGGACTCTAGGGTAGCATAGCTATGAGCGATAGCTTAAATTGATAAGAGGCACGAGTACATTATTGTCACAAATTTTCAAGATTTTTTGACGCCCCAGTAAAAAGTTACAAGCATTTGAATGTTGCAAACCTTGATAAGTATAGGACGCACCGTATAGAAGTTAAGGCCATTTCTAGTTTTATCAGTGTTTGATTTGGGACTTAAGGGTAGCATAGCTATGAGCGATAGCTTAAATTGATTAGAGGCACGAGAACTTTATTGTCACAAACATTTCAAGATTTTATTCTGCTCCAGTCAAAAGTTACAAGCATTTGATTGTTGCAAACTTTGATAGGTATAGGACGCACCGTATAGAAGTTAGGGCCATTTGAAGTTTTATCAGTGTTTGATTTGGGACTCAAGGGTAGCATAGCTATGAGCGATAGCTTAAATTTATCAGAGGCGCGAGTACTCTATTGTCACAAACTTTCTAGATTTTATTACGCTCCAGTCAAAAGTTACAAGCATTTGATTGTTGCAAACTTTGATAGGTATAGGACGCACAGTATAGAAGTTAGGGCCATTTGCAGTCTTACCAGTGTTTGATTTGGGACGCAAGGTTAGCATAGCTATGAGCTATAGCTTAAATTGAGAAGAGGCTCGAGTACTTCATTGTCACAAAATTTCAAGGTTTTATGACGCTCCAGTAAAAATGTACAAGCATTTGAATGTTGCAAACTTTGATAGGTATCGGACGCTCCTTATAGAAGTTCGGGCCATTTGAAGTTTTATCAGTGTTTGATTTGGGACTCTAGGGTAGCATAGCTATGAACGATAGCTTAAATTGATAAGAGGCACGAGTACATTATTGTCACAAATTTTCAAGATTTTTTGACGCCCCAGTAAAAAGTTACAAGCATTTGAATGTTGCAAACTTTGATAAGTATAGGACGCACCGTATAGAAGTTTGGGTCATTTGAAGTCTTATTAGTGTTTGATTTGGGTCTCAAGGGTAGCATAGCTATGAGTGATAGCTTAAATTGATAAGAGGCACGAGTACTTTATTGTCAAAAATTTCAAGATTTGAAAAAGCTCCACTAAAAATTTACAAGCATTTGAAATTTGCAAACTTTGATAAGTATAGGACGCACCGTATAGAAGTTAGGGCCATTTGCAGTCTTATCAGTGTTTGATTTGGGACTCAAGGGTAGCTTAGCTATGAGCGATAACTTTAATTGACAAGAGGCACGAGTACTTTATTGTCACAAAATTTCAAGATTTTATGACGCTCCAGTAAAAAGTTACAAGCATTTGATTGTTGCAAACTTTGATAGGTATAGGACGCACCGTATAGAAGTTAGGGCCATTTGAAGTTTTATCAGTGTTTGATTTGGGACTCAAGGGTAGCATAGCTATGAGCGATAGCTTAAATTTATCAGAGGCGCAAGTACTCTATTGTCACAAACTTTCTAGATTTTAATACGCTCCAGTCAAAAGTTATAAGCATTTGATTGTTGCAAACTTTGATAGGTATAGGACGCACAGTATAGAAGTTAGGGCCATTTGAAGTTTTATCAGTGTTTGATTTGGGACTCAAGGGTAGCATAGCTATGAGCGATAGCTTAAATTGATAAGTGGCTCGAGAATTCTATTGTCACAAAATTTCAAGATTTTATTACGCTCCAGTCAAAAGTTACAAGCGTTTGATTGTTGCAACCTTTGATAAGTATAGGACGCACAGTATAGAAGTTAGGGCCATTTGCAGCGTTATCAGTGTTTGATTTGGGACTCAAGGTTAGCATAGCTATGAGCGATAACTTTAATTGACAAGAACCAAGAGTACTTTATTGTCACAAAATTTCAAGATTTTATTACGTTCCAGTAAAAAGTTACAAGCATTTGAATGTTGCAAACGTTGATAGGAATAGGGCGCACAGTATAGAAGTTAGAGCCATTTGAAGTTTTATCACTGTTTGATTTGGAACTCCAGGTTAGCATAGCTATGAGCGATAGCTTAAATTGATAAGAGGCACGAGAACTTTATTGTCACAAAATTTCAAGATTTTATAACGCTCCAGTAAAAAGTTACAAGCATTTGATTGTTGCAAACTTTGATAGGAATAGGACGCACAGTATAGAAGTTTGGGCCATTTGAAGTTTTATCACTGTTTGATCTGGAACTCAAGGTTAGCATAGCTATGAGCGATAGATAAAATTGATAAGAGGCACGAGAACTTTATTGTCACAAAATTTCAAGATTTTATAACGCTCCAGTAAAAAGTTACAAGCATTTGATTGTTGCAAACTTTGATAGGAATAGGACGCACAGTATAGAAGTTTGGGCCATTTGAAGTTTTATCACTGTTTGATTTGGGACGCAAGGTTAGCATAGCTATGAGCTATAGCTTAAATTGAGAAGAGGCTCGAGTACTTCATTGTCACAAAATTTCAAGGTTTTATGACGCTCCAGTAAAAATGTACAAGCATTTGAATGTTGCAAACTTTGATAGGTATCGGACGCTCCTTATAGAAGTTAGGGCCATTTGAAGTTTTATCAGTGTTTGATTTGGGACTCTAGGGTAGCATAGCTATGAGCGATAGCTTAAATTGATAAGAGGCACGAGTACATTATTGTCACAAATTTTCAAGATTTTTTGACGCCCCAGTAAAAAGTTACAAGCATTTGAATGTTGCAAACCTTGATAAGTATAGGACGCACCGTATAGAAGTTAAGGCCATTTCTAGTTTTATCAGTGTTTGATTTGGGACTTAAGGGTAGCATAGCTATGAGCGATAGCTTAAATTGATTAGAGGCACGAGAACTTTATTGTCACAAACATTTCAAGATTTTATTCTGCTCCAGTCAAAAGTTACAAGCATTTGATTGTTGCAAACTTTGATAGGTATAGGACGCACCGTATAGAAGTTAGGGCCATTTGAAGTTTTATCAGTGTTTGATTTGGGACTCAAGGGTAGCATAGCTATGAGCGATAGCTTAAATTTATCAGAGGCGCGAGTACTCTATTGTCACAAACTTTCTAGATTTTATTACGCTCCAGTCAAAAGTTACAAGCATTTGATTGTTGCAAACTTTGATAGGTATAGGACGCACAGTATAGAAGTTAGGGCCATTTGCAGTCTTACCAGTGTTTGATTTGGGACGCAAGGTTAGCATAGCTATGAGCTATAGCTTAAATTGAGAAGAGGCTCGAGTACTTCATTGTCACAAAGTTTCAAGGTTTTATGACGCTCCAGTAAAAATGTACAAGCATTTGAATGTTGCAAACTTTGATAGGTATCGGACGCTCCTTATAGAAGTTCGGGCCATTTGAAGTTTTATCAGTGTTTGATTTGGGACTCTAGGGTAGCATAGCTATGAACGATAGCTTAAATTGATAAGAGGCACGAGTACATTATTGTCACAAATTTTCAAGATTTTTTGACGCCCCAGTAAAAAGTTACAAGCATTTGAATGTTGCAAACTTTGATAAGTATAGGACGCACCGTATAGAAGTTAAGGCCATTTCTAGTTTTATCAGTGTTTGATTTGGGACTTAAGGGTAGCATAGCTATGAGCGATAGCTTAAATTGATTAGAGGCACGAGAACTTTATTGTCACAAACATTTCAAGATTTTATTCTGCTCCAGTCAAAAGTTACAAGCATTTGATTGATGCAAACTTTGATAGGTATAGGACGCACCGTATAGAAGTTAGGGCCATTTGAAGTTTTATCAGTGTTTGATTTGGGACTCAAGGGTAGCATAGCTATGAGCGATAGCTTAAATTGATAAGTGGCTCGAGTACTCTATTGTCACAAAATTTCAAGATTTTATTACGCTCCAGTCAAAAGTTACAAGCGTTTGATTGTTGCAACCTTTGATAAGTATAGGACGCACAGTATAGAAGTTAGGGCCATTTGCAGCGTTATCAGTGTTTGATTTGGGACTCAAGGTTAGCATAGCTATGAGCGATAACTTTAATTGACAAGAACCAAGAGTACTTTATTGTCACAAAATTTCAAGATTTTATAACGCTCCAGTAAAAAGTTACAAGTATTTGATTGTTGCAAACTTTGATAGGAATAGGACGCACAGTATAGAAGTTTGGGCCATTTGAAGTCTTATTAGTGTTTGATTTGGGTCTCAAGGGTAGCATAGCTATGAGTGATAGCTTAAATTGATAAGAGGCACGAGTACATTATTGTCAAAAATTTCAAGATTTGAAAACGCTCCACTAAAAATTTACAAGCATTTGAAATTTGCAAACTTTGATAAGTATAGGACGCACCGTATAGAAGTTAGGGCCATTTGCAGTCTTATCAGTGTTTGATTTGGGACTCAAGGGTAGCTTAGCTATGAGCGATAACGTTAATGGACAAGAGGCACGAGTACTTTATTGTCACAAAATTTCAAGATTTTATGACGCTCCAGTAAAAAGTTACAAGCATTTGATTGTTGCAAACTTTGATAGGTATAGGACGCACCGTATAGAAGTTAGGGCCATTTGAAGTTTTATCAGTGTTTGATTTGGGACTCAAGGGTAGCATAGCTATGAGCGATAGCTTAAATTGATAAGTGGCTCGAGAGTTCTATTGTCACAAAATTTCAAGATTTTATTACGCTCCAGTCAAAAGTTACAAGCATTTGATTGTTGCAAACTTTGATAAGTATAGGACGCACAGTATAGAAGTTAGGGCCATTTGCAGTCTTACCAGTGTTTGATTTGGGACGCAAGGTTAGCATAGCTATGAGCTATAGCTTAAATTGAGAAGAGGCTCGAGTACTTCATTGTCACAAAATTTCAAGGTCTTATGACGCTCCAGTAAAAATGTACAAGCATTTGAATGTTGCAAACTTTGATAGGTATAGGACGCACCTTATAGAAGTTAGGGCCATTTGAAGTTTTATCAGTGTTTGATTTGGGACTCTAGGGTAGCATAGCTATGAGCGATAACTTTAATTGACAAGAACCAAGAGTACTTTATTGTCACAAAATTTCAAGAGTTTATTACGCTCCAGTAAAAAGTTACAAGCATTTGAATGTTGCAAACTTTGATAGGAATAGGACGCACAAAATTGAAGTTTGGGCCATTTGAAGTTCTATTAGTGTTTGATTTGGGTCTCAAGGGTAGCATAGCTATGAGCGATAACTTTAATTGACATGAGGCACAAGTACGTTATTGTCACAAAATTTCAAGATTTTATTACGCTCCAGTAAAAAGTTACAAGCATTTGATTGTTGCGAACTTTGATAGGTATACGACGCACCGTATAAAAGTTAGGGCCATTTGAAGTTTTCTCAGTGTTATGCAAAGGTAGCATATCTATGAGCGATAGCTTAAATTGATAAGAGGCTCGAGGGCTTCATTGTCACAAAATTTCAAGGTTTTATGACGCTCCAGTAAAAAGTTACAAGCATTTGATTGTTGCAAACTTTGATAGGTATAGGACGCACCGCATAGAAGTTAGGGCCTTTTGAAGTTATATCAGTGTTTGATTTGGGACTCAAGGCTAGCATAGCTATGAGCGAGAACTTTAATTGACAAGAGGCACTAGTACTTTATTCTCACAAAATTTCAAGATTTTATTACGCTCCAGTAAAAAGTTACAAACATTTGAATGTTGCAAACTTTGATACGTATAGGACGCACCGTATAGAAGTTAGGGCCATGTGAAGTTTTATCACTGTTTGATTTGGAACTCAAGGTTAGCATAGCTATGAACGATAGCTTAAATTGATAAGAGGCACGAGAACTTTATTGTCACAAAATTTCAAGATTTTATAACGCTCCAGTAAAAAGTTACAAGCATTTGATTGTTGCAAACTTTGATAGGAATAGGACGCACAGTATAGAAGTTTGGGTCATTTGAAGTCTTATTAGTGTTTGATTTGGGTCTCAAGGGTAGCATAGCTATGAGTGATAGCTTAAATTGATAAGAGGCACGAGTACTTTATTGTCAAAAATTTCAAGATTTGAAAAAGCTCCACTAAAAATTTACAAGCATTTGAAATTTGCAAACTTTGATAAGTATAGGACGCACCGTATAGAAGTTAGAGCCATTTGCAGTCTTATCAGTGTTTGATTTGGGACTCAAGGGTAGCTTAGCTATGAGCGATAACTTTAATTGACAAGAGGCACGAGTACTTTATTGTCACAAAATTTCAAGATTTTATGACGCTCCAGTAAAAAGTTACAAGCATTTGATTGTTGCAAACTTTGATAGGTATAGGACGCACCGTATAGAAGTTAGGGCCATTTGAAGTTTTATCAGTGTTTGATTTGGGACTCAAGGGTAGCATAGCTATGAGCGATAGCTTAAATTTATCAGAGGCGCGAGTACTCTATTGTCACAAACTTTCTAGATTTTAATACGCTCCAGTCAAAAGTTACAAGCATTTGATTGATGCAAACTTTGATAGGTATAGGACGCACAGTATAGAAGTTAGGGCCATTTGAAGTTTTATCAGTGTTTGATTTGGGACTCAAGGGTAGCATAGCTATGAGCGATAGCTTAAATTGATAAGTGGCTCGAGAATTCTATTGTCACAAAATTTCAAGATTTTATTACGCTCCAGTCAAAAGTTACAAGCGTTTGATTGTTGCAACCTTTGATAAGTATAGGACGCACAGTATAGAAGTTAGGGCCATTTGCAGCGTTATCAGTGTTTGATTTGGGACTCAAGGTTAGCATAGCTATGAGCGATAACTTTAATTGACAAGAACCAAGAGTACTTTATTGTCACAAAATTTCAAGATTTTATTACGTTCCAGTAAAAAGTTACAAGCATTTGAATGTTGCAAACGTTGATAGGAATAGGGCGCACAGTATAGAAGTTAGAGCCATTTGAAGTTTTATCACTGTTTGATTTGGAACTCCAGGTTAGCATAGCTATGAGCGATAGCTTAAATTGATAAGAGGCACGAGAACTTTATTGTCACAAAATTTCAAGATTTTATAACGCTCCAGTAAAAAGTTACAAGCATTTGATTGTTGCAAACTTTGATAGGAATAGGACGCACAGTATAGAAGTTTGGGCCATTTGAAGTTTTATCACTGTTTGATCTGGAACTCAAGGTTAGCATAGCTATGAGCGATAGCTAAAATTGATAAGAGGCACGAGAACTTTATTGTCACAAAATTTCAAGATTTTCTAACGCTCCAGTAAAAAGTTACAAGCATTTGATTGTTGCAAACTTTGATAGGAATAGGACGCACAGTATAGAAGTTTGGGCCATTTGAAGTTTTATCACTGTTTGATTTGGGACGCAAGGTTAGCATAGCTATGAGCTATAGCTTAAATTGAGAAGAGGCTCGAGTACTTCATTGTCACAAAATTTCAAGGTTTTATGACGCTCCAGTAAAAATGTACAAGCATTTGAATGTTGCAAACTTTGATAGGTATCGGACGCTCCTTATAGAAGTTAGGGCCATTTGAAGTTTTATCAGTGTTTGATTTGGGACTCTAGGGTAGCATAGCTATGAGCGATAGCTTAAATTGATAAGAGGCACGAGTACATTATTGTCACAAATTTTCAAGATTTTTTGACGCCCCAGTAAAAAGTTACAAGCATTTGAATGTTGCAAACTTTGATAAATATAGGACGCACCGTATAGAAGTTAAGGCCATTTGTAGTTTTATCAGTGTTTGATTTGGGACTTAAGGGTAGCATAGCTATGAGCGATAGCTTAAATTGATTAGAGGCACGAGAACTTTATTGTCACAAACATTTCAAGATTTTATTCTGCTCCAGTCAAAAGTTACAAGCATTTGATTGTTGCAAACTTTGATAGGTATAGGACGCACCGTATAGAAGTTAGGGCCATTTGAAGTTTTATCAGTGTTTGATTTGGGACTCAAGGGTAGCATAGCTATGAGCGATAGCTTAAATTGATAAGTGGCTCGAGTACTCTATTGTCGCAAAATTTCAAGATTTTATTACGCTCCAGTCAAAAGTTACAAGCATTTGAATGTTGCAAACGTTGATAGGAATAGGGTGCACAGTATAGAAGTTAGAGCCATTTGAAGTTTTATCAGTTGTTGATTTGTGAGTCAAGGGTAGCATAGCTATGAGCTATAGCTTAAATTGATAAGAGGCACGAGTACTTTATTGTCAAAAAGTTCAAGATTTGATTACGCTCCAGTTAAAAGGTACAAGCATTTGAATGTTGCAAACTTTGATAGGTATAGGACGCACCGTATAGAAGTTAGGGAAATTTGCAGCTTTATCAGTGATTGATTTGGGACTTAAGGGTAGCATAGCTATGAGAGATAGCTTAAATTGATAAGAGGCACGAGTACATTACTGTCACAAAATTTCAAGATTTTCTGACGCTCCAGTAAAAAGTTACAAGCATTTGATTGTTGCAAACTTTGATAGGAATAGGACGCACCGTATAGAAGTTAGGGCCATTTGAAGTTATATCAGTGTTTGATTTGGGACTCAAGGCTAGCCTAGCTATGAGCGATAACTTTAATTGACAAGAGGCACTAGTACTTTATTCTCACAAAATTTCAAGATTTTATTACGCTCCAGTAAAAAGTTACAAGCATTTGATTGTTGCAAACTTTGATACGTATAGGACGCACCGTATAGAAGTTAGGGCCATGTGAAGTTCTATTAGTGTTTGATTTGGGTCTCAAGGGTAGCATAGCTATGAGCGATAACTTTAATTGACATGAGGCACAAGTACGTTATTGTCACAAAATTTCAAGATTTTATTACGCTCCAGTAAAAAGTTACAAGCATTTGATTGTTGCAAACTTTGATAGGTATACGACGCACCGTATAAAAGTTAGGGCCATTTGAAGTTTTATCAGTGTTTGGTTTGGGACTCAAAGGTAGCATATCTATGAGCGATAGCTTAAATTGATAAGAGGCTCGAGGGCTTCATTGTCACAAAATTTCAAGGTTTTATGACGCTCCAGTAAAAAGTTACAAGCATTTGATTGTTGCAAACTTTGATAGGTATAGGACGCACCGCATAGAAGTTAGGGCGTTTTGAAGTTATATCAGTGTTTGATTTGGAACTCAAGGTTAGCATAGCTATGAGCGATAGCTTAAGTTGATAAGAGGCACGAGAACTTTATTGTCACAAAATTTCAAGATTTTATAACGCTCCAGTAAAAAGTTACAAGCATTTGATTGTTGCAAACTTTGATAGGAATAGGACGCACAGTATAGAAGTTTGGGCCATTTGAAGTCTTATTAGTGTTTGATTTGGGTCTCAAGGGTAGCATAGCTATGAGTGATAGCTTAAATTGATAATAAGGCACGAGTACTTTATTGTCAAAAATTTCAAGATTTGAAAACGCTCCACTAAAAATTTACAAGCATTTGAAATTTGCAAACTTTGATAAGTATAGGACGCACCGTATAGAAGTTAGGGCCATTTGCAGTCTTATCAGTGTTTGATTTGGGACTCAAGGGTAGCTTAGCTATGAGCGATAACTTTAATTGACAAGAGGCACGAGTACTTTATTGTCACAAAATTTCAAGATTTTATGACGCTCCAGTAAAAAGTTACAAGCATTTGATTGTTGCAAACTTTGATAGGTATAGGACGCACCGTATAGAAGTTAGGGCCATTTGAAGTTTTATCAGTGTTTGATTTGGGACTCAAGGGTAGCATAGCTATGAGCGATAGCTTAAATTTATCAGAGGCGCGAGTACTCTATTGTCACAAAATTTCAAGGTTTTATGACGCTCCAGTCAAAAGTTACAAGCATTTGATTGTTGCAAACTTTGATAGGTATAGGACGCACAGTATAGAAGTTAGGGCCATTTGAAGTTTTATCAGTGTTTGATTAGGGACTCAAGGGTAGCATAGCTATGAGCGATAGCTTAAATTGATAAGTGGCTCGAGAATTCTATTGTCACAAAATTTCAAGATTTTATTACGCTCCAGTCAAAAGTTACAAGGATTTGATTGTTGCAAACTTTGATAAGTATAGAACGCACAGTATAGAAGTTAGGGCCATTTGCAGTCTTACCAGTGTTTGATTTGGGACGCAAGGTTAGCATAGCTATGAGCTATAGCTTAAATTGAGAAGAGGCTCGAGTACTTCATTGTCACAAAATTTCAAGGTTTTATGACGCTCCAGTAAAAATGTACAAGCATTTGAATGTTGCAAACTTTGATAGGCATCGGACGCTCCTTATAGAAGTTAGGGCCATTTGAAGTTTTATCAGTGTTTGATTTGGGACTCTAGGGTAGCATAGCTATGAGCGATAGCTTAAATTGGTAAGAGGCACGAGTACATTATTGTCACAAATTTTCAAGATTTTTTGACGCCCCAGTAAAAAGTTACAAGCATTTGAATGTTGCAAACTTTGATAAGTATAGGACGCACCGTATAGAAGTTAAGGCCATTTCTAGTTTTATCAGTGTTTGATTTGGGACTCTAGGGTAGCATAGCTATGAGCGATAACTTTAATTGACAAGAACCAAGAGTACTTTATTGTCACAAAATTTCAAGAGTTTATTACGCTCCAGTAAAAAGTTACAAGCATTTGATTGTTGCAAACTTTGATAGGTATAGGACGCACCGTATAGAAGTTAGGGCCATTTGAAGTTCTATTAGTGTTTGATTTGGGTGTCAAGGGTAGCATAGCTATGAGCGATAACTTTAATTGACATGAGGCACAAGTACGTTATTGTCACAAAATTTCAAGATTTTATTACGCTCCATTAAAAAGTTACAAGCATTTGATTGTTGCGAACTTTGATAGGTATACGACGCACCGTATAAAAGTTAGGGCCATTTGAAGTTTTATCAGTGTTTGGTTTGGGACTCAAAGGTAGCATATCTATGAGCGATAGCTTAAATTGATAAGAGGCTCGAGGGCTTCATTGTCACAAAATTTCAAGGTTTTATGACGCTCCAGTAAAAAGTTACAAGCATTTGATTGTTGCAAACTTTGATAGGTATAGGACGCACCGCATAGAAGTTAGGGCCTTTTGAAGTTATATCAGTGTTTGATTTGGGACTCAAGGCTAGCATAGCTATGAGCGATAACTTTAATTGACAAGAGGCACTAGTACTTTATTCTCACAAAATTTCAAGATTTTATTACGCTCCAGTAAAAAGTTACAAGCATTTGATTGTTGCAAACTTTGATACGTATAGGACGCACCGTATAGAAGTTAGGGCCATGTGAAGTTTTATCACTGTTTGATTTGGAACTCAAGGTTAGCATAGCTATGAGCGATAGCTTAAGTTGATAAGAGGCACGAGAACTTTATTGTCACAAAATTTCAAGATTTTATAACGCTCCAGTAAAAAGTTACAAGCATTTGATTGTTGCAAACTTTGATAGGAATAGGACGCACAGTATAGAAGTTTGGGCCATTTGAAGTCTTATTAGTGTTTGATTTGGGTCTCAAGGGTAGCATAGCTATGAGTGATAGCTTAAATTGATAAGAGTCACGAGTACTTTATTGTCAAAAATTTCAAGATTTGAAAACGCTCCACTAAAAATTTACAAGCATTTGAAATTTGCAAACTTTGATAAGTATAGGACGCACCGTATAGAAGTTAGGGCCATTTGCAGTCTTATCAGTGTTTGATTTGGGACTCAAGGGTAGCTTAGCTATGAGCGATAGCTTAAATTTATCAGAGGCGCGCGTACTCTATTGTCACAAACTTTCTAGATTTTATTACGCTCCAGTCAAAAGTTACAAGCATTTGATTGTTGCAAACTTTGATAGGTATAGGACGCACAGTATAGAAGTTAGGGCCATTTGAAGTTTTATCAGTGTTTGATTTGGGACTCAAGGGTAGCATAGCTATGAGCGATAGCTTAAATTGATAAGTGGCTCGAGAATTCTATTGTCACAAAATTTCAAGATTTTATTACGCTCCAGTCAAAAGTTACAAGCATTTGATTGTTGCAAACTTTGATAAGTACAGAACGCACAGTATAGAAGTTAGGGCCATTTGCAGTCTTACCAGTGTTTGATTTGGGTCGCAAGGTTAGCATAGCTATGAGCTATAGCTTAAATTGAGAAGAGGCTCGAGTACTTCATTGTCACAAAATTTCAAGGTTTTATGACGCTCCAGTAAAAATGTACAAGCATTTGAATGTTGCAAACTTTGATAGGCATCGGACGCTCCTTATAGAAGTTAGGGCCATTTGAAGTTTTATCAGTGTTTGATTTGGGACTCTAGGGTAGCATAGCTATGAGCGATAGCTTAAATTGATAAGAGGCACGAGTACATTATTGTCACAAATTTTCAAGATTTTTTGACGCCCCAGTAAAAAGTTACAAGCATTTGAATGTTGCAAACTTTGATAAGTATAGGACGCACCGTATAGAAGTTAAGTCCATTTCTAGTTTTATCAGTGTTTGATTTGGGACTCTAGGGTAGCATAGCTATGAGCGATAACTTTAATTGATAAGAACCAAGAGTACTTTATTGTCACAAAATTTCAAGAGTTTATTACGCTCCAGTAAAAAGTTACAAGCATTTGAATGTTGCAAACTTTGATAGGAATAGGACGCACAGTATAGAAGTTTGGGCCATTTGAAGTTCTATTAGTGTTTGATTTGGGTGTCAAGGGTAGCATAGCTATGAGCGATAACTTTAATTGACATGAGGCACAAGTACGTTATTGTCACAAAATTTCAAGATTTTATTACGCTCCAGTAAAAAGTTACAAGCATTTGATTGTTGCGAACTTTGATAGGTATACGACGCACCGTATAAAAGTTAGGGCCATTTGAAGTTTTATCAGTGTTTGGTTTGGGACTCAAAGGTAGCATATCTATGAGCGATAGCTTAAATTGATAAGAGGCTCGAGGGCTTCATTGTCACAAAATTTCAAGGTTTTATGACGCTCCAGTCAAAAGTTACAAGCATTTGATTGTTGCAAACTTTGATAAGTACAGAACGCACAGTATAGAAGTTAGGGCCATTTGCAGTCTTACCAGTGTTTGATTTGGGTCGCAAGGTTAGCATAGCTATGAGCTATAGCTTAAATTGAGAAGAGGCTCGAGTACTTCATTGTCACAAAATTTCAAGGTTTTATGACGCTCCAGTAAAAATGTACAAGCATTTGAATGTTGCAAACTTTGATAGGCATCGGACGCTCCTTATAGAAGCTAGGGCCATTTGAAGTTTTATCAGTGTTTGATTTGGGACTCTAGGGTAGCATAGCTATGAGCGATAGCTTAAATTGATAAGAGGCACGAGTACATTATTGTCACAAATTTTCAAGATTTTTTGACGCCCCAGTAAAAAGTTACAAGCATTTGAATGTTGCAAACTTTGATAAGTATAGGACGCACCGTATAGAAGTTAAGTCCATTTCTAGTTTTATCAGTGTTTGATTTGGGACTCTAGGGTAGCATAGCTATGAGCGATAACTTTAATTGACAAGAACCAAGAGTACTTTATTGTCACAAAATTTCAAGAGTTTATTACGCTCCAGTAAAAAGTTACAAGCATTTGAATGTTGCAAACTTTGATAGGAATAGGACGCACAGTATAGAAGTTTGGGCCATTTGAAGTTCTATTAGTGTTTGATTTGGGTGTCAAGGGTAGCATAGCTATGAGCGATAACTTTAATTGACATGAGGCACAAGTACGTTATTGTCACAAAATTTCAAGATTTTATTACGCTCCAGTAAAAAGTTACAAGCATTTGATTGTTGCGAACTTTGATAGGTATACGACGCACCGTATAAAAGTTAGGGCCATTTGAAGTTTTATCAGTGTTTGGTTTGGGACTCAAAGGTAGCATATCTATGAGCGATAGCTTAAATTGATAAGAGGCTCGAGGGCTTCATTGTCACAAAATTTCAAGGTTTTATGACGCTCCAGTAAAAAGTTACAAGCATTTGATTGTTGCAAACTTTGATAGGTATAGGACGCACCGCATAGAAGTTAGGGCCTTTTGAAGTTATATCAGTGTTTGATTTGGGACTCAAGGCTAGCATAGCTATGAGCGATAACTTTAATTGACAAGAGGCACTGGTACTTTATTCTCACAAAATTTCAAGATTTTATTACGCTCCAGTAAAAAGTTACAAGCATTTGATTGTTGCAAACTTTGATACGTATAGGACGCACCGTATAGAAGTTAGGGCCATGTAAAGTTTTATCACTGTTTGATTTGGAACTCAAGGTTAGCATAGCTATGAGCGATAGCTTAAGTTGATAAGAGGCACGAGAACTTTATTGTCACAAAATTTCAAGATTTTATAACGCTCCAGTAAAAAGTTACAAGCATTTGATTGTTGCAGACTTTGATAGGAATAGGACGCACAGTATAGAAGTTTGGGCCATTTGAAGTCTTATTAGTGTTTGATTTGGGTCTCAAGGGTAGCATAGCTATGAGTGATAGCTTAAATTGATAAGAGGCACGAGTACTTTATTGTCAAAAATTTCAAGATTTGAAAACGCTCCACTAAAAATTTACAAGCATTTGAAATTTGCAAACTTTGATAAGTATAGGACGCACCGTATAGAAGTTAGGGCCATTTGCAGTCTTATCAGTGTTTGATTTGGGACTCAAGGGTAGCTTAGCTATGAGCGATAACTTTAATTGACAAGAGGCACGAGTACTTTATTGTCACAAAATTTCAAGATTTTATGACGCTCCAGTAAAAAGTTACAAGCATTTGATTGTTGCAAACTTTGATAGGTATAGGACGCACCGTATAGAAGTTAGGGCCATTTGAAGTTTTATCAGTGTTTGATTTGGGACTCAAGGGTAGCATAGCTATGAGCGATAGCTTAAATTTATCAGAGGCGCGAGTACTCTATTGTCACAAACTTTCTAGATTTTATTACGCTCCAGTCAAAAGTTACAAGCATTTGATTGTTGCAAACTTTGATAGGTATAGGACGCACAGTATAGAAGTTAGGGCCATTTGAAGTTTTATCAGTGTTTGATTTGGGACTCAAGGGTAGCATAGCTATGAGCGATAGCTTAAATTGATAAGTGGCTCGAGAATTCTATTGTCACAAAATTTCAAGATTTTATTACGCTCCAGTCAAAAGTTACAAGCATTTGATTGTTGCAAACTTTGATAAGTATAGAACGCACAGTATAGAAGTTAGGGCCATTTGCAGTCTTACCAGTGTTTGATTTGGGACGCAAGGTTAGCATAGCTATGAGCTATAGCTTAAATTGAGAAGAGGCTCGATTACTTCATTGTCACAAAATTTCAAGGTTTTATGACGCTCCAGTAAAAATGTACAAGCATTTGACTGTTGCAAACTTTGATAGGTATCGGACGCTCCTTATAGAAGTTAGGGCCATTTGAAGTTTTATCAGTGTTTGATTTGGGACTCTAGGGTAGCATAGCTATGAGCGATAGCTTAAATTGATAAGAGGCACGAGTACATTATTGTCACAAATTTTCAAGATTTTTTGACGCCCCAGTAAAAAGTTACAAGCATTTGAATGTTGCAAACTTTGATAAGTATAGGACGCACCGTATAGAAGTTAAGGCCATTTCTAGTTTTATCAGTGTTTGATTTGGGACTTAAGGGTAGCATAGCTATGAGCGATAGCTTAAATTGATTAGAGGCACGAGAACTTTATTGTCACAAACATTTCAAGATTTTATTCTGCTCCAGTCAAAAGTTACAAGCATTTGATTGATGCAAACTTTGATAGGTATAGGACGCACCGTATAGAAGTTAGGGCCATTTGAAGTTTTATCAGTGTTTGATTTGGGACTCAAGGGTAGCATAGCTATGAGCGATAGCTTAAATTGATAAGTGGCTCGAGTACTCTATTGTCACAAAATTTCAAGATTTTATTACTCTCCAGTCAAAAGTTACAAGCGTTTGATTGTTGCAACCTTTGATAAGTATAGGACGCACAGTATAGAAGTTAGGGCCATTTGCAGCGTTATCAGTGTTTGATTTGGGACTCAAGGTTAGCATAGCTATGAGCGATAACTTTAATTGACAAGAACCAAGAGTACTTTATTGTCACAAAATTTCAAGATTTTATTACGTTCCAGTAAAAAGTTACAAGCATTTGAATGTTCCAAACGTTGATAGGAATAAGGCGCACAGTATAGAAGTTAGAGCCATTTGAAGTTTTATCAGTTGTTGATTTGTGAGTCAAGGGTAGCATAGCTATGAGCTATAGCTTAAATTGATAAGAGGCATTAGTACTTTATTGTCAAAAATTTCTGATTTGAAAACGCTCCACTAAAAATTTACAAGCATTTGAAATTTGCAAACTTTGATAAGTATAGGACGCACCGTATAGAAGTTAGGGCCATTTGCAGTCTTATCAGTGTTTGGTTTGGGACTCAAGGGTACCTTAGCTATGAGCGATAACTTTAATGGACAAGAGGCGCGAGTACTTTATTGTCACAAAATTTCAAGATTTTATGACGCTCCAGTAAAAAGTTACAAGCATTTGATTGTTGCAAACTTTGATAGGTATAGGACGCACCGTATAGAAGTTAGGGCCATTTGAAGTTTTATCAGTGTTTGATTTGGGACTCAAGGGTAGCATAGCTATGAGCGATAGCTTAAATTTATCAGAGGCGCGAGTACTCTATTGTCACAAAATTTCTAGATTTTTTTATGCTCCAGTCAAAAGTTACAAGCATTTGATTGTCGCAAACTTTGATAGGTATAGGACGCACAGTATAGAAGTTAGGGCCATTTGAAGTTTTGTCAGTGTTTGATTTGGGACTCAAGGGTAGCATAGCTATGAGCGATAGCTTAAATTGATAAGTGGCTCGAGAATTCTATTGTCACAAAATTTCAAGATTTTATTACGCTCCAGTCAAAAGTTACAAGCATTTGATTGTTGCAAACTTTGATAAGTATAGGACGCACAGTATAGAAGTTAGGGCCATTTGCAGTCTTACCAGTGTTTGATTTGGGACGCAAGGTTAGCATAGCTATGAGCTATAGCTTAAATTGAGAAGAGGCTCGAGTACTTCATTGTCACAAAATTTCAAGGTTTTATGACGCTCCAGTAAAAATGTACAAGCATTTGAATGTTGCAAACTTTGATAGGTATAGGACGCACCTTATAGAAGTTAGGGCCATTTGAAGTTTTATCAGTGTTTGATTTGGGACTCTAGGGTAGCATAGCTATGAGCGATAACTTTAATTGACAAGAACCAAGAGTACTTTATTGTCACAAAATTTCAAGAGTTTATTACGCTCCAGTAAAAAGTTACAAGCATTTGAATGTTGCAAACTTTGATAGGAATAGGATGCACAGTATAGAAGTTTGGGCCATTTGAAGTTCTATTAGTGTTTGATTTGGGTCTCAAGGGTAGCATAGCTATGAGCGATAACTTTAATTGACATGAGGCACAAGTACGTTATTGTCACAAAATTTCAAGATTTTATTACGCTCCAGTAAAAAGTTACAAGCATTTGATTGTTGCGAACTTTGATAGGTATACGACGCACCGTATAAAAGTTAGGGCCATTTGAAGTTTTATCAGTGTTTGGTTTGGGACTCAAAGGTAGCATATCTATGAGCGATAGCTTAAATTGATAAGAGGCTCGAGGGCTTCATTGTCACAAAATTTCAAGGTTTTATGACGCTCCAGTAAAAAGTTACAAGCCTTTGATTGTTGCAAACTTTGATAGGTATAGGACGCACCGCATAGAAGTTAGGGCCTTTTGAAGTTATATCAGTGTTTGATTTGGGACTCAAGGCTAGCATAGCTATGAGCGATAACTTTAATTGACAAGAGGCACTAGTACTTTATTCTCACAAAATTTCAAGATTTTATTACGCTCCAGTAAAAAGTTACAAGCATTTGATTGTTGCAAACTTTGATACGTATAGGACGCACCGTATAGAAGTTAGGGCCATGTGAAGTTTTATCTCTGTTTGATTTGGAACTCAAGGTTAGCATAGCTATGAGCGATAGCTTAAATTGATAAGAGGCACGAGAACTTTATTGTCACAAAATTTCAAGATTTTATAACGCTCCAGTAAAAAGTTACAAGCATTTGATTGTTGCAAACTTTGATAGGAATAGGACGCACAGTATAGAAGTTTGGGCCATTTGAAGTCTTATTAGTGTTTGATTTGGGTCTCAAGGGTAGCATAGCTATGAGTGATAGCTTAAATTGATAAGAGGCACGAGTACTTTATTGTCAAAAATTTCAAGATTTGAAAACGCTCCACTAAAATTTACAAGCATTTGAAATTTGCAAACTTTGACAAGGTTTTATGACGCTCCAGTAAAAATGTACAAGCATTTGAATGTTGCAAACTTTGATAGGTATAGGACGCACCTTATAGAAGTTAGGGCCATTTGAAGTTTTATCAGTGTTTGATTTGGGACTCTAGGGTAGCATAGCTATGAGCGATAACTTCAATTGACAAGAACCAAGAGTACTTTATTGTCACAAAATTTCAAGAGTTTATTACGCTCCAGTAAAAAGTTACAAGCATTTGAATGTTGCAAACTTTGATAGGAATAGGACGCACAGTATAGAAGTTTGGGCCATTTGAAGTTTTATTAGTGTTTGATTTGGGTCTCAAGGGTAGCATAGCTATGAGCGATAGCTTAAATTGATAAGAGGTACGAGTTCTTTATTGTCACACAATTTCCGGATTTTATTACGTTCCAGTCAAAAGGTACAAGCATTTGAATGTTGCAAACTTTGATAGGTATAGGATGCACCGTATAGAAGTTAAGGCCATTTGCTGCATTATCAGTGATTGATTTGGGACTCAAGGGTAGCATAGCTATGAGCGATAGCTTAAATTGATAAGAGGCACGAGTACATTATTGTCACAAAATTTCAAGATTTTTTGACGCTCCAGTAAAAAGTTACAAGCATTTGATTGTTGCAAACTTTGATAGGTATAGGACGCACCGTATAGAAGATAGGGCCATGTGAAGTTTTATCAGTGTTTGATTTGGGACTCAAGGGTAGCATAGCTATGAGCGATAGCTTAAATTGTTAAGAGGCACGAGTACTCCATTGTCAAAAATTTCAAGATTTGATTACGCTCCACTTAAAAGGTACAAGCATTTGAATGTTGCAAACTTTGATAGGTATAGGACGCACCGTATAAAAGTTAGTGCCATTTGAAGTTTTATCAGTGTTTGATTTGGGACTCAAAGGTAGCATAGCTATGAGCGATAGCTTAAATTGATAAGAGGCTCGAGTGCTTCATTGTCACAAAATTTCAAAGTCTTATGACGCTCCAGTAAAAATGTTCAAGCATTTGAATGTTGCAAACTTTGATAGGTATAGGACGCACCTTATAGAAGTTAGGGCCATTTGAAGCTTTATCAGTGTTTGATTTGGGACTCAAGGGTAGCTTAGCTATGAGCGATAACTTTAATTGACAAGAGGCACGAGTACATTATTGTCCCAAAATTTTAAGATTTTATGACGCTCCAGTAAAAAGTTACAAGCATTTGATTGTTGCAAACTTTGATAGGTATAGGACGCACCGTATAGAAGTTAGGGCCATGTGAAGTTTTATCACTGTTTGTTTTGGAACTCAAGGTTAGCATAGCTATGAGCGATAGCTTAAATTGATAAGAGGCACGAGTACTTTATTGTCAAAAATTTCAAGATTTGATTACGCTCCAGTTAAAAGGTACAAGCATTTGAATGTTGCAAACTTTGATAGGTATAGGACGCACCGTATAGAAGTAAGGGCCATTTGAAGTTTTATCAGTGTTTGATTTGGGACTCAAGGGTAGCAGAGCTATGAGCGATAGCTTAAATTGATAAGAGGCACGAGTACATTATTGTCACAAAATTTCAAGATTTTTTGACGCCCCAGTAAAAAGTTACAAGCATTTGAATGTTGCAAACTTTAATAGGTACAAGACGCACCGTATAGAAGTTAAGGCCATTTCTAGTTTTATCAGTGTTTGATTTGGGACTTAAGGGTAGCATAGCTATGAGCGATAGCTTAAATTGATAAGAGGCACGAGAAATTTAGTGTCACAAACATTTCAAGATTTTATTCTGCTCCAGTCAAAAGTTACAAGCATTTGATTGTTGCAAACTTTGATAGGTTTAGGACGCACCGTATAGAAGTTAGGGCCATTTGAAGTTTTATCAGTATTTGATTTGGGACTCAATGGTAGCATAGCTATGAGCGATAGCTTAAATTGATAAGTGGCTCGAGTACTCTATTGTCACAAAATTTCAAGATTTTATTACGCTCCAGTCAAAAGTTACAAGCATTTGATTGTTGCAACCTTTGATAAGTATAGGAGGCACAGAATAGAAGTTAGGGCCATTTGAAGTTTTATCAGTGTTTGATTTGGGAGTCAAAGTTAGCATAGCTATGAGCGATAGGTTAAATTGATAAGAGGCTCGAGTACTTCATTGTCACAAAATTTCAAGGTTCTATGACGCTCCAGTAAAAATGTACAAGCATTTGAATGTTGCAAACTTTGATAGGTATAGGACGCACCTTATAGAAGTTAGGGCCATTTGAAGTTTTATCAGTGTTTGATTTGGGACTCTAGGGTAGCATAGCTATGAGCGATAACTTTAATTGACAAGAAACAAGAGTACTTTATTGTCACAAAATTTCAAAATTTTATTACGTTCCAGTAAAAAGTTACAAGCATTTGAATGTTGCAAACGTTGATAGGAATAGGGCGCACAGTATAGAAGTTAGGGCCATTTGAAGTTTTATCAGTGGTTGATTTGGAACTCAAGGGTAGCATAGCTATGAGCTATAGCTTAAATTGATAAGAGGCACGAGTACTTTATTGTCAAAAAGTTCAAGATTTGATTACGCTCCAGTTAAAAGGTACAAGCATTTGAATGTTGCAAACTTTGATAGGTATAGGACGCACCGTATAGAAGTTAGGGCAATTTGCAGCTTTATCAGTGATTGATTTGGGACTCAAGGGCAGCATAGCTATGAGCGATAGCTTAAATTGATAAGAGGCACGAGTACATTATTGTCACAAAATTTCAAGATTTTTTGACGCTCCAGTCAAAAGTTACAAGCATTTGATTGTTGCAAACTTTGATAGGTATAGGACGCACCTTATAGAAGTTAGGGCCATTTGAAGTTTTATCAGTGTTTGATTTGGGACTCAAGGGTAGCTTAGCTATGAGCGATAACTTTAATTGACAAGAGGCACGAGTACTTTATTGTCACAAAATTTAAAGATTTTATGACGCTCCAGTAAAAAGTTACTTGCATTTGATTGTTGCAAACTTTGATAGGTATAGGACGCACCGTATAGAAGTAAGGGCCATTTGAAGTTTTATCAGTGTTTGATTTGGGACTCAAGGGTAGCATAGCTATGAGCGATAGCTTAAATTGATAAGAGGCACGAGTACATTATTGTCACAAAATTTCAAGATTTTTTGACGCCCCAGTAAAAAGTTACAAGCATTTGAATGTTGCAAACTTTGATAAGTACAGGACGCACCGTATAGAAGTTAAGGCCATTTCTAGTTTTATCAGTGTTTGATTTGGGGCTTAAGGGTAGCATAGCTATGAGCGATAGCTTAAATTGATAAGAGGCACGAGAACTTTATTGTCACAAACATTCCAAGATTTTATTCTGCTCCAGTCAAAAGTTACAAGCATTTGATTGTTGCAAACTTTGATAGGTATAGGACGCACCGTATAGAAGTTAGGGCCATTTGAAGTTTTATCAGTATTTGATTTGGGACTCAATGGTAGCATAGCTATGAGCGATAGCTTAAAATTATAAGTGGCTCGAGTACTCTATTGTCACAAAATTTCAAGATTTTATTACGCTCCAGTCAAAAGTTACAAGCATTTGATTGTTGCAACCTTTGATAAGTATAGGACGCACAGAATAGAAGTTAGGGCCATTTGAAGTTTTATCAGTGTTTGATTTGGGAGTCAAAGTTAGCATAGCTATGAGCGATAGGTTAAATTGATAAGAGGCTCGAGTACTTCATTGTCACAAAATTTCAAGGTTCTATGACGCTCCAGTAAAAATGTACAAGCATTTGAATGTTGCAAACTTTGATAGGTATAGGACGCACCTTATAGAAGTTAGGGCCATTTGAAGTTTTATCAGTGTTTGATTTGGGAATCTAGGGTAGCATAGCTATGAGCGATAACTTTAATTGACAAGAAACAAGAGTACTTTATTGTCACAAAATTTCAAAATTTTATTACGTTCCAGTAAAAAGTTACAAGCATTTAAATGTTGCAAACGTTGATAGGAATAGGGCGCACAGTATAGAAGTTAGGGCCATTTGAAATTTTATCAGTGGTTGATTTGGGACTCAAGGGTAGCATAGCTATGAGCTATAGCTTAAATTTATATGAGGCACGAGTACTTTATTGTCAAAAAGTTCAAGATTTGATTACGCTCCAGTTAAAAGGTACAAGCATTTGAATGTTGCAAACTTTGATAGGTATAGGACGCACCGTATAGAAGTTAGGGCCATTTGCAGCTTTATCAGTGATTGATTTGGGACTCAGGGGTAGCATAGCTATGAGCGATAGCTTAAATTGATAAGAGGCACGAGTACATTATTGTCACAAAATTTCAAGATTTTTTGACGCTCCAGTAAGTTACAAGCATTTGATTGTTGCAAAATTTGATAGGTATAGGACGCACCGTATAGAAGTTAGGGCCATTTGAAGTTATATCAGTGTTTGATTTGGGACTCAAAGGTAGCATAGCTATGAGCGATAGCTTTAATTGACAAGAACCAAGAGTACTTTATTGTCACAAAATTTCAAGATTTTATTCCGCTCCAGTCAAAAGTTACAAGCATTTGATTGTTGCAAACTTTGATAGGTATAGGACGCACCTTATAGAAGTTAGGGCCATTTGAAGTTTTATCAGTGTTTGATTTGGGACTCTAGGGTAGCATAGCTATGAGCGATAGCTTTAATTGACAAGAACCAAGAGTACTTTATTGTCACAAAATTTCAAGATTTTATTACGCTCCAGTAAAAAGTTACAAGCATTTGAATGTTGCAAACTTTGATAGGAATAGGACGCACAGTATAGAAGTTTGGGCCATTTGAAGTTTTATTAGTGTTTGATTTGGGTCTCAAGGGTAGCATAGCTATGAGCGATAGCTTAAATTGACAAGAACCAAGAGTACTTTATTGTCACAAAATTTCAAGATTTTATTCCGCTCCAGTCAAAAGTTACAAGCATTTGATTGTTGCAAACTTTGATAGGTATAGGACGCACCTTATAGAAGTTAGGGCCATTTGAAGTTTTATCAGTGTTTGATTTGGGACTCTAGGGTAGCATAGCTATGAGCGATAGCTTTAATTGACAAGAACCAAGAGTACTTTATTGTCACACAATTTCAGGATTTTATTACGCTCCAGTCAAAAGTTACAGGCATTTGATTGTTGCAAACTTTTTTAGGCATAGGACGCACAGTATAGAAGTTAGGGCCATTTGAAGTTTTATCAGTGTTTGATTTGGGAGTCAAAGTTAGCGTAGCCATGAGCGATAGGTTAAATTGATAAGAGGCTGGAGTACTTAATTGTCACAAAATTTCAAGGTTCTATGACACTCCAGTAAAAATGTACAAGCATTTGAATGTTGCAAACTTTGATAGGTATAGGACGCACCTTATAGAAGTTAGGGCCATTTGAAGTTTTATCAGTGTTTGATTTGGGACTCTAGGGTAGCATAGCTATGAGCGATAACTTTAATTGACAAGAAACAAGAGTACTTTATTGTCACAAAATTTCAAAATTTTATTACGTTCCAGTAAAAAGTTACAAGCAATTGAATGTTGCAAACGTTGATAGGAATAGGGCGCACAGTATAGAAGTTAGGGCCATGTGAAGTTTTATCAGTGGTTGATTTGGGACTCAAGGGTAGCATAGCTATGAGCTATAGCTTAAATTGATAAGAGGCACGAGTACTTTATTGTCAAAAAGTTCAAGATTTTATTACGCTCCAGTTAAAAGGTACAAGCATTTGAATGTTGCAAACTTTGATAGGTATAGGACGCACCGTATAGAAGTAAGGGCCATTTGAAGTTTTATCAGTGTTTGATTTGGGACTCAAGGGTAGCATAGCTATGAGCGATAGCTTAAATTGATAAGAGGCACGAGTACATTATTGTCACAAAATTTCAAGATTTTTTGACGCCCCATTAAAAAGTTACAAGCATTTGAATGTTGCAAACTTTGATAAGTATAGGAAGCACCGTATAGAAGTTAGGGCCATTTCCAGTTTTATCAGTGTTTGATTTGGGACTTAAGGGTAGCATAGCTATGAGCGATAGCTTAAATTGATAAGTGGCTCGAGTACTCTATTGTCACAAAATTTCAAGATTTTATTACGCTCCAGTAAAAAGTTACAAGCATTTGAATGTTGCAAACTTTGATAGGTAGAGGACGCACCGCAGAGAAGTTAGGGCCATTTGAAGTTTTATCAGTGTTTGATTTGGGACCCAAAGGTAGCATAGCTATGAGCGATAGCTTAAATTGATAAGAGGCACGAGTACTTCATTGTCAAAAATTTCAAGATTTGATTACGCTCCAGTTAAAAGGTACAAGCATTTGAATGTTGCAAACTTTGATAGGTATAGGACGCACCGTATAGAAGTTACGGCCATGTGAAGTTTTATCACTGTTTGTTTTGGAACTCAAGGTTAGCATAGCTATAAGCGATAGCTTAAATTGATAAGAGGCACGAGTACTTTATTGTCAAAAATTTCAAGGTTTTACGACGCTCCAGTAAAAATGTACAAGCATTTGAATGTTACAAACTTTGATAGGTATAGGACGCACCTTATAGAAGTTAGGGCCATTTGAAGTTTTATCAGTGTTTGATTTGGGACTCTAGGGTAGCATAGCTATGAGCGATAGCTTTAATTGACAAGAACCAAGAGTACTTTATTGTCACAAAATTTCAAGATTTTATTCCGCTCCAGTCAAAAGTTACAAGCATTTGATTGTTACAAGCTTTGATAGGTATAGGACGCACCTTATAGAAGTTAGGGCCATTTGAAGTTTTATCAGTGTTTGATTTGGGACTCTAGGGTAGCATAGCTATGAGCGATAGCTTTAATTGACAAGAACCAAGAGTACTTTATTGTCACAAAATTTCAAGATTTTATTACGCTCCAGTAAAAAGTTACAAGCATTTGAATGTTGCAAACTTTGATAGGAATAGGACGCACAGTATAGAAGTTTGGGCCATTTGAAGTTTTATTAGTGTTTGATTTGGGTCTCAAGGGTAGCATAGCTATGAGCGATAGCTTAAATTGATAAGAGGTACGAGTTCTTTATTGTCACACAATTTCAGGATTTTATTACGCTCCTGTCAAAACTTACAGGCATTTGATTGTTGCAAACTTTTTTAGGCATAGGACGCACAGTATAGAAGTTAGGGCCATTTGAAGTTTTATCAGTGTTTGATTTGGGAGTCAAAGTTAGCGTAGCCATGAGCGATAGGTTCAATTGATAAGAGGCTCGAGTACTTCATTGTCACAAAATTTCAAGGTTCTATGACGCTCCAGTAAAAATGTACAAGCATTTGAATGTTGCAAACTTTGATAGGTATAGGACGCACCTTATAGAAGTTAGGGCCATTTGAAGTTTTATCAGTGTTTGATTTGGGACTCTAGGGTAGCATAGCTATGAGCGATAACTTTAATTGACAAGAAACAAGAGTACTTTATTGTCACAAAATTTCCAAATTTTATTACGTTCCAGTAAAAAGTTACAAGCATTTGAATGTTGCAAACGTTGATAGGAATAGCGCGCACAGTATAGAAGTTAGGCCCATTTGAAGTTTTATCAGTGGCTGATTTGGGACTCAAGGGTAGCATAGCTATGAGCTATAGCTTAAATTGATAAGAGGCACGAGTACTTTATTGTCAAAAATTTCAAGATTTTATTACGCTCCAGTTAAAAGGTACAAGCATTTGAATGTTGCAAACTTTGATAGGTATAGGACGCACCGTATAGAAGTAAGGGCCATTTGAAGTTTTATCAGTGTTTGATTTGGGACTCACGGGTAGCATAGCTATGAGCGATAGCTTAAATTGATAAGAGGCACGAGTACATTATTGTCACAAAATTTCAAGACTTTTTGACGCTCCAGTAAGTTACAAGCATTTGATTGTTGCAAAATTTGATAGGTATAGGACGCACCGTATAGAAGTTAGGGCCATTTGAAGTTATATCAGTGTTTGATTTGGGACTCAAGGCTAGCATAGCTATGAGCGATAACATTAATTGACAAGAGGCACGAGTACTTTATTGTCACAAAATTTCAAGATTTTATTACGCTCCAGTAAAAAGTTACAAGCGTTTGATTGTTGCAAACTTTGATAAGTATAGGACGCACCGTATAGAAATTAGGGCCATGTGAAATTTTATCAGCGTTTGATTTGGGACTCAAGGGTAGCATAGCTATGAGCGATAGCTTAAATTGATAAGAGGCACAAGTACTTCATTGTCAAAAATTTCAAGATTTGATTACGCTCCAGTTAAAAGGTACAAGCATTTGAATGTTGCAAACTTTGATAGGTAGAGGACGCACCGTAGAGAAGTTAGGGCCATTTGAAGTTTTATCAGTGTTTGATTTGGGACTCAAAGGTAGCATAGCTATGAGCGATAGCTTAAATTGATAAGAGGCACGAGTACTTCATTGTCAAAAATTTCAAGATTTGATTACGCTCCAGTTAAAAGGTACAAGCATTTGAATGTTGCAAACTTTGATAGGTAGAGGACGCACCGTAGAGAAGTTAGGGCCATTTGAAGTTTTATCTGTGTTTGATTTGGGACTCAAAGGTAGCATAGCTATGAGCGATAGCTTAAATTGATAAGAGGCACGAGTACTTCATTGTCAAAAATTTCAAGATTTGATTACGCTCCAGTTAAAAGGTACAAGCATTTGAATGCTGCAAACTTTGATAGGAATAGGGCGCACAGTATAGAAGTTAGGCCCATTTGAAGTTTTATCAGTGGTTGATTTGGGACTCAAGGGTAGCATAGCTATGAGCTATAGCTTAAATTGATAAGAGGCACGAGTACTTTATTGTCAAAAAGTTCAAGATTTTATTACGCTCCAGTTAAAAGGTACAAGCATTTGAATGTTGCAAACTTTGATAGGTATAGGACGCACTGTATAGAAGTAAGGGCCATTTGAAGTTTTATCAGTGTTTGATTTGGGACGCAAGGGTAGCATAGCTATGAGCGATAGCTTAAATTGATAAGAGGCACGAGTACATTATTGTCACAAAATTTCAAGATTTTTTGACGCCCCATTAAAAAGTTACAAGCATTTGAATGTTGCAAACTTTGATAAGTATAGGAAGCACCGTATAGAAGTTAGGGCCATTTCCAGTTTTATCAGTGTTTGATTTGGGACTTAAGGGTAGCATAGCTATGAGCGATAGCTTAAATTGATAAGTGGCTCGAGTACTCTATTGTCACAAAATTTCAAGATTTTATTACGCTGCAGTCAAAAGTTACAAGCATTTGATTGTTGCAAACTTTGATAAGTATAGGACGCACAGTATAGAAGTTAGGGCCATTTGCAGTCTTATCAGTTTTGATTTGAGACTCAAGGGTAGCATAGCTATGAGCGATAGCTTAAATTGATAAGAGGCACGAGTACTCTATTGTCACAAAATTTCAAGATTTTATTACGCTCCAGTAAAAAGTTACAAGCATTTGAATGTTGCAAACTTTGATAGGTATACGACACACCGTGTACAAGTTATGGCCATTTGCAGTATTATCAGTGTTTGATTTGGGTCTCAAGGGTAGCATAGCTATGAGCGATAGCTTAAATTGATAAGAGGTACGAGTTCTTTATTGTCACACAATTTCAGGATTTTATTACGCTCCAGTCAAAAGTTACAAGCCTTTCATTGTTGCAAACTTTTTTAGGCATAGGATGCACAGTATAGAAGTTAGGACCATTTGAAGTTTTATCAGTGTTTGATTTGGGAGTCAAAGTTAGCATAGCTATGAGCGATTGGTTAAATTGATAAGTGGCTCGAGTACTTCATTGTCACAAAATTTCAAGGTTCTATGACGCTCCAGTAAAAATGTACAAGCATTTGAATGTTGCAAACTTTGATAGGTATAGGACGCACTGTATAGAAGTAAGGGCCATTTGAAGTTTTATCAGTGTTTGATTTGGGACTCAAGGGTAGCATAGCTATGAGCGATAGCTTAAATTGATAAGAGGCACGAGTACATTATTGTCACAAAATTTCAAGATTTTTTGACGCCCCATTAAAAAGTTACAAGCATTTGAATGTTGCAAACTTTGATAAGTATAGGAAGCACCGTATAGAAGTTAGGGCCATTTCCAGTTTTATCAGTGTTTGATTTGGGACTTAAGGGTAGCATAGCTATGAGCGATAGCTTAAATTGATAAGTGGCTCGAGTACTCTATTGTCACAAAATTTCAAGATTTTATTACGCTGCAGTCAAAAGTTACAAGCATTTGAATGTTGCAAACTTTGATAAGTATAGGACGCACCGTATAGAAGTTAGGGCCATTTCTAGTTTTATCAGTGTTTGATTTGGGACTTAAGGGTAGCATAGCTATGAGCGATAGCTTAAATTGATAAGAGGCACGAGAACTTTATTGTCACAAACATTTCAAGATTTTATTCCACTCCAGTCAAAAGTTACAAGCATTTGATTGTTGCAAACTTTGATAAGTATAGGACGCACAGAATATAAGTTAGGGCCATTTGCAGGCTAATTAGTGTTTGATTTGGGACTCAAGGTTAGCATAGCTATGAGCTATAGCTTAAATTGAGAAGAGGCTCGAGTACTTCATTGTCACAAAATTTCAAGGTTTTATGACGCTCCAGTAAAAATGTACAAGCATTTGAATGTTGCAAACTTTGATAGGTATAAGACGCACCTTATAGAAGTTAGGGCCATTTGAAGTTTTATCAATGTTTGATTTGGGACTCTAGGGTAGCATAGCTATGAGCGATAACTTTAATTGACAAGAGGCACTAGTACTTTATTGTCACAAAATTTCAAGATTTTTTTACGCCCCAGTAAAAAGTTACAAGCATTTGATTGTTGCAAACTTTGATAGGTATAGGACGCACCGTATAGAAGTTAGGGCCATGTGAAGTTTTATCACTGTTTGATTTGGAACTCAAGGTTAGCATAGCTATGAGCGATAGCTTAAATTGATAAATAGGCACGAGTACTTTATTGTCAAAAATTTCAAGATTTGATTACGCTCCAGTTAAAAGGTACAAGCATTTCAATGTTGCAAAATTTGATAGGTATAGGACGCACCGTATAGAAGTAAGGGCCATTTGCAGTTTTATCAGTGTTTAATTTGGGACTCAAGGGTAGCATAGCTGTGAGCGATAGCTTAAATTGATAAGAGGCACGAGTACATTATTGTCACAAAATTTCAAGATTTTTTGACGCCCCAGTAAAAAGTTACAAGCATTTGAATGTTGCAAACTTTGATAAGTATAGGACGCACCGTATAGAAGTTAAGGCCATTTCTAGTTTTATCAGTGTTTGATTTGGGACTTAAGGGTAGCGTAGCTATGAGCGATAGCATAAATTGATAAGAGGCACGAGAACTTTATTGTCACAAACATTTCAAGATTCTATTCCGCTCTAGTCAAAAGTTACAAGCATTTGATTGTTGCAAACTTTGATAGGTATAGGACGCACCTTATAGAAGTTAGGGCCATTTGAAGTTTTATCAGTGTTTGATTTGGGACTCA
Source organism: Clusia tigrina (assembly GCA_920105625.2). Classification (NCBI taxonomy): domain Eukaryota; kingdom Metazoa; phylum Arthropoda; class Insecta; order Diptera; family Clusiidae; genus Clusia; species Clusia tigrina. The sequence continues at coordinate 205,151,812 of OV050030.1, read as the reverse complement.
AGGGTAGCATTGCTATGAGCGATAGCTTAAATTGATAAGTGGCTCGAGTACTCTATTGTCACAAAATTTCAAGATTTTATTACGCTCCAGTCAAAAGTTACAAGCATTTGATTGTTGCAAACTTCGATAAGTATAGGACGAACAGTATAGAAGTTAGGGCCATTTGCAGTCTTATCAGTGTTTGATTTGGGACTGAAGGTTAGCATAGCTATGAGCTACAGCTTAAATTGAGAAGAGGCTCGAGTACTTCATTGTCACTAAATTTCAAGGTTTTATGACGCTCCAGTAAAAATGGACAAGCATTTGATTGTTGCAAACTTTGATAGGTATAGGACGCACCTTATAGAAGCTAGGGCCATTTGAAGCTTTATCAGTGTTTGATTTGGCACTCTAGGGTAGCATAGCTATGAGCGATAGCTTAAATTGATAAGAGGTACGAGTTCTTTATTGTCACAAAATTTCAAAATATTATTACGTTCCAGTAAAAAGTTACAAGCATTTGAATGTTGCAAACGTTGATAGGAATAGGGCGCACAGTATAGAAGTTAGGGCCATTTGAAGTTTTATCAGTGGTTGATTTGGGACTCAAGGGTAGCATAGCTATGAGCTATAGCTTAAATTGATAAGAGGCACGAGTGCTTTATTGTCAAAAAGTTCAAGATTTGATTACGCTCCAGTTAAAAGGTACAAGCATTTGAATGTTGCAAACTTTGATTGGTATAGGACGCACCGTATAGAAGTAAGGGCCATTTGAAGTTTTATCAGTGTTTGATTTGGGACTCAAGGGTAGCATAGCTATGAGCGATAGCTTAAATTGCTAAGAGGCACGAGTACATTATTGTCACAAAATTTCAAGATTTTTTGACGCCCCAGTAAAAAGTTACAAGCATTTGAATGTTGCAAACTTTGATAAGTATAGGACGCACCGTATAGAAGTTAGGGCCATTTCTAGTTTTATCAGTGTTTGATTTGGGACTTAAGGGTAGCATAGCTATGAGCGATAGCTTAAATTGATAAGAGGCACGAGAACTTTATTGTCACAAACATTTCAAGATTTTATTCAAGTCCAGTCAAAAGTTACAAGCATTTGATTGTTGCAAACTTTGATAAGTATAGGACGCACAGAATATAAGTTAGGGCCATTTGCAGTCTTATCAGTGTTTGATTTGGGACTCAAGGTTAGCATAGCTATGAGCTATAGCTTAAATTGAGAAGAGGCTCGAGTACTTCATTGTCACAAAATTTCAAGGTTTTATGACGCTCCAGTAAAAATGTACAAGCATTTGAATGTTGCAAACTTTGATAGGTATAAGACTCACCTTATAGAAGTTAGGGCCATTTGAAGTTTTATCAATGTTTGATTTGGGACTCTAGGGTAGCATAGCTATGAGCGATAACTTTAATTGACAAGAGGCACTAGTACTTTAGTGTCATAAAATTTCAAGATTTTATTACGCTCCAGTAAAAAGTTACAAGCATTTGATTGTTGCAAACTTTGACTGGTATAGGACGCACCGTATAGAAGTTAGGGCCATGTGAAGTTTTATCACTGTTTGATTTGGAACTCAAGGTTAGCATAGCTATGAGCGATAGCTTAAATTGATAAGAGGCACGAGTACTTTATAGTCAAAAATTTCAAGATTTGATTACGCTCCAGTTAAAAGGTACAAGCATTTGAATGTTGCAAACTTTGATAGGTATAGGACGCACCGTATAGAAAAAAGGGCCATTTGAAGTTTTATCAGTGTTTGATTTGGGACTCAAGGGTAGCATAGCTATGAGCGATAGCTTAAATTGATAAGAGGCACGAGTACATTATTGTCACAAAATTTCAAGATTTTTTGACGCCCCAGTAAAAAGTTACAAGCATTTGAATGTTGCAAACTTTGATAAGTATAGGACGCACCGTATAAAAGTTAAGGCCATTTCTAGTTTTATCAGTGTTTGATTTGGGGCTTAAGGGTAGCATAGCTATGAGCGATAGCTTAAATTGATAAGAGGGACGAGAACTTTATTGTCACAAACATTTCAAGATTTTATTCCGCTCTAGTCAAAAGTTACAAGCATTTGATTGTTGCAAACTTTGATAGGTATAGCACGCACCTTATAGAAGTTAGGGCCATTTGAAGTTTTATCAGTGTTTGATTTGGGACTCAAGGGTAGCATAGCTAGGAGCGATAGCTTAAATTGATAAGTGGCTCGAGTACTCTATTGTCACAAAATTTCAAGATTTTATTACGCTCCAGTCAAAAGTTACAAGCATTTGATTGTTGCATACTTTGATAAGTATAGGACACACAGTATAGAAGTTAGGGAAATTTGCAGTTTTATCAGTGTTTGATTTGGGACTCAAGGTTAGCATAGCTATGAGCTATAGCTTAAATTGAGAAGAGGCTCGAGTACTTCATTGTCACAAAATTTCAAGGTTTTATGACGCTCCAGTAAAAATGCACAAACATTTGAATGTTGCAAACTTTGATAGGTATAGGACGCACTTTATAGAAGTTAGGGCCATTTGAAGCTTTATCAGTGTTTGATTTGGGACTCTAGGGTAGCATAGCTATGAGCGATAACTTTAATTGACAAGAGGCACTAGTACTTTATTGTCACAAAATTTCAAGATTTTATTATGCTCCAGTAAAAAGTTACAAGCATTTGATTGTTGCAAACTTTGATAGGTATAGGACGCACCGTATAGAAGTTAAGGCCATTTGAAGTTTTATCACTGTTTGATTTGGAACTCAAGGTTAGCATAGCTATGAGCGATAACTTTAATTGACAAGAGGCACTAGTACTTTAGTGTCATAAAATTTCAAGATTTTATTACGCACCAGTAAAAAGTTACAAGCATTTGATTGTTGCAAACTTTGACTGGTATGGGACGCACCGTATAGAAGTTAGGGCCATGTGAAGTTTTATCACTGTTTGATTTGGAACTCAAGGTTAGCATAGCTATGAGCGATAGCTTAAATTGATAAGAGGCACGAGTACTTTATAGTCAAAAATTTCAAGATTTGATTACGCTCCAGTTAAAAGGTACAAGCATTTGAATGTTGCAAACTTTGATAGGTATAGGACGCACCGTATAGAAGTAAGGGCCATTTGAAGTTTTATCAGTGTTTGATTTGGGACTCAAGGGTAGCATAGCTATGAGCGATAGCTTAAATTGATAAGAGGCACGAGTACATTATTGTCACAAAATTTCAAGATTTTATGACGCTCCAGTAAAAATGTACAAGCATTTGAATGTTGCAAACTTTGATAGGTATAAGACGCACCTTATAGAAGTTAGGGCCATTTGAAGTTTTATCAATGTTTGATTTGGGACTCTAGGGTAGCATAGCTATGAGCGATAACTTTAATTGACAAGAGGCACTAGTACTTTATTGTCACAAAATTTCAAGATTTTTTTACGCTCCAGTAAAAAGTTACAAGCATTTGATTGTTGCAAACTTTGATAGGTATAGGACGCACCGTATAGAAGTTAGGGCCATGTGAAGTTTTATCACTGTTTGATTTGGAACTCAAGGGTAGCATAGCTATGAGCGATAGCTTAAATTGATAAGAGGCACGAGTACATTATTGTCACAAAATTTCAAGATTTTTTGACGCCCCAGTAAAAAGTTACAAGCATTTGAATGTTGCAAACTTTGATAAGTATAGGACGCACCGTATAAAAGTTAAGGCCATTTCTAGTTTTATCAGTGTTTGATTTGGGGCTTAAGGGTAGCATAGCTATGAGCGATAACTTAAATTGATAAGAGGCACGAGAACTTTATTGTCACAAACATTTCAAGATTTTATTCCGCTCTAGTCAAAAGTTACAAGCATTTGATTGTTGCAAACTTTGATAGGTATAGCACGCACCTTATAGAAGTTAGGGCCATTTGAAGTTTTATCAGTGTTTGATTTGGGACTCAAGGGTAGCATAGCTAGGAGCGATAGCTTAAATTGATAAGTGGCTCGAGTACTCTATTGTCACAAAATTTCAAGATTTTATTACGCTCCTGTCAAAAGTTACAAACATTTGATTGTTGCATACTTTGATAAGTATAGGACACACAGTATAGAAGTTAGGGAAATTTGCAGTTTTATCAGTGTTTGATTTGGGACTCAAGGTTAGCATAGCTATGAGCTATAGCTTAAATTGAGAAGAGGCTCGAGTACTTCATTGTCACAAAATTTCAAGGTTTTATGACGCTCCAGTAAAAATGCACAAACATTTGAATGTTGCAAACTTTGATAGGTATAGGACGCACCTTATAGAAGTTAGGGCCATTTGAAGCTTTATCAGTGTTTGATTTGGGACTCTAGGGTAGCATAGCTATGAGCGATAACTTTAATTGACAAGAGGCACTAGTACTTTATTGTCACAAAATTTCAAGATTTTATTATGCTCCAGTAAAAAGTTACAAGCATTTGATTGTTGCAAACTTTGATAGGTATAGGACGCACCGTATAGAAGTTAAGGCCATTTGAAGTTTTATCACTGTTTGATTTGGAACTCAAGGTTAGCATAGCTATGAGCGATAACTTTAATTGACAAGAGGCACTAGTACTTTAGTGTCATAAAATTTCAAGATTTTATTACGCTCCAGTAAAAAGTTACAAGCATTTGATTGTTGCAAACTTTGACTGGTATAGGACGCACCGTATAGAAGTTATGGCCATGTGAAGTTTTATCACTGTTTGATTTGGAACTCAAGGTTAGCATAGCTATGAGCGATAGCTTAAATTGATAAGAGGCACGAGTACTTTATAGTCAAAAATTTCAAGATTTGATTACGCTCCAGTTAAAAGGTACAAGCATTTGAATGTTGCAAACTTTGATAGGTATAGGACGCACCGTATAGAAGTAAGGGCCATTTGAAGTTTTATCAGTGTTTGATTTGGGACTCAAGGGTAGCATAGCTATGAGCGATAGCTTAAATTGATAAGAGGCACGAGTACATTATTGTCACAAAATTTCAAGATTTTATGACGCTCCAGTAAAAATGTACAAGCATTTGAATGTTGCAAACTTTGATAGGTATAAGACGCACCTTATAGAAGTTAGGGCCATTTGAAGTTTTATCACTGTTTGATTTGGAACTCAAGGTTAGCATAGCTATGAGCGATAACTTTAATTGACAAGAGGCACTAGTACTTTAGTGTCATAAAATTTCAAGATTTTATTACGCTCCAGTAAAAAGTTACAAGCATTTGATTGTTGCAAACTTTGACTGGTATAGGACGCACCGTATAGAAGTTATGGCCATGTGAAGTTTTATCACTGTTTGATTTGGAACTCAAGGTTAGCATAGCTATGAGCGATAGCTTAAATTGATAAGAGGCACGAGTACTTTATAGTCAAAAATTTCAAGATTTGATTACGCTCCAGTTAAAAGGTACAAGCATTTGAATGTTGCAAACTTTGATAGGTATAGGACGCACCGTATAGAAGTAAGGGCCATTTGAAGTTTTATCAGTGTTTGATTTGGGACTCAAGGGTAGCATAGCTATGAGCGATAGCTTAAATTGATAAGAGGCACGAGTACATTATTGTCACAAAATTTCAAGATTTTTTGACGCCCCAGTAAAAAGTTACAAGCATTTGAATGTTGCAAACTTTGATAAGTATAGGACGCACCGTATAAAAGTTAAGGCCATTTCTAGTTTTATCAGTGTTTGATTTGGGGCTTAAGGGTAGCATAGCTATGAGCGATAACTTAAATTGATAAGAGGCACGAGAACTTTATTGTCACAAACATTTCAAGATTTTATTCCGCTCTAGTCAAAAGTTACAAGCATTTGATTGTTGCAAACTTTGATAGGTATAGCACGCACCTTATAGAAGTTAGGGCCATTTGAAGTTTTATCAGTGTTTGATTTGGGACTCAAGGGTAGCATAGCTAGGAGCGATAGCTTAAATTGATAAGTGGCTCGAGTACTCTATTGTCACAAAATTTCAAGATTTTATTACGCTCCTGTCAAAAGTTACAAACATTTGATTGTTGCATACTTTGATAAGTATAGGACACACAGTATAGAAGTTAGGGAAATTTGCAGTTTTATCAGTGTTTGATTTGGGACTCAAGGTTAGCATAGCTATGAGCTATAGCTTAAATTGAGAAGAGGCTCGAGTACTTCATTGTCACAAAATTTCAAGGTTTTATGACGCTCCAGTAAAAATGCACAAACATTTGAATGTTGCAAACTTTGATAGGTATAGGACGCACCTTATAGAAGTTAGGGCCATTTGAAGCTTTATCAGTGTTTGATTTGGGACTCTAGGGTAGCATAGCTATGAGCGATAACTTTAATTGACAAGAGGCACTAGTACTTTATTGTCACAAAATTTCAAGATTTTATTATGCTCCAGTAAAAAGTTACAAGCATTTGATTGTTGCAAACTTTGATAGGTATAGGACGCACCGTATAGAAGTTAAGGCCATTTGAAGTTTTATCACTGTTTGATTTGGAACTCAAGGTTAGCATAGCTATGAGCGATAACTTTAATTGACAAGAGGCACTAGTACTTTAGTGTCATAAAATTTCAAGATTTTATTACGCTCCAGTAAAAAGTTACAAGCATTTGATTGTTGCAAACTTTGACTGGTATAGGACGCACCGTATAGAAGTTATGGCCATGTGAAGTTTTATCACTGTTTGATTTGGAACTCAAGGTTAGCATAGCTATGAGCGATAGCTTAAATTGATAAGAGGCACGAGTACTTTATAGTCAAAAATTTCAAGATTTGATTACGCTCCAGTTAAAAGGTACAAGCATTTGAATGTTGCAAACTTTGATAGGTATAGGACGCACCGTATAGAAGTAAGGGCCATTTGAAGTTTTATCAGTGTTTGATTTGGGACTCAAGGGTAGCATAGCTATGAGCGATAGCTTAAATTGATAAGAGGCACGAGTACATTATTGTCACAAAATTTCAAGATTTTATGACGCTCCAGTAAAAATGTACAAGCATTTGAATGTTGCAAACTTTGATAGGTATAAGACGCACCTTATAGAAGTTAGGGCCATTTGAAGTTTTATCAGTGTTTGATTTGGGACTCTAGGGTAGCATAGCTATGAGCGATAACTTTAATTGACAAGAGGCACTAATACTTTATTGTCACAAAATTTCAAGATTTTTTTACGCTCCAGTAAAAAGTTACAAGCATTTGATTGTTGCAAACTTTGATAGGTATAGGACGCACCGTATAGAAGTTAGGGCCATGTGAAGTTTTATCACTGTTTGATTTGGAACTCAAGGTTAGCATAGCTATGAGCGATAGCTTAAATTGATAAGAGGCACGAGTACTTTATTGTCAAAAATTTCAAGATTTGATTACGCTCCAGTTAAAAGGTACAAGCATTTGAATGTTGCAAACTTTGATAGGTATAGGACGCACCGTATAGAAGTAAGGGCCATTTGCAGTTTTATCAGTGTTTGATTTGGGACTCAAGGGTAGCATAGCTGTGAGCGATAGCTTAAATTGATAAGAGGCACGAGTACATTATTGTCAGAAAATTTCAAGATTTTTTGACGCCCCAGTAAAAAGTTACAAGCATTTGAATGTTGCAAACTTAGATAAGTATAGGACGCACCGTATAGAAGTTAAGGCCATTTCTAGTTTTATCAGTGTTTGATTTGGGACTTAAGGGTAGCGTAGCTATGAGCGATAGCATAAATTGATAAGAGGCACGAGAACTTTATTGTCACAAACATTTCAAGATTCTATTCCGCTCTAGTCAAAAGTTACTAGCATTTGATTGTTGCAAACTTTGATAGGTATAGGACGCACCTTATAGAAGTTAGGGCCATTTGAAGTTTTATCAGTGTTTGATTTGGGACTCAAGGGTAGCATTGCTATGAGCGATAGCTTAAATTGATAAGTGGCTCGAGTACTCTATTGTCACAAAATTTCAAGATTTTATTACGCTCCAGTCAAAAGTTACAAGCATTTGATTGTTGCAAACTTCGATAAGTATAGGCCGAACAGTATAGAAGTTAGGGCCATTTGCAGTCTTATCAGTGTTTGATTTGGGACTCAAGGTTAGCATAGCTATGAGCTACAGCTTAAATTGAGAAGAGGCTCGAGTACTTCATTGTCACTAAATTTCAAGGTTTTATGACGCTCCAGTAAAAATGTACAAGCATTTGATTGTTGCAAACTTTGATAGGTATAGGACGCACCTTATAGAAGCTAGGGCCATTTGAAGCTTTATCAGTGTTTGATTTGGGACTCTAGGGTAGCATAGTTATGAGCGATAACTTTAATTGACAAGAGGCACTAGTACTTTATTGTCACAAAATTTCAAGATTTTATTATGCTCCAGTAAAAAGTTACAAGCATTTGATTGTTGCAAACTTTGATAGGTATAGGACGCACCGTATAGAAGTTAAGGCCATTTGAAGTTTTATCACTGTTTGATTTGGAACTCAAGGTTAGCATAGCTATGAGCGATAACTTTAATTGACAAGAGGCACTAGTACTTTAGTGTCATAAAATTTCAAGATTTTATTACGCTCCAGTAAAAAGTTACAAGCATTTTATTGTTGCAAACTTTGACTGGTATAGGACGCACCGTACAGAAGTTAGGGCCATGTGAAGTTTTATCACTGTTTGATTTGGAACTCAAGGTTAGCATAGCTATGAGCGATAGCTTAAATTGATAAGAGGCACGAGTACTTTATAGTCAAAAATTTCAGGATTTGATTACGCTCCAGTTAAAAGGTACAAGCATTTGAATGTTGCAAACTTTGATAGGTATAGGACGCACCGTATAGAAGTAAGGGCCATTTGAAGTTTTATCAGTGTTTGATTTGGGACTCAAGGGTAGCATAGCTATGAGCGATAACTTAAATTGATAAGAGGCACGAGTACATTATTGTCACAAAATTTCAAGATTTTTTGACGCCCCAGTAAAAAGTTACAAGCATTTGAATGTTGCAAACTTTGATAAGTATAGGACGCACCGTATAAAAGTTAAGGCCATTTCTAGTTTTATCAGTGTTTGATTTGGGGCTTAAGGGTAGCATAGCTATGAGCGATAGCTTAAATTGATAAGAGGCACGAGAACTTTATTGTCACAAACATTTCAAGATTTTATTCCGCTCTAGTCAAAAGTTACAAGCATTTGATTGTTGCAAACTTTGATAGGTATAGCACGCACCTTATAGAAGTTAGGGCCATTTGAAGTTTTATCAGTGTTTGATTTTGGACTCAAGGGTAGCATAGCTAGGAGCGATAGCTTAAATTGATAAGTGGCTCGAGTACTCTATTGTCACAAAATTTTAAGATTTTATTACGCTCCAGTCAAAAGTTACAAGCATTTGATTGTTGCATACTTTGATAAGTATAGGACACACAGTATAGAAGTTAGGGAAATTTGCAGTTTTATCAGTGTTTGATTTGGGACTCAAGGTTAGCATAGCTATGAGCTATAGCTTAAATTGAGAAGAGGCTCGAGTACTTCATTGTCACAAAATTTCAAGGTTTTATGACGCTCCAGTAAAAATGCACAAACATTTGAATGTTGCAAACTTTGATAGGTATAGGACGCACCTTATAGAAGTTAGGGCCATTTGAAGCTTTATCAGTGTTTGATTTGGGACTCTAGGGTAGCATAGCTATGAGCGATAACTTTAATTGACAAGAGGCACTAGTACTTTATTGTCACAAAATTTCAAGATTTTATTATGCTCCAGTAAAAAGTTACAAGCATTTGATTGTTGCAAACTTTGATAGGTATAGGACGCACCGTATAGAAGTTAAGGCCATTTGAAGTTTTATCACTGTTTGATTTGGAACTCAAGGTTAGCATAGCTATGAGCGATAACTTTAATTGACAAGAGGCACTAGTACTTTAGTGTCATAAAATTTCAAGATTTTATTACGCTCCAGTAAAAATTTACAAGCATTTGATTGTTGCAAACTTTGACTGGTATAGGACGCACCGTATAGAAGTTAGGGCCATGTGAAGTTTTATCACTGTTTGATTTGGAACTCAAGGTTAGCATAGCTATGAGCGATAGCTTAAATTGATAAGAGGCACGAGTACTTTATAGTCAAAAATTTCAAGATTTGATTACGCTCCAGTTAAAAGGTACAAGCATTTGAATGTTGCAAACTTTGATAGGTATAGGACGCACCGTATAGAAGTAAGGGCCATTTGAAGTTTTATCAGTGTTTGATTTGGGACTCAAGGGTAGCATAGCTATGAGCGATAGCTTAAATTGATAAGAGGCACGAGTACATTATTGTCACAAAATTTCAAGATTTTTTGACGCCCCAGTAAAAAGTTACAAGCATTTGAATGTTGCAAACTTTGATAAGTATAGGACGCACCGTATAAAAGTTAAGGCCATTTCTAGTTTTATCAGTGTTTGATTTGGGGCTTAAGGGTAGCATAGCTATGAGCGATAGCTTAAATTGATAAGAGGCACGAGAACTTTATTGTCACAAACATTTCAAGATTTTATTCCGCTCTAGTCAAAAGTTACAAGCATTTGATTGTTGCAAACTTTGATAGGTATAGCACGCACCTTACAGAAGTTAGGGCCATTTTAAGTTTTATCAGTGTTTGATTTGGGACTCAAGGGTAGCATAGCTAGGAGCGATAGCTTAAATTGATAAGTGGCTCGAGTACTCTATTGTCACAAAATTTCAAGATTTTATTACGCTCCAGTCAAAAGTTACAAGCATTTGATTGTTGCATACTTTGATAAGTATAGGACACACAGTATAGAAGTTAGGGCCATTTGCAGTCTTATCAGTGTTTGATTTGGGACTCAAGGTTAGCATAGCTATGAGCTACAGCTTAAATTGAGAAGAGGCTCGAGTACTTCATTGTCACTAAATTTCAAGGTTTTATGACGCTCCAGTAAAAATGTACAAGCATTTGATTGTTGCAAACTTTGATAGGTATAGGACGCACCTTATAGAAGCTAGGGCCATTTGAAGCTTTATCAGTATTTGATTTGGGACTCTAGGGTAGCATAGCTATGAGCGATAACTTTAATTGACAAGAGGCACTAGTACTTTATTGTCACAAAATTTCAAGATTTTATTATGCTCCAGTAAAAAGTTACAAGCATTTGATTGTTGCAAACTTTGATAGGTATAGGACGCACCGTATAGAAGTTAAGGCCATTTGAAGTTTTATCACTGTTTGATTTGGAACTCAAGGTTAGCATAGCTATGAGCGATAACTTTAATTGACAAGAGGCACTAGTACTTTAGTGTCATAAAATTTCAAGATTTTATTACGCTCCAGTAAAAAGTTACAAGCATTTTATTGTTGCAAACTTTGACTGGTATAGGACGCACCGTATAGAAGTTAGGGCCATGTGAAGTTTTATCACTGTTTGATTTGGAACTCAAGGTTAGCATAGCTATGAGCGATAGCTTAAATTGATAAGAGGCACGAGTACTTTATAGTCAAAAATTTCAGGATTTGATTACGCTCCAGTTAAAAGGTACAAGCATTTGAATGTTGCAAACTTTGATAGGTATAGGACGCACCGTATAGAAGTAAGTGCCATTTGAAGTTTTATCAGTGTTTGATTTGGGACTCAAGGGTAGCATAGCTATGAGCGATAGCTTAAATTGATAAGAGGCACGAGTACATTATTGTCACAAAATTTCAAGATTTTTTGACGCCCCAGTAAAAAGTTACAAGCATTTGAATGTTGCAAACTTTGATAAGTATAGGACGCACCGTATAAAAGTTAAGGCCATTTCTAGTTTTATCAGTGTTTGATTTGGGGCTTAAGGGTAGCATAGCTATGAGCGATAGCTTAAATTGATAAGAGGCACGAGAACTTTATTGTCACAAACATTTCAAGATTTTATTCCGCTCTAGTCAAAAGTTACAAGCATTTGATTGTTGCAAACTTTGATAGGTATAGCACGCACCTTATAGAAGTTAGGGCCATTTGAAGTTTTATCAGTGTTTGATTTGGGACTCAAGGGTAGCATAGCTAGGAGCGATAGCTTAAATTGATAAGTGGCTCGAGTACTCTATTGTCACAAAATTTCAAGATTTTATTACGCTCCAGTCAAAAGTTACAAGCATTTGATTGTTGCATACTTTGATAAGTATAGGACACACAGTATAGAAGTTAGGGAAATTTGCAGTTTTATCAGTGTTTGATTTGGGACTCAAGGTTAGCATAGCTATGAGCTATAGCTTAAATTGAGAAGAGGCTCGAGTACTTCATTGTCACAAAATTTCAAGGTTTTATGACGCTCCAGTAAAAATGCACAAACATTTGAATGTTGCAAACTTTGATAGGTATAGGACGCACCTTATAGAAGTTAGGGCCATTTGAAGCTTTATCAGTGTTTGATTTGGGACTCTAGGGTAGCATAGCTATGAGCGATAACTTTAATTGACAAGAGGCACTAGTACTTTATTGTCACAAAATTTCAAGATTTTATTATGCTCCAGTAAAAAGTTACAAGCATTTGATTGTTGCAAACTTTGATAGGTATAGGACGCACCGTATAGAAGTTAAGGCCATTTGAAGTTTTATCACTGTTTGATTTGGAACTCAAGGTTAGCATAGCTATGAGCGATAACTTTAATTGACAAGAGGCACTAGTACTTTAGTGTCATAAAATTTCAAGATTTTATTACGCTCCAGTAAAAAGTTACAAGCATTTGATTGTTGCAAACTTTGACTGGTATAGGACGCACCGTATAGAAGTTAGGGCCATGTGAAGTTTTATCACTGTTTGATTTGGAACTCAAGGTTAGCATAGCTATGAGCGATAGCTTAAATTGATAAGAGGCACGAGTACTTTATAGTCAAAAATTTCAAGATTTGATTACGCTCCAGTTAAAAGGTACAAGCATTTGAATGTTGCAAACTTTGATAGGTATAGGACGCACCGTATAGAAGTAAGGGCCATTTGAAGTTTTATCAGTGTTTGATTTGGGACTCAAGGGTAGCATAGCTATGAGCGATAGCTTAAATTGATAAGAGGCACGAGTACATTATTGTCACAAAATTTCAAGATTTTTTGACGCCCCAGTAAAAAGTTACAAGCATTTGAATGTTGCAAACTTTGATAAGTATAGGACGCACCGTATAAAAGTTAAGGCCATTTCTAGTTTTATCAGTGTTTGATTTGGGGCTTAAGGGTAGCATAGCTATGAGCGATAGCTTAAATTGATAAGAGGCACGAGAACTTTATTGTCACAAACATTTCAAGATTTTATTCCGCTCTAGTCAAAAGTTACAAGCATTTGATTGTTGCAAACTTTGATAGGTATAGCACGCACCTTATAGAAGTTAGGGCCATTTGAAGTTTTATCAGTGTTTGATTTGGGACTCAAGGGTAGCATAGCTAGGAGCGATAGCTTAAATTGATAAGTGGCTCGAGTACTCTATTGTCACAAAATTTCAAGATTTTATTACGCTCCAGTCAAAAATTACAAGCATTTGATTGTTGCATACTTTGATAAGTATAGGACACACAGTATAGAAGTTAGGGAAATTTGCAGTTTTATCAGTGTTTGATTTGGGACTCAAGGTTAGCATAGCTATGAGCTATAGCTTAAATTGAGAAGAGGCTCGAGTACTTCATTGTCACAAAATTTCAAGGTTTTATGACGCTCCAGTAAAAATGCACAAACATTTGAATGTTGCAAACTTTGATAGGTATAGGGCGCACCTTATAGAAGTTAGGGCGATTTGAAGTTTTATCAGTGTTTGATTTGGAACTCAAGGTTAGCATAGGTATGAGCGATAACTTTAATTGACAAGAGGCACTAGTACATTATTGTCACAAAATTTCAAGATTTTATTACGCTCCAGTAAAAAGTTACAAGCATTTGATTGTTGCAAACTTTGATAGGTATAGGACGCACCGTATAGAAGTCACGGCCATGTGAAGTTTTATCACTGTTTGATTTGGAACTCAAGGTTAGCATAGCTATGAGCGATAGCTTAAATTGATAAGAGGCACGAGTACTTTATTGTCAAAAATTTGAAGATTTGATTACGCTCCAGTTAAAAGGTACAAGCATTTGAATGTTGCAAACTTTGATAGGTATAGGACGCGCCGTATAGAAGTTAGGGCCATTTGCAGCTTTATCAGTGATTGATTTGTGACTCAAGGGTAACATAGCTATGAGCGATAGCTTAAATTGATAAGAGGCACGAGTACATTATTGTCACAAAATTTCAAGATTTTTTGACACTCCAGTAAAAAGTTGCAAGCATTTGATTGTTGCAAACTTTGATAGGTATAGGAAGCACCGTATAGAAGTTAGGGCCATTTGAAGTTATATCAGTGTTTGATTTGGGACTCAAGGCTAGCATAGCTATGAGCGATAACATTAATTGACAAGAGGCACGAGTACTTTATTGTCACAAAATTTCAAGATTTTTTGACGCCCCAGTAAAAAGTTACAAGCATTTGAATGTTGCTAACTTTGATAAGTATAGGACACACCGTATAGAAGTTAAGGCCATTTCTAGTTTTATCAGTGTTTGATTTGGGACTTAAGGGTAGCATAGCTATGAGCGATAGCTTAAATTGATAAGAGGCACGAGAACTTTATTGTCACAAACATTTCAAGATTTTATTCTGCTCTAGTCAAAAGTTACAAGCATTTGATTGTTGCAAACTTTGATAAGTATAGGACGCACCTTATAGAAGTTAGGGCCATTTAAAGTTTTATCAGTGTTTGATTTGGGACTCAAGGGTAGCATAGCTATGCGCGATAGCTTAAATTGATAAGTGGCTCGAGTACTCTGTTGTCACAAAAGTTACAAGCATTTGATTGTTGCAAACTTTTATAAGTATACGAAGTTAGGGCCATTTGAAGTCTTATCAGTGTTTGATTTGGGATTCAAAGTTAGCATAGCTATGAGCGATAGGTTAAATTGATAAGAGGCTCGAGCACTTCATTGTCACAAAATTTCAAGGTTCTATGACGCTCCAGTAAAAATGTACAAGCATTTGAATATTGCAAACTTTGATAGGTATAGGACGCACCTTATAGAAGTTAGGGCCATTTGAAGTTTTATCAGTGTTTGATTTGGGACTCTAGGGTAGCATAGCTATGAGCGATAACTTTAATTGACAAGAAACAAGAGTACTTTATTGTCACAAAATTTCAAAATTTTATTACGTTCCAGTAAAAAGTTACAAGCATTTGAATGTTGCAAACGTTGATAGGAATAGGGCGCACAGTATAGAAGTTAGGGCCATTTGAAGTTTTATCTGTGGTTGATTTGGAACTCAAGGGTAGCATAGCTATGAGCTATAGCTTAAATTGATAAGAGGCACGAGTACTTTATTGTCAAAAAGTTCAAGATTTGATTACGCTCCAGTTAAAAGGTACAAGCATTTGAATGTTGCAAACTTTGATAGGTATAGGACGCGCCGTATAGAAGTTAGGGCCATTTGCAGCTTTATCAGTGATTGATTTGTGACTCAAGGGTAACATAGCTATGAGCGATAGCTTAAATTGATAAGAGGCACGAGTACATTATTGTCACAAAATTTCAAGATTTTTTGACACTCCAGTAAAAAGTTGCAAGCATTTGATTGTTGCAAACTTTGATAGGTATAGGAAGCACCGTATAGAAGTTAGGGCCATTTGAAGTTATATCAGTGTTTGATTTGGGACTCAAGGCTAGCATAGCTATGAGCGATAACATTAATTGACAAGAGGCACGAGTACTTTATTGTCACAAAATTTCAAGATTTTATTACGCTCCAGTAAAAATTTACAAGCATTTGATTGTTGCAAACTTTGATAGGTATACGACGCACCGTATTTCAAGATTTGATTACGCTCTAGTTAAAAGGTATTTGAATGTTTCAAACTTTGATAAGCAATGTTTCAAACTTTAAAAGGCATTTGAATGTTTCAAACTTTGATAGGTATAGGACGCACCGTATAAAAGTTAGGGCCATTTGAAGTTTTATCAGTGTTTGATTTGGGACTCAAAGGTAGCATAGCTATGAGCGGTAGCTTAAATTGATAAGAGGCACGAGTACTCTATTGTCAAAAAATTTCAAGATTTTATCATGCTCCAGTCAAAAGTTACAAGCATTTGATTGTTGCAAACTTTGATAGGTATAAGACGCACCGTATAGAAGTTAGGGCCATTTGAAGTTCTATCATTGTTTGATTTGGGACTCAAGGGTAGACTAGCTATGAGCGATAGCTTAAATTGAGAAGAGGCACGAGTACTTTATTGTCAAAAATTTCAAGATTGGATTACGCTCCACTAAAAATTTACAAGCATTTGATTGTTGCAAACTTTGATAGGTATACGACGCACCGTATAGAAGTTAGGGCCATGTGAAGTTTTATCAGTGTTTGATTTGGGACTCAAGGGTAGCATAGCTATGAGCGATAGCTTAAATTGATAAGAGGCTCAAGTGCTTCATTGTCACAAAATTTCAAGGTTTTATGACGCTCCAGTAAAAATGTTCATGCATTTGAATGTTGCAAACTTTGATAGGTATAGGACGCACCTTATAGAAGTTAGGGCCATTTGAAGTTTTACCAGTGTTTGTTTTGGGACTCAAGGGTAGCTTAGCTATGAGCGATAACTTTAATTGACAAGAGGCACGAGTACTTTAATGTCACAAACTTTCAAGATTTTATGACGCTCCAGTAAAAAGTTACAAGCATTGGATTGTTGCAAACTTTGATAGGTATAAGACGCACCGTATAGAAGTTAGGGCCATATGAAGTTTTATCACTGTTTGATTTGGAACACAAAGTTAGCATAGCTATGAGCGATAGCTTAAATTGATAAGAGGCACGAGTACTTTATTGTCAAAAATTTCACGATTTGATTACGCTCCAGTTAAAAGGTACAAGCATTTGAATGTTGCAAACTTTGATAGGTATAGGATGCACCGTATAGAAGTAAGGGCCATTTGAAGTTTTATCAGTGTTTGATTTGGGACTCAAGGGTAGCATAGCTATGAGCGATAGCTTAAATTGATAATAGGCACGAGTACATTATTGTCACAAAATTTCAAGATTTTTTGACGCCCCAGTAAAAAGTTACAAGCATTTGAGTGTTGCAAACTTTGATAAGTATAGGACGCACCGTATAGAAGCTAAGGCCATTTCTAGTTTTATCAGTGTTTGATTTGGGACTTAAGTGTAGCATAGCTATGAGCGATAGCTTAAATTGATAAGAGGCATGAGAACTTTATTGTCACAAACATTTCAAGATTTTATTCCGCTCTAGTCAAAAGTTACAAGGCGTTGATTGTTGCAAACTTTGATAGGTATAGGACGCACCGTATAGAAGTAAGGGACATTTGAAGTTTTATCAGTGTTTGATTTGGGACTCAAGGGTAGCATAGCTATGAGCGATAGCTTAAATTGATAAGTGGCTCGAGTACTCTATTGTCACAAAACTTCAGGATTTTATTACGCTCCAGTCAAAAGTTACAAGCAATTGATTGTTGCAAACTTTGATAAGTATAGGACGCACAGTATAGAAGTTAGGGTCATTTGCAGTCTTATCAGTGTTTGATTTGGGACTCAAGGTTAGCATAGCTATGAGCGATAGGTTAAATTGATAAGAGGCTCGAGTACTTCATTGTCACAAAATTTCAAGGTTCTATGACGCTCCAGTAAAAATGTACAAGCATTTGAATGTTGCAAACTTTGATAGGTATACGACGCACCTTATAGAAGTTAGGGCCATTTGAAGCTTTATCAGTGTTTGATTTGGGAGTCTAGGGTAGCATAGCTATGAGCGATAACTTTAATTGACAAGAAACAAGAGTACTTTATTGTTACAAAATTTCAAAATTTTATTACGTTCCAGTAAAAAGTTACAAGCATTTGAATGTTGCAAACGTTGATAGGAATAGGGCGCACAGTATAGAAGTTAGGGCCATTTGAAGTTTTATCAGTGGTTGATTTGGGACTCAAGGGTAGCATAGCTATGAGCTATAGCTTAAATTGATAAGAGGCACGAGTACTTTATTGTCAAAAAGTTCAAGATTTGATTACGCTCCAGTTAAAAGGTACAAGCATTTGAATGTTGCAAACTTTGATAGGTATAGGACGCACCGTATAGAAGTTAGGGCCATTTGCAGCTTTATCAGTGATTGATTTCTGACTCAAGGGTAGCTATGAGCGATAGCTTAAATTGATAAGAGGCACGAGTACTTCATTGTCAAAAATTTCAAGATTTGATTACGCTCTAGTTAAAAGGTATTTGAATGTTTCAAACTTTGATAGGCAATGTTTCAAACTTTAAAAGGCATTTGAATGTTTCAAACTTTGATAGGTATAGGACGCACCGTATAAAAGTTAGGGCCATTTGAAGTTTTATGAGTGTTAAATTTGGGACTCAAAGGTAGCATAGCTATGAGCGGTAGCTTAAATTGATAAGAGGCACGAGTACTCTATTGTCACAAAATTTCAAGATTTTATTACGCTCCAGTCAAAAGTTACAAGCCGTTGATTGTTGCAAACTTTGATAGGTATAGGACGCACCTTATAGAAGTTAGGGTCATTTGAAGTTTTATCAGTGTTTGATTTGGGACTCAAGGGTAGCATAGCTATGAGCGATAGCTTAAATTGATAAGTGGCTCGAGTACTCTATTGTCACAAAATTTCAAGATTTTATTACGCTCCAGTCAAAAGTTACAAGCATTTGATTGTTGCAAACTTTGATAAGTATAGGACGCACAGTATAGAAGTTAGGGCCATTTGCAGTCTTATCAGTGTTTGATTTGGGACTCAAGGTTAGCATAGCTATGAGCTATAGCTTAAATTGAGAAGAGGCTCGAGTACTTCATTGTCACAAAATTTCAAGGTTTTAGGACGCTCCAGTAAAAATGTACAAGCATTTGAATGTTGCAAACTTTGATAGGTATAGGACGCACCTTATAGAAGTTAGGGCCATTTGAAGTTTTATCACTGTTTGATTTGGGACTCTAGGGTAGCAGAGCTATGAGCGATAACTTTAATTGACAACAACCAAGAGTACTTTATTGTCACAAGATTTCAAGATTTTATTACGCTCCAGTAAAAAGTTACAAGCATTTGAATGTTGCAAACTTTGATAGGAATAGGACGCACAGTATAGAATTTTGGGCCATTTGAAGTTTTATTAGTGTTTGATTTGGGCCTCAAGGGTAGCATAGCTATGAGCGATAGCTTAAATTGATAAGAGGTACGAGTTCTTTATTGTCACACAATTTCAGGATTTTATTACGCTCCAGTCAAAAGTTACAAGCATTTGATTGTTGCAAACTTTTTTTGGCATAGGACGCACAGTATAGAAGTTAGGGCCATTTGAAATTTTATCAGTGTTTGATTTGGGAGTCAAAGTTAGCATAGCTATGAGCGATAGGTTAAATTGATAAGAGGCTCGAGTACTTCATTGTCACAAAATTTCAAGGTTCTATGACGCTCCAGTAAAAATGTACAAGCATTTGAATGTTGCAAACTTTGATAGGTATAGGACGCAACTTATAGAAGTTAGGGACATTTGAAGCTTTATCAGTGTTTGATTTGGGAGTCTAGGGTAGCATAGTATGAGCGATAACTTTAATTGACAAGAAACAAGAGTACTTTATTGTCACAAAATTTCAAAATTTTATTTCGTTCCAGTAAAAAGTTACAAGCATTTGAATGTTGCAAACGTTGATAGGAAAAGGGCGCACAGTATAGAAGTTAGGGCCATTTGAAGTTTTATCAGTGGTTGATTTGGGACTCAAGGGTAGCATAGCTATGAGCGATAGCTTAAATTGATAAGAGGCACGAGTACATTATTGTCACAAAATTTCAATATTTTTTGACACTCCAGTAAAAAGTTACAAGCATTTGATTGTTGCAAACTTTGATAGGTATAGGAAGCACCGTATAGAAGTTAGGGCCATTTGCAGTTATATCAGTGTTTGATTTGGGACTCAAGGCTAGCATAGCTATGAGCGATAACATTAATTGACAAGAGGCACGAGTACTTTATTGTCACAAAATTTCAAGATTTTATTACGCTCCAGTAAAAATTTACAAGCATTTGATTGTTGCAAACTTTGATAGGTATACGACGCACCGTATAGAAGTTAGGGCCATGTGAAGTTTTATCAGTGTTTGATTTGGGACTCAAGGGTAGCATAGCTATGAGCGATAGCTTAAATTGATAAGAGGCACAAGTACTTAATTGTCAAAAATTTCAAGATTTGATTACGCTCTAGTTAAAAGGTACAAGCATTTGAATGTTTCAAACTTTGATAGGTATAGGATGCACCGTATAAAAATTAGGGCCAATTGAAGTTTTATCATTGTTTGATTTGGGACTCAAGGGTAACATAGCTATGAGCGATAGCTTAAATTGAGAAGAGGCACGAGGACTTTATTGTCAAAAATTTCAAGATTTGATTACGCTCCAGTCAAAAGTTACAAGCATTTGATTGTTGCAAACTTTGATAAGTATAGGACGCACAGTATAGAAGTTAGGGCCATTTGCAGTCTTATCAGTGTTTGATTTGGGACTCAAGGTTAGCATAGCTATGAGCGATAGGTTAAATTGATAAGAGGCTCGAGTACTTCATTATCACAAAATTTCAAGGTTCTATGACGCTCCAGTAAAAATGTACAAGCATTTGAATGTTGCAAACTTTGATAGGTATAGGACGCAACTTATAGAAGTTAGGGACATTTGAAGCTTTATCAGTGTTTGATTTGGGAGTCTAGGGTAGCATAGCTATGAGCGATAACTTTAATTGACAAGAAACAAGAGTACTTTATTGTCACAAAATTTCAAAATTTTATTTCGTTCCAGTAAAAAGTTACAAGCATTTGAATGTTGCAAACGTTGATAGGAATATGGCGCACAGTATAGAAGTTAGGGCCATTTGAAGTTTTATCAGTGGTTGATTTGGGACTCAAGGGTAGCATAGCCATGAGCTATAGCTTAAATTGATAAGAGGCACGAGTACTTTATTGTCAAAAATTTCAAGATTTGATTACGCTCCAGTTAAAAAGTACAAGCATTTGAATGTTGCAAATTTTGATAGGTATAGGACGCACCGTATAGAAGTTAGGGCCATTTGCAGCTTTATCAGTGATTGATTTGGGACTCAAGGGTAACATAGCTATGAGCGATAGCTTAAATTGATAAGAGGCACGAGTACTTCATTGTCAAAAATTTCAAGATTTGATTACGCTCTAGTTAAAAGGTATTTGAATGTTTCAAACTTTGATAGGCAATGTTTCAAACTTTAAAAGGCATTTGAATGTTTCAAACTTTGATAGGTATAGGACGCACCGTATAAAAGTTAGGGCCATTTGAAGTTTTATCAGTGTTAGATTTGGGACTCAAAGTTAGCATAGCTATGAGCGGTAGCTGAAATTGATAAGAGGCACGAGTACTCTATTGTCACAAAATTTCAAGATTTTATTACGCTCCAGTCAAAAGTTACAAGCCGTTGATTGTTGCAAACTTTGATAGGTATAGGACGCACCTTATAGAAGTTAGGGTCATTTGAAGTTTTATCAGTGTTTGATTTGGGACTCAAGGGTAGCATAGCTATGAGCGATAGCTTAAATTGATAAGTGGCTCGAGTACTCTATTGTCACAAAATTTCAAGATTTTATTACGCTCCAGTCAAAAGTTACAAGCATTTGATTGTTGCAAACTTTGATAAGTATAGGACGCACAGTATAGAAGTTAGGGCCATTTGCAGTCTTATCAGTGTTTGATTTGGGACTCAAGGTTAGCATAGCTATGAGCTATAGCTTAAATTGAGAAGAGGCGCGAGTACTTCATTGTCACAAAATTTCAAGGTTTTATGACGCTCCAGTAAAAATGTACAAGCATTTGAATGTTGCAAACTTTGATAGGTATAGGACGCACCTTATAGAAGTTAGGGCCATTTGAAGTTTTATCACTGTTTGATTTGGGACTCTAGGGTAGCAGAGCTATGAGCGACAACTTTAATTGACAAGAACCAAGAGTACTTTATTGTCACAAGATTTCAAGATTTTATTACGCTCCAGTAAAAAGTTACAAGCATTTGAATGTTGCAAACTTTGATAGGAATAGGACGCACAGTATAGAATTTTGGGCCATTTGAAGTTTTATTAGTGTTTGATTTGGGCCTCAAGGGTAGCATAGCTATGAGCGATAGCTTAAATTGATAAGAGGTACGAGTTCTTTATTGTCACACAATTTCAGGATTTTATTACGCTCCAGTCAAAAGTTACAAGCATTTGATTGTTGCAAACTTTTTTTGGCATAGGACGCACAGTATAGAAGTTAGGGCCATTTGAAATTTTATCAGTGTTTGATTTGGGAGTCAAAGTTAGCATAGCTATGAGCGATAGGTTAAATTGATAAGAGGCTCGAGTACTTCATTGTCACAAAATTTCAAGGTTCTATGACGCTCCAGTAAAAATGTACAAGCATTTGAATGTTGCAAACTTTGATAGGTATAGGACGCAACTTATAGAAGTTAGGGACATTTGAAGCTGTATCAGTGTTTGATTTGGGAGTCTAGGGTAGCATAGCTATGAGCGATAACTTTAATTGACAAGAAACAAGAGTACTTTATTGTCACAAAATTTCAAAATTTTATTTCGTTCCAGTAAAAAGTTACAAGCATTTGAATGTTGCAAACGTTGATAGGAAAAGGGCGCACAGTAGAGAAGTTAGGGCCATTTGAAGTTTTATCAGTGGTTGATTTGGGACTCAAGGGTAGCATAGCTATGAGCGATAGCTTAAATTGATAAGAGGCACGAGTACATTATTGTCACAAAATTTCAAGATTTTTTGACACTCCAGTAAAAAGTTACAAGCATTTGATTGTTGCAAACTTTGATAGGTATAGGAAGCACCGTATAGAAGTTAGGGCCATTTGAAGTTATATCAGTGTTTGATTTGGGACTCAAGGCTAGCATAGCTATGAGCGATAACATTAATTGACAAGAGGCACGAGTACTTTATTGTCACAAAATTTCAAGATTTTATTACGCTCCAGTAAAAATTTACAAGCATTTGATTGTTGCAAACTTTGATAGGTATACGACGCACCATATAGAAGTTAGGGCCAATTGAAGTTTTATCAGTGTTTGATTTGGGACTCAAGGGTAGCATAGCTATGAGCGATAGCTTAAATTGATAAGAGGCACAAGTACTTAATTGTCAAAAATTTCAAGATTTGATTACGCTCTAGTTAAAAGGTACAAGCATTTGAATGTTTCAAACTTTGATAGGTATAGGACGCACCGTATAAAAGTTAGGGCCAATTGAAGTTTTATCATTGTTTGATTTGGGACTCAAGGGTAGCATAGCTATGAGCGATAGCTTAAATTGAGAAGAGGCACGAGTACTTTATTGTCAAAAATTTCAAGATTTGATTACGCTCCAGTCAAAAGTTACAAGCATTTGATTGTTGCAAACTTTGATAAGTATAGGACGCACAGTATAGAAGTTAGGGCCATTTGCAGTCTTATCAGTGTTTGATTTGGGACTCAGGGTTAGCATAGCTATGAGCTATAGCTTAAATTGAGAAGAGGCGCGAGTACTTCATTGTCACAAAATTTCAAGGTTTTATGACGCTCCAGTAAAAATGTACAAGCATTTGAATGTTGCAAACTTTGATAGGTATAGGACGCACCTTATAGAAGTTAGGGCCATTTGAAGTTTTATCACTGTTTGATTTGGGACTCTAGGGTAGCAGAGCTATGAGCGATAACTTTAATTGACAAGAACCAAGAGTACTTTATTGTCACAAGATTTCAAGATTTTATTACGCTCCAGTCAAAAGTTACAAGCATTTGATTGTTGCAAACTTTTTTTGGCATAGGACGCACAGTATAGAAGTTAGGGCCATTTAAAATTTTATCAGTGTTTGATTTGGGAGTCAAAGTTAGCATAGCTATGAGCGATAGGTTAAATTGATAAGAGGCTCGAGTACTTCATTGTCACAAAATTTCAAGGTTCTATGACGCTCCAGTAAAAATGTACAAGCATTTGAATGTTGCAAACTTTGATAGGTATAGGACGCACCTTATAGAAGTTAGGGCCATTTGAAGTTTCATCAATGTTTGATTTGGGACTCTAGGGTAGCATAGCTATGAGCGATAACTTAAATTGACAAGAAACAAGAGTACTTTATTGTCACAAAATTTCAAAATTTTATTACGTTCCAGTAAAAAGTTACAAGCATTTGAATGTTGCAAACGTTGATAGGAAAAGGGCGCACAGTATAGAAGTTAGGGCCATTTGATGTTTTATCAGTGGTTGATTTGGGACTCAAGGGTAGCATAGCTATGAGCGATAGCTTAAATTGATAAGAGGCACGAGTACATTATTGTCACAATATTTCAAGATTTTTTGACACTCCAGTAAAAAGTTACAAGCATTTGATTGTTGCAAATTTTGATAGGTATAGGAAGCACCGTATAGAAGTTAGGGCCATTTGAAGTTATATCAGTGTTTGATTTGGGACTCAAGGCTAGCATAGCTATGAGCGATAACATTAATTGACAAGAGGCACGAGTACTTTATTGTCACAAAATTTCAAGATTTTATTACGCTCCAGTAAAAATTTACAAGCATTTGATTGTTGCAAACTTTGATAGGTATACGACGCACCGTATAGAAGTTAGCGCCATGTGAAGTTTTATCAGTGTTTGATTTGGGACTCCAGGGTAGCATAGCTATTAGCTATAGCTTAAATTGATAAGAAGCACAAGTACTTCATTGTCAAAAATGTCAAGATTTGATTACGCTCTAGTTAAAAGGTACAAGCATTTGAATGTTTCAAACTTTGATAGGTATAGGACGCACCATATAAAAGTTAGGGCCAATTGAAGTTTTATCAGTGTTTGATTTGGGACTCAAAGGTAGCATAGCTATGAGCGGTAACTTAAATTGATAAGAGGCACGAGTACTCTATTGTCACAAAATTTCAAGATTTTATTACGCTCCAGTCAAAAGTTACAAGCATTTGATTGTTGCAAACTTTGATAGGTATAAGACGCACCGTATATTATTAGGGCCATTTGAAGTTTTATCATTGTTTGATTTGGGACTCAAGGGTAGCATAGCTATGAGCGATAGCTTAGATTGAGAAGAGGCACGAGTACTTTATTGTCAAAAATTTCAAGATTTGATTACGCTCCACTAAAAAGTTACAAGCATTTGAAATTTGCAAACTTTGATAAGTATAGGACGCACCGTATCGAAGTTATGGCCATTTTCAGTCTTATCAGTGTTTGATTTGGGACTCAAGGTTAGCATAGCTATGAGCGATAGCTTAAATTGATAAGAGGCTCAAGTGCTGCATTGTCACAAAATTTCAAGGTTTTATGACGCTCCAGTAAAAATGTTCAAGCATTTGAATGTTGCAAACTTTGACATGTATAGGACGCACCGTATAGAAGTTAGGGCCATTTGCAGCTTTATCAGTGATTGATTTGGGACTCAAGGGTAACATAGCTATGAGCGATAGCTTAAATTGATAAGAGGCACGAGTACATTATTGTCACAAAATTTCAAGATTTTTTGATACTCCAGTAAAAAGTTACAAGCATTTGATTGTTGCAAACTTTGATAGGTATAGGAAGCACCGTATAGAAGTTAGGGCCATTTGAAGTTATATCAGTGTTTGATTTGGGTCTCAAGGCTAGCATAGCTATGAGCGATAACATTAATTGACAAGAGGCACGAGTACTTTATTGTCACAAAATTTCAAGATTTTATTACGCTCCAGTAAAAATTTACAAGCATTTGATTGTTGCAAACTTTGATAGGTATACGACGCACCGTATAGAAGTTAGGTCCATGTGAAGTTTTATCAGTGTTTGATTTGGGACTCAAGGGTAGCATAGCTATGAGCGATAGCTTAAATTGATAAGAGGCACAAGTACTTCATTGTCAAAAATTTCAAGATTTGATTACGCTCTAGTTAAAAGGTACAAGCATTTGAATGTTTCAAACTTTCATAGGTATAGGACGCACCGTATAAAAGTTAGGGCCAATTGAAGTTTTATCAGTGTTTGATTTGGGACTCAAAGGTAGCATAGCTGTGAGCGGTAGCTTAAATTGATAAGAGGCACGAGTACTCTATTGTCACAAAATTTCAAGATTTTATTACGCTCCAGTCAAAAGTTACAAACATTTGATTGTTGCAAACTTTGATATTTATAAGACGCACCGTATAGAATTAGGGCCATTTGAAGTTTTGTCATTGTTTGATTTGGGACTCAAGGGTAGCATAGCTATGAGCGATAGCTTAAATTGAGAAGAGGCACGAGTACTTTATTGTAAAAAATTTCAAGATTTGATTACGCTCCACTAAAAAGTTACAAGCATTTGAAATTTGCAAACTTTGATAAGTATAGGACGCACCTTATAGAAGTTAGGGCCATTTGAAGTTTTATCAGTGTTTGTTTTGGGACTCAAGGGTAGCTTAGCTATGAGCGATAACTTTAATTGACAAGAGGCACGAGTATTTTATTGTCACAAAATTTCAAGATTTTATGACGCTCCAGTAAAAAGTTACAAGCATTTGATTGTTGCAAACTTTGATAGGTATAGGACGCACCGTATAGAGGTTAGGGCCATTTGAAGTTATATCAGTGTTTGATTTGGGACTCACGGCTAGCATAGCTATGAGCGATAACTTTAATAGACAAGAGGCACGAGTACTTTACTGTCACAAAATTTCAAGATTTTATTACGCTCCAGTAAAACGTTACAAGTATTTGATTGTTGCAAACTTTGATAGGTATACGACGCACCGTATACAAGTTAGGGCCATTTGAAGTTTTATCAGTGTTTGATTTGGGACTCAAGGGTAGCATAGCTATGAGCGATAGCTTAAATTGATAAGAGGCACGAGTACTCTATTGTCACAAAATTTCAAGATTTGATTACGCTCCAGTCAAAAGTTACAAGCATTTGATTGTTGCAAACTTTGATAAGTATAGGACGCACAGTATAGAAGTTAGGGCCATTTGCAGTCTTATCAGTGTTTGATTTGGGACTCAAGGTTACCATAGTTATGAGCGAAAGCTTGAATTGATAAGAGGCTCGAGTACTTCATTGTCACAAAATTTCAAGGTTTTATGACGCTCCAGTAAAAATGTACAAGCATTTGAATGTTGCAAACTCTGATAGGTATAGGACGCACCTTATAGAAGTTATTGCCATGTGAAGTTTTATCACTGTTTGATTTGGAACTCAAGGTTAGCATAGCTATGAGCGATAGCTTAAATTGATAAGAGGCACGAGTACTTTATTGTCAAAAATTTCAAGATTTGATTACGCTCCAGTTAAAAGGTACAAGCATTTGATTGTTGCAATCTTTGATAGGTATAGGAAGCACCGTATAGAAGTTAGAGCCATTTGAAGTTATATCAGTGTTTGATTTGGGACTCAAGGCTAGCATAGCTATGAGCGATAACATTAATTGACAAGAGGCACGAGTACTTTATTGTCACAAAATTTCAAGATTTTATTACGCTCCAGTCAAAAGTTACAAGCATTTGATTGTTGCAAACTTTGATAGGTATAAGACGCACCGCATAGAAGTTAGGGCCATTTGAAGTTTTATCATTGTTTGATTTAGGCCTCAAGGGTAGCATAGCTACGAGCGATAGCTTAAATTGAGAAGAGGTACGAGTACTTTATTGTCAAAAATTTCAAGATTTGATTACGCTCCACTAAAAAGTTACAAGCATTTGAAATTTGCAAACTTTGATAAGTATAGGACGCACCGTATAGAAGTTAGGGCCATTTGCAGTCTTATCAGTGTTTGATTTGCGACTCAAGGTTAGCATAGCTATGAGCGATAGCTTAAATTGATAAGAGGCTCAAGTGCTTCATTGTCACAAAACTTCAAGGTTTTATGACGCTCCAGTAAAAATGTTCAAGCATTTGAATGTTGCAAACTTTGATAGGTATAGGACGCACCTTATAGAAGTTAGGGCCATTTGAAGTTTTATCAGTGTTTGTTTTGGGACTCAAGGGTAGCTTAGCTATGAGCGATAACTTTAATTGACAAGAGGCACGAGTACTTTATTGTCACAAAATTTCAAGATTTTATGACGCTCCAGTAAAAAGTTACAAGCATTTGATTGTTGCAAACTTTGATAGGTATAGGACGCACCGTATAGAAGTTAGGGCCATTTGAAGTTATATCTGTGTTTGATTTGTGACTCAAGGGTAGCATAGCTATGAGCGATAGCTTTAATTGATAAGAGGCACGAGTACTTCATTGTCAAAAATTTCAAGATTTGATTACGCTCCAGTTAAAAGGTACAAGCATTTGAATGTTGCAAACTTTGATAGGTATAGGACGCACCGTATAAAAGTTAGGGCCATTTGAAGTTTTATCAGTATTTGATTTGGGACTCAAAGGTAGCATAGCTATGAGAGATAGCTTAAATTGATAAGAGGCACGAGTACATTATTGTCACAAAATTTCAAGATTTTTTGACGCCCCAGTAAAAAGTTACAAGCATTTGAATGTTGCAAACATTGATAAGTATAGGACGCACCGTATAGAAGTTAGGGCCATTTGAAGTTTTATCAGTGTTTGATTTGGGACTTAAGGGTAGCATAGCTATGAGCGATAGCTTAAATTGATAAGAGGCA
The DNA here is from genome assembly GCA_920105625.2 of Clusia tigrina. Lineage (NCBI taxonomy): Eukaryota > Metazoa > Arthropoda > Insecta > Diptera > Clusiidae > Clusia > Clusia tigrina. Next base: position 205,123,208 of record OV050030.1, on the reverse strand, counting down.
CGATAACTTTATTGTCACAAAAATTTCAAGATTTTATTCTGCTCCAGTCAAAAGTTACAAGCATTTGATTGTTGCAAACTTTGATAAATATAGGACGCACCGTATAGAAGTTAGGGCCATTTGAAGTTTTATCAGTGTTTGATTTGGGACTCAAGGGTAGCATAGCTATGAGCGATAGCTTAAATTGATAAGAGGCACTAGTACTCTATTGTCACAAAATTTCAAGATTTTATTACGCTCCAGTCAAAAGTTACAAGCATTTGATTGTTGCAAACTTTGATAAGTATAGGATGCACAGTATAGAAGTTAGGGCCATTTGCAGTCTTATCAGTGTTTGATTTGGGACTCAAGGTTAGCATAGCTATGAGCGAAAGCTTAAATTGAGAAGAGGCTCGAGTACTTCATTGTCACAAAATTTCAAGGTTTTATGACGCTCCAGTAAAAATGTACAAGCATTTGAATGTTGCAAACTTTGATAGGTATAGGACGCACCGTATAAAAGATAGGGCCATTTGAAGTTTTATCAGTGTTTGATTTGGGACTCTAGGGTAGCATAGCTATGAGCGATAGCTTTAATTGACAAGAACCAAGAGTACTTTATTGTCACAAAATTTCAAGATTTTTGTACGCTCCAGTAAAAAGTTACAAGCATTTGAATGTTGCAAACTTTGATAGGAATAGGACGCACAGTATAGAAGTTTGGGCCATTTGAAGTTATATCAGTGTTTGATTTGGGACTCACGGCTAGCATAGCTATGAGCGATAACTTTAATAGACAAGAGGCACGAGTACTTTATTGTCACAAAATTTCAAGATTTTATTACGCTCCAGTAAAAAGTTACAAGCATTTGATTGTTGCAAACTTTGATAGGTATACGACGCACCGTATAGAAGTTAGGGCCATGTGAAGTTTTATCAGTGTTTGATTTGGGACTCAACGGTAGCATAGCTATGAGCGATAGCTTAAATTGATAAGAGGCACGAGTACTTCATTGTCAAAAATTTCAAGATTTGATTACGCTCCAGTTAAAAGGTACAAGCATTTGAATGTTGCAAACTTTGATAGGTATAGGACGCACCGTATAAAAGTTAGGGCCATTTGAAGTTTTATCAGTGTTTGATTTGGGACTCAAAGGTAGCATAGCTATAAGCGATAGGTTAAATTGATAAGAGGCACGATAACTTTATTGTGACAAAAATTTCAAGATTTTATTACGCTCCAGTCAAAAGTTACAAGCATTTGATAAGTATAGGACGCACAGTATTGAAGTTAGGGCCATTTGCAGTCTTATCAGTGTTTGATTTGGGACTCAAGGTTACCATAGTTATGAGCGAAAGCTTGAATTGATAAGAGGCTCGAGTACTTCATTGTCACAAAATTTCAAGGTTTTATGACGCTCCAGTAAAAATGTACAAGCATTTGAATGTGGCAAACTCTGATAGGTATAGGACGCACCTTATAGAAGTTAGGGCCATTTGAAGTTTTATCAGTGTTTGATTTAGGACTCAAGGCTAGCATAGCTATGAGCGATAACTTTAATTGACAAAAGGCACGAGTACTTTATTGTCACAAAATTTCAAGATTTGATTACGCTCCAGTTAAAAGGTACAAGCATTTGAATGTTGCAAACTTTGATAAGTATAGGACGCACCGTATAGAAGTTAGAGCCATTTGAAGTTTTATCAGTGTTTGATTTGGGACTCAAGGGTAGCATAGCTATGAGCGATAACTTTATTTGACAAGTGGCACGAGTACTTTATTGTCACAAATTTCAAGAGTTTATGCCGCTCCAGTAAAAAGTTACAAGCATTTGATTGTTGCAAACTTTGTTAGGTATAGGTCGCACCGTATAGAAGTTATGGCCATTTGAAGTTATATCAGTGTTTGATTTGGGACTCAAGGCTAGCATAGCTATGAGCGATAACTTTAATTGAAAAGAGGCACGAGTAATTTATTGTCACAAAATTTCAAGATTTGATGACGCTCCAGTTAAAAGGTACAAGCATTTGAATGTTGCAAACTTTGATAAGTATAGGACGCACCGTATAGAAGTTAGGGCCATTTGAAGTTTTATCAGTGTTTGATTTGGGACTCAAGGGTAGCATAGCTATGAGCGATAACTTTAATTGACAAGTGGCACGAGTACTTTATTGTCACAAAATTTCAAGATTTTATGCCGCTCCAGTAAAAAGTTACAAGCATTTGATTGTTGCAAACTTTGTTAGGTATAGGTCGCACCGTATATAAGTTATGGCCATTTGAAGTTATATCAGTTTTTGATTTGGGACTCAAGGCTAGCATAGATATGAGCGATAACTTTAATTGACACGAGGCACGAGTACTTTATTGTCACAAAATTTCAAGATTTTATTACTCTCCAGTAAAAAGTTACAAGCATTTGATTGTTGCAAACTTTGATTGGTATAGGACGCACAGTATAGAAGTTAGGGCCATTTGAAGTTTTATCAGTGTTTGATTTGGGACTCAAGGGTAGCATAGTTATGAGCTATAGCTTAAATTGATAAGAGGCACGAGTACTTTATTGTCAAAAATTTCAAGATTTTATGACGCTCCAGTAAAAAGTTACAAGCATTTGAATGTTGCAAACTTTGATAAGTATAGGACGCACCGTATAGAAGTTAGGGACATTTGCAGCTTTATCAGTGTTTGATTTGGGACTCAAGGGTTGCATAGCTATGAGCGATAACTTTAATTGACAAGAACCAAGAGTACTTTATTGTCACAAAATTTCAAGATTTTATTACGCTCCAGTAAAAAGTTACAAGCATTTGAATGTTGCAAACTTTGATAGGAATAGGACGCACACTATAGAAGTTTGGGCCATTTGAAGTTTCATCAGTGTTTGATTTGGGACTCAACGGTAGCATAGCTATGAGCGATACTTTAATTGACAAGAGGGACCAGTACTTTATTGTTACAAAATTTCAAGATTTGATTACGCTCCAGTCAAAAGGTACAAGCATTTGATTGTTGCAAACTTTGATAGGTATAGGACGCACCGTATAGAAGTTAGGGCCATTTGAAGTTTTATCAGTGTTTGATTTTGGACTCAAGGCTAGCATAGCTATGGGCGATAACTTTAATTGACACGAGGCACGATTACTTTATTGTCACAAAATTTCAAGATTTTATTACTCTCCAGTAAAAAGTTACAAGCATTTGATTGTTGCAAACTTTGATAGGTATACGACGCACCGTATAGAAGTTAGGGCCATGTGAAGTTTTATCAGTGTTTGATTTGGGACTCAACGGTAGCATAGCTATGAGCGATAGCTTAAATTGATAAGAGGCACGAGTACTTCATTGTCAAAAATTTCAAGATTTGATTACGCTCCAGTTAAAAGGTACAAGCATTTGAATGTTGCAAACTTTGATAGGTATAGGACGCACCGTATAAAAGTTAGGGCCATTTGAAGTTTTATCAGTGTTTGATTTGGAACTCAAAGGTAGCATAGCTATAAGCGATAGGTTAAATTGATAAGAGGCACGATAACTTTATTGTGACAAAAATTTCAAGATTTTATTACGCTCCAGTCAAAAGTTACAAGCATTTGCTAAGTATAGGACGCACAGTATAGAAGTTAGGGCCATTTGCAGTCTTATCAGTGTTTGATTTGGGACTCAAGGTTACCATAGTTATGAGCGAAGGCTTGAATTGATAAGAGGCTCGAGTACTTCATTGTCACAAAATTTCAAGGTTTTATGACGCTCCAGTAAAAATGTACAAGCATTTGAATGTGGCAAACTCTGATAGGTATAGGACGCACCTTATAGAAGTTAGGGCCATTTGAAGTTTTATCAGTGTTTGATTTGGGACTCTAGGGTAGCATAGCTATGAGCGATAGCTTTAATTGACAAGAACCAAGAGTACTTTATTGTCACAAAATTTCAAGATTTTATTACGCTCCAGTAAAAAGTTACAAGCATTTGAATGTTGCAAACTTTCATAGGAATAGGACGCACACTATAGCATAGCTAGCATAGCTATGAGCGATAGCTTAAATTGATAAGAGGCTCGAGTACTTCATTGTCACAAAATTTCAAGGTTTTATGACGCTCCAGTAAAAATGTACAAGCATTTGAATGTTGCAAACTTTGATAGGTATAGGACGCACCTTATAGAAGTTAGGGCCATTTGAAGTTTTATCAGTGTTTGATTTAGGACTCAAGGCTAGCATAGCTATGAGCGATAACTTTAATTGACAAAAGGCACGAGTACTTTATTGTCACAAAATTTCAAGATTTGATTACGCTCCAGTTAAAAGGTACAAGCATTTGAATGTTGCAAACTTTGATAAGTATAGGACGCACCGTATAGAAGTTAGGGCCATTTGAAGTTTTATCAGTGTTTGATTTGGGACTCAAGGGTAGCATAGCTATGAGCGATAACTTTATTTGACAAGTGGCACGAGTACTTTATTGTCACAAATTTCAAGATTTTATGCCGCTCCAGTAAAAAGTTACAAGCATTTGATTGTTGCAAACTTTGATAGGTATAGGTCGCACCGTATAGAAGTTATGGCCATTTGAAGTTATATCAGTGTTTGATTTGGGACTCAAGGCTAGCATAGCTATGAGCGATAAGTTTAATTGAAAAGAGGCACGAGTAATTTATTGTCACAAAATTTCAAGATTTGATTACGCTCCAGTTAAAAGGTACAAGCATTTGAATGTTGCAAACTTTGATAAGTATAGGACGTACCGTATAGAAGTTAGGGCCATTTGAAGTTTTATCAGTGTTTGATTTGGGACTCAAGGGTAGCATAGCTATGAGCGATAACTTTAATTGACAAGTGGCACGAGTACTTTATTGTCACAAAATTTCAAGATTTTATGCCGCTCCAGTAAAAAGTTACAAGCATTTGATTGTTGCAAACTTTGATAGGTATAGGTCGCACCGTATAGAAGTTATGGCCATTTGAAGTTATATCAGTTTTTGATTTGGTACTCAAGGCTAGCATAGATATGAGCGATAACTTTAATTGACACGAGGCACGAGTACTTTATTGTCACAAAATTTCAAGATTTTATTACTCTCCAGTAAAAAGTTACAAGCATTTGATTGTTGCAAACTTTGATTGGTATAGGACGCACAGTATAGAAGTTAGGGCCATTTGAAGTTTTATCAGTGTTTGATTTGGGACTCAAGGGTAGCATAGTTATGAGCTATAGCTTAAATTGATAAGAGGCACGAGTACTTTATTGTCAAAAATTTCAAGATTTTATGACGCTCCAGTAAAAAGTTACAAGCATTTGAATGTTGCAAACTTTGATAAGTATAGGACGCACCGTATAGAAGTTAGGGACATTTGCAGCTTTATCAGTGTTTGATTTGGGACTCAAGGGTTGCATAGCTATGAGCGATAACTTTAATTGACAAGAACCAAGAGTACTTTATTGTCACAAAATTTCAAGATTTTATTACGCTCCAGTAAAAAGTTACAAGCATTTGAATGTTGCAAACTTTGATAGGAATAGGACGCACACTATAGAAGTTAGGGCCATTTCAAGTTTTATCAGTGTTTTATTTGGGACTCAAGGGTAGCATAGTTATGAGCTATAGCTTAAATTGATAAGAGGCACGAGTACTTTATTGTCAAAAATTTCAAGATTTTATGACGCTCCAGTAAAAAGTTACAAGCATTTGAATGTTGCAAACTTTGATAAGTATAGGACGCACCGTATAGAAGTTAGGGACATTTGCAGCTTTATCAGTGTTTGATTTGGGACTCAAGGGTTGCATATCTATGAGCGATAACTTTAATTGACAAGAACCAAGAGTACTTTATTGTCACAAAATTTCAAGATTTTATTACGCTCCAGTAAAAAGTTACAAGCATTTGAATGTTGCAAACTTTGATAGGAATAGGACGCACAGTATAGAAGTTTGGGCCATTGAAGTTTCATCAGTGTTTGATTTGGGACTCAACGGTAGCATAGCTATGAGCGATACTTTAATTGACAAGAGGGACCAGTACTTTATTGTTACAAAATTTCAAGATTTGATTACGCTCCAGTCAAAAGGTACAAGCATTTGATTGTTGCAAACTTTGATAGGTATAGGACGCACCGTATAGAAGTTAGGGCCTTTTGAAGTTTTATCAGTGTTTGATTTGGGACTCAAGGCTAGCATAGCTATGGGCGATAACTTTAATTGACACGAGGCACGATTACTTTATTGTCACAAAATTTCAAGATTTTATTACTCTCCAGTAAAAAGTTACAAGCATTTGATTGTTGCAAACTTTGATAGGTATAGGTCGCACCGTATAGAAGTTAGGGCCATTTGAAGTTATATCAGTGTTTGATTTGGGACACAAGGCTAGCATAGATATGAGCGATAACTTTAATTGACACGAGGCACGAGTACTTTATTGTCACAAAATTTCAAGATTTTATTACGCTCCAGTAAAAAGTTACAAGCATTTGAATGTTGCAAACTTTGATAGGAATAGGACGGACACTATAGAAGTTAGGGCCATTTGAAGTTTTATCAGTGTTTGATTTGGGACTCAAGGGTAGCATAGCTATGAGCGATAGCTTTAATTGATAAGAGGCACGAGTACTTCATTGTCAAAAATTTCAAGATTTGATTACGCTCCAGTTAAAAGGTACAGGCATTTGAATGTTGCAAACTTTGATAGGTATAGGACGCACCGTATAAAAGTTAGGGCCATTTGAAGTTTTATCAGTATTTGATTTGGGACTCAAAGGTAGCATAGCTATGAGAGATAGCTTAAATTGATAAGAGGCACGAGTACATTATTGTCACAAAATTTCAAGATTTTTTGACGCCCCAGTAAAAAGTTACAAGCATTTGAATGTTGCAAACTTTGATAAGTATAGGACGCACCGTATAGAAGTTAGGGCCATTTGAAGTTTTATCAGTGTTTGATTTGGGACTTAAGGGTAGCATAGCTATGAGCGATAGCTTAAATTGATAAGAGGCACGATAACTTTATTGTCACAAAAATTTCAAGATTTTATTCTGCTCCAGTCAAAAGTTACAAGCATTTGATTGTTGCAAACTTTGATAAATATAGGACGCACCGTATAGAAGTTAGGGCCCTTTGAAGTTTTATCAGTGTTTGATTTGGGACTCAAGGGTAGCATAGCTATGAGCGATAGCTTAAATTGATAAGAGGCACTAGTACTCTATTGTCACAAAATTTCAAGATTTTATTACGCTCCAGTCAAAAGTTACAAGCATTTGATTGTTGCAAACTTTGATAAGTATAGGACGCACAGTATAGAAGTTAGGGCCATTTGCAGTCTTATCAGTGTTTGATTTGGGACTCAAGGTTAGCATAGCTATGAGCGAAAGCTTAAATTGAGAAGAGGCTCGAGTACTTCATTGTCACAAAATTTCAAGGTTTTATGACGCTCCAGTAAAAATGTACAAGCATTTGAATGTTGCAAACTTTGATAGGTATAGGACGCACCTTATAGAAGTTAGGGCCATTTGAAGTTTTATCAGTGTTTGATTTGGGACTCTAGGGTAGCATAGCTATGAGCGATAACTTTAATTGACAAGAGGCACGAGTACTTTATTGTCACAAAATTTCAAGATTTGATTACGCTCCAGTTAAAAGGTACAAGCATTTGAATGTTGCAAACTTTGATAAGTATAGGACGCACCGTATAGAAGTTAGGGCCATTTGAAGTTTTATCAGTGTTTGATTTGGGACTCAAGGGTAGCATAGCTATGAGCGATATCTTTAATTGACAAGTGGCACGAGTACTTTATTGTCACAAAATTTCAAGATTTTATGCCGCTCCAGTAAAAAGTTACAAGGATTTGATTGTTGCAAACTTTGTTTGGTATAGGACGCACAGTATAGAAGTTAGGGCCATTTGAAGTTTTATCAGTGTTTGATTTGGGACTCAAGGGTAGCATAGTTATGAGCTATAGCTTAAATTGATAAGAGGCACGAGTACTTTATTGTCAAAAATTTCAAGATTTTATGACGCTCCAGTAAAAAGTTACAAGCATTTGAATGTTGCAAACTTTGATAAGTACAGGACGCACCGTATAGAAGTTAGGGACATTTGCAGCTTTATCAGTGTTTGATTTGGGACTCAAGGGTTGCATAGCTATGAGCGATAACTTTAATTGACAAGAACAAAGAGTACTTTATTGTCACAAAATTTCAAGATTTTATTACGCTCCAGTAAAAAGTTACAAGCATTTGAATGTTGCAAACTTTGATAGGAATAGGACGCACACTATAGAAGTTTGGGCCATTTGAAGTTTCATCAGTGTTTGATTTGGGACTCAACGGTAGCATAGCTATGAGCGATACTTTAATTGACAAGAGGGACCAGTACTTTATTGTTACAAAATTTCAAGATTTGATTACGCTCCAGTCAAAAGGTACAAGCATTTGATTGTTGCAAACTTTGATAGGTATAGGACGCACCGTATAGAAGTTAGGGCCATTTGAAGTTTTATCAGTGTTTGATTTGGGACTCAAGGCTAGCATAGCTATGAGCGATAACTTAAATTGACAAGAGGCACGAGTACTTTATTGTCACAAAATTTCAAGATTTTATTACTCTCCAGTAAAAAGTTACAAGCATTTGATTGTTGCAAACTTTGATAGGTATAGGTCGCACCGTATAGAAGTTAGGGCCATTTGAAGTTATATCAGTGTTTGATTTGGGACACAAGGCTAGCATAGATATTAGCGATAACTTTAATTGACACGAGGCACGAGTACTTTATTGTCACAAAATTTCAAGATTTTATTACGCTCCAGTAAAAAGTTACAAGCATTTGAATGTTGCAAACTTTGATAGGAATAGGACGGACACTATAGAAGTTAGGGCCATTTGAAGTTTTATCAGTGTTTGATTTGGGACTCAAGGGTAGCATAGCTATGAGCGATAGCTTTAATTGATAAGAGGCACGAGTACTTCATTGTCAAAAATTTCAAGATTTGATTACGCTCCAGTTAAAAGGTACAGGCATTTGAATGTTGCAAACTTTGATAGGTATAGGTCGCACCGTATAGAAGTTATGGCCATTTGAAGTTATATCAGTTTTTGATTTGGGACTCAAGGCTAGCATAGATATGAGCGATAACTTTAATTGACACGAGGCACGAGTACTTTATTGTCACAAAATTTCAAGATTTTATTACTCTCCAGTAAAAAGTTACAAGCATTTGATTGTTGCAAACTTTGATTGGTATAGGACGCACAGTATAGAAGTTAGGGCCATTTGAAGTTTTATCAGTGTTTGATTTGGGACTCAAGGGTAGCATAGTTATGAGCTATAGCTTAAATTGATAAGAGGCACGAGTACTTTATTGTCAAAAATTTCAAGATTTTATTACGCTCCAGTAAAAAGTTACAAGCATTTGATTGTTGCAAACTTTGATAGGTATAGGTCGCACCGTATAGAAGTTATGGCCATTTGAAGTTATATCAGTTTTTGATTTGGGACTCAAGGCTAGCATAGATATGAGCGATAACTTTAATTGACACGAGGCACGAGTACTTTATTGTCACAAAATTTCAAGATTTTATTACTCTCCAGTAAAAAGTTACAAGCATTTGATTGTTGCAAACTTTGATTGGTATAGGACGCACAGTATAGAAGTTAGGGCCATTTGAAGTTTTATCAGTGTTTGATTTGGGACTCAAGGGTAGCATAGTTATGAGCTATAGCTTAAATTGATAAGAGGCACGAGTACTTTATTGTCAAAAATTTCAAGATTTTATGACGCTCCAGTAAAAAGTTACAAGCATTTGAATGTTGCAAACTTTGATAAGTATAGGACGCACCGTATAGAAGTTAGGGACATTTGCAGTTTCATCAGTGTTTGATTTGGGACTCAACGGTAGCATAGCTATGAGCGATACTTTAATTGACAAGAGGGACCAGTACTTTATTGTTACAAAATTTCAAGATTTGATTACGCTCCAGTCAAAAGGTACAAGCATTTGATTGTTGCAAACTTTGATAGGTATAGGACGCACCGTATAGAAGTTAGGGCCATTTGAAGTTTTATCAGTGCTTGATTTGGGACTCAAGGCTAGCATAGCTATGGGCGATAACTTTAATTGACACGAGGCACGATTACTTTATTGTCACAAAATTTCAAGATTTTATTACTCTCCAGTAAAAAGTTACAAGCATTTGATTGTTGCAAACTTTGATAGGTATAGGTCGCACCGTATAGAAGTTAGGGCCATTTGAAGTTATATCAGTGTTTGATTTGGGACACAAGGCTAGCATAGATATGAGCGATAACTTTAATTGACACGAGGCACGAGTACTTTATTGTCACAAAATTTCAAGATTTTATTACGCTCCAGTAAAAAGTTACAAGCATTTGAATGTTGCAAACTTTGATAGGAATAGGACGGACACTATAGGAGTTAGGGCCATTTGAAGTTTTATCAGTGTTTGATTTGGGACTCAAGGGTAGCATAGCTATGAGCGATAGCTTTAATTGATAAGAGGCACGAGTACTTCATTGTCAAAAATTTCAAGATTTGATTACGCTCCAGTTAAAAGGTACAGGCATTTGAATGTTGCAAACTTTGATAGGTATAGGACGCACCGTATAAAAGTTAGGGCCATTTGAAGTTTTATCAGTATTTGATTTGGGACTCAAAGGTAGCATAGCTATGAGAGATAGCTTAAATTGATAAGAGGCACGAGTACATTATTGTCACAAAATTTCAAGATTTTTTGACGCCCCAGTAAAAAGTTACAAGCATTTGAATGTTGCAAACTTTGATAAGTATAGGACGCACCGTATAGAAGTTAGGGCCATTTGAAGTTTTATCAGTGTTTGATTTGGGACTCAAGGGTAGCATAGCTATGAGCGATAGCTTAAATTGATAAGAGGCACGATAACTTTATTGTCACAAAAATTTCAAGATTTTATTCTGCTCCAGTCAAAAGTTACAAGCATTTGATTGTTGCAAACTTTGATAAATATAGGACGCACCGTATAGAAGTTAGGGCCCTTTGAAGTTTTATCAGTGTTTGACTTGGGACTCAAGGGTAGCATAGCTATGAGCGATAGCTTAAATTGATAAGAGGCACTAGTACTCTATTGTCACAAAATTTCAAGATTTTATTACGCTCCAGTCAAAAGTTACAAGCATTTGATTGTTGCAAACTTTGATAAGTATAGGACGCACAGTATAGAAGTTAGGGCCATTTGCAGTCTTATCAGTGTTTGATTTGGGACTCAAGGTTAGCATAGCTATGAGCGAAAGCTTAAATTGAGAAGAGGCTCGAGTACTTCATTGTCACAAAATTTCAAGGTTTTATGACGCTCCAGTAAAAATGTACAAGCATTTGAATGTTGCAAACTTTGATAGGTATAGAACGCACCTTATAGAAGTTAGGGCCATTTGAAGTTTTATCAGTGTTTGATTTGGGACTCTAGGGTAGCATAGCTATGAGCGATAGCTTTAATTGACAAGAACCAAGAGTACTTTATTGTCACAAAATTTCAAGATTTTTGTACGCTCCAGTAAAAAGTTACAAGCATTTGAATGTTGCAAACTTTGATACGAATAGGACGCACACTATAGCATAGCTAGCATAGCTATGAGCGATAGCTTAAATTGATAAGAGGCTCGAGTACTTCATTGTCACAAAATTTCAAGGTTTTATGACGCTCCAGTAAAAATGTACAAGCATTTGAATGTTGCAAAGTTTGATAGGTATAGGACGCACATTTTAGAATTTAGGGCCATTTAAAGTTTTATCAGTGTTTGATTTGGGACTCAAGGGTAGCATAGCTATGAGCGATAGCTTAAATTGATAAGAGGCACGAGTACTCTATTGTCACAAAATTTCAAGATTTTATTACGTTCCAGTCAAAAGTTACAAGCATTTGATTGTTGTAAACTTTGATAGGTATAGGACGCACCGTATAGAAGTTAGGGCGATTTGAAGTTATTTCAGTGTTTGATTTGGGACTCACGGCAAGCATAGCTATGAGCGATAGCTTAAATTGATAAGAGGCACGAGAACTTTATTGTCACAAAAATTTCAAGATTTTATTCCGCTCCAGTAAAAGTGTACAAGCATTTGAATGTTGCAAACTTTGATGGGTATAGGACGCACCTTATAGAAGTTAGGGCCATTTGAAGTTTTATCAGTGTTTGATTTAGGACTCAAGGCTAGCATAGCTATGAGCGATAACTTTAATTGACAAGAGGCACGAGTACTTTATTGTCACAAAATTTCAAGATTTGATTACGCTCCAGTTAAAAGGTACAAGCATTTGAATGTTGCAAACTTTGATAAGTATAGGACGCACCGTATAGAAGTTAGGGCCATTTGAAGTTTTATCAGTGTTTGATTTGGGACTCAAGGGTAGCATAGCTATGAGCGATAACTTTAATTGACAAGTGGCACGAGTACTTTATTGTCACAAAATTTCAAGATTTTATGCCGCTCCAGTAAAAAGTTACAAGCATTTGATTGTTGCAAACTTTGATAGGTATAGGTCGCACCGTATAGAAGTTATGGCCATTTGAAGTTATATCAGTGTTTGATTTGGGACTCAAGGCTAGCATAGCTATGAGCGATAACTTTAATTGACAAGAGGCACGAGTACTTTATTGTCACAAAATTTCAAGATTTGATTACGCTCCAGTTAAAAGGTACAAGCATTTGATTGTTGCAAACTTTGATAGGTATAGGACGCACCGTATAGAAGTTAGGGCCATTTGAAGTTTTATCAGTGTTTGATTTGGGACTCAAGGGTAGCATAGCTATGAGCGATATCTTTAATTGACAAGTGGCACGAGTACTTTATTGTCACAAAATTTCAAGATTTTATGCCGCTCCAGTAAAAAGTTACAAGCATTTGATTGTTGCAAACTTTGATTGGTATAGGACGCACAGTATAGAAGTTAGGGCCATTTGAAGTTTTATCAGTGTTTGATTTGGGACTCAAGGGTAGCATAGTTATGAGCTATAGCTTAAATTGATAAGAGGCACGAGTACTTTATTGTCAAAAATTTCAAGATTTTATTCTGCTCCAGTCAAAAGTTACAAGCATTTGATTGTTGCAAACTTTGATAAATATAGGACGCACCGTATAGAAGTTAGGGCCCTTTGAAGTTTTATCAGTGTTTGATTTGGGACTCAAGGGTAGCATAGCTATGAGCGATAGCTTAAATTGATAAGAGGCACTAGTACTCTATTGTCACAAAATTTCAAGATTTTATTACGCTCCAGTCAAAAGTTACAAGCATTTGATTGTTGCAAACTTTGATAAGTATAGGACGCACAGTATAGAAGTTAGGGCCATTTGCAGTCTTATCAGTGTTTGATTTGGGACTCAAGGTTAGCATAGCTATGAGCGAAAGCTTAAATTGAGAAGAGGCTCGAGTACTTCATTGTCACAAAATTTCAAGGTTTTATGACGCTCCAGTAAAAATGTACAAGCATTTGAATGTTGCAAACTTTGATAGGTATAGGACGCACCTTATAGAAGTTAGGGCCATTTGAAGTTTTATCAGTGTTTGATTTGGGACTCTAGGGTAGCATAGCTATGAGCGATAGCTTTAATTGACAAGAACCAAGAGTACTTTATTGTCACAAAATTTCAAGATTTTTGTACGCTCCAGTAAAACGTTACAAGCATTTGAATGTTGCAAACTTTGATAGGAATAGGACGCACACTATAGCATAGCTAGCATAGCTATGAGCGATAGCTTAAATTGATAAGAGGCTCGAGTACTTCATTGTCACAAAATTTCAAGGTTTTATGACGCTCCAGTAAAAATGTACAAGCATTTGAATGTTGCAAAGTTTGATAGGTATAAGACGCACCGTATAGAAGTTAGGGCGATTTGAAGTTATTTCAGTGTTTGATTTGGGACTCACGGCAAGCATAGCTATGAGCGATAGCTTAAATTGATAAGAGGCACGAGAACTTTATTGTCACAAAAATTTCAAGATTTTATTCCGCTCCAGTAAAAATGTACAAGCATTTGAATGTTGCAAACTTTGATGGGTATAGGACGCACCTTATAGAAGTTAGGGCCATTTGAAGTTTTATCAGTGTTTGATTTAGGACTCAAGGCTAGCATAGCTATGAGCGATAACTTTAATTGACAAGAGGCACGAGTACTTTATTGTCACAAAATTTCAAGATTTGATTACGCTCCAGTTAAAAGGTACAAGCATTTGAATGTTGCAAACTTTGATAAGTATAGGACGCACCGTATAGAAGTTAGGGCCATTTGAAGTTTTATCAGTGTTTGATTTGGGACTCAAGGGTAGCATAGCTATGAGCGATAACTTTAATTGACAAGTGGCACGAGTACTTTATTGTCACAAAATTTCAAGATTTTATGCCGCTCCAGTAAAAAGTTACAAGCATTTGATTGTTGCAAACTTTGATAGGTATAGGTCGCACCGTATAGAAGTTATGGCCATTTGAAGTTATATCAGTGTTTGATTTGGGACTCAAGGCTAGCATAGCTATGAGCGATAACTTTAATTGACAAGAGGCACGAGTACTTTATTGTCACAAAATTTCAAGATTTGATTACGCTCCAGTTAAAAGGTACAAGCATTTGAATGTTGCAAACTTTGATAAGTATAGGACGCACCGTATAGAAGTTAGGGCCATTTGAAGTTTTATCAGTGTTTGATTTGGGACTCAAGGGTAGCATAGCTATGAGCGATATCTTTAATTGACAAGTGGCACGAGTACTTTATTGTCACAAAATTTCAAGATTTTATGCCGCTCCAGTAAAAAGTTACAAGCATTTGATTGTTGCAAACTTTGATTGGTATAGGACGCACAGTATAGAAGTTAGGGCCATTTGAAGTTTTATCAGTGTTTGATTTGGGACTCAAGGGTAGCATAGTTATGAGCTATAGCTTAAATTGATAAGAGGCACGAGTACTTTATTGTCAAAAATTTCAAGATTTTATGACGCTCCAGTAAAAAGTTACAAGCATTTGAATGTTGCAAACTTTGATAAGTATAGGACGCACCGTATAGAAGTTAGGGACATTTGCAGCTTTATCAGTGTTTGATTTGGGACTCAAGGGTTGCATAGCTATGAGCGATAACTTTAATTGACAAGAACAAAGAGTACTTTATTGTCACAAAATTTCAAGATTTTATTACGCTCCAGTAAAAAGTTACAAGCATTTGAATGTTGCAAACTTTGATAGGAATAGGACGCACACTATAGAAGTTTGGGCCATTTGAAGTTTCATCAGTGTTTGATTTGGGACTCAACGGTAGCATAGCTATGAGCGATACTTTAATTGACAAGAGGGACCAGTGCTTTATTGTTACAAAATTTCAAGATTTGATTACGCTCCAGTCAAAAGGTACAAGCATTTGATTGTTGCAAACTTTGATAGGTATAGGACGCACCGTATAGAAGTTAGGGCCATTTGAAGTTTTATCAGTGTTTGATTTGGGACTCAAGGCTAGCATAGCTATGAGCGATAACTTTAATTGACACGAGGCACGAGTACTTTATTGTCACAAAATTTCAAGATTTTATTACTCTCCAGTAAAAAGTTACAAGCATTTGATTGTTGCAAACTTTGATAGGTATAGGTCGCACCGTATAGAAGTTAGGGCCATTTGAAGTTATATCAGTGTTTGATTTGGGACACAAGGCTAGCATAGATATGAGCGATAACTTTAATTGACACGAGGCACGAGTACTTTATTGTCACAAAATTTCAAGATTTTATTACGCTCCAGTAAAATGTTACAAGCATTTGAATGTTGCAAACTTTGATAGGAATAGGACGCACACTATAGAAGTTAGGGCCATTTGAAGTTTTATCAGTGTTTGATTTGGGACTCAAGGGTAGCATAGCTATGAGCGGTAACTTTAATTGACAACAGGCACGAATACTTTATTGTCACAAAATTTCAAGATTTTATGACGCTCCAGTAAAAAGTTACAAGCATTTGAATGTTGCAAACTTTGAAAAGTATAGGACGCACCGTATAGAAGTTAGGGCCATTTGCAGCTTTATCAGTGTTTGATTTGGGACTCAAGTGTAGCATAGGTATGAGCGATAGCTTAAATTGATAAGAGGTACGAGTACATTATTGTCACAAAATTTCAAGATTTTTTGACGCTCCAGTAAAAAGTTAAAAGCATTTGAATGTTGCAAACTTTGATAAGTATAGGACGCACCGTATAGAAGTTAGGGACATTTGCAGCTTTATCAGTGTTTGATTTGGGACTCAAGGGTTGCATAGCTATGAGCGATAAATTTAATTGACAAGAACCACGAGTACTTTATTGTCACAAAATTTCAAGATTTTTGTACGCTCCAGTAAAAAGTTACAAGCATTTGAATGTTGCAAACTTTGATAGGAATAGGACGCACACTATAGCATAGCTAGCATAGCTATGAGCGATAGCTTAAATTGATAAGAGGCTCGAGTACTTCATTGTCACAAAATTTCAAGGTTTTATGACGCTCCAGTAAAAATGTACAAGCATTTGAATGTTGCAAAGTTTGATAGGTATAGGACGCACATTATAGATTTTAGGGCCATTTAAAGTTTTATCAGTGTTTGATTTGGGACTCAAGGGTAGCATAGCTATGAGCGATAGCTTAAATTGATAAGAGGCACGAGTACTCTATTGTCACAAAATTTCAAGATTTTATTACGTTCCAGTCAAAAGTTACAAGCATTTGATTGTTGCAAACTTTGATAGGTATAGGACGCACCGTATAGAAGTTAGGGCGATTTGAAGTTATTTCAGTGTTTGATTTGGGACACAAGGGTAGCATAGATATGAGCGATAACTTTAATTGACACGAGGCACGAGTACTTTATTGTCACAAAATTTCAAGATTTTATGACGCTCCAGTAAAAAGTTACAAGCATTTGAATGTTGCAAACTTTGATAGGAATAGGACGCACACTACAGAAGTTAGGGCCATTTGAAGTTTTATCAGTGTTTGATTTGAGACTCAAGGGTAGCATAGCTATGAGCGATAACTTTAATTGACAACAGGCACGAACACTTTATTGTCACAAAATTTCAAGATTTTATGACGCTCCAGTAAAAAGTTAAAAGCATTTGAATGTTTCAAACTTTGATAAGTATAGGACGCACCGTATAGAAGTTAGGGACATTTGCAGCTTTATCAGTGTTTGATTTGGGACTCAAGGGTTGCATAGCTATGAGCGATAACTTTAATTGATAAGAGGTACGAGTACATTATTGTCACAAAATTTCAAGATTTTTTGACGCTCCAGTAAAAAGTTAAAAGCATTTGAATGTTTCAAACTTTGATAAGTATAGGACGCACCGTATAGAAGTTAGGGACATTTGCAGCTTTATCAGTGTTTGATTTGGGACTCAAGGGTTGCATAGCTATGAGCGATAACTTTAATTGACAAGAACCAAGAGTACTTTATTGTCACAAAATTTCAAGATTTTATTACGCTCCAGTAAAAAGTTACAAGCATTTGATTGTTGCAAACTTTGATTGGTATAGGACGCTCAGTATAGAAGTTAGGGCCATTTGAACTTTTATCAGTGTTTGATTTGGGACTCAAGGGTAGCATAGTTATGAGCTATAGCTTAAATTGATAAGAGGCACGAGTACTTTATTGTCAAAAATTTCAAGATTTTATGACGCTCCAGTAAAAAGTTACAAGCATTTGAATGTTGCAAACTTTGATAAGTATAGGACGCACCGTATAGAAGTTAGGGACATTTGCAGCTTTATCAGTGTTTGATTTGGGACTCAAGGGTAGCATAGCTATGAGCGATAACTTTAATTGACAAGAGGCACGAGTACTTTATTGTCACAAAATTTCAAGATTTGATTACGCTCCAGTTAAAAGGTACAAGCATTTGAATGTTGCAAACTTTGATAAGTATAGGACGCACCGTATAGAAGTTAGGGCCATTTGAAGTTTTATCAGTGTTTGATTTGGGACTCAAGGGTAGCATAGCTATGAGCGATAACTTTAATTGACAAGTGGCACGAGTACTTTATTGTCACAAAATTTCAAGATTTTATGCCGCTCCAGTAAAAAGTTACAAGCATTTGATTGTTGCAAACTTTGATAGGTATAGGTCGCACCGTATAGAAGTTATGGCCATTTGAAGTTATATCAGTGTTTGATTTGGGACTCAAGGCTAGCATAGCTATGAGCGATAACTTTAATTGACAAGAGGCACGAGTACTTTATTGTCACAAAATTTCAAGATTTGATTACGCTCCAGTTAAAAGGTACAAGCATTTGAATGTTGCAAACTTTGATAAGTATAGGACGCACCGTATAGAAGTTAGGGCCATTTGAAGTTTTATCAGTGTTTGATTTGGGACTCAAGGGTAGCATAGCTATGAGCGATATCTTTAATTGACAAGTGGCACGAGTACTTTATTGTCACAAAATTTCAAGATTTTATGCCGCTCCAGTAAAAAGTTACAAGCATTTGATTGTTGCAAACTTTGATTGGTATAGGACGCACAGTATAGAAGTTAGGGCCATTTGAAGTTTTATCTGTGTTTGATTTGGGACTCAAGGGTAGCATAGTTATGAGCTATAGCTTAAATTGATAAGAGGCACGAGTACTTTATTGTCAAAAATTTCAAGATTTTATGACGCTCCAGTAAAAAGTTACAAGCATTTGAATGTTGCAAACTTTGATAAGTATAGGACGCACCGTATAGAAGTTAGGGACATTTGCAGCTTTATCAGTGTTTGATTTGGGACTCAAGGGTTGCATAGCTATGAGCGATAACTTTAATTGACAAGAACAAAGAGTACTTTATTGTCACAAAATTTCAAGATTTTATTACGCTCCAGTAAAAAGTTACAAGCATTTGAATGTTGCAAACTTTGATAGGAATAGGACGCACACTATAGAAGTTTGGGCCATTTGAAGTTTCATCAGTGTTTGATTTGGGACTCAACGGTAGCATAGCTATGAGCGATACTTTAATTGACAAGAGGGACCAGTGCTTTATTGTTACAAAATTTCAAGATTTGATTACGCTCCAGTCAAAAGGTACAAGCATTTGATTGTTGCAAACTTTGATAGGTATAGGACGCACCGTATAGAAGTTAGGGCCATTTGAAGTTTTATCAGTGTTTGATTTGGGACTCAAGGCTAGCATAGCTATGAGCGATAACTTTAATTGACACGAGGCACGAGTACTTTATTGTCACAAAATTTCAAGATTTTATTACTCTCCAGTAAAAAGTTACAAGCATTTGATTGTTGCAAACTTTGATAGGTATAGGTCGCACCGTATAGAAGTTAGGGCCATTTGAAGTTATATCAGTGTTTGATTTGGGACACAAGGCTAGCATAGATATGAGCGATAACTTTAATTGACACGAGGCACGAGTACTTTATTGTCACAAAATTTCAAGATTTTATGACGCTCCAGTAAAAAGTTACAAGCATTTGAATGTTGCAAACTTTGAAAAGTATAGGACGCACCGTATAGAAGTTAGGGCCATTTGCAGCTTTATCAGTGTTTGATTTGGGACTCAAGTGTAGCATAGGTATGAGCGATAGCTTAAATTGATAAGAGGTACGAGTACATTATTGTCACAAAATTTCAAGATTTTTTGACGCTCCAGTAAAAAGTTAAAAGCATTTGAATGTTGCAAACTTTGATAAGTATAGGACGCACCGTATAGAAGTTAGGGACATTTGCAGCTTTATCAGTGTTTGATTTGGGACTCAAGGGTTGCATAGCTATGAGCGATAAATTTAATTGACAAGAACCACGAGTACTTTATTGTCACAAAATTTCAAGATTTTTGTACGCTCCAGTAAAAAGTTACAAGCATTTGAATGTTGCAAACTTTGATAGGAATAGGACGCACACTATAGCATAGCTAGCATAGCTATGAGCGATAGCTTAAATTGATAAGAGGCTCGAGTACTTCATTGTCACAAAATTTCAAGGTTTTATGACGCTCCAGTAAAAATGTACAAGCATTTGAATGTTGCAAAGTTTGATAGGTATAGGACGCACATTATAGATTTTAGGGCCATTTAAAGTTTTATCAGTGTTTGATTTGGGACTCAAGGGTAGCATAGCTATGAGCGATAGCTTAAATTGATAAGAGGCACGAGTACTCTATTGTCACAAAATTTCAAGATTTTATTACGTTCCAGTCAAAAGTTACAAGCATTTGATTGTTGCAAACTTTGATAGGTATAGGACGCACCGTATAGAAGTTAGGGCGATTTGAAGTTATTTCAGTGTTTGATTTGGGACACAAGGGTAGCATAGATATGAGCGATAACTTTAATTGACACGAGGCACGAGTACTTTATTGTCACAAAATTTCAAGATTTTATTACGCTCCAGTAAAAAGTTACAAGCATTTGAATGTTGCAAACTTTGATAGGAATAGGACGCACACTATAGAAGTTAGGGCCATTTGAAGTTTTATCAGTGTTTGATTTGGGACTCAAGGGTAGCATAGCTATGAGCGATAACTTTAATTGACAACAGGCACGAACACTTTATTGTCACAAAATTTCAAGATTTTATGACGCTCCAGTAAAAAGTTAAAAGCATTTGAATGTTTCAAACTTTGATAAGTATAGGACGCACCGTATAGAAGTTAGGGACATTTGCAGCTTTATCAGTGTTTGATTTGGGACTCAAGGGTTGCATAGCTATGAGCGATAACTTTAATTGATAAGAGGTACGAGTACATTATTGTCACAAAATTTCAAGATTTTTTGACGCTCCAGTAAAAAGTTAAAAGCATTTGAATGTTTCAAACTTTGATAAGTATAGGACGCACCGTATAGAAGTTAGGGACATTTGCAGCTTTATCAGTGTTTGATTTGGGACTCAAGGGTTGCATAGCTATGAGCGATAACTTTAATTGACAAGAACCAAGAGTACTTTATTGTCACAAAATTTCAAGATTTTATTACGCTCCAGTAAAAAGTTACAAGCATTTGATTGTTGCAAACTTTGATTGGTATAGGACGCTCAGTATAGAAGTTAGGGCCATTTGAACTTTTATCAGTGTTTGATTTGGGACTCAAGGGTAGCATAGTTATGAGCTATAGCTTAAATTGATAAGAGGCACGAGTACTTTATTGTCAAAAATTTCAAGATTTTATGACGCTCCAGTAAAAAGTTACAAGCATTTGAATGTTGCAAACTTTGATAAGTATAGGACGCACCGTATAGAAGTTAGGGACATTTGCAGCTTTATCAGTGTTTGATTTGGGACTCAAGGGTAGCATAGCTATGAGCGATAACTTTAATTGACAAGAACCAAGAGTACTTTATTGTCACAAAATTTCAAGATTTTATTACGCTCCAGTAAAAAGTTACAAGCATTTGAATTTTGCAAACTTTGATAGGAATAGGACGCACAGTATAGAAGTTTGGGCCATTTGAAGTTTTATCAGTCTTTGATTTGGGACTCAAGGCTAGCATAGCTATGAGCGATAACTTGAATTGACAAGAGGCACGAGTACTTTATTGTCACAAAATTTCAAGATTTGATTACGCTCCAGTTAAAAGGTACAAGCATTTGAATGTTGCAAACTTTGATAAGTATAGGACGCACCGTATAGAAGTTAGGGCCATTTGAAGTTTTATCAGTGTTTGATTTGGGACTCAAGGGTAGCATAGCTATGAGCGATACCTTTAATTGACAAGTGGCACGAGTACTTTATTGTCACAAAATTTCAAGATTTTATTACGCTCCAGTAAAAAGTTACAAGCATTTGAATGTTGCAAACTTTGATAGGAATAGGACGCACACTATAGAATTTAGGGCCATTTGAAGTTTTATCAGTGTTTGATTTGGGACTCAAGGGTATCATAGCTATGAGCGATAACTTTAATTGACAAGAGGCACGAATACTTTATTGTCACAAAATTTCAAGATTTTATGACGCTCCAGTAAAAAGTTACAAGCATTTGAATGTTGCAAACTTTGATAAGTATAGGACGCACCTTATAGAAGTTAGGGCCATTTGAAGTTTTATCAGTGTTTGATTTGGGACTTAAGGGTAGCATAGCTATGAGCGATAGCTTAAATTGATAAGAGGCACGAGAACTTTATTGTCACAAAAATTTCAAGATTTTATTCCGCTCCAGTCAAAAGTTACAAGCATTTGATTGTTGCAAACTTTGATAGGTATAGGACGCACCGTATAGAAGTTAGGGCCATTTGAAGTTTTATCAGTGTTTGATTTGGAACTCAAGGGTAGCATAGCTACCTAAGTTGTTGCAAACTTTGATAAATATAGGACGCACCGTATAGAAGTTAGGGCCATTTGCAGTCTTATCAGTGTTTGATTTGGGACTCAAAGTTAGCATAGCTATGAGCGATAGCTTAAATTGAAAAGAGGCTCGAGTACTTCATTGTCACAAAATTGCAAGGTTTTATGACGTTCCAGTAGAAAGGTACAAGGATTTGAATGTTGCAAACTTTGATAGGTATAGGACGCACCTTATAGAAGTTAGGGCCATTTGAAGTAGAAGGGTTAGAGTTTGGAACTCAAGGGTAGCATAGCTATGAGCGATAGCTTAAATTGATAAGAGGCACGAGTACTTTATTGTCAAAATTTCAAAATTTTATGACGCTCCAGTAAAAAGTTACAAGCATTTGAATGTTGCAAACTTTGATAGGTATAGGACGCACCGTATAGAAGTTAGGGCCATTTGAAGTTATATCAGTGTTTGATTTGGGACTCAAGGCTAGCATAGCTATGAGCGATAGCTTAAATTGATAAGAGGCACGAGAACTTTATTGTCACAAAAATTTCAAGATTTTATTCCGCTCCAGTAAAAATGTACAAGCATTTGAATGTTGCAAACTTTGATAGGTATTGGACGCACAGTATAGAAGTTCGGGCCATTTGAAGATATATCAGTGTTTGATTTGGGACTAATGGGTAGCATAGCTATGAGCGATAGCTTAAATTGACAAGAGGCACGAGTACTTTATTGTGACAAAATTTCAAGATTTTATTACGCTCCAGTAAAAAGTTACAAGCATTTGAATTTTGCAAACTTTGATAGGACGCACCGTATAGAAGTTAGGGCCATTTGAAGTTTTATCAGTGTTTGATTTCGGACTCAAGGCTAGCATAGCTATGAGCGATAACTTTAATTGACAAGAGGCACGAGTACTTTATTGTCACAAAATTTCAAGATTTGATTACGCTCCAGTTAAAAGGTACAATCATTTGAATGTTGCAAACTTTGATAAGTTTAGGACGCACCGTATAGAAGTTAGGGCCATTTGAAGTTATATCAGTGTTTGATTTGGGACTCAAGGCTAGCATATATATGAGCGATAACTTTAATTGACACGAGGCACGAGTACTTTATTGTCACAAAATTTCAAGATTTTATTACGCTCCAGTAAAAAGTTACAAGCATTTAAATGTTGCAAACTTTGATAGGAATAGGACGCACACTATAGAAGTTAGGGCCATTTGAAGTTTTATCAGTGCTTGATTCGGGACTCAAGGGTAGCATAGCTATGAGCGATAACTTTAATTGACAAGAGGCACGAATACTTTATTGTCACAAAATTTCAAGATTTTATGACGCTCCAGTAAAAAGTTACAAGCATTTGAATGTTGCAAACTTTGTTAAGTATAGGACGCACCGTATAGAAGTTAGGGCCATTGGCAGCTTTATCAGTGTTTGATTTGGGGCGCAAGAGTAGCATAGCTATGAGCGATAGCTTAAATTGATAAGAGGCACGAGTACATTATTGTCACAAAATTTCAAGATTTTTTGACGCTCCAGTAAAAAGTTAAAAGCATTTGAATGTTGCAAACTATGATAAGTATAAGACGCACCGTATAGAAGTTAGGGCCATTTGAAGTTTTATCAGTGTTTGATTTGGGACTCAAGGGTAGCATAGCTATGAGCGATAGCTTAAATTGATAAGAGGCACGACAACTTTATTGTCACAAAATTTCAAGATTTTATTACGCTCCAGTCCAAAGTTACAAGCATTTGATTGTTGCAAACTTTGATAGGTATAGGACGCACCGTATAGAAGTTAGGGCCATTTGAAGTTTTATCAGTGTTTGATTTGGGACTCAAGGTAGCATAGCTACCTAAGTTGTTGCAAACTTTGATAAGTATAGGACGCACCGTATAGAAGTTAGGGCCATTTGCAGTCTTATCAGTGTTTGATTTGGGACTCAAAGTTAGCATAGCTATGAGCGATAGCTTAAATTGAAAAGAGGCTCGAGTACTTCATTGTCACAAAATTTCAAGGTTTTATGACGCTTCAGTAGAAAGGTACAAGGATTTGAATGTTGCAAACTTTGATAGGTATAGGACGCACCTTATAGAAGTTAGGGCCATTTGAAGTAGATGGGTTAGAGTTTGGAACTCCAGGGTAGCATAGTTATGAGCAATAGCTTAAATTGATAAGAGGCACGAGTACTTTATTGTCAAAAATTTCAAGATTTTATGACGCTCCAGTAAAAAGTTACAAGCATTTGAATGTTGCAAACTTTTATAAGTATAGGACGCACCGTATAGAAGTTAGGGCCATTTGCAGCTTTATCAGTGTTTGATTTGGGATTCAAGGGTAGCATAGCTATGAGCGATTGCGTAAATTGATAAGAGGCACGAGTACTTCATTGTCAAAAATTGCAAGATTTGATTACGCTCCAGTTAAAAGGTACACGCATTTGAATGTTGCAAACTTTAATAGGTATAGGACGCACCGTATAGAAGTTAGGGCCATTTGAAGTTTTATCAGTGTTTGATTTGGGACTAAAAGGTAGCATAGCTATGAGCGATAGCTTAAATTGATAAGAGGCACGGGTACATTATTGTCACAAAATTTCAAGATTTTTTGACGCCCCAGTAAAAAGTTACAAGCATTTGAATGTTGCAAACTTTGATAAGTATAGGACGCATCGTATAGAAGTTAGGGCCATTTGAAGTTTTATCAGTGTTTGATTTGGGACTTAAGGGTAGCATAGCTATGAGCGATAGCTTAAATTGATAAGAGGCACGAGAACTTTATTGTCACAAAAATTTCAAGATTTTATTCCGCTCCAGTCAAAAGTTACAAGCATTTGATTGTTGCAAACTTTGATAGGTATAGAACGCACCGTATAGCAGTTAGGGCCATTTGAAGTTTTATCAGTGTTTGATTTGGGACTCAAGGGTAGCATAGCAAAAATTGATAAGAGGCACGAGTACTTCATTGTCACAAAATTTCAAGGTTTTATGACGCTCCAGTAAAAATGTACAAGCATTTGAATGTTGCAAACTTTGATAGGTATAGGACGCACATTATAGAAGTTAGGGCTATTTGAAGTTTTATCAGTGTTTGATTTGGGACTCTAGGGTAGCATAGCTATGAGCGATAACTTTAATTGACAAGAATCAAGAGTACTTTATTGTCACAAAATTTCAAGATTTTATTACGCTCTAGTAAAAAGTTACAAGCATTTGAATGTTGCAAACTTTGATAGGAATAGGACGCACAGTATAGAAGTTTGGGCCATTTGAAGTTTTATCAGTGTTTGATTTGGGACTCAAGGGTAGCATAGCTATGAGCGATACTTTAATTGACAAGAGGGACCAGTACTTTATTGTCACAAAATTTCAAGATTTGATTACGCTCCAGTCAAAAGTTACAAGCATTTGATTGTTGCAAACTTTGATAGGTATAGGTCGCACCGTATAGAAGTTTGGGCCATTTGAAGTTTTATCAGTGTTTGATTTGGGACTCAAGGCTAGCATAGCTATGAGCGATAACTTGAATTGACAAGAGGCACGAGTACTTTATTGTCACAAAATTTCAAGATTTGATTACGCTCCAGTTAAAAGGTACAAGCATTTGAATGTTGCAAACTTTGATAAGTATAGGACGCACCGTATAGAAGTTAGGGCCATTTGAAGCTTTATCAGTGTTTGATTTGGGACTCAAGGGTAGCATAGCTATGAGCGATACCTTTAATTGACAAGTGGCACGAGTACTTTAGTGTCACAAAATTTCAAGATTTTATGCCGCTCCAGTAAAAAGTTACAAGCATTTGATTGTTGCAAACTTTGATAGGTATAGGTCGCACCGTATAGAAGTTAGGGCCATTTGAAGTTATATCAATGTTTGATTTGGGAATCAAGGCTAGCATAGATATGAGCGATAACTTTAATTGACACGAGGCACGAGTACTTTATTGTCACAAAATTTCAAGATTTTATTACGCTCCAGTAAAAAGTTACAAGCATTTGAATGTTGCAAACTTTGATAGGAATAGGACGCACACTATAGAATTTAGGGCCATTTGAAGTTTTATCAGTGTTTGATTTGGGACTCAAGGGTATCATAGCTATGAGCGATAACTTTAATTGACAAGAGGCACGAATACTTTATTGTCACAAAATTTCAAGATTTTATGACGCTCCAGTAAAAAGTTACAAGCATTTGAATGTTGCAAACTTTGATAAGTATAGGACGCACCTTATAGAAGTTAGGGCCATTTGAAGTAGAAGGGTTGGAGTTTGGAACTCAAGGGTAGAATAGTTATGAGCGATAGCTTAAATTGATAAGAGGCACGAGTACTTCATTGTCAAAAATTGCAAGATTTGATTGCGCTCCAGTTAAAAGGTACAAGCATTTGAATGTTGCAAACTTTAATAGGTATAGGACGCACCGTATAGAAGTTAGGGCCATTTGAAGTTTTATCAGTGTTTGATTTGGGACTCAAAGGTAGCATAGCTATGAGCGATAGCTTAAATTGATAAGAGGCACGAGTACATTATTGTCACAAATTTTCAAGATTTTTTGACGCCCCAGTAAAAAGGTACAAGCATTTGAATGTTGCAAACTTTGATAGGTTTAGGACGCACCTTATAGAAGTTAGTGCCATTTGAAGTTTTATCAGTGTTTGATTTGGGACTCTAGGGTAGCATAGCTATGAGCGATAACTTTAATTGACAAGAGGCACGAGTACTTTATTGTCACAAAATTTCAAGATTTGATTACCCTCCAGTTAAAAGGTACAAGCATTTGAATGTTGCAAACTTTGATAAGTATAGGACACACCGTATAGAAGTTAGGGCCATTTGAAGTTTTATCAGTGTTTGATTTGGGACTCAAGGCTAGCATAGATATAAGCGATAACTTTAATTGACACGAGGCACGAGTACTTTATTGTCACAAAATTTCAAGATTTTATTACGCTCCAGTAAAAAGTTACAAGCATTTAAATGTTGCAAACTTTGATAGAAATAGGACGCAGAGTATAGAAGTTTGGGCCATTTGAAGTTTTATCAGTGTTTGATTTCGGACTCAAGGCTAGCATAGCTATGAGCGATAACTTTAATTGACAAGAGGCACGAGTACTTTATTGTCACAAAATTTCAAGATTTGATTACCCTCCAGTTAAAAGGTACAAGCATTTGAATGTTGCAAACTTTGATAAGTATAGGACACACCGTATAGAAGTTAGGGCCATTTGAAGTTTTATCAGTGTTTGATTTGGGACTCAAGGCTAGCATAGATATAAGCGATAACTTTAATTGACACGAGGCACGAGTACTTTATTGTCACAAAATTTCAAGATTTTATTACGCTCCAGTAAAAAGTTACAAGCATTTAAATGTTGCAAACTTTGATAGGAATAGGACGCACACTATAGAAGTTAGGGCCATTTGAAGTTTTATCAGTGCTTGATTTGGGACTCAAGGGTAGCATAGCTATGAGCGATAACTTTAATTGACAAGTGGCACGAGTACTTTATTGTCACAAAATTTCAAGATTTTAAGCCGCTCCAGTAAAAAGTTACAAGCATTTGATTGTTGCAAACTTTGATAGGTATAGGTCGCACCGTATAGAAGTTAGGGCCATTTGAAGTTATATCAGTGTTTGATTTGGGACTCAAGGCTAGCATAGATATAAGTGATAACTTTAATTGACACGAGGCACGAGTACTTTATTGTCACAAAATTTCAAGATTTTATTACGCTCCAGTACAAAGTTACAAGCATTTGATTGTTGCAAACTTTGATAGGTATAGGACGCACCGTATAGAAGTTAGGGCCATTTGAAGTTTTATCAGTGCTTGATTTGGGACTCAAGGGTAGCATAGCTACCTAAGTTGTTGCAAACTTTGATAAGTATAGGACGCACCTTATAGAAGTTAGGGCCATTTGCAGTCTTATCAGTGTTTGATTTGGGACTCAAAGTTAGCATAGCTATGAGCGATAGCTTAAATTGAAAAGAGGCTCGAGTACTTCATTGTCACAAAATTTCAAGGTTTTATGACGCTTCAGTAGAAAGGTACAAGGATTTGAATGTTGCAAACTTTGATAGGTATAGGACGCACCTTATAGAAGTTAGGGCCATTTGAAGTAGATGGGTTAGAGTTTGGAACTCAAGGGTAGCATAGTTATGAGCGATAGCTTAAATTGATAAGAGGCACGAGTACTTTATTGTCAAAAATTTCAAGATTTTATGACGCTCCAGTAAAAAGTTACAAGCATTTGAATGTTGCAAACTTTGATAAGTATAGGACGCACCGTATAGAAGTTAGGGCCATTTGCAGCTTTATCAGTGTTTGATTTGGGATTCAAGGGTAGCATAGCTATGAGCGATTGCTTAAATTGATAAGAGGCACGAGTACTTTATTGTCAAAAATTTCAAGATTTTATGACGCTCCAGTAAAAAGTTACAAGCATTTGAATGTTGCAAACTTTGATAAGTATAAGACGCACCGTATAGAAGTTAGGGCCATTTGAAGTTTTATCAGTGTTTGATTTGGGACTAAAAGGTAGCATAGCTATGAGCGATAGCTTAAATTGATAAGATGCACGAGTACATTATTATCACAAAATTTCAAGATTTTTTGACGCCCCAGTAAAAAGTTACAAGCATTTGAATGTTGCAAACTTTGATAAGTATAGGACGCATCGTATAGAAGTTAGGGCCATTTGAAGTTTTATCAGTGTTTGATTTGGGACTTAAGGGTAGCATAGCTATGAGCGATAGCTTAAATTGATAAGAGGCACGAGAACTTTATTGTCACAAAAATTTCAAGATTTTATTCCGCTCCAGTCAAAAGTTACAAGCATTTGATTGTTGCAAACTTTGATAGGTATAGAACGCACTGTATAGAAGTTAGGGCCATTTGAAGTTTTATCAGTGTTTGACTTGTGACTCAAGGGTAGCATAGCTATGAGCGATAGCAAAAATTGATAAGAGGCACGAGTACTCTATTGTCACAAAATTTCAAGATTTTATTACGCTCCAGTCAAAAGTTACAAGAATTTGATTGTTGCAAACTTTGATAAGTATAGGACGCACAGTATAGAAGTTAGGGCCATTTGCAGTCTTATCAGTGTTTGATTTGGGACTCAAGGTTAGCATAGCTATGAGCGAAATCTTAAATTGATAAGAGGCTCGAGTACTTCATTGTCACAAAATTTCAAGGTTTTATGACGCTCCAGTAAAAATGTACAAGCATTTGAATGTTGCAAACTTTGATAGGTATAGGACGCACCGTACAGAAGTTAGGGCCATTTGAAGTTTTATCAGTGTTTGATTTGGGACTCAAGGCTAGCATAGCTATGAGCTATAACTTTAATTGACAAGAGGCACAAGTACTTTATTGTCACAAAATTTCAAGATTTGATTACGCTCCAGTTAAAAGGTACAAGCATTTGAATGTTGCAAACATTGATAAGTATAGGACGCGCCGTATAGAAGTTAGGGCCATTTGAAGTTTTATCAGTGTTTGATTTGGGATTCAAGGGTAGCATAGCTCTGAGCGATAACTTTAATTGACAAGTGGCACGAGTACTTTATTGTCACAAAATTTCAAGGTTTTATGACGCTCCAGTAAAAAGGTTCAAGGATTTGAATGTTGCAAACTTTGATAGGAATAGGACGCACAGTATAGAAGTTTGGGCCATTTGAAGTTTTATCAGTGTTTGATTTGGGACTCAAGGGTAGCATAGCTATGAGCGATACTTTAATTGACAAGAGGGACCAGTACTTTATTGTCACAAAATTTCAAGATTTGATTACGCTCCAGTCAAAAGTTACAAGCATTTGATTGTTGCAAACTTTGATAGGTATAGGACGCACCTTATAGAAGTTAGGGCCATTTGAAGTTATATCAGTGTTTTATTTGGGACTCAAGGCTAGCATAGCGATGAGCGATAACTTTAATTGACACGAGGGACGAGTACTTTATTGTCACAAAATTTCAAGCACCTTATAGAAGTTAGGACCATTTGAAGTAGAAGGGTTAGAGTTTGGAACTCAAGGGTAGCATAGTTATGAGCGATAGCTTAAATTGATAAGAGGCACGAGTACTTTATTGTCAAAAATTTCAAGATTTTATGACGCTCCAGTATAAAGTTACAAGCATTTGAATGTTGCAAACTTTGATAAGTATAGGACGCACCGTATAGAAGTTAGGACATTTGCAGATTTATCAGTGTTTGATTTGGGACTCAAGAGTAGCATAGCTATGAGCGATAGCTTAAATTGATAAGAGGCACGAGTACATTATTGTCACAAAATTTCAAGATTTTTTGACGCTCCAGTATAAAGTTACAAGCATTTGATTGTTGCAAACTTTGATAGGTATAGGACGCACCGTACAGAAGTTAGGGCCATTTGAAGTTTTATCAGTGTTTGATTTGGGACTCAAGGCTAGTATAGCTATGAGCGATAACTTTAATTGACAAGAGGCACAAGTACTTTATTGTCACAAAATTTCAAGATTTGATTACGCTCCAGTTAAAAGGTACAAGCATTTGAATGTTGCAAACATTGATAAGTATAGGACGCGCCGTATAGAAGTTAGGGCCATTTGAAGTTTTATCAGTGTTTGATTTGGGACTCAAGGGTAGCATAGCTATGAGCGATAACTTTAATTGACAAGTGGCACGAGTACTTTATTGTCACAAAATTTCAAGGTTTTATGACGCTCCAGTAAAAAGGTTCAAGGATTTGAATGTTGCAAACTTTGATAGGTATAGGACGCACCTTATAGAAGTTAGGGCCATTTGAAGTTTTATCAGTGTTTGATTTGGGACTCTAGGGTAGCATAGCTATGAGCGATAACTTTAATTGACAAGAACCAAGAGTACTTTATTTTCACAAAATTTCAAAATTTTATTACGCTCCAGTAAAAAGTTACAAGCATTTGAATGTTGCAAACTTTGATAGGAATAGGGCGCACAGTATAGAAGTTAGGGCCATTTGAAATTTGATCAGTGTTTGATTTGGGACTCAAGGGTAGCATAGCTATGAGCGATACTTTAATTGACAAGAGGGACCAGTACTTTATTGTCACAAAATTTCAAGATTTGATTACGCTCCAGTTAAAAGGTACAAGCATTTGAGTGTTGCAAACTTTGATAAGTATAGGACGCACCGTATAGAAGTTAGGGCCATTTGAAGATATATCAGTGTTTGATTTGGGACTCAAGGCTAGCATAGCTATGAGCGATAACTTTAATTGACACGAGGCACGAGTACTTTATTGTCACAAAATTTCAAGATTTTATTACTCTCCAGTAAAAAGTTACAAGCATTTGATTGTTGCAAACTTTGATTGGTATAGGACGCACCGTATAGAAGTTAGGGCCATTTGAAGTTTTTTCAGTGTTTGATTTGGGACTCAAGGGTAGCATAGTTATGAGCGATAGCTTAAATTGATAAGAGGCACGAGTACTTTATTGTCAAAAATTTCAAGATTTTATGACGCTCCAGTAAAAAGTTACAAGCATTTGAATGTTGAAACTTTGATAAGTATAGGACGCACCGTATAGAAGTTAGGGACATTTGCAGCTTTATCAGTGTTTGATTTGGGACTCAAGGGTTGCATAGCTATGAGCGATAACTTTAATTGACAAGAACCAAGAGTTCTTTATTGTCACAAAATTTCAAGATTTTATTACGCTCCAGTAAAAAGTTACAAGCATTTGAATGTTGCAAACTTTGATAGGAATAGGACGCACAGTATAGAAGTTTGGGCCATTTGAAGTTTTATTAGTGTTTGATTTGGGACTCAAGGCTAGCATAGCTATGAGCGATAACTTTAATTGACAAGAGGCACAAGTACTTTATTTTCACAAAATTTCAAGATTTGATTACGCTACAGTTTAAAGGTACAAGCATTTGAATGTTGCAAACTTTGATAAGTATAGGACGCACCGTATAGATGTTAGGCCATTTGAAGTTTTATCAGTGTTTGATTTGGGACTCAAGGGTAGCATAGCTATGAGCGATAACTTTAATTGGCAAGTGGCACGAGTACTTTATTGTCACAAAATTTCAAGGTTTTATGACGCTCCAGTAAAAAGGTAGAAGGATTTGAATGTTGCAAATTTTGATAGGTATAGGACGCACCTTATAGAAGTTAGGGCCATTTGAAGTTTTATCAGTGTTTGATTTGCGATTCTAGGGTAGCATAGCTATGAGCGATAACTTTAATTGACAAGAACCAAGAGTACTTTATTGTCACAAAATTTCAAGATTTTATTACGCTCCAGTTAAAAGTTACAAGCATTTGAATGTTGCAAACTTTGATAGGAATAGGACGCACAGTATATAAGTTAGGGCCATTTGAAGTTTTATCAGTGTTTGATTTGGGACTCAAGGGTAGCATAGCTATGAGCGATAACTTTAATTGACAAGAGGCACGAATACTTTATTGTCACAAAATTTCAAGATTTTATTACGCTCCAGTCCAAAGTTACAAGCATTTGATTGTTGCAAACTTTGATAGGTATAGGACGCACCGTATAGAAGTTAGGGCCATTTGAAGTTTTATCAGTGTTTGATTTGGGACTGAAGGGTAGCATAGCTATGAGCGATAGCTTAAATTGATAAGAGGCACGAGTACTTTATTGTCACAAAATTTCAAGATTTGATTACGCTCCAGTTAAAAGGTACAAGCATTTGAATGTTGGAAACTTTGATAGGTATAGGACGCACCGTATAGAAGTTAGGGCCATTTGCAGTTTTATCAGTGTTTGATTTGGGACTCAAGAGTAGCATAGCTATGAGCGATAGCTTAAATTGATAACAGGTTCGAGTACTTCATTGTCACAAAATTTCAAGGTTTTATGACGCTAGAGTAGAAAGGTACAAGGATTTGAATGTTGCAAACTTTGATAGGTATAGGACGCACCTTATAGAAGTTAGGGCCATTTGAAGTTTTATCAGTGTTTGATTTGGGACTCTAGGGTAGCATAGCTATGGGCGATAACTTTAATTGACAAGAACGAAGAGTACTATATTGTCACAAAATTTCAAGATTTTATTACGCTCCAGTAAAAAGTTACAAGCATTTGAATGTTGCAAACTTTGATAGGAAGAGGACGCACAGTATAGAAGTTAGGGCCATTTAAATTTTTATCACTGTTTGATATGGGACTCAAGGGTAGCATAGCTATGAGCGATAGCTTAAATTGATAAGAGGCACGTGAACTTTATTGTCACCAAATTTCAAGATTTTATTACGCTCCAGTTAAAAGTTACCAGCATTTGATTGTTGCAAACTTTGATAGGTATAGGACGCACTGTATAGAAGTTAGGGCCATTTGAAGTTTTATCAGTGTTTGATTTGGGACTCAAGGGTAGCATAGCTATGAGCGATAGCTTCAATTGATAAGAGGCACGAGTACATTATTGTCACAAAATTTCAAGATTTTTTGACGCTCCAGTAAAAGTTAGAAGCATTTGAATGTTGCAAACTTTGACAAGTATAGGATGCACCGTATAGAAGTTAGGGACCTTTGCAGCTTTATCGGTGTTTTATTTCGGACCCAAGGGTTGCATAGCTATGAGCGATAACTTTAATTGACAAGAACCAAGAGTACTTTATTGTCACAAAATTTCAAGATTTTCTTACGCTCCAGTAAAAAGTTACAAGCATTTGAATGTTGCAAACTTTGATAGGAATAGGACGCACAGTATAGAAGTTTGGGCCATTTGAAGTTTTATCAGTGTTTGATTTGGGACTCAAGGCTAGCATAGCTATGAGCGATAACTTTAATTGACACGAGGCACGAGTACTTTATTGTCACAAAATTTCAAGATTTTATTACTCTCCAGTAAAAAGTTACAAGCATTTGATTGTTGCAAACTTTGATTGGTATAGGACGCACCGTATAGAAGTTAGGGCCATTTGAAGTTTTTTCAGTGTTTGATTTGGGACTCAAGGGTAGCATAGTTATGAGCGATAGCTTAAATTGATAAGAGGCACGAGTACTTTATTGTCAAAAATTTCAAGATTTTATGACGCTCCAGTAAAAAGTTACAAGCATTTGAATGTTGAAACTTTGATAAGTATAGGACGCACCGTATAGAAGTTAGGGACATTTGCAGCTTTATCAGTGTTTGATTTGGGACTCAAGGGTTGCATAGCTATGAGCGATAACTTTAATTGACAAGAACCAAGAGTTCTTTATTGTCACAAAATTTCAAGATTTTATTACGCTCCAGTAAAAAGTTACAAGCATTTGAATGTTGCAAACTTTGATAGGAATAGGACGCACAGTATAGAAGTTTGGGCCATTTGAAATTTTATCAGTGTTTGATTTGGGACTCAAGGCTAGCATAGCTATGAGCGATAACTTTAATTGACAAGAGGCACAAGTACTTTATTTTCACAAAATTTCAAGATTTGATTATGCTACAGTTTAAAGGTACAAGCATTTGAATGTTGCAAACTTTGATAGGTATAGGACGCACCTTATAGAAGTTAGGGCCATTTGAAGTTTTATCAGTGTTTGATTTGCGATTCTAGGGTAGCATAGCTATGAGCGATAACTTTAATTGACAAGAACCAAGAGTACTTTATTGTCACAAAATTTCAAGATTTTATTACGCTCCAGTAAAAAGTTACAAGCATTTGAATGTTGCAAACTTTGATAGGAATAGGACGCACAGTATATAAGTTAGGGCCATTTGAAGTTTTATCAGTGTTTGATTTGGGACTCAAGGGTAGCATAGCTATGAGCGATAACTTTAATTGACAAGAGGCACGAATACTTTATTGTCACAAAATTTCAAGATTTTATTACGCTCCAGTCCAAAGTTACAAGCATTTGATTGTTGCAAACTTTGATAGGTATAGGACGCACCGTATAGAAGTTAGGGCCATTTGAAGTTTTATCAGTGTTTGATTTGGGACTGAAGGGTAGCATAGCTATGAGCGATAGCTTAAATTGATAAGAGGCACGAGTACTTTATTGTCACAAAATTTCAAGATTTGATTACGCTCCAGTTAAAAGGTACAAGCATTTGAATGTTGGAAACTTTGATAGGTATAGGACGCACCGTATAGAAGTTAGGGCCATTTGCAGTTTTATCAGTGTTTGATTTGGGACTCAAGAGTAGCATAGCTATGAGCGATAGCTTAAATTGATAAGAGGCACGAGTACATTATTGTCACAAAATTTCAAGATTTTATGACGCTCCATTAAAAAGTTACAAGCATTTGAATGTTGCAAACTTTGATAAGTATAGGACGCACCGTATAGAAGTTAAGGCCATTTGCAGTCTTATCAGTGTTTTTTGATTTGGGACTCAAAGTTAGCATAGCTATGAGCGATAGCTTAAATTGATAACAGGTTCGAGTACTTCATTGTCACAAAATTTCAAGGTTTTATGACGCTAGAGTAGAAAGGTACAAGGATTTGAATGTTGCAAACTTTGATAGGTATAGGACGCACCTTATAGAAGTTAGGGCCATTTGAAGTTTTATCAGTGTTTGATTTGGGACTCTAGGGTAGCATAGCTATGGGCGATAACTTTAATTGACAAGAACGAAGAGTACTATATTGTCACAAAATTTCAAGATTTTATTACGCTCCAGTAAAAAGTTACAAGCATTTGAATGTTGCAAACTTTGATAGGAAGAGGACGCACAGTATATAAGTTAGGGCCAATTGAAGTTATATCAGTGTTTGATTTGGGACTCAAGGCTAGCACAGCTATGAGCGATAGCTCTAATTGACAAGAGGCACGAGTACTTTATTGTCACAAAATTTGAAGATTTTATGATGCTCCAGTAAAAAGTTACAAGCATTTAATTGTTCAAACTTTGATATGTATAGGAGGCAGCGTATAGAAGTTAGGGCCATTTGAAGTTTTATCAGTGTTTGATTTGGGACTCAAGGCTAGCACAGCTATGAGCGATACCTTAAATTGATAAGAGGCACGAGTACTTTATTGTCACAAAATTTTAAGATTTTATTACGCTCCAGTCAAAAGTTACAAGCATTTGATTGTTGCAACCTTTGATAGGTATAGGACACACCGTATAGAAGTTAGGGCCATTTATTTTTACGCTCCATTTAATATGTTTGATTTGGGACTCAAGGCTAGCATAGCTATGAGCGATAACTTTAATTGACACGAGGCACGAGTACTTTATTGTCACAAAATTTCAAGATTTTATTAATCTCCAGTTAAAAGTTACAAGCAATTGATTGTTGCAAACTTTGATAGGTATAGGACGCACCGTATAGAAGTTAGGGTCATTTGAAGTTTTATCAGTGTTTGATTTGGGATCCAAGGGTAGCATAGTTATGAGCGATAGCTTAAATTGATAAGAGGCACGAGTACTTTATTGTCAAAAATTTCAAGATTTTATGACGCTCCAGTAAAAAGTTACAAGCATTTGAATGTTGCAAACTTTGATAAGTATAGGATGCACCGTATAGAAGTTAGGGCCATTTGCAGCTTTATCAGTGTTTGATTTGGGACTCAAGATTAGCATAGCTATGAGCGATAGCTTAAATTGATAAGAGGCACGAGTACATTATTGTCACAAAATTTCAAGATTTTTTGACGCTCCAGTAAAAAGTTACAAGCATTTGATTGTTGCAAACTTTGATAGGTATAGGATGGACCGTATAGAAGTTAGGGCCATTTGAAGTTTTATCAGTGTTTGATTTGGGACTCAAGGCTAGCATAGCTATGAGCGATAACTTTAATTGACAAGAGGTACAAGTACTTTATTGTCACAAAATTTCAAGATTTGATTACGCTCCAGTTAAAAGGTACAAGCATTTGAATGTTGCAAACTTTGATAAGTATAGGACGCACCGTATAGAAGATAGGGCCATTTGAAGTTTTATCAGTGTTTGATTTGGGACTCAAGGGTAGCATAGCAATGAGCGATAGCTTTAATTGACAAGAGGCACGAGTACTTTATTGTCACAAAATTTCAAGATTTTATTACGCTCCAGTAAAAAGTTACTAGCATTTGAGAGTTGCAAACTTTGATAGGTATAGGACGCATAGTATGGAAGTTAGGCCTATTTGAAGTTTTATCAGAGTTTGATTTGGGACTCAAGGGTAGCATAGCTATGAGCGATAAGTTTAATTGACAAGAGGCACGAGTACTTTATTGTCACAAAATTTCAAGATTATATTACGCTCCAGTAAAACGTTACAAGCATTTGATTGTTGCAAACTTTATTACGTATAGGACGCATCTTAAAAAAGTTAGAGCCCTTTGAAGTTTTATCAATGTTTGATTTGGGACTCAAGGGTAGCATAGCTATGAGCGATAACTTTAATTGACAAGAGACACGAGTACTTTATTGTCACAAAATTTCAAGATTTTATTACGCTCCAGTAAAAAGTTACTAGCATTTGATTGTTGCAAACTTTGATAGGTACAGGACGCACCGCATAGAAGTTAGGGCCATTTGAAGTTTTATCAGTGTTTGATTTGGGACTCAAGGGCAGCATAGCAATGAGCGATAACTTTAATTGACAAGAGGCACGAGTACTTTATTGTCACAAAATTTCAAGATTTTATTACGCTCCAGTCCAAAGTTACAAGCATTTGATTGTTGCAAACTTTGATAGGTATAGGACGCATAGTATGGAAGTTAGGGCCATTTTAAGTTTTATCAGTGTTTGATTTGGGACTCATGAGTAGCATAGGAGCGATAGCTTAAATTGACGAGCGAAGCGAGTACTTTATTGTTACAAAATTTCAAGATTTTATTACGCTCCAGTAAAAAGTTACAAGCATTTGATTGTTGCAAACTTTATTAGGTATAGGACGCACCGTATAGAAGTTAGGGCCATTTGAAGTTTTATCAGTGTTTGATTTGGGACTCAAGGGTAGCATAGCAATGAGCGATAACTTTAATTGACAAGAGGCACGAGTACTTTATTGTCACAAAATTTCAAGATTTTATTTCGCTCCAGTAAAAAGTGACAAGCATTTGAATGTTGCAAACTTTGATAGGAATAGGACGCACAGTATAGAAGTTAGGGACATTTGAAGTTTTATTAGTGTTTGATTTGGGACTCAAGGGTACCATAGCTATGAGCGATAACTTTAATTGACAATTTTATTGTCACAAAATTTCAAGATTTTATGACGTTCCAGTAAAAAGTTACAAGCATTTGATTGTTGCAAACTTTGATAGGAATAGGACGCATCGTATAGAAGTTAGGGCCATTTGAAGTTTTATCAGTGTTTGATTTGGGACTCAAGGGTAGCATAGCTATGAGCGAAAGCTTAAATTGATAAGTGGCACGAGTACTTTATTGTCACAAAATTTCAAGGTTTTATGACGCTCCAGTAAAAAGTTACAAGCATTTGAATGTTGCCAAGTTTGATAGGTATAGGACGCATCGTACAGAAGTTAGGGCCATTTGAAGTTTTATCAGTGTTTGATTTGGGACTAATGGGTAGCATAGCTATGAGCGATAGCTTAAATTGATAAGAGGCACGAGTACTTTATTGTCACAAAATTTTAAGATTTTATTACGCTCCAGTCAAAAGTTACAAGCATTTGATTGTTGCAACCTTTGATAGGTATAGGACACACCGTATAGAAGTTAGGGCCATTTAAATTTTTATCACTGTTTGATATGGGGCTCAAGGGTAGCATAGCTATGAGCGATAGCTTAAATTGATAAGAGGCACGTGAACTTTATTGTCACCAAATTTCAAGATTTTATTACGCTCCAGTTAAAAGTTACCAGCATTTGATTGTTGCAAACTTTGATAGGTATAGGACGCACTGTATAGAAGTTAGGGCCATTTGAAGTTTTATCAGTGTTTGATTTGGGACTCAAGGGTAGCATAGCTATGAGCGATAGCTTCAATTGATAAGAGGGACGAGTACATTATTGTCACAAAATTTCAAGATTTTTTGACGCTCCAGTAAAAGTTAGAAGCATTTGAATGTTGCAAACTTTGACAAGTATAGGATGCACCGTATAGAAGTTAGGGACATTTGCAGCTTTATCGGTGTTTTATTTGGGACCCAAGGGTTGCATAGCTATGAGCGATAACTTTAATTGACAAGAACCAAGAGTACTTTATTGTCACAAAATTTCAAGATTTTCTTACGCTCCAGTAAAAAGTTACAAGCATTTGAATGTTGCAAACTTTGATAGGAATAGGACGCACAGTATAGAAGTTTGGGCCATTTGAAGTTTTATCAGTGTTTGATTTGGGACTCAAGGGTAGCATAGCTATGAGCGATAGCTTAAATTGATAAGAGGCTCGAGTACTTTATTGTCACAAAATTTCAAGATTTGATTACGCTCCAGTCAAAAGTTACAAGCATTTGACTGTTGCAAACTTTGATAGGTATTGGACGCACCGTATAGAAGTTAGTGCCATTTGAAGTTATATCAGTGTTTGATTTGGGACTCTAGGCTAGCATAGCTATGAGAGATAACTTTAATTGACACGAGTCACGAGTACTTTATTGTCACAAAATTTCAAGATTTTATTAATCTCCAGTTAAAAGTTACAAGCAATCGATTGTTGCAAACTTTGATAGGTATAGGA